>RCWM02000462.1:277500-895297 GCA_003667255.2 Euschistus heros | reverse complement strand
TTGTTCAAATTTATCTTTATATTTTAAATAATCTTAGGACTCTTCATATAAATAATATTTTATTTTTGTAATTTATATTGTCTGAAGTGACAGTATATGTCATTCCCTGATTTATTAGGTATAAACATTTCTTAGGACTTGATTTAAACAGTGGACTTTTAAATCTTAATGGAATGTAGTAATGCGTTTTAAAAATTAAGTTTTAAAATCCAATTCATCTCGTATTCAATCCTTACAATCTAAAATCCTTCGAAAAATCCTCAATGCTCCTTACTTTGTCACAAATATACTTATCCATAAAGATCTTAATGTTCCATATGTTGCTGATTTACCCCAAACCAGATACCCATCCTTTCATAGTAAGCTCCATAACCACTCAAATCCGTTAGTTTCTCAACTTGCTTCCCATTCCATTCCTAAAAATCCTCCAAAGGCGTCTGAAACGTAGATGGCCTGGCGACCTTCTAGTGTAGAATTATTAATAAAGTGCTACTGATGAGTAGTTCTTTTCAAGTTTTAACATGTTATTATTATCGTTGTCAATACATTTACTTGATGTATATATTTTGAACAGTTGTAAATGTCAATAAATGTATATATAAAAAAAAGTTTAAAAAAATGGATTATAATTGATAATAAGTGGGTTTAACGTTTATGTATGTTGGCTAGTGATGTGTTGTAAGATTTTAAAAATGTTTTCAACATTGCAATAATCCATATTTTTAAAAGTTCTCGATGTTTTTGATTTTTCTTTCTTATCTAAACAACTCCATTCAACGGAATTTTCCTTTCGCAGGTTGTCCTCTTCGCCGCCTTCGCCGCCGCCTCCGCCTCCGGGCTCCTTGGAGCTGCCCCACTCCTGCCCAAGGTCCAGGTTGGACCTACCCAGGTTAATGTCGTCCGGCAGCCATACACCATCGAAGAACCTGTTCCAGTCCACAGGACCGTTCCAGTTCCAGTCAAGGCCATCGCCCATACCGCCCCCATCGTCGAGACTCCAGTAGTTGCTGCTGCTCCAGTCGCCTACGCTGCCTCTTACGCTGCACCACTCGCCTATGGTGCCCATGTCGCTGCCCCACTCGCCTATGGTGCTCATGTCGCCGCCCCCTTGGCCTACAGCGGTGCCCACTGGGGTTATGGAGCTCCTCTTGCTGCCCGTGGTATCATCTCCCACTCAACTGTTCTCGCTCACTAAATATAGCAATGTAAATAAATAATAAATCATTATTTATTTTAATATGACCTCTTCATTCTTTATTCCTTAAAAAAAAAGTCATATCAGCTGTTGTAACTCTATGTCAAATACATATAAGAACAGGCGCTATTTAAAAATAAAATTGCATGTGATTCGCTGACAGGACGTCAGAGCAAGAAGGGGTTATATTCCAGTCAATAAACACATTATAGAGTTGTAAAAATAACGATAATTTTTGACTTCATTGGTTAGGATTAATTAGAAAGTAAACATACTAAATGTCCCCTTGTCTGGGGGGTGAACAAACGGTAAGGGGAGGGGAGAAGTTCCTACTTTTGGGGTTTTTCGATTATATCCCAAAAACGGTAGAAACTAGAAAAATATGCTAAATATCAAAATTAAAGATAATTAAATTTCCTATAAAAGTGATTATATACATATTTGTCGAAATTCTAACAGTTTCCGAGAAATACGTTATTAAAATTCGATAATTTTAGACAAAAAAAATGTTTACCTCACTTTTTGCTAAATATTTGCTTCATCTGTCAGAAACTAATATATGAAATTAAAGTAAATTTAATGTTTTACAATTTTGATTCTGACATTTTTTTCTGAGAAACGATCGTGGAAGGCACTAGGAGCAAATGTTTCACAAAAAGTGAGGTACATATAAGACCTTGATCAGGCCTGTCCTTACATATGGCTCTGAGACATGGACGACAACAAGGTCTGATGATATGACATTAAGGATTTTTGAAAGGAAAGTTCTTCGTCGAATCCTTGGAGCGGTATGTGTCGGGAATGAATGGAGTCGACTCACAAATGCGGAGGTGAACGGACTCTATGGTGATCTTGAGGTGGTCTCAATCGTTAAGGTCGGAAGACTCCGGTGGGCTGGACACGTGGCACGTATGTCTGAAGGAGACATTCCCAAGAGTGTCCTAACCGAACCCATTCATGGAAAGAGAAGAGTTGGAAGGCCCAGACTGCGGTGGATGGACTGCGTGGCCTGTGATGCAGGATCCCTCGGCGCCAGGAACTGGATGGTCGTAGCACAGGACAGGGACGCATGGCGCTTGGTTTTGGATGAAATCAGGACTCGTGCGCGGGTTGTGGAATTCGGTTAAAAAAACAAAAAAAAAACAATTTCTCCTGAAAATCATCGATTTTCAATAACGTATATCTCTAAAAACGTTGGATTTTCGACAAATATGTATAGAATCAATTTTATAGAAAATTTAATTATCTTTAATTTTGATTTAAAACTTATTTTTCTAAAATTCACTGTTTTCGAGATATAATCGGAAAAACTAAAAATGGGACCTTCTCCCCTCCCCCCCCCCACTGTAAGCTCACTCCCCAGGGAAAGGGACTTTTAGTATGTTTACCTTCTAACTACTACTAACAAAGCTATGAAGTAAAAAATTATCGTATATTTTGTGCACTCTACACCCCTCATTTCAGCTACACATTACATTATCACCGGCAGCTTCCTACCAAGGACATGAGTTAAATGGTAAGACAGCTGTTCTTCTATGTGTGTACTAGCACTCTGAAATTGCTGGAAGGTTGGCACAATAGCCAATAATGGAAGAAAGAAAGGGCCAGAGACCTTCTTAGATATCCACATTTCTTAGTTTTCCATCGGTATCCCAAATATGTTTTGCTCGACAAGTGGGAAAATAAATAGATATCAGTAGTGTCATCTAACAGATTTAAAAAAAAATAAAAATACAATTTCTTTTTTTGCCATTGAAATCGTTATTTTGATTCAGAAGAAAACAAGAAGTTATCCGAGCTAGACTGTGAACTGGTCAACAGGATGACCTGATTCACTGATATTTCTGATTATAATTATAGAAACAATGTTTCGTTACTAATAAAATATTATCATTAGCAAGTACTATTATAAGACCTACTATAAAAAATATTTAGCACGTTGTACATTGACTCGAGGACAAGACATAACATACTGCCTATCTAAGTGAAACGCTGTGGGACAATAAAGGATAAATCAATATCAAGTTAAATTTTATTTCTGATAACAAATTGTTATCATAATTTTTAAATTTTAAAAATAGAAATAAGTAAAGTAAAGTATTTAAAAGAATAAATTAATTTTATTTCAAGTAGGTGCAAAAATAGAAATGAATGTTATTTATTTCAAGACCCTTTTTACAGTATATACATATATTTTATTTAAACATTATCTAAATTTCGCTATGTTAAAAATATACATATATTGATACCAAGGTATTTATTGATCAAGTTCCACTCTTATTATTTGCATACAGTGGTATGTGAAGGCAGGCATGTGCATCTCCAACATCCCCATTTTAGGGTTATGGAATACGCCAAGGAAAATGATGAATGATCATTGTTTTGTAAACCTTTTGACAATAGTGAGCTCATAAATTATCATTCAAAATTCACACAGCATTTCAGTTTTTCTTTAAAAATTAATTCCCAATATTTACAGTTCATTCTCATTGCGCTGCATCTCCAACATCCCCATTTTAGGGTTATGGAATACGCCAAGGAAAATGATGAATGATCATTTCTTCCAACTGTTTTTACGTGCACGGATGGAATTCAAACCTTTTGACAATAGTGAGCTCATAAATTATCATTCAAAATTCACACAGCATTTCAGTTTTTCTTTAAAAATTAATTCCCAATATTTACAGTTCATTCTCATTGCGCTGGAAGGCTAGGTGACTGTCACTTCCACCCCCACCTTGCTAATAGTCTAGTCAATGAAATAAGGTGTAGAGTGCGTTTTCTGTAATCCAAGGTTTTTCTTCGGAAACATGTTGAGGGTAGATAGAAAGTAAACATACTAAAAGTCCTGTTGTTATCGGGCCTGGGAACAGGAAGGGGGGGGGGCGCGAAAAGTCCTTTTTTTTTTTGGTTTTGTGCTCATATCTCGAAAACGGTGCGTCTTATGCAAAACATGACTATAAATTAAATTAATTTTAATTACATTCTCTACAACTTTTATAATATACACATTTTTTATATTCTGTATCGTTTCCGAGATATATGCTTGGAAAATGTGAAAATTTTTGAAAAAAACAATTTCACCTCACGTTTTCTGTTAAACTTGACTCCATATCTTCTAAAATGTTCATCCTACGAGAAAAGTCTTCATAAATAGTATTGTAGAAAATTAAATTTTCCACAAAATACACATCCACCTAGCTATGGACCATCATAAAATCACCATCCTCATCCTCCTTGACTTCAGCAAAGCCTTTGATACCATTGATCACAACCTACTCCTTTCCAAACTAGCTAATAACTTTTCCTTTTCTCATAGTGCGACCAGATGGATCCAATCCTTTATTTCTGACCGCACCCAGATAGTCCAAATTCCTAACCTTCCCCCTTCCTCTCCCCTCCCAATCACCTCTGGTGTGGTTCAGGACTCCTCAATATCACCTTCTCTATTTAGTTCCTACATTAATGACGTTTATCCCATCATAAAACATTGTTCCTCTCATTTTTACGCGGACGACTCACAAATTTACCTTTCCTTTTTCCCTAGTGAACTGCAGGAAGCTACCGCAAAGATGCAAGCTGATCTTGACACAATATCCTCTTGGGCCTTTGCTAATAAATTGAAACTGAATGCTAGCAAATCCAAGGCTATTGTGTTGGGCTCAAGGGTCCTTCTCAACTCCCTACCTGGAATCCCTAATTTCTCCATAGACTCCAATCCCATAAACTTCCACTATTCCGTTACGAACCTCGGCATTATCTTTGACCAAACCCTTTCCTGGAAAGATCATATTTCCCTTATTATCCGCCGAACTATTTCCACTCTTCGACTCCTAAACCGCTCCCGTAAATTCCTCCCTCAATCAACTCGTCAACTATTAATTTCTTCCCTCATATTCCCCCATTTCGATTTTGGTAGTGTGGTGTACGGAGGTCTCTCTGCATCTCAGGACGCAAGATTGAAGAAGCTCATGAACTGTTGCCTGAGATTCGTTCTAAGGATATCACGTTATGACCATGTATCTCACCACTACACAAGATTAAAATGGTTATTTCCCTCCTTCCGAAGACAATACTTCCTTGGTTCGTTCCTTTACAAATCACTTTCCTCTCAGTCACCTCCCTATATCCTGAAAGCATTAAACATTAAAATCATCTGTGAGTTCCCGCAAAACCAGATCCCGTTCCTCAGACCTCTACCTAACTTCCTTTAACACAACATCCTTCAAACGTTCCTTTATTTCTAGAGCTTCGAACTTCTGGAACTCCCTCCCTTCCATCATTCGCCATTCCTCCACTCATAATAGCTTCAAATCCCGACTTTTCGTTTACTTATTAGAAACTCAATCTAATGGTCATATCAATGAAGAAAATATTTTTTAAAATGAAATATGAATATTCAAAGTATAATATTGATTTTGGTACAGAATTATTTTAATACTATTACGCTAAATTTGTATAATTGGTTTCAGCATAATTATATTATTTTATCAGACAAGATACATTATTTTTCCATATAATTTATATTTCTTAGCTTTGTCTACTGTATTTTTTCATTGAATATTTTTTGGCTTTTTCCTAATTTGTTTTGTAGCTAATTTTAAATTTCTAACCTATTATCCTTTACAAAAAGATGTAATTTGTTTTCCATGTGATATTTTAAAACATGTATTATTAATTTTATTACTTTATGTTGTTATTTAAATTTCTTTCAATTCCTTAATTTAATTTTAATTGTATTTCCTTGCCTTTATCATATTTCTAAATTATAGATACGGCAGCTAGGCCGCCAATAATTGTACATTATAATTATTCTTAAGGGGCAATGGCCCCAGAATAAAATGTATTTTTCATTTCATTTCATATATATATGCCAATTTATCTCCATCCTGTCAAAAGTTACATCAATTTTAGCTTTTCTTGGTAAAAAGTAATAAACGACTTTCACATTTGCCAAGCGTATACCTCGGAAACGCTACAGAATATAAAAAATGTGTATATGATGAAAGATGTAAATAATTTAATAAGCTTAAATTTGGTAAATAGTCATATTTTGCATACGACGCAGCGTTTCCGAGATATGAGAGCATAACCAAAAAAATGTACCTTCCGCGCCCCCCCCTCCTTCCTGTTCCCAGGCCCGAAAACTCCAGGACTTTCTGTATGTTTACTTTCTAACTACCCTGAACATGTTTCCGAAGAAAAATCTTGGATTACAGAGAACGCAGTCTATAATTCTTTATTGACTGCACTACCAAGCAGTGTACAAGTTATTATATTTGAAATATAAATAATATTTAATATTCTTCTTCTGTCATTTCACGTATATTGGATCAAAAACATTAAATAATCTATTCCTGTTGTGAACATCTGAAACAATAAACTTTCTGTTAGAAAACAACTTTTGTCAATTACATACTTTATCATAATATTAATAATCGAGAAGCTTAAAAGATTTAGAAGTTTGTCCCGTGCAAGAAGGGCTCATAGACCACAAGCCTTCATTAGGGGTGAAGCAGAAGTCAAATCACCATATTCTAGTATATTAAGCCACAAAATTTGTATGTACATTCTTGAACCGTTTAGTTGGTAGCAATGGTTTTATAGTCTGGTGTAGAGGTGGGCTAAACAGTTATTTTTTGGTATTAGGTTACTACGTTATGGCTCTGTCCCAGTAATAGGTTCCAATAATAGGTTATTCCAGTAATAGGTGATTCAAGTTAACCCCTGTCCTACCGCTAGAATGCGCGCCCGTCAATCACTGCTGTTGCCAATAACTCTTCGGGATCCAATAACGCTTAGAATCACTGCAGTTCTTACAATAACGCCAGTTATTAGAATCACTGCAGTTATTACAATCACTCCAGTTCTACAACAGTTCTCAACTGTTATTAGAATAACCTATTGCCAGCCATCGTTCTGTTTTTGATCACCGACCTGGCGCTAGTGGTTCTAACCTATTACAAACTTACTTTTAGACATTTTGACTGGTAATTCATTAATTTATCCTCCTCGCCATTGCTAATAATGTTAATAATTTGCTTATTTAGTAATTTTACAAATGGTAAATAACACAAAATCAACCAAAATTATTGTGTCAATTTTTTTTTAACAAAACATTTTAGAAGCCAATTAAAAGTTTGTCAAAATATATAACAAATTAAAAATAAATAGGCCAACTATGATACAAACGAATTCAGCTAAATAAATCTTTAAAAAACATTGTCCTTATTTAATTGTACTGCCAAGATTTTATTTTTAAAAAATACATATAGGTGTTAGTAAAACATATTTGAACAATTATAGAGACTCAACAATTACAAGTAGCTTGTATCAATCTGTTACCTAAGCATGTATTGTGTATTAAAATATTGGCTGTAAGATAAAATAAAGAAGAAAATAACAGAGGTAGAAGCAGGATTCAGGTTGGGCCATCTTAGGTCAAGTTTTTACTATATCCCAATTTTTTTTAAAGCATTTGGTGGACTTCCAAGACTTCTGGTCCAGGAGGTACATTTTGTTTTGGTATCTTGAATGAATTACACAATCATACACTGATGTAAGCTTTTATTTAATACAACACACTGAGAACAAAGTAAGCATAACATGTCTCTACAGTAATCTGTCTCCGACGCCATGCACGACAGGTTATCTCCAGGTTACACAGTGTAAACATAAAAATAATCGATTTTACAAGAAAATGATGTAAATACTTTAACACCTTCCTTCATAATTTACTTGTAAAATAACTCAAACTAAAATAGATAAATAGAATATTTAAAAGAGTCCTAAATCTTGATTTAACTTCTTAAGTCTTGGACTTAGCACAGGCTTCGTTAAGCCATCAGCAAGTTGACTTTGGGTATCCACTCTCTGGATATGAACTTCTCCCTCTTGAACCTTTTCCCTGACAAAGAAGTGACGAATGGGTATATGTTTTGTACGTTTGTGCCACACAGGGTTCTCTGCTAATTTAATGGCAGCGTTATTGTCGACAAAAAGAGTACCTTCTTTAAATTCAGTCATCTCTTGAAGAAGCCTTTTGAGCCAAACCATCTCTCTCGTACCCTCACTTGCAGCGATGACCTCTGCTTCAGTGGTAGAGATAGAGACTGAACTCTGCCTTTTACTGAACCATGATATGGCCAAACGAATATTCCGTTATTTAAAAGGGACGTCTGAACTTGGAATATTGTATAAGAAAAACCATAGAAGAGGAATTCTTCAATGCTACTCTGATGCAAAAACTTCTGAGGTAACTGTTAACAGAGTTGCACCTTCACTTGAATTATTTTGAGCAAATTTAGCTTTAGCAGGCTTAGGTGGTTTGCCATCAGCAAGCCAAAACCGGCATCTCTGAACTGTGTGACCCTTTTTATCGCAGTAGTTGCAAATTATTGAGGTATTATAAGAATTAGTATTTCTATTCCGAACATGCTTGAGAAATTGAGATGTGGTCCCCTTAGCAACCAAAACTTCTTCTGAACAACTATCACCCAGGTTGCTCTCAAAAGTACATAGTTTTTGGGTAAGATTGTTTAAACTCCTGTTCTCTTCATTTATGAGTCTCCATCCAGCAGTAAACGGTTTAAATTTATCAGGAAGGGATTTTAAAATTTTACATATTAGTAAAATATCTTTATTATCAGCAGGTTGCTTATCAATTTCTCCTTGCAACTGTTTCCATGCATTGGAAATTCTAGTAATAAATGTTACAGCATCATCATCTGGCGTCCACTTACTTTCAAAGAATTTATTGTACAAATCAAAAATTCTGTCTTCTGAAAATGTGTCAAAAAGCTGACAAAGACCCAACCACATATCTCTACCAGACTCATGGCGTCTCACCTTTTCAAACATCTCCTCTGTCATGTTATTAGACATAACCAGCAGTGCCTGGTTGTCAATTTTATTAAATGTTGCTAACTCTGTATTATATACTTTCACAGCTTCTTTATCAGTAGTATCAGGGCCTGAAGGACACTTGTAAGTTCCATCTATTATTTCTATTGCCCTAGGTATCATTTTCAATCCCATTCTTATTTTCGCCTTCCAGTTTTCCCAGTTGCTCTTCCCTTCTAACAGAGCAATCTGAGGAATCATGATTGATCTTGAATCCATTTAAAAAGAAAACAAACAAAAAAAAATTACCACAGAGCACTAACTTCTTACAGATTTTCATGTATTTCCTGCTATTCCAATGTTCCTAGTAACTTCATGCAGGGCCCATAACCTGTTTTGGTATCTTGAATGAATTACACAATCATACACTGATGTAAGCTTTTATTTAATACAACACACTGAGAACAAAGTAAGCATAACATGTCTCTACAGTAATCTGTCTCCGACGCCATGCACGACAGGTTATCTCCAGGTTACACAGTGTAAACATAAAAATAATCGATTTTACAAGAAAATGATGTAAATACTTTAACACATTTAGCCTTTATCCACCTTTAGAAAGCTTTGACTAGAAAATAAGGTGTGGAAAGCACTGTTTGTGTCAGAGATAAGTGATAGTCTGAGATAAGGCATACAAGGCCTTTATAAAGGTGCAGAATTGGGAATTAAATTTTGAAATAGCAGCGTTACTAATTGTATACAAAAGTATTTAAAAAAAAAAAGTTTTGATATCATGTCCCCTCAGCATTACACATCACCAAAGGATTAAATCAAAGTTGCTGCTAATCACCTACTCTCTTTAACATGGTTATTAAACAACCTTTCTAGAAATAGGAGAGAAATATTAACACACGGGTTTGGAGATTTTGAAAGATATCTAATTCATAATACAAATTGCAGGAGTTTATCAACTCATTGCCACTGAGGAACGTGATCTGGAATACATGCTGAGGAAACTCTAAGCAGTATTCTGAAAAGGGCATGGAAATAAATCTAAAGAAGAAAGAGTTTGTGTCCCTCAACTCTTCGAGCACATTTTTTAGCATTGAAGATTAGAGATATGGAGGTCTACTAATCCTTCCTGGAAAGGAATCCTCTATTAATTAAGATATTTCATTGAAAATATTAAGAGAAAGGAATACTGTAGGAATCCTAAACTCGTTCCTGTGGAATAAAAATGTTTCCTTTAAAAAAAAAAATAAAATAAAATAAGATGATTATATCTTTCCTTATCACTATAAATTGTCTTTAAATTTGCTAAAATCTGTGGTGTGGAGAAGAAAAAGCTTAAACGCTACTATCTTTAGAGATGGGTACTCAGAGTGGAATTTATTTCATAATAAAAGCCCATCATATTTCTAATAATATCATAAGACAATATATGATAGAGGAAAAAATCACTTGAGGTACACATGATGGTACATAAGGATCAATACAATTAGGGTTTCATGAATTAATTGCCACTTTTATTGGAATTAAGTCATCAATCCTAATTGAGGAAAAAAATATTTTAAAGAGTATTTAAACCAGGAGCTCATTCAAAAAGGATGTATCAAAACAGAGGCCATAGTATATTTTCCTGAACAGATTAGAGAATAGGTTGAAGGATGTCTGAGGAAATTGTGGATAGGGGATGTAAAGAAAGGTATGGCAGCAAACAAGAGAAAGATTAGTTGATCAAAAGATGGTTTGAACAAATAACTGATAAAGATTAGGATACAATAACTGAACAAACCTGAAGGTATTTTTCATTTTATAAGTTTCCAGAACAGAAAGGGTAATTATAAAAATCACAAAATGAGATAATGTATGGACTAAAACTATATAAAAAAACAAAACAAATTACAATAAAGTTTGTACAAATTTATCAACACTCCACATTATCATTGTACAATCACAATGAGTTTTTATTTAAAAGAACTGTTCTCATAAATACTTCACCAAAATATTGGACAATACTAATAACCATACAGATTCAATCAATTTACATCAGAGTTTTTAAAGGAAAAAAAAAACAAAATGAATTAAAAATATTCAGTTTATTTGTTAACAAATCTATTTACAAATATTCCAATGGATTTAACCATAAAAATGATAACTAAAAAGTTTTATGAAAGAAACCATTCACAAAAATAAAAAAGCTATATATCAAAAGACTAAATACTTACTTCAAAAAGCAGTATTATATTTTACAAACAGGTAAAAAGGTAGTGTCTCGATGGAATCTAATATAAGTGTAAATATCCTTGGAATAACTATAAATTACAAAAGTCTAAACAGATTTTACAACAAGCTAATATTTTCATGATTTAATAATCATTGCAAGATTTTAACTATTCATTATAATCATCATAAGATTTTAATGACATTCATTTGTCATTACATTATTATTTGTAATATAACATAAGAAAAAGCATTTGATATTAACTAGCCATTTCAACTTTTTAAAATTACGATTAGAAAACATTAAGACCCTGAATATTGGAGAACTATTTCAGTCTAAGTAAATTTAAATTAAATCTGGTATTACAAAGCTCATCTAAAAGTTTCAGCACTTTGTATTAAAGTAGAACCTCTCTTAACCAAGAGATTTTTTATCGATTCGCAATGAAACAAAAAAGGAAATCATGAAGATTTATTTACAAATTAAAATCAAAGCATTTATTTTTGTTCACAGTTTCGAACTCCATCTATTGTGATATGATTGTACTATGATCACGAATTTCTGTTTTAGTTCGAACCACGGCCGCTAGGAGCGTCACAACCCACTGCGACCAGTTCTTGTTTGCGTTATTAGATCACGTGACCTATCGGTTCTTCAATAATAGGACAGCCATATGAGTTATTCGATAACAGAAGTTACTCAACAGTTATTGAGAACCGATCTAAGAACGGTAACTGGTCGAATAACCTTAACCGATCGGTTCTTCTATCTGTTATAACCTAACACCTTACACCAACAACCCCAATTTATTGTTATTTCTCCATCTTTTTCGATGGAAGATTTAATAAATTTGACTAATATTGTAAAATATAGTTATTCTAAAATACAAATTTAGGTTTATTTATAGATATTTTAAAATATGATCACTGGTAATAGGGTTTTTTCAGTAATAGGTGATTGGTGATAACAGTTCCGAGTCAATAATAGGTTATTTTAAAAAATACGTTATTTTTGTCCCACCTCTAGTCTGGTGTAAAACCTTCCGAAGGTAATCACTATTTTGATGTTACTGTGGTTAGTGGTTCAACTGGTTACGTGTGTTTGTTTCTATAATATCTTTTATTTGATTAAACCTAGATACTCAAAGAAATACTAGAGGGTGTTTATAATAATATATGCGTCCTGAACATTATGATAGGCTGAACTAAATAAAAATACACTAAAAAAAGATACACAACAATAAAAAATAATATTTTAATTTATGATGCCGACGTTTCGACTTGCATTGCAAGCTTTCATCAGGGTTTCAGAGAGAGTGGTAATCATAAACGTAAATTTATAATAACTATAATAGAAACGTATCTGATTACCACTCTCTCTGAAGCCCTGACAAAGGCTTCCAATGCAAGTCAAAACGTCGGCATTATAAATTAAAATATTATTTTTAATTGCTGTGTTTCTATGAATGCATACCTCAACAATCTGCATCTCAAAATATTTCTCAGTCAAGTTATACCTTATCAAAACCTTTTAGGTAAATATCTGGATGAGGAATGAGGAACAGGTGTTTGCCTGGCTAAAGTTTATTGTAACAAATATATCCTCAACCTTAAGAAAAATCTCTTATGCTTAAGGATGTATAAACTTTCAAATACCAAGACAAAAACTTCAAATGCAATTGTGATGTTAGATAAGATCCAAATATTTGAAATATCAGATATGAGTATATGTTTTATAGAAGGCTCTGTCAAAGATATTTCCTTCCATAATAAAACGAGGTTACCATAGTAAACAAAGGAATTAGATTAACCAGTGAGATGAAATATTGCTTTAAAGCATTTAATATGAGAGAGGTTAAATTTTATTGCCCCAGCTTTTAAAATCAGTCTAGACATTGACGAATTCCAGCTTATTTATCAAGGACATTTTTAAACTAATTTCAAGAACCTTCTTGTAAATTATAAAATAAAAGTTTATTTTAAAAAGTAAGATTAAAACTCACCGGAAGGTTTTGTGATTTTTCATTTACATGTTTTGGTTTGTTTATTTATTTGTTAATATAAATTTACTACTGTATTACCAAAACATATCCAGTAAATATGCGGTAATTACAATGCAGTGTAATGAAATGACAGACTTGTAGAGGGACTAACCCAATAGTTACACTCTTATGAAAGTTCTACAATAGAAGAAGATCTGAGGCCATCTTCTTTTCAGATGCTTCGTAGGATTGCCAGAAACGGAATAGGAAGTTGAGAAAGGTGAGAACTTAGTTTATTGTGACTGTAAAGGTATCTGGTTCAAGCCGAATCAGCGACACATAGGATATTAAGGTCATTATGGATCAGTTCATTTGTGATTTTAGGAGCATTAGATTTTGGATTGGAGTGATGGCATGCAGGAAGAATTAGATGGTTTGGTGGAACCCACTAAGTACAAATAGGTCTCATAATGGTCATATAAATGAGTTTTTTTTCTAGTGAATCGAGGAATTAGAACATTTGTCAAGTAAGTGTTGGAGCAGTCAAAATCGATGCATCATTGTGTCTTTTCAGTCTTATATGAGGGTTTCTTGTTAGTCTCTTGTCTAGATAAAATCCAAGGTATCTTATCTGTTCTACATTATTTTACAGTACTCCATTAAAGGATACAGGAGGACAGGATGAGGTAGGTTTTCGATGCAGGGTAAAGGTTATTTGCTAGGATTTATCTTAACTCTCCAGTTATCACAACATTCTCCAAAGGAAGTGATTTGTGATTGGAGGGTCATTTGCAGGTTATGTAAATGTGCTTCACTTATTAAATTAGCCTCTATTACTATAGTGTGTAATAATTGTCTTGAGACGAAATGAAAAAGTTTCCTCTTATTAAAGGATTCAGCTCCTCATCATAATTTTTATTTCCTATACCTTGAATTTAAATTTAAATGAATAATTATTATTTCTTCATTATGAGTTCAATAATTCTTTTATCTCCCTTCTTGCATGGGTTTGTTTAATTATACATGCCCTCATAGAATCCCTTGTAAGACATTCTTTTTAAACTTCATTTTATTTATACATAAACATTTTCCACTATGCAGTAGTAATAAAACTTACAGAAAAAATTAGAGTGCTCTCAATGTCAAAGAACCCACAAGGTGTAAAAGATATTTCTCTTTTAGCCACTAAATGGAAATATAATGTTTCCTGCAAGTTAAAATAAAAATAAGTATATTGCTTCATGCTGTTCCACTGTTTAAAAATTCTAAATTATTAATTGTATTTACTAAATATTTTCTTACATCATCTAAATTAAATAATAATCTTCTGTACAACATCTTGTTTATCTTCTTTACCTGTTAACATGTTAGACAAATATTATTTTAAATATTAAAACAAACTTATTCCTGTGGATTCTAAGAATAATTCTTCCTATAATTTAATTTCCAACATTATAGTTTATTTCATAAGTTTAAACTAATTATGATTCTGATATTAACTTTCTAGTAATACACTAAATCTTGGTTTATAATATGAAAACTTTTTTAGATCCCTTTTATATCTTATCCCTCAAAATTATTTCTTATTGTTATAAAAGAATCTTTCTTTGGTTTTATTATTTTTGTACAAAATGAAGCTAAAGATTTTGCAAGTATACTGAAAAAGGATAAATAAAATAATTAAGAAAAAATAGAATCAAGAATTGATGAATTATTTGCTGCATCTGTTGGTAGTTTATATTTGAATATTATTGTCCAGGAAAAATTTAAGAATGAACAACCCCACAGTGGAACTAAACCTGACTCTAGGGGGACAAAATTAATGTTAGAATTTGAAACCATGAACATGTAGTTTGCGTTCTATTGTTCTATCAGTGTGTATTATTAGTGTTTGTACTAGCAGTGTGAATTACTATAGTGTGTAATATTGTACTATTGTTTTCATTGGAATGCCTCAACAACTGAGAATTAATGCTCTAAAGGTCCTATAATGAACTAATATAAATTTATTGGGTTATTCAATTCAGTCTAGAAATCACTCCCTAGTGTGGATTTTATTTTTCTTTTGTTTATATTAGTATTCCTACATAGATGCTGATGCCTGAAGATAAGTGATTTTTATAAAGTATATAAATAGTTTTTGTATATAAACAGTACCTATATACATTTCTGGTATTGTAACATTTATTAGTACCACCACATTCATTATGGATAAATTAGTCCTCTTTTAGATATAAATTGAATCCATTAGCATAAAAAAGAACATCTATTGCTTGTTTTTTTGTATAGTTAATTGTTTCAGTTAATCAAGAAAACAATTGTTTCAAAAATGGCAAAATAATCCAGAGTCAACAAGAGGCAACAATCTATTTCTGAAATCGAAACATAACATAAAAACACCACAGATGGAGTCACTCAGAGAAATAGAAAATAAATTGGCCACTTTTTTCGACCAAAATAGAAGAAAAACTAAAGCCATGTTTAAAAAAAGTATTAAAAGGTTTTAATGCGGTAACTGGTTGAATCGAAAAGACTTTATAGTTCACGTAAAAATTGATATAACTGAAATAGTCAATTGCTCAATTATCAGGGGAGGCACAGGAGTGTAGCAACAATCACTGACTTATTGAGAATATAAGGTGTATTACAAAGCAATATAATCTCACATCATTATTTATTTTAAAAAAAATATAATGCTAACATGATTGTTTAAAAGGGCGATGTTTCATGGCATTGCCACATTTTCAAGCCCCTTCTGTGTCCATTTTATATTTGGATCAGTCTGATGAACAAACATTTTTTACGACTATAAAAGCGTTGTCACTAGTATTGTAGTTAGGGAGATTATATTACTTTATAATACACCTTATAAACTAAACTCTCCTTTGGTTGTATATATTGTATAATATAATTATTGAGAATATTTTTTAGTGACCTCTGATCCAATAGTATGCAGTCTTTAATTCAAACTTCATATACAGAGTCTAATAGTAAATGTGACCAGCTAAAATGAAAAAAAGAAATTTTGGATCGGACAAATAGTTTTGGAGTTTTAGCCAAAGGAGTACAGATAAACGTGTTTTCACGGAGAAGTGGGACTGACTGCAAGTTAGCCAATCTCTACAATGTTCCCATGGCCATAACCTTGCGAAAAATGTTTTAATTTCAGCATTGGTTTTTTTTTTCATTTCGTACATACTAAATCCTGCTACAATTTACTATATAAAGACCTTCTTCCAAAAACTCTTCGTTGTCTTGTTATAGGTAAAAATCCTATAACCGCTACTTTGGGTATGAAGCTGCCGTGGTAGCAAACTTAAGATTCAGATTCAGCACCCTAACATTAAGATCTGTTGAGAAAAAAAAGTCTAGCAGTTATTTCCTGAAACCAGCCTTCTGCAACCTTATTTCGCTTGTTGCTGCCAACATGACCGTGTTTGGAAAAGGCAGCAGTGGTTTTTCTTACACAAAAATTGATGATCTTTCAGATAAACATTGATTTTGTCGGAAGACCTATCATGACAGGTTTATAGTAGTCGGCTCCTAGACTATGAGAATATGTTTCTGTTAAAGAGGCTGAATCATGTTTTATTCGATAAATCTTAAATATTAAGTATTTCATATTGGTTGGTTCATTACCTCAAGGGAGAAGTCATCAGTATACATTATTATCTGAACGAGTGGCAGCGCAAAGGATGTTATCCAAATCACAGCTAAATCCAACGGCGGATGCTCTTGAATAATGAGAAGAAAGGCTGCGGTAAGAATGAGGGCGAATGTTGCAAGGACATATAACAAGACCTGTGGTTCGTAAAGTGTATTGACTTTCTGGCAGAGCTCTAGTATCTTGTCTGTCAGCTTGATAACGGTTCTACTTTCTTCCACCGATCTTGTCTCCCTCAGGAGGGAGCTCAAGACACCTACCAATATGGCGTACTGGCACACTATGTTGATGAAAGCGGCGTAGATCATGTAGTACATCCAATTTTGATCAAAATAATCAAATTTATACTTCACATCAAACCAGACACTTGTCGAAAACATTGCGACTACACTCATATATTTGATGTACCAACTCGACCTATAGCACCAGCAGGCACCGCTCTCCCACAAGTGGTATTCGATATCCTTCAAATCTTCGTAGAGTTCCTTAAAGAGCCGCCTGTTTCTCAATATCCACACTAATTGTATCCAATAAAAACTTATAGGTGGTAAGGTTTGTAACAAATAAATAACCTTGTTTACCAACTTAATTTTTGTCGATATTCTCTTATAAATCCAAAACATTGCCGTTGCAGTAATTGGAAAGTACAATATAAGCCCTTTTACAGCGTTGAGTTTGGAGATCCCAGAATATTCATAGTCGATCGGGAACGTCCCCAGGACTCTAGAGAATTTAAGTGCCTTATCAAGGATCATTTTAACCTTACCGATGGTTGCCTGGCAAGATCTTACGTTGACCATTGTCTTGTGATCTCGGTTCCTTCGCACTAAATTGACTTAGTATCAAGTGACCTTAAAAGGATTTCTGTCAAAATACAATTTCATCAATTTTCTTGATGTTTACTCAGTAAATAGAAATAATATTTTCCATTGGGCCCCATATCATTGAAAAAAACAGAGAAAAAACATTTTAATTTAATTAGTTATTGATTTTATGTCGATTGCAGTGAAACTACAATTATCTGGATTCGTGTGAAGATAAAATGTATTTTTATTTTGTTTATTACATACAATTTTTTAAAAACGTTTTACTACCAAACATGTAGGCCGTGTTTCAGAGTTCAGTTTTCATGAAATAATAAAAGACAAGACGCCCAAGCGGCAGCTGCCTGAATGCGGAGCCACACACCTCATAACAGTCAAGTTCTGAGTAAACGTGATAGTGCATTTCTAGAAGCATAGCACATCCATCTTGCACGGGCTTTGCCCAATCTAGGCCCTATTATTTAAAAAGTTATGGCACCTAAAAGAAAACGTATTAACTTATATTAACTGTGTCCGAAAAACTGTCCATTGTAGAACGTATTAGGAAAGACGAATCTGGGAAAACGGTATGATAGAAGTGGTAGCGCAGTCGGAGGATTGACGACGTACAATCATGCGGGAGTACAGAGATGTTTTCTTCAGGAAAGGGGAAACTTTGAGTGCTACTTGAGAGACGGTGGATGAGATCCCGTGGAAACAGGAACGTGTGGTGTATATAAAAGAAAGGAGGTACCCTCAAACTCTGAGGCAACATATCCAGGAGGACCTAGATAACTTGAAAAAACAGGGGATCATTGTAGATAGCACATCACCCTTTAGTAGTCCATTGTGGGTAGTCTAAAAGAAGAGCGATGGGGAACGGTACAAGAGAAATACAGGGTAGTGGTGGACTTCAGGAAACTGAAAGACAATACGTTAGACGAGAAATACCCAATACTGAGACTGGACGATATATTAAACAGACTGGGGGGAGCAACCATATTCTCGACTTTGGATCTTAAAGCAGGTTACCATCAAATTAGGATGCACCCCAAGGAAAGGCAGAAAACGGCGTTCATCTTTGAAAGGGGAGACTTTGAATTTACGAGGATGCCTTTCGGACTAAAAAACGCGCCGGTAACATTCCAGAGGTTGGTGAACGAGTTCCTTAGAGGGTTGGACGAGAGTGTTCGTCAAGTGTTTATAGACGACCTCTTGGTCTTTAGCAAAGATGCGACAAAGCATATCGATGACCTACGGACCGTGTTTAAACGACTAAGGGAATTGGGCCTGAAACTATCACCGGAAAAATCCAAATTAGGGCTGAAGGAAATTACGTTTACGTTACGGCACAAGATATCGCGGGAGGGCTTTCAACTGGACCGGGCCAAAGTTGAGGCTATTCAACGAATGGCAATCCCCACAGACGCAAAGGTATCCGTAGACTAATGGGCTATTAAAGGAGGTTTATTACGGAGATGGCAGATTATCTAGAACCCCTGAACAATTTACTAAAAAAGAATGAAAATTGTCATATCACTAGTGACCGATGACAATGTCCGCAAATGCAGGGTGCGTCTTCAGAGCCCATCATGCCCAGACATCACCAAACAGTTCACTATCTCAACGGAAGCAAGTGAATATGTATTGGGGGCGGCTGGTAGCATATGCCAGTAGACGCTTTACCGAAGCAGAGACAAGGCATAGTGCAGTGGAAAGGGAGTTACTACGAGCAATATGGGCAGTAGAACACTTTAGACTATAGACTGTTTTGACGTAAATTTGCGGTACATACTTGGCTGGGGAAAATAAAGGAGTCCTCGGCTTGTAGTATCGGCTTGAGACAGGTACGGAGCGCCCCTGAGTCATGAAACTACTTCATGTCGTCTCAATGACAAGCGCTACCCTGAGACAGTACAACATGGAAATCGCATATAAACTCGGACGGGAGAATGTTGTAGCCGATTGACTATACCGAGCGATTCAGGTGAATGCAATTGAGAGAGAAGAAGGGGAATTATTCAGGCGGAATTCGGGAGTTCATCAGGGAGTGGTCACCGGAGGGAGAAGGCCAACACCGAATGAGGCTGAAAGACAGAAAGATGCGAAGACGAGCGCGTCAGAGGACAGGCCATAAGACATAAAAGAGCGTCCTCTTCGATCATCAGTGACAAAAGACGAGAAATAATTTGGAAGACGAGGACTCAAGGTTTGATGAAGATCGAATATACATCTTAAGCTGGGTGATCCATTACGACCATTTGGTAGCAACCAGGGATTAGGGAGGAACATATCATAAGGCCACTTAACGACTTCTCGAAACCAGGGAAGAGCCTCCACTTATACGTGGGGGAATAATATGGTACGGGACAAAGTCTGGCGGATGTGACCTAAACATCATAGGGTAAACCTATGAAGTAAACCTTTACCAGAATCGGAGACACTGTGTGGGAACCAGAGAAGCAAACAGAAGTCACACTGGCATACCACCAGGGAAAGACGAATCATAGGGCCATAAATGAAACGTTTCAGGCACTCCGGCGAAGATATTTATAAAAAATACATGAAAAAGACGATAGAGGCGGTATTAGCCAAATGCGAAGTTTGCCAGACTACGAAGTATGATAGACATCCACCTACGGGATTGCGTGAAGAGACTAGGACGCCATCGGGTCCGCTGAGTGAGCTACAGATGGACACATTCACCTGGAGAGGAGCTAAATGGGTGACAATACTGGACATCTTTAGTGAATTGGCGATGGCGTACTGGGTTCACGAACTTTGAGAGGAAGCAGAGCGTACATGGTTCCTATTCTATGGAGTAACTGATAGAATCTCTTTGGACGGTGGACGAGAGTTTGATAATGGGAATCTTCGGGAGGAGCTAAAACGGGTGGACGTCGAATGGCATAAGAACACGCCGGGACACCCCTAGAGCAGAGGAGACTTGGAGAGAATCCACAGTATGCTTGGCAAACATCTTCGTATTTTTCATCTGGAAAAAGGACTGGAATCCAATGAAACGATGCCGAAAGCAATAGTGGCAAACAACCATTCGGTGCACTTGGCAATGGGGTAAGCACCTTTCGAGATACTCTTTGGACCGCGAGAGAGGTGGTGGGACGAGCGTATTACGGAGGTAGCCCCGGACATAGTGAACAGTATAGAGGCAATTCGGATCGCTGTGGGGAAAATTAGCAGGAAGGTAGGGGCAAAAATCGCGGCGGATAAGAGTAGGAGGGTGGACCTTGAAAATCTGAAGGTGACAGACGGGATGGGAAAAATAAAGATTGGGACAATAGTGTACCGAAAAATTGTTTCGAATAGGGGAAAAAAAATGACGCGTTACGAGGGGGCTTACAGAGTGGCCACTATTCGTGAACATAATGTAGTTACGTTACAAGACGTACATGATCCCAGGAGACGACGGACGGTACGCGGACGCTAGAGCAGTTGAAAATTCCCAAAGACACAAATACATAGACATAAATACACACATGGATAGTGGATCCTCTCTCCCACTTGTTAAGAAAAAGGCTCAGAATTTTGGAATTACTCTCCAGTATGCTCTCTTAATTCACGATGTTCCAAATAAGCATTAACGGTTTATTATAACTGGTACTACATCATATTGGGAACGTTTTTCTATGTAAAGATAATACTTTTGAAACTCGTCACCACTCAATCTGGTGGTGTATTATAAAATATAATTAAATATTCACATAATCCTAAAAAAAAAAGTAACAGTCGAATGACAATTGATAGTACAGGAGCCGACGACACTAAACCTGTCATGATAGGTCTCCCAAATAAATAAATTTTTATCTGAAAGATCATCAATTTTTATGTAAGAATAACCACTGCAGCCGTTTCCAATCACGGTCAAGATGGCGGTAGCTAGCAAAATAAGGTTCCATTTTGAGGAGAAAACTGATGAACTCTTTTTCTCAACAGATCTTAATGTTTTTTGGGGTGCTGAATCCAAATCTGAAGTTTGATACTACGGCAGCCGTCGACTCCATACCCAAAATCCCAATAGCGGTTATTGTCGGTTTTTTACCTATAACAAGACAAGGAAGGGTTTTTCGAAGAAGGTCTTTATATATTAAATTGTAGCATGATTAAGTACGCACGAAATAAATTTATTATTAGATTCCATATATAAAACTGTGATTAAATCTTGTAAAATACTCACGCCGCACAGTGGAACGAATCAACGCATTTGTTGGACATTGGACCAATTACTAAATTTGTCCTTTGTTTGGATCTTAAATTATACTTTATACTTCTTCTCAACAAAATCCATCGATAAATTAATTTTGAAATAAAATCTTATAGCAAAAATTCTGATTTGAAAAATATATATATTTTTTAAAACTAATATTTTTAAAGCAATCCACTGTTTGAGGTAATGCCTTAAACTAACAATGCAACTACTGGAAATCAACACATCCATAATATGGTATTTTAGGCAAAAAAAACTTCTTATTTCTTATTAAACTTCTGATCGGGATTATTTCGATAAAAATTGTGAAAACATCAATTGGGAAAATCGCCCAAAAAACTACCATCACAGTAAATAACTGGAATGTTTGAAGGTATTTTTCCATTAGTCGGATTCTGCTCCTAGGTGCTCTTTTCTGAGAAAATGTTTTTTTCATTAATTTATTTTAATTTTTAATTAATTTATTGAAATTTACAACTGTTCAAATATACATAAAGTAAATTTGTTAAAAACGTTTAAAATAACATGCCAAAACTTTAAAAGAGCTACTCCTCAGTAGCACTTCCTAGACCTATTATAACAGGTTTAGTTTCGTCGGCTCCTAGACGATCAGAATATGTTTCTATTGAAGAGGCTAAATCATGCTTTATTCGGTAATTCTTAAATATTAAGTATTTAGTATTGGTTCCTTGCCTCAAGGGAGAAGTCATCAGTATAGATTATTATCTGAACGAGCGGCAGCACGTATAGGGAGCTCAATACACCTACCAATATGGCGTACTGGCACACTATGTCCATGAGAATGGCGTAGACTAGGTAGTATATCCAATTTTCTTCAATATTTTCGAAGTTATACTTCACATCATAGAAGAAACTTACCAACCACAATGCGACTACACTCAGATATTTGATGTACCAACTCGACCTGTAGCACCAGCAGGCACCGCTCTCCCACAAGTGGTATTCGATATCCTTTAAATCTTCGTACAGTTCCTTAAAGAGCCGCCTGTTTCTCAATATCCACACTAAGTGTATCCAATAAAACTTAGAGGTGGTAAAATTTGTAACAAATGTGTAACCTTTTCTACCAACGTATTCATTTTCGATATCCTCCAATTAATCCAAAACATTGCCATAGCTGTTATTGAAAAGTGCAATATAAGCCCTTTTACAACGTTGCGTTTGGAGATTCTTGAAAATTCAGAATCGATAAGGAACGTCCCCAGGACTCTAGAGAATTTAAAGGCGTCATCAAGGACCATTTTAACCTTACCGATGGTCGGCTGGCAAGGTCTTAGTTTGACCATTGTCTTGTGATGTCGGATCCTTCGCCCTAAATAGTCCTATCAACTGACGTCAAGAGGATTTCTGTCAAAATACATTTCATTAATTTTGTTGACTTTTAATGAGTAAAGAAAACCAATATTTTCCATTTAGCTGCATATCATTACTGCAGAAAAAACAAATAAATTTTTAATTTAATTAGTTATTGATCTTATAAAGCATTTGCCATAAATATTCATTGAATAAAAAAAAAAAAAAAAAAAAAAAAAAAAAAAAAAAAAAAATTAAAATAAAAGGGGAGCGTTCTATTCAAAATATCGCTTTGTTATATTTTTACATGGATAGGCCATGGTGAGGAGGGTAGCTATATACAACTTAATCTTGTACATAATCCTATTTAGGGATATAAACACTGATAAATGTATATATAGAGGATTAATACAACAATAAAGTCAGTCTTTACCCAGAACTTCTGAATATTATTTCGTTCCTTTTTTTTTTTTTTTTTTTTATTTTCGTCTGAAGGAACATAACTGGTGCCAAAACCCGGGATCGTTCGAAAATAATTCTGGGTAAGCATTTTTTTTTGTATCCCGCTAAAAACCTTTTTCGTATCTATCGCTACTCTCTTATTTTTCGTTAGAAATTGCGGAAGATAGTGAATGGCCGATAATGATATTTTAAAACCCCCTTCATTTGAGGTACAGTCGGAGTTAGTGCCTTTACCACCAGAAACGTTAGCAGCAGCTCACGCTAACATGGTGGCGGCACCGGCGAACGCCTTGGAATTGCTTAAAATCAAGACAGCGACTTCACAGGATTTGAGGAAAGCAATTTCTGACATAGAAAAGTACGACGGGGAGATAGGAGAATGAAATCACTTCCTTAAGGGGGGGTGATAGAGTGATGACTCGGATCGAGGCAAAAGCAGTTAAAAACTTGTTGGATCCATTGGACGCGTGTGCTTTGAAAGCGGCCTTAGTGTGTCGAGTCAAACGTAGAACACTGAATATGATCCAGGCAGATGAAGATACTCCCCCGCTAGTATAATCAAAGATAGACTCAAAAAGGCTTTTGGAGGTGGGGTGATACTCGTTGTATCAAGGGGTTCCTGTTGCCATCTATGAGACGATAGGTTACCTTACTCCATCCCCCTTCTGTTCCCTCTTCCTTCTTCTTCCCTGGCGCAGTCAATGAAGTTCTTGTCTCTGGGAGTCCTTCTCTCTTGCCAGTCTCCTTTGCTAATTGGACCTTGAGAATAGTTGATAAGAACGCTATCCTTTCTCCGCCGCTTCTGTGGTTTCACTCATCTTGTCAGTTATCCTGTTAAAGTGTCCCAACAATTTCCCTGCATATTGTCCAATTGACTGATGTGGGCTACACATTTCTCTGAACATACGGAAGATATCCTCCACCGGTGTCCATATAGTTTGGCATTATATATGTATAATGGTATATATCTATATATATAAGTTATGTTCCTTCAGACAAAAAAAAAAAAAAAAAAAAAAAAAAAAAAGGAAAATAAGGAACGAAATAATATTCAGAAGTGCTGGGTAAAGACTGACTTTATTGCTGTAATAATCCTCTATATATACATTTATTAGTGTTTATATCCCTAAATAGGATTATGTACAAGATTAAGTTGTATATTGCTTCCCTCCTCCCCATAACTCCCCTCCCCCCACCAGTTTACGAACACTCCTCGTAAACTCATACGGTATACACAAAGAAAAGCAATATACTCAACAAACAATTACAAATTCATAAGTACAATGATAAGAAAACGAAATAAATTTCACCTTCACACAGTTTTTAATAAAATATAAATCTTAGTAACAACCTGTGTGTTTCATGTTTTTTTTCTAAACGCATCTATTTCAAATTTGACATTCAAGTGCTTTTTAGTGTTTTAGTGAATACTGTGAAATGTGAGGTTGATACCTCTAACGGTTTTTACAAAATTTAATGAGAATCACAACGATTAGTTTGGACATTTAATCCAGATAGGTGTCTATCTGATCGGTGTGTTGGGGCTGACAGTCTGGCACACTCAGTTGTCTTCTGGGCATTAAGTGGAGGGCATTACTGATTGTTATCTTCTTTAACTTACGAAATACTATACGGTTAAAGGTATCGATGTAGTATTCATTTATTACCTGTTAACTAGATTTTTTCGCCTGCTGTAATAGGGTTTGCACTAGTGACGAAACATTGGAGGCCTTAAAGGAAAACACTAAGGGAATTCACGAAATAAAAGTGAATACCGAAACCATAGCGAATGCTCTAAAATTAGAAATGGGAGAAATAAATATTATAAAAGATAGATGTGTCTCTTTGGAAAACCGAAATGCTTCTGAAGAGAACGAAGTTAGATATTTGAAACGGTAATTGAGAGCCAATAACTTCATTATACACAAAGTTCCAGAACAGGAAAATAGAAAAAACGAGGAGATTCTGAAAACAGTTGAAGCAGCTGCTTCTTGCAGCGAAATCTTACCAATGAAACGGGATTTTCTCTTCGTTGTTACGTGGCAATCTGGAAATTCTGTACTTTCTTGAACTGCCTTTCTGACCATTTATTGTGGTGAAATTTTTAGACGACTGACGTCGAACCAATTTCGAACGATCAAAAACACAAGAGAAAATAGGTAAAAAAAAAGAAAAATACAAACACAAAAACAAAATTAAACTGTGCATGTGTGCTTTGGAGAACGGAGATGTTGGCGATAGTGTGCTCAATTTGGAAGCAGGAACATTCAAGAACAGACCTATTACAAAATGGCTAGGTCCGTTGGACCAAAATGCTACGTGTATAATAGTCACGTGACCGTGGGAGTTAACATTTTTCGGCAATTTAGAAATAGTAAAGTGCATTGGACTGCGATCTATCGGAAACACTAATAAAACAAAGATTAACGCTGATAATTATAGATGACGCCAAGAAGTCTAAATAGTTAAATTTAACATAATAACAGGAGGCGGATTAACGAAGTAAACAGAGTAGCAAACTCTTTGCATTATCTTCTTATTATTGTTATTGTTATTGTTATTATTGCAGTTATCTTTTTATGAAAAGAAAATCGACAATCTTAACAATGAAGAAACCTATAAGTCATGATAGAAGTCCAGAAGATGGACAATTATAGTAGCAGAATTTTCAACTGCATCACTTATTTATCTAGCTAAAAATGCTATATATTTTAAAAATAAATTCAAATGCTGTAGCGTACTTTAGTCACTGGTAGAGGAAGCGGAAATGCTAAGCGGTTCTTCACTCACCAGAAAATGACAACAGCAACACCTCTAAGAAACTAAAAAACCCGCCAGTTGAGAAACTTTTAGAGTTTCGTTTTCCTGAAAGAAGTAGTTCCAACTAATAAGAAGTTTAACGATAATTGTAAAAGAACATTTATTTTCTTCATGTTCTTATAAATCTCTGAAAAATAAATTAAAAATTTGATTTTGGAATATTTATGGCATTGATACTTTACACAGCTTGTCCGCATCAGAGATTAACGTTTTAATGGGAATGAATGTTCTCAATTTTTTTGAAACATGGCTTTTGTCTTCGGATATTAATTTGCCTTTTTTAAAAAATAATTATATCGGTTATTATTCTTCGGCAGTTAAGGAGCATTGTAAATGTAGGGGTAGTGGAGGCTTGCTCATTTCCGTACGGAAAGATTTTTTTACGGAAATTAAAGTTATTTGCTGTTACGGCTGGTTTATCAGCTTTTTACTTAAAACTGATAGCGATTATTTATGCCTTGGTCTTGTTTACTTACGCCCGGGAAAGAAATATGATTATCTACTCGATCTTCTTTACAAAGCACTTCATTATATAATGATCGATTATGATAGTCCTAAATTAATAATAGGCTCAGACTTCAACGCTAGAATCGGTCGATTAAACGCATTAGAAAATGATATGTTCATTGGGTCAATCTTAAAGGAAAATAGGTTTTCTCTCGACGAAGTAACTAATAATAGGGGTAATTATTTGGTAGAAATTATGGAAAACTTAGGTTTGTTGGTATGTAATGGCAGATCTATTATGGACAGCTCTGCAGACTTCACTTACGTCAGCGATAAAGGTATGAGCGTCGTTGATTTAGTTTGGATATCCACTGGGTTCCTGGATGTAATGTCCGATTTTAGGTTGATTAATGCTTCGGATTTATCTGATCATCTTTCAGTTCAAATAGTTATAGAAATAGAGTTGAATGAATTTCATTCTGAAAGTGGGAACTTAAAAAAAGCTTTTTTCCACTTCATTGATAGAACAGAAACTAACCTTAAAAAAATACAACTAGCTGAGTATATATATATATATATATATATATAGTTATAGAAACCCAATGGTATTAAGGGATAATAAATAAATGTACACTATCCCCTCTCCTAGATAATTGTATAAAAGGGGCACCCCCACCTTCGTCCGGTGACACTCTGCTTCTACACGTTGTGATGCCAGTTTGTTCAACACGAAGTCCTTGTATTAGGCTATAAATTGTGCTTTTGCTTGATATAATGTATGTACTTCTCAATAAAATCTCTTTTTAAAAACTCAGTCCCGCGAACCTTTTATTTAGCTGGCGCCCGAACAGGGACATTTGGAAGCGTTAACGTAACTTCGCGGCAGTTCTATCTTATTTCAGGTACAGAACAGCGAGACCTCTTTCCACTGGCATGAGAAGATTGGGAGCTGAGTACTAGTACATCAGCAGATCTTCAAGTCTTTGGGAGCGCTTTGGTATTCCAATACCTTGACCAAAAGGACCTTCAACCTCTTGCTAAAGAATCGACGGGAAGGAGCTAAAGGGAGCGTCATCAAGAAGACATCGAAGACAACGTTGTATCAAGAAAAAGTATAATTAATTTTATTTTTATTTTTATTTTTAAGTAATTTTGTAATTTAAATATAAGTTAGTAATAAGTATAATAATTTAAATTTAGCATTATCTTTATGAATGGTTTGGAAGAAAAATTAAGTAACTTAAAAATAACAGGTTCAACATTAATTAAAAAAGAAAATAATATGGCTCTAGAAATTAAAAATCATGATTTAGCATTAATCCCGGAATATGACGGAAATCCGTTACAACTAGTTGATTTTATTAGAAATAGCGAATTTTTATATAATTTATACTGTAAAGATGATAATACCCATAAAAATACAAACCAAGCCAAATTAGTTTTAACAATCTTAAACAAATTAACAGGGAAAGCTAAAGTCGCCGTATATGATAAGGAATTTAATACAGTAAAGGAAATAATAAAATTCTTAAAGAAAAAGTACCAAGACACGAGAACTAGAGAACAATTAATTTCGGAAATTTTAAATACGCGGACTTACCATAATGAAAACCCACTCGATTTCTTGGAACGACTGGGCCAAAAAAGATGCGATTTATATGCGCGAATTTACTCTGACAATGAGATATTAGATAAACAGGACGAAATGTATAGGTATGACAAACAGATATCCCACCACGCAGTACATAGTTTACACCCAGCACTAACGGACTTCATTTACCATATAAAATTCGATTCGTTAGAAATTTAGAAGAAATACTAAGAAACAGCGCGGCTCACATCGTACATAGAATTTATGGCGATAAAAAACAGTATAAAAATAACCCAACTCAAAATAATTATAAAAAGAAAAATTTCGAAAATAATTTTAAAAACAAAGAGTACCGACCAAATTTTAACAACCACCATGATTATCAAAATTACCGACCCCATCAGTACCACCGCGAGCAATATACGTCGTATAATAATCCCCAACATTACCGACAGCAACAGTATCAGTATGAGCAAGGTCCAACCTCTAATTCTTATAACAATAACAACCAACATAACTTCCGGCCACAACAGCGAGCTATTGAATATACGACTCCGATTTATAACCAACCGTGGGACCCCCAGTCACAACATAAATTTTTTAATAAACCACCCTCTAGAAATATTAGGCAAAATTACCAGCAACCTCAAATAGATTCTAACACCGTTTCGATGAGAACTGTTTCTAATAGAGTACATACAATTGAAGAAGAAAAAGACGAAAAAATTAAATTATTGTTAGAGCGGATTGAATCTTTAGAAAAAAGACAGGATCATTTTTTAGAATTAGGCCCGAGCACAAGCAGACCTCCGGACCGGATATAAATAATTTAAATTCTAAACAGACCATTGATAACCAGGATAAACAAATAGAAATTCACGACTTAAATTTAAATAACGACTTACCGAACTTAATTGACAGTATGGGAAATAAATGGCTAATTGATACGGGTGCCACAAAAAATTATATACACCCCCCGATCACATTCCACATTTCTCGGAAATTTCTAAAGAGGATTTTGCAATTCGAACACCTACGGGAACGGCGGAAGGATCACAAAGCGTGATAATTGACCTAATGCCCCTGATAGGAATTAATCAAAAAGTCAAATTTTTAATATTTCCATTTAGCGAAAGGTTTAATATTTTATTGGGTTACGAGACAATGAAAAAACTAAAATTAAAAATCAATTTAGAAAAAAAATGAATTAAAATTTAAAAAGAAAAAATTCAAATTAGAGAATGACTTATTTTTTATTGATGATAAAAACGAAATTAAAAACTTAATTCGCCACGAACATATTAGTCCGGAAATAAAGGAAGAATTAATCGAAATTATTAGCCAACATGGCGAAGTATTAAAAAGGGACGACGAGAATTTAAAATCAACAGGGTTAATAAAACATAAAATAATAACAACGAATGAAAATCCAATTTATACGCGTAATTACCGTTACCCGGAACAATTTAAAAAACAAATTAATGATGAAGTTCAAAAACTATTAAAAAGTAATATCATAAGACCTAGCAAATCGCCGTATAATTCTCCGCTTTGGATCGTACCGAAAAAATCAGACGCGTCGGGACAGAAAAAAATTAGAATGGTGATAGACTATAGGAAACTAAATCAGGCTACAGTAAAAGACAAATTTCCCCTACCGAATATCGAAGATTTATTAAATAGACTAAAGGGATCGAAAATATTTTCCACCATAGACCTCGCGTCGGGATTTCACCAAATTGAAATGGATAAAGATTCAATAGCTAAAACCGCGTTCTCCACCGAAAATGGGCATTTTGAATTTCTACGTATGCCTTTTGGCTTGTGTAATGCACCCCCAACCTTTCAGAGAGCGATGACGATGATGATACAAAATATCCCCAATTCTATGATTTACATCGACGATATAATAGTCTACTCAAAAAAACGAAAAGGAACATTTAAAAGATTTAAAAAGAGTATTTGAAGCCCTAAAAGAACATAACCTATCAATACAATTAGATAAAACGGAATTTTTTAAAACAGAATTAAACTTTTTAGGCTACATCGTAACCCCAGACGGATTAAAAACAGACGAGAAAAAGATAGAAGCAATTTTAAATTTCCCCATTCCGCGTAATGAAAAGACGACGAGACAATTTTTGGGCATGACGGGATACTATAGAAAGTTTATTAAAAATTACGCAAAAATTACCAGACCGATTTCTAATTCATTAAAAACAAAAATTTATGGCACAAAGGAAATTAAAGAAGCATGTCAAACCCTAACGGAAATGATGAGTAACACACCAATTTTAAATTATCCGGATTGGGAACGACCATTTATATTAACTACAGACGCCAGTAATAAAGCCATCGGAGCCGTGCTCTCACAAAAAGACGAAAATGAAATAGAACACCCAGTAGCATTCGCGTCCCGAGTATTACAAAATGCGGAATTAAATTATAGTTCAATAGAAAAAGAATTACTAGCGGTAGTATGGGCAACCCAACACTTTAAGCCTTATTTATACGGTACAAAATTTCTTTTATGCACGGACCATAAACCTTTAACGTGGATTTTTTCAATGAAAAATGGTAACACGCGCATAATGAAGTGGGTTTGGAAATTACAAGAATTTGAATTCGAAGTTAAACACATTCAGGGAAAAACAAATTACGTGGCCGATGCACTTTCCAGGGGAAGCGACGAATTGAATCATAATAGCGACGTGGAGGAAATGGACGTCGAAGAATTATTAAATCAGGAAATAGCGGACGAAAACAATTCCGAGTATGACGCGATAATAGAGGACTTAGAAGTACCGCCGGAAGATGATTTAGAGACAATCCATTCCCAGGAATCTAGTAACGAACAAGTACGAATTTGTGAACCCGAAAAATGTATAAACATAGAAAAAAAAATTAAATAATTATAAAGAGGGGAAGTACAAAAATTAATTTCACTAAACCATTTGGAAAACGCCGATACGAATTAAACATTTATGCTAAATTTATGCTAAATCAGATATCGCTTCATTATTAGAACAGATACTCGAACCTAATAAAACATACGGGATAATTTGTAAATCACCTAACGAAATAACCGAAAATTTATATGACGATTATTTTAGAACAATACAACAAATAATAGAAACGGAATATCCATCGGTTAAATTGAAAAAATATAAACAAATTGTAAATGACGTCGAAAATCCGAATGAACAAATAGAAATTATAGATAATTATCATTTAGGCAAAACAAAGCATAGGGGTATATGGTAAACGAAACATTCGAAAAACTTAAAAAAGAATATTATTTTCCAGGGATGCAAAATAAAATAGCGGAGTATATTAATAAATGCGAAACTTGTAAAGTTACGAAATATGACCGAAAACCTATAAAGACCAAATTTCAAATTACACCTACACCAGAAAGACCGTTTCAGGAATTAATGATTGACATTTTTAATTTTAACAACGCAATAATTTTCACAGCAGTAGACACATTTTCGAAACATTTATTTGCTCAAACCCTACAATCAAAGAACGCAATTAATATTTGTAACGCACTGACTAACTATATGACATACTTTCCCACACCTCTACAAATATCATTAGACCAAGGGACGGAAATGAAAAATAATTTAGTAAAACAGTTTTGTGAAGAAAATAATATTATCTTACATTATACTCAGCCAGCCACTCAAACTCTTTGGGATTATTGAACAGAGTCCACTCTACCCTAAACGAATTATTGAGAATAATAGGAAAAGAAAAAGATAAATGTTCGATGCAACAAAAATTAAGATTAGCGGTAATAGCGTATAATAATACCTTAAACAATAAATTAAAATTAACTCCTAATGAAATTACTTTTGGAACCTCCAGATTAGAATCAAACGAAAACATCGACCTGACGGAACAATATGTATTAAAATATCATAAGGACCAACAATTATTACATAAATTAATTAGATCTAAAAATAAATGACGAAAAAGAGACAAGGACTGAAAAATTAAATAAAAATAGAGAAGACCCTTTAGATATTCAGAAACAATTAGGGATACAGAATATTTGAAAAATACCCAAGCGAAAATAAAAAGTAGAGACAAATTTAAAAAAGTAAATGTAGTAGTAAAAGACAAAAGACCAATTAAAAACCCATATTGACAATATTAAAAGGCCCACTAGGAAAAAACGGAAAAAGAAACAATCTATTTCGGACGACGATAATGAATCCATTCGCGTGAATATTTCGGATGTCTCGGATAATTACGATTCAGACAGTGGTTCTGATTAAAAATATTTAATTTTATTTAAAAACAATATAAAAATGTTTTAAAAATCTTTTATTTTAAATATAATAAATGCAATGGTATTAGGAGTAATATTTATGTTATATTGAAGGAATTATCTGTATTAAATTGACAATGCTGTAGTTATTTTAATAAAGTCGGACTTTTGTATTTTGTTGTAAAATATTATATTCAATGTTAATAATGTAAAAGATCATTCAAATTATTATTTTATTTCACAGTAATATTCTGTCCGATTTATTTTGTAATTAATATTTTGAAGTCACTATCATAAATATTAGGATACTATTATTTTGTCTTGAAATATTATTTTGATTGATCATTGAAAAAGTATGTATTTTATTTTGAAATTATTATTAATTGTAATTATTGTAAAGGAGTGTTTGAATTATTATTTTGATTTAAAATATTATTATTTTAATTGAGTAATTTTGAAGCTAAAAGTATTATTTGTAATAGAGGAAACTAATTCAAAGACTCTTATTTTATTTGTCCTTCTGTTTAGATAATGTATAGATATGAATTGTTTAGTATTAAGAAATATCCTGTTATCTTTTAGTTATAAGGAAAATTGTACTTTAGCATGTAAGGAATTTTGTAATGTATAAACATTTTATAGTTTAAGCTTATTGTTAATATTAAGAGATGGGCAAGGTTTAATCCTTTTATTTTGCAAGTGTACAGATCCTGACTTCATAAACAGGAAGTTCAAAGTCTAATCCTTTTGTTTATAGGAAGCTGATAGTTGTATTTCAGTACAGAGTTTAATCTTTTTATTTAAAACTATAGATAGTACAAATCCTAAACTTAGTACACAAGTTATAATCCTTTTATTTTTGTATAAACTTAAATTATAAGGTCCAATCCCTTTTGTTTATAGAATGTTATCTATTGCAATGTTATGACTTAGTGTAAAAGGTATTGAGAAATGTATAAGGTCCAAACCTTTTATTTTTATTGTATAGAATCTTACCTATTTACACTAAGATATTTGTTCCATCGGAGACCTCGGAACTTGGGGGGGGGGGGAGAGAAGTTATAGAAACCCAATGGTATTAAGGGATAATAAATAAATGTACACTATCCCCTCTCCTAGATAATTGTATAAAAGGGGCACCCCCACCTTCGTCCGGTGACACTCTGCTTCTACACGTTGTGATGCCAGTTTGTTCAACACGAAGTCCTTGTATTAGGCTATAAATTGTGCTTTTGCTTGATATAATGTATGTACTTCAATAAAAAACGCTCTTTTTAAAAACTCAGTCCCGCGAACCTTTTATTTAGCTATATATATATATATATATATATATATATATATATATATATATATATATATATATATATATATATATATATATATATATATATATGTTACATACTTGTTAAAGCTCTTCAACAAGATCTGGGAATAAGAAAATATTCCTAATCAATGGTCTTCACTAAAATTGATTTTATTGCATAAAAAGGGAGACCCTTTAGATCCTGGAAATTACAGAGGGATAGCTTTATTTTACGCAATAACAAAAATCTTTACACGTATAATGTACAATAAATAGATTATTGAACTGGGCAGATTCTATACAACTAATTCCGGAAGAGCAAAGGGGCTTTAGAAAGGCAGAAGCTGCAGAGATTGTATCTTCATCCTCAACGCTGTAATTAACATTCAATTGAGGCTGAAAAGAAGGAAGGTGTTTTCCACTTTTATCAATTTCCGAAGAGATTTTGATTTAAGCTGTAGAATAAACTTTATAATCAGGGGATTAGCGGCAATTTTTTTGAGAATTTTAGAGTTTCAGATGGGTTTGAATTATCTAAGGGAATGAATATGTCAGAAGGAGTTCAGGATGGGGAAATAGTTATTCCTCTATTTTCACTTTGTATTTCTGACATTATAATTTTTTTTCGAGATAGAAATGTTACAGGAATAAATATAATGAATCATATCGACTTGGTTGCTCTTTTATACCCAGACCATATGGTTTTTTCTCTTCAACCTGGCTTGAAACTCAAACAAGTCTTATCATTTTGTCAGAATATTGTAAATCCAACCATCTTACAGTTAACACTGACAAAACTAAAATCATGGTGTCGCATAAAGGCAACCGTTTAGGGAACCTTAAGAGTTGAAAGTACGAAAGCTCGGTCATCGAAGTTGTAAAATCATTCAATTATCTCGGCATTGCCATTTCTTCTTCTGTTAAATTTAGGCAGGCCTGCAGATCGGCTCTGACAAAGCATTCTTCCCCAAACGCAGTGGTAACCAATATTTTCCAAGCATACAAATCATATTATTCAAATACTAAATGTCAAATGTACGAATCATTATCAGAAAGCATACTCCTTCACTCAGCTGAAATTTGGGGAGTGAATACTCGGATTTATAACAGCAATGCAGATTAAAATACGTGAAATATTTACTAAAGTTACCCCAGAACACACCTAACTTTTCTATAAGGGTAGAGACAGGTATGACTCACGTACTTTTAAAGATGCTAATGTTTTTCTATGTAAAGGTAATACTTTTGAAACCCGTCACCATTTCAATCCGGCGGTGTATTATAAAATATAATTAAATATTCACATAATCATAAAAAAAAAAGTAACAGTCGAATGACAATTGATAGTATAGGAGCCGACGACACTTAACCTGTCATGATGGATCTCCCAAAAAAATCAATTTTTATCTGAAAGATCATCAATTTCAGTGTAAGAAAGGGTGCTGAATCCGAATCTAAAGTTTGCTTTGTTGACCACGGCAGCCGTCGACTTCATACCCAAATTCGCAAAAAAAAATTCCCAAAATAGCGGGTTTTTTACCTATAACAAGGCAAGAAAGGGTTTTTTTAAAGAATGTCTTTATATACTATAGTAAATTGTTTGATCATTTATCGTGATCAGTACGATACGCACGAAAGGTAATGGAAAAAAAAAACAATACCGAAATTTATTATTAGAGTCCATATATAAAACTGTAATTAAAACTTGTAAAATATACAAGCCAGCACGCTAAATGTGTATGTTTCGGGAAAATATGGCAATTATGACATGTTCAGTGGGCTGGAGTGGTTGTTTCGCGGGATTTCATTTAAGTTACATATATTAAATTTAACCAGATTTAAGATCAAAAAATGAATTTTGGGATAGGATATACATGTAGAGTTCTAGCGAAAAATGTTTCATAAAATTTTGGATTTTAAACACTATGAGGTTTTAGCGTGCTAGTATGTGTATAAACCTCATATACAGAGTCTAATATTAATTTCCCCAGCTTTAAAATGAGAAAAAAGAAATTTTGGATCCGACAAATAGTTTCGGAGTTATATCCAAAAGAGTATCGATAAACGTGTTTTCGCGGAGATATGGGACTGACTGCAAGTTAGCCAATCTCTGGAATGTTCCCGTGGCCATAACATCGCGAAAAATAGTTCAATTTCGGTATTGTGTTTTTTATTTCGTAAGTACTAAATCCAGCTTCAATTTACTATATAAAGACATTCTTCGAAACACCCTTAGTTGTCTTGTTATAGGTAAAAAACCGACAATAACATCTATTTTGGGTATGAAGCCGACGGCTTCCGAAACCCCCGAGAAAAACATTAAAAACTATTGAGAAACTGTTTCTATTAAGACTGTGAGAATATGTTTCTACTGAAGAGGCTAAATCATGTTTTATTCGGTAATTCTTAAATATTAAGTATTTAGTATTGGTTAATTACCTCAAGGGAGAAGGCATCAGCATACAATATGACCTGAACGAGTGGCAGCACGTAGGTTATTATCAAAAACACAGCTAATTCCATTTCATCCAGCTTTTGAATAATGAGAACTAAGACTATGGTAAGACTGAGGGCGAATATTACAAGGACATATAAGAAGACCTGTGGTTCGTAAAGCGTATTGACCTTCTGGCAGAGCTCTAGTATCTTATCTGTCAGCTTGATAACGGTTCTACTTTCTTCCACCGATCTTATCTCCCTCAGGAGGGAGCTCAAGACACCTACCCATATGGCGTACTGACACACTATGTCCATGAGAGCGGCGTTGACTAGGTAGTACATCCAACGTACTTCAATATATTTAAATTTATACTTCACATCAAAGAAGAAATTTACTAACCACATCGCGACTACACTCAGATATTTGATGTACCAACTCGACCTGTAGCACCTGCAGGCACCGCTCTCCCACAAGTGGTATTCGATATCCTTTAAATCTTCGTACAGTTCCTTAAAGAGCCGCCTATTTCTCAATATCCACACTAAGTGTATCCAATAAAAACATAGAGATGGTGTGGTTTGTAACAAATATATAACCTTTCTTATCAACATATTTATTTTCGATATCCTCCAATTAATCCGAAACATTGCCATTGCAGTCATTGGAATGTACAATATAAGCCCTTTTACAACGTTGAGTTTGGAGATCCCAGAATATTCAGAGTCGATCGGGAACGTCCCCAGGACTCTAGAGAATTTAAATGCGTCATCCAGTACCATTTTAACCTTACCAATGGTTGGCTGGCAAGGTCTTACTTTGACCATTGTCTTGTGATCTCGGAACCTTCCCCCTAAATAGTCCTACTTCTATTTACTGACCTCAAGAGGATTTCTGTCAAAATACAATGTCATTAATTTTGTTGATGTTTACTCTGTAAAGGAAAACAATATTTTCCATTGGGCTGCATATCATTACTGCAGAAAAAACAGAGAACATTTTAATTTAATTTGTTATTGATTTTATGTCGATTACAGTGAAACTCCAATTATCCGTACTCCAATCATGTGGATTGATTTGAAGAAAAAAAATATTTTTTTTTTATTACATGCAATTTTTTTAAAACAATTTATTAACAAACATTATAGACCATGGTTCGGAGTTCACGTAAAATACGATTGGTCCCGTCTCATTAGTTTTCATGACACAATAAAAGACGTAAAACTAAATAGACCCAAGCGGCAGCTACCGAAACTGCATTGCAGAATGCGGAGCCACAAACCTCATAACTGTCAATTTCCAAATAAACGTACTTAGTGAATTTCTAGGAGCATTGCACAACCATCCTACACCGGCTTGGCCCAGTCTAGGCCATATTACCATTCCGAATGGTGTCTTTATAAACTTAAAGGACTTTGGCACCTAAAAGAAAACGTTTTTGGTTAACTCTGTCCGAAAAACTGTCCATTGTAGAACGGTCTAAGAAAGGCGAATCTGGGAAAAAATAGTGGATCAGTTCTGTGTCGGAACATCCACGATTTCCAATATGTTAACTAAACTTTTTTGTTGTTACATAGATATAATTTTATAAACAGCCACATTTTTAATTATTCAATAAAATATATGGTTAAAACATTACACACGTCTGTATTTTTTTATATCTCAAACGCTAATTCAATTGCAAATCTGATTATCCGGATTTTTAGGTATCGGAGTTTTACTGTAACTGCATTCAGTTATATTATTAGTAATACATTGGCCATAAATATCCATTGACTAAACAAGATTTGAAGAGTTCGATTTCCGTCCTTGAAGGATATGATGGGGAAATTGGAGAATTGGACCACTTCATTATAGGCGAGGACCGGTTATTGGCCAGCAGAAGCAAAGTTTGCCGATAACTTGCAGGATCAGGGAGATCCCAAAACCTCAGGGCTGCGTTAGTATGCATATTGAAAAGGAGCGTCCTGAACCTTATCCAGGTAGACGAGGACATGTTCTTGGTAGTGGTTAAAGAAAGGCTGAAAAAAGCATTTGGAGGGGATCGGTGGACTCCAGAAGAGGATTTATTCCAGATGTTTCGTGAAACAAAGCGGGCAAGTCATTCGGGTCACACTGATACTCTCCTCAGCCATTACAACAGAATAGCGGAGAAGATGAAAGAAACTTAAGACTGAGGACAAGTGGAAGCAAAGATGGCATTTTTGGCCACCATCCTTAAGTTGCAGTCGGCACGAGAAACGGGAAGGAAAGAAGGGCTACCCAGAGAGAAGTCGTTCCTAGAATGTGCCCAGGAGATAGTTTACGTTGGAGCCTGAGATGTACAGTTTCGGAGGAAAAACGAAGAGGAGAGCGGGTGGAACAGAGTGAGTAACAAAAGGAGATAAGGGAGAAGGAGCGATAGGAGGGGATACGCTGCGGAAAGGAGCGAAATGAGTTCCGGGAGAAGAGGGAGACCCTCGAGGACAAGAGTGACGTTGGGATACGGAGAAGATTCGTGGGTAGAGTAAAGTGTTTAGCTAGCTCAAATACCATGATGAGCCGTGCAGCTATAAGGTTTTAGCGTGCTAGTACCATATGTGTATAAACCTCATATACAGAGTCTAATATTAATTTTCCCAGCTTTAAAATGAGAAAAAAGAAATTTTGCATATGACAAATAGTTTCGGAGTTACGGTTAAAAGAGTAGGGATAAACGTGTTTTCGCGAAGATGTACAGATGTACAGATTGGGACTGACTGCAAGTTAGGCAATCTCGACAATGTTCCCATTACCATAACTTTGTGAAAAATGGTTCAATTTCGGTATTGTCTTTTTTATTTTGTAAGTACTAAATCCAGCTTCAATTTACTATATAAAGACATTCTTCGAAACACCCTTCGTTGTCTGGTTATAAGAAAAAAAAAAACAAAAAAAAAAAAACAACATCTTTTTTGTATTTTGGGTATGAAGGCGACGGCTCCCGAAACCTCTCAGAAAAACATTAAGAACTACTAAGAAGAAAAGTTAAGCAGTTATTTCATGAAAACTGTCTTCTGGAACTTTTTTTTTCATGTTGCCGCCATCTTCTATTGAATGAATGAATTACTGCATTTTGTGAAAATAATTATAATCACAGGAGGTCTGACTTAAGAATGAACAGTTAAAATGAAGAAAAATATAAAAATAAATTGAAACAAACATAAAATCCATATATCACACATAATATAAAATTAAATAAATATACTACACATAATAAGTACAACTTAAAAAAAGAAGAAGAATTTTTCCACAGGAAAAAGAAAATACTTTAAGATAACTAATCACCATTTGAATCAAATGCATTGGATATAAATAAATAAATAGCTTTTAAATGCTTTATACTCTTAACCGATAAAAGATTTTCCATAGTCAACTCAGGAGTAGGTTTGGGCAGGAGATACTTGCTTAAATACTTTCGCCTTTGCCACCTAAATGCCGAACAATCCAGCAAAAAGTGTCCGAACACCACCACTATCATTTGTGTCACAAAACTCACACGGTTGATCACTGTTAAATTGTCTATGCATGCCACCGTATGACTTTTGCTGGCCATCCTCAGTTGAACGAGAATTCTCAGATTTTCTATATGGGTGTTGAAATGTAGGTACGCTTGAGGTGTGGCAATGGTTGCGATATTTCTGTAATACAGATTAAACTCGGACTGCGCCACTCGATCGAAATCTAAACTCTCGAGATGATTCCTCATTGCGCCATCGAGGTCGACGCCGTGCCGTTTAATAATTTCTAAGTTCGAACAGGTCAAAATGTCAGAAGCTCCCACCATAGCAAGCAGCTTACTAAGCTCTTTCATCCAATTACGAGGCCTAGCGGTAGTTTTTCGAAATTGAGAGAGCCTCTTGTAACATATTTTTGGCATCTGATGGTCTTCCATCCCCAATATTTTTATCCACCGCTTCAATATCCTTTTAAATATTTTTAAAAGTACGTGGGTCATACCTGTCTCCACCCTTATGTAAAAGTTAGGTGTGTTCCGGGGTAACATTAGTAAATACTTCACGTATTTTAATCTGCCTTGCTCTGATAAATCCGAGTATTTACCCCCCAAATTTCAGCTGAGTGAAGGAGTATGCTTTCCGATAATGATTCGTACAGTTGACATATAGTATTTCAATTATATGATTTGCATGCTTGGAGAATATTGGATACCACTGTGTTTAGGGAAGAATGCTTTGTCAGAGCCGATCTGCAGGCCTGCCTAAATTTACCAGAAGAAGAAATGGTAATAGATAATTGAATGATTTTACAACTTCGATGACTGAGTCTTCGTACTTAAAACTCTTAAGCTTCCTTAAACGGTTGCCTTACTGCGACACCATGATCTTAGTTTTGTCAGTGTTAAATGTAAGGTGGTTGGATTTGCAATATTCTGCGAAAATGATAAGACTTGTTTAAGTTTTAAGCAAGGTTGAAGAGAAAAAAAACATATCGTCTGCGTATAAAAGATCAACCAAGTGGATATAATTCATTATATTTATTCCTGTAACATTTCTATCTCGAAAAAAAATTATAATGTCAGAAATATAAAGTAAAAATAGAGGACTAACTATTTCCCTCTGCTGAACTCCTTCTGAAAAATTCATTCCCTTGGATAATTCAAACCCATCTGAAACTCTAAAATTCTCAAAAATTTGCCGTTAATCCCCTGATTATAAAGTTTATTTCACAGCTTACTATGTGGGACCGAATCAATTGAATGTTAATTCCAGCAGTGACGATGAAGATGCAATCTCTGCAGCCCTTGCCCTTTCTAAAGCTCATCTGTTCTTCCGGAATTAGTTTTACAGAATCTGCCCAGTTCATTAATCTATTGTACATAATACGGGTAAAGATTTTTACATCACTCGGATTGGAAAATAGATACTTTCCATAACAGCTGGGAGCAAGGAAAGTAGGCCTTTACACATCTCAAAATTTAGAGCAAGGTAAAACAACGAACATATGATTTTACACGTCTAGCCGGGAAAGTTTTCGCAGCTAGCAGTGTTTACTGTTACCAACACGAGGTTCGCTAGCGTTTCTTTTAGTTTATAATTTAATTTTACATTGCGTTAGTGTGCGAAAATGGCCTTTAACATCCCTCAAAAATTAATTAAAGAAGCTGAAATCTCGTAATAGATACGAAGAAGAATTTAATAAGTTTTGTGAGTGGTGCTATAGTGAAAGTGTTAACCCTAACCATGTTCATGATGAACCTAAATAAAAAAACATTAACTGATGGGTTAAACATTACCAACAACCAAAACTGTACAATTAATATTAACCTGACCCTATAAAAATGAAGTGTTTTTTATTAATATATAAACTTACTCCTTTTTATAAATGTATTTTGAATTATTACATTTCAGTTATTAAACGTAATTATATTTAATTAAACTTGTTACGGTTATTTCTCTAAATCAGCTGTTACAAATAATCATTAAAATGGAAAACAATCATTTAGTGTAATAATATGAATTATTAAAATCTTAATATGTAGATTCACGAGTTAAAAACTGCGTTAAGCGTTTTTGCCTCGTGATGAAAAGTATCGTACATTACTCGTACCGAAAGTGATTTTACGATGCTCGATCGAATTGACGGGCTCGGCTTCGCCTCGCCAGTCAAACACGGTCTCGCAACGTAAAATGCCACTTTCGGTACTAGTAATGTAATATACTATAGTTATAGCGTTAAATAAAGCTATTCCCCTGTAATTTCCAGGATCTAGCGGGTCTCCCTTTTTATGCAGTAAAATAATTTTAGTGAAGACCATTGATTAGGAATATTTTCTTATTCCCAGATCTTGTTGAAGAGCTTTAACAAGTATGTAAGCTAGGTATCATCGAAGTACATGTAACACTCGTTTGGTATCATATCAAACCCCACTGCCTTTCTTGGTTTACAACTTATGATGCTGTCTTTTAATTCGTCCATGGTGAACGCAGGGTCTAAAACGGGGTGAAAAAAACCGGGGTACCTAAAATGAACAACCACCTTTGGAGGTAAAACGTTATCATAAAAATTTTCCCATGTGTTCAAATTGATAGGACATTTAACAATTTTTTTCTTTTTATAATTTTTAATGGCGGACCAGAACTCTGAGGAATTCCTCGTGTTTCTTAAGTTGTCTTTTAAATTATCCAAATACTCCATTTGACATCTTTTAACCGTTTTTCTGTTGTGACTTTTTGCAGTTCGATACCTCTCCAGTATCTTACTATCGTTGAATTCAGAACTTCTACACAGTTTATACGATTTACGAGCCTCTCTCTTAGCACGTGAAAAATCCTCATTGAACCAAGATTTATACTTCCTTGTTCTGTTCTGTGCCTATTATTTTTTTTTAATACACCAGTTTCCACCATGATACTCTGAATGATATCTACCAAGTTTAGGTATAGCTCATCTGATGACATTTGGTCAGGGTAATCGATGTTACACTCTTTTAGGGCTAGTTGTAATTTATTAAGGGCAGTTTCTGTTCTATTAATGAAGTGGAAAAAAGTTTTTTCCGAGCTACTACTTTCAGAATTAAATTCATTCAACTCTATTTCTCTAACAATTTGAAGTAAAAGATGATCGGATAAATCCGAAGCATTAATCAACCTAAAATTGGACATTACATACAGGCACCCAGTGGATATCCAAACTAAATCAATGACGCTCATACCTTTATCGCTGACGTAAGTGAAGTCTGCAGGGCTGTCCATAATAGATCTGCCATTACATACCAACAAACCTAAGTTTTCCATAATTTCTACCAAATGATTACCCCTATTATTAATTACTTCGTCGAGAGAAACCTATTTCCCTTTAAGATAGACCCAAAAACATTTCATTTTCTAATGCGTTTAATCGACCGATTCTAGCGTTGAAGTCTGAGCCTATTATTAATTTAGGACTATCAGTTTTAAGTAACAAGCAGATAAACCAACTGTAACAGCAAATGACTTTTATTTCCGTAAAAACATCTTTCCATACGGAAATGAGCAAGCCTCCACTACCCCTACCTTTACAATGCTTCTTAACTGCCGAAGAATAATAACCAATATAATTATTTTAAAAAAAAAGGCAAATTAATATCCGAAGACAAAAGCCATGTTATTTGATCTCTGATGGAGACAAACTTTTTAAAGTATTAATACCATAAATATTCCAAAATCCCATTTTAAATTTATTTTTCAGAAAGTTTTTAGGACATGTAGGAAATAAATGCTTAGTGCTTTTACACTTATCTTTAAACTTCATATTAGTTAGAACTACTTCTTTCAAGAAAACGAAACTCCGAAAGTTTCTCAACTGTAGTTTTTTTTACTTTCTTAGAGGTTTTGCTGTTGTCATTTTCTGGTGAGTGTGAAGATCCGCTCATCCTTTTCTCTACCTCTTCCAGAGAAAAAGTACGCTGCGGCATTTCAATTTATTTTTAAAATATGTAAAATTTTTATCGATTCTAGATAAATAACTGATGAAGTTGAAAATTCTGCTGCTATATTGTCTACCTTCTGGGCTTCTATCATGACTTATAGGTGTCTTCATAGTAAACCCTCCAAACCCTAGTGTGACGTTAATGTCACAATAGAAAGTATTCGGGTTTTCCCACTCTTTTATCTTGGTCAATTGTTGAGGGTGAATTACATTTACCCCTACCTGAAGGGGGCTTCAGGCTTATTTCGAAGTTTGAGAATTAGCCTACAATGAATTTTGACCTCGATGTATGATAAGTCGTTTTATATGCTTATATATATATTTTAAAAAATTTAATTTGTCAGGTTTTCGTTTGATTTGGATCTAAAGTCAAAGTACACAAAATCTCAAGTTTGCAAAAAATATTTAGCTTCATGTTTTCGGTTATAACTTGGTGTGACTAATATGTCACACTCGGCCTTAGAAATACCTTTTTGAATTTTTGTTCCTAAATTGTCAAAATTACTTACAATTAGTATTATCATTTGTCAGAAAGTTTATTGATTTTTTTTCAATCAAAAAAACTGTTAAGAATTGCTGGTGAAACAACAGTAGTTTTTAATTACTTGTTTTTTAAATTACTTCTTAGTAAAAAAAAAACTAATTGTGAAGCAATAGTAGTTTTTAGCTATTCAATATTTTCCAGACATTATGTTGTTGTTTTTTCAATATAAGAAAGCTATTTGCAATTGCTCCTAAAACAACAGTATTTTTTCAATTAGGTACTTGTTATTTTCCGAAATTCTGAATACGATTTTTTCTCTATTTCTCTTTTTTATTTCAATGGAGTTAGTCTAATCGATTGCTGGCAAGAAAACAGTCTCTTTCACCTTTATTAAAAAAATAAAATCACTATTATGGTCTATTTTTACTGATAAACCTGTAAAACAAATACATGGGTGGAACGAATACTGCTCGGATGGACGAGGACATCAGCCAGAGAAGAATCAGCATTGATTGAATAATGCATGGCTAATCTATAGGCAAGCTGGGCATGCAAATTGCCAAAAACTTAAATTTAGACGTGTTTTTGTGCTACTTGGAGAGGTACAAAACAGCAATAAAGTCACCAGGTCCTTTTACATCTTTAGGTCCAAGTTCTTCACGAGTTCCAATTGATATTCGCTATGATCGGATGGATCACTTTGTTGAACACATCTCCAAGCGCAAGAGATACGCAAGTGAAACATGTTCAAGTATTGTGAGCACTATTTGTGCAAAGTGCAAAGTGGGATTGTGTGTAAAATGGTCTCATTCATATCATAAAAAGTGAATAGTACCTTTTAACTTTAACTGTAACCTAATAATACCTATTAGTATTAACTATTACTTTTTAAAAAGTAATTAATTAGCTGTATATATTGTTCAATATACTATCTTTAAAAAATATTATGTTAGTTATTATTTCTATCCTAATGAAAATCTATCAAATTTTGTAATTTGATACAGTAGGCTGAGAGCCTAGTGTGACATTAATGTCACACCACCCTGTGATGTTGAAATCGATAAACTTTTTTAATTATTTTTCTCGAGTTCTTTATCATAATAGGAATAGGAAAATGTAAAACAAATCCAAAAATTTTTCAAGAAAATAATTCCCGGTTTTGGGTTAAGAATGTTGATTTTCTTTTCATAATTTCTTCATTAAAACGATAATTGTTAAGTGAGACTAAAATTGGGCGATCACCGGTACTATTACCTAATCTCGAACATCTGTTTACGGCAATTTCCGGTAATTTAAATTCAGCCGCTTCACAAACTACTTGGACTGTTTTCAGAATCTCCTCGTTTTTCCTATTTTCCTGTTCTGGAACTTTGTGTATAATGAAGTTATTGGCTCTCAATTGCCGTTTTTAATATCTAACTTTGTACTCTAAAGAAGCATTTCTGTTTTCCAAAGAGACTCATCTATCTTTTATAAAACTTATTTCCTCCATGGCTAATTTCTGAGCATTGGCTATGGCTTCGGTATTCGCCTTTATTTCGTGAATTCCCTTAGTGTTTTCCTTTAAGGCCTCCAATATTTCGTCATTAATGCAAACCATCTTACAATAGGTGAAAAATCTATTTAACTAGTAACAAATGAATACTAAATCGATACCTTTAAGCGTATAGTATTTCGTAAGTTAAAGACGATAATAATCAGTAATGCCTTTCCCTTAATGATCAGAAGACAACTGAGTGTGCCAGACTGTCACAGCCCCACCTCACCGATGAGATAGAGAGATAAGGGCACCTACCTGGATTAAACGTCCAAACTGATCGTACTGGTTCTCATTAAATTTTGTAAAAACCGTTGAAGATATCAACCTCAGATTTCACAGTATTCACTAAAACACTAAAAAACACTTGTATGTCAAATTTGAAGAAGATACGTGCAAAAAAAAAACATGAAACACACAGGTTGTATAGACACTTGTATACACCACCAGCTCTAAAGCCAGACTCCGCCAACTTCTACAGAAGAGGCTAAATCATGTTTTATTTGGTAATTCTTAAATATAAAGTATTTAGTATTGTTTCATTACCTCAAGGGAGAAGTCATCAGTATGCATTATTATCTGAACGAGTGGCAGCGCGAAGGATAATATCCAAATCAAAACTAAATCTAACTGCCGATGCTCTTTAATAATGAAAATAAAGACTATGATAAGACTGAGGGCGAATGTTACAAGGACATATAACAAGACCTGTGGTTCGTAAAGTGTATTGACTTTCTGACAGAGCTCTAGTATCTTATCTGTCAGCTTGATAACGGCTCTACTTTCTTCCACTGATCTTATCTCCCTCAGGAGGGAGCTCAAGACACCTACTAATATGGCGTACTGACACACTATGTTGATGAAAGCGGCGAAGATCATGTAGTACATCCAATTTTCTTCAATATTTTCGAAGTTATACTTCACATCATAGAAGAAACTTACTAACCACATTGCGACAACACTCATATATTTGATGTACCAACTCGACCTGTAGCACCAGCAGGCACCGCTCTCCCACAAGTGGTATTCGATATTCTTCAAATCTTCGTACAGTTCCTTAAAGAGCCGCCTGTTTCTCAATACCCACACTAAGTGTATCCAATAAAAACTTATAGGTGGCAAGGTTTGTAACAAATACATAACCTTGCTTTCCAACATATCTATTTTCGATATATTCCAATAAATCCAAAACATTGCCATAGCTGTTATTGGAAAATAGAATATAAGTCCTTTTACAGCGTTGTTTTTGGAGATCCCAGAATATTCAGAGTCGATCGGGAACGTCCCCAGGACTCTAGAGAATTTAAATGCGTCATCAAGGACCATTTTAACCTTACCAATGGTCGGCTGGCAAGGTCTTACTTTGACCATTGTCTTATGATATCGGATCCTTCGCCCTAAAGAGTCCTACTATCAACTGACCTCAAGAGGATTTCTGTCAAAATACAATTTCATTAATTTTATTGATGTTTTCTCAGTAAAGGAAAACAATATTTTCCATTGGGCTGCATACCATTACTACGGAAAAAAAAATTTTCATTTAATTAGTTATTGATCTAATAATATAAAGCATTTGCCATAAATATATATTGAATAAACAAAAGAAATAAAAGGGGAGCATTCCATTCAAAATATCGCTTTATTATATTTTTACATGGATAGGCCATGGTGAGGAGGGAAGCAATATATAACTTAATCTTGTACATAATCCTATTTAGGGATATAAACACTGATAAATGTATATACAGAGGATTAATACAGCAATAAAGCGAGTCTTTACCAAGCACTTCTGAGTATTATTTCGTTCCTCATTTTCCTTTTTTTTTCGTCCGAAGGAACATAACTGGTGCCGAAACCTGGGATCGTTCGAACATATCCTGTTCTGAGTAAGCATTTTTTTTGTATCCCGCTAAAAACCTTTTTCGTATCTTTCGCTAATCTCTTATTTTTCGTTTTTCGTTGGAAATTGCGAAAGATAGTGAATGGCCTCTAATAATATTTAAAAAACCCCTTCATTTGAGGTACAGTCGGAGTTAGCACCTTTACCACCAGAAACGTTGGTAGCAGCTCACGCTAACATGGTGGCGGCACAGGCGAACGCCTTGGAATTGCTTAAAATCAAGACAGCGACTTCGCAGGATTTGAGGAAAGCAATTTCTGACAGAAAAGTACGACGTGGAGATAGGAGAATTAAATCACTTCCTTAAGGGGGGGGGGGTTATAGAGTGATGACTCGGATTGAGGCACAAGCAGTTGAAAACTTGTTGGATCCATTGGACGCGTGTGCTTTGAAAGCGGCCTTAGTGTGTCGAGTCAATTGTAGAATACTGAATATGATCCAGGTAGATGAAGATACTCCCAGGCTAGTAATCAAAGATAGACTCAAAAAGGCTTTTGGAGGTGGGGTGATACTCGTTGTATCAAGGGGTAAAGGTTACCTGTTCCTGTTGCCACCTATGCAACGATAGGTTACCTTACTCCATCCCCCTTCTGTTTCCTCTTCCTTCTTCACCTCTTCTTCCCTGGCGCAGTCAATGAAGTTCTTGTCTCTGGGGAGTCCTTCTCTCTTGCCAGTGTGCTTTGCTAATTGGACCTTGAGAATCGTTGATAAGAACGATATCCTTGTCTCCACTTCCACCGCTTCCGTGGTTTCACTCATCTTGTCAGTTATCCTATTAAAGTGCTCCAACAATTTCTCTGCATATTGTCCAATTGACTGATGCGGGCTCCACATTTCTCTGAACATACGGAAGATATTTTCTACCGGTGTCCATACAGTCTGGCATTATATATGTATAATGGTATATTTATATAAGTTATGTTCCTTCAGACGAAAATTAGAAAAAAAGGAAAATAAGGAACTAAATAATACTCAGAAGTGCTGGGTAAAGACTCGCTTTATTGCTGTCTTAATCCTCTATATCAGTAATGATATCCCTGAATAGGATTATGTACAAGATTAAGTTGTATATAGCTTCCCTCCTCCCCATAACTCCCCCCCACCAGTTTACGCACACTCCTCGTAAACTCATACGGTATACACAAAGAAAAGCAATATACTCAACAAACAATTACAAATTCATAAGTACAATGATAAGAAAACAAAATAAATTTCACCTTCACACAGTTTTTAATAAAATATAAATCTTAGTAACAACCTGTGTGTTTCATGTTTTTTTCTAAACGTATCTATTTCAAATTTGACATTAAAGTGCTTTTTAGTGTTTTAGTGAATACTGTGAAATGTGAGGTTGATACCTCTAACGGTTTTTACAAAATGTAATGAGAATCACAACGATTAGTTTGGACATTTAATCCAGATAGGTGTCTATCTGATCGGTGTGTTGGGGCTGACAGTCTGGCACACTCAGTTGTCTTCTGGGCATTAAGTGGAAGGCATTACTGATTGTTATCGTCTTTAACTTACGAAATACTATACGGTTAAAGGTATCGATGTAGTATTCATTTATTATCTGTTAAATAGATTTTTTCGCCTGCTGTAATATGGTTTGCACTAATGACGAAACATTGGAGGCCTTAAAGGAAAACACTAAGGGAATTCACGAAATAAAAGTGAATACCGAAACCATAGCGAATGCTCTAAAATTAGAAATGGAGGAAATAAATATTATAAAAGATAGATGTGTCTCTTTGGAAAACCGAAATGCTTCTTTAGAGAACGAAGTTAGATATTTGAAACGGCAATTGAGAGCCAATAACTTCATTATACACAAAGTTCCAGAACAGGAAAATAGAAAAAACGAGGACGTTCTGAAAACAGTTCAAGCAGTTTGTGAAGAGGCGGAATTTAAATTACCGGAAATTGCCGTAAACAGATGTTCGAGATTAGGTAAAGGTAGCGGCCATCATCCAATTTTAGTCTCCCTTAACACCAGGGGAGTGTAATATAGGGTCTAATGTAGGACTGTTCTGAAAGCTTGACTAAATAAAAAAACAGGATAATTGACAAATGTGGACTGTGAAAAAACTTTGCGCTAGTTTGCGCAGTAAGAACAGGAATAAAAAATCCACTTACTAAATTTCTTGTTATCCCTCTGAAAATTTGACTGCTTTCCTGATTTCAAAATCCCACCCACTACCAGAGCTCTGACGCAGCGAAATCTTGACCAATGAAACGGGATTTTTTCTTTGTTGTTACGTGGCAATCTGGAAATTCTGTTCTTTCTTGAACCGCCTTTCTGACCATTTATTGTGGTGAAATTTTAGACGACTGACGTCGGACCAATTTCGAACGCTCAAAACCACAAGAGAAAACAGGTTAAAAAAAACAAAAAAAAAAAACAGAAAAATAAAATAAACCTGTACACATGTGCTTTGGGGAACGGAGACGTTAGCGATAGAGTGCTGAACTCGGAAGCAGGAACAGTCAAGAACAGACCTATTACAAAATGGCTAGGTCCGTTGGACCAAAAAGTTACGTGATATAATAGTCACGTGACCGTGGGTGTTAACAATTTTCGGCAATTTAGAAATAGTAAAGTGCATTGGACTGCGATCTATCGGAAACACTAATAAAACAAAGATTAACGCTGATGATGATAGAGGGCGCCAAGAAGTCTGAATAGTTAAATTTAACATAATAACAGGAGGCGGATAAACGAAATAAACAGAGTAGCAAAGTCTTTGCATTTTAATCGAAAATAAACAATACTTAGTAAACAAAAGGAAATTACATATAAGCCTTAACAGTTATCTTCTTACGAAAAGACAATCGACATTCGTAACTATGAAGAGACCTATAAGTCATGATAGAAGTCCAGAAGATAGACAATTATAGTAGGAGAATTTTCAGCTGCATCACTTATTTATCTAGCTAAAAATGCTACATATTTTAAAAATAAATTCCAATGCTGTAGCGTACTTTATTCACTGGAAGAGAGAGCGGAAATGCTAAGCGCAAATCCCACATTTGAAATAAATAAACCATTGTCATCTTATTACCCTTCACCTAAAGACAAAATAGACCCTTTACAAAAAAAGTGGTGCATATGAACTAATATGTAATGACTATAAAGCTAAGAACACTGAAAAAACTGAATGATTAACAAATGAAGGATTAAAAGAACTTATAAAGGCATAGGAGTAGCAAAGAGTTCACGTATCCTAACTTAATAAATTGCCCAAAAGCAAAAAAATATTAATATCAGATAACCTTGCAGGATTTAATTGTTGATTCTATCATTGATTAATATTTAGATGTTCCATCGATGAATAGTTCTGTCTACTGGTAACAAAAGCATGTCGAATAGGTAATAACATTTTCTAAAACATTCAGTTATAGTGTTTATTATTTTAATGATTTTTATTTAGGCAGGCCTGCAGATCGGCTCTGACAAAGCATTCTTCCCTAAACGCAGTGGTATCCAATATTCTCCAAGCATGCAAATCATATAATTGAAATACTAAATGTCAAATGTATGAATCATTATCGGAAAGCATACTCATTCACCCTCATTTTCTTCACACTCACCACAAAATGACAACAGCAACACCTCCAAGAAACTAAAAAACACGACAGTTAAGAAACTTTCAGACTAATAAGAAGTTAAACGATAAGTGTAAAAGAACATTTATTTCCTACATGTTCTTATAAATTTTGGAATATTTATGGCATTAAGAGTTTACACAGCTTGTCCGCATCAGATATTAACGTTTTAATGGAAATAAATGTTCTCTGTTTTTTTGAAACATAGCTTTAGTCTTCGGATATTGATTTGCCCTTTTTTTTATAAATTATTAAATTAGTTATTATTCTTCTTAGGAACTTCATTGTATAATGATCGATTATGATAGTCCTAAATTAATAGTAGGCTCAGGCTTCAACGCTATAATCGGTCGATTAAACGCATAAGAAAATGAGATGTTCATTGGGTCTATCTTAATGAGAAATAGGTTTTCTCTCGACGAAGTAAATAATAATAGGGTTAATCATTTGGAAGAAATTATGGAAAACCGTAGGTTTGTTGGTATGTAATGGCAGATCTATTATGGACAGCCCTGAAAACTTCAGTTACTTCAGCGATAAAGGTATGAGTGTCGTTGATTTAGTATGTATATCCACTGGGTGCCTTGATGCAATGTCCGATTTTAGGTTGATTAATGCTTCGGATTTATCTGATCATCTTTTAGTTCAAAAAGTTATAGAAATAGAGTTGAATGAATTTCATTCTGAATGTGGTAACTTGGAAAAACCATTTTTCTACTTCATTAATAGAACAGAAACTAACCTTAAAACATTGCAACTGGCCTTAAAAGATCTAGGAAGAAGGAAATATTCCTAATCAATGGTCTTCACTAAAATTGATTTTATTGCATGAAAAGGGAGACCCTATAGATCCTGGAAATTACAGAGCGATAGGTTTCTTTAACGCAATTACAAAAATCTTTACACGTGTTATGTACAATATATAGATTAGTGAACTGGGCAGATTCTATACAACTAATTTCGGAAGAGCAAAAGGGCGTTAGAAAGGGCAGAAGCTGAAGAGATTGTATCTTCATCCTCAACGCTGTAATTAATATTCAATTGTGGTTGAAAAGAAGGAAGATTTCCGAAGAGCTTTTGATTCGGTCCAAGCTGTGCAATAAACTTTATAATCAGGGGATTAAAGTAAATTGTTGAGAATTTTAGAGTTTCAGATGGGTTTGAATTATCCAAGGGAATGAATATGTCAGAAGGAGTTCAGCAGAGGGAAATAGTTAGTCCTCTATTTTCACTTTGTATTTCTGACATTATAATTTTTTTTCGAGATAGAAATGTTACAGGAATAAATATAATGAATCATATCGACTTGGTTGCTCTTTTATACCCATACCATATAGTTTTTTAATGTCAAATGTACGAATCATTATCGGAAAGCATACTCCTTCACTCAGCTGAAATTTGGGGAGTGAATACTCGGATTTATAACAGCAAAGCAGATTAAAATATTTACTAAAGTTACCCAGGAACACACCTAACGTTTCTATAAGGGTAGAGACAGGTATGACTCACTTACTTTTAAAGATACTAACGTTTTTCTATGTAAAGATAATACTTTTGAAACCCGTCACCATTTCAATCCGGCGGTTTATTATAAAATATAGTTTAATATTCACATAATCCTAAAAAAAAAAGTAACAATCGAATGACAATTAGTAGTAAGTACATGAGCCGGCGACACTAAACCTGTCATGATAGGTCTCCCAAAAAAATCAATTTTTATTTTAAAGATCATCAATTTCAGTGCAAGAAAGGGTGCTGAATCCGAATCTATCTTTGCTTTCTTGACCACGGCTGCCGTCGACTTCATACCCAAATTTGCAAAAAAAATTCCCAAAATAGCGGGTTTTTTACATATAACAAGGCAAGGAAGGGTTTTTCAAAGAATATCTTTATATAGTAAATTGTTTGATCATTTATCGTGATCTTTTCTGATTCGACTCCTCAGAAATCGCAGGAGCCTTTAGGTAATGGACTGTATGTAAAGCTAAAAACACGAGTGTTCGCAACTTTAGGGAAACCTTTTTCAGAAGACAATCAAACCAAATATTAAAGAGAAAATCACTCACCTTGGTGCAGCCACCGATGTACCCCCGCGACTTCTCAGAGGCCTCCAAGAGAAACGTCGGCGGATGAATGATTCCTGTGGGCTTATATACTCGGTTAAGATATCTTCCTCTCAAATCACCACTCATTAGCATGGGACACTATGTCTTTATTAAATAACATAAAAAACACTTTGAAAACAAAATTTTGGAAGGCTAATCTTAGACTTGGGCATAAATAGACAGGAAGACTTGGGTAAAAGATAAGTCGCTCGTACTGGTTCCGAAGACAGCGATAGAGAGACGAGTATTCCTGTAGGGATCAGTGCTAGATAAGGGCTAGTTACCTAGGAAATTTGATAAGGCGCGTCTATGAACGACACACTCCACTTATCTCCTTTCCCCCCTCACAAGAGCGCCGATTGGCGCGAACATAAATTGTAGCAGTACGTACGTACGAAATGAAAAAAACAATACCGAAATTTATTATTAGATTCCATATGTAAAACTGTAATTAAAACTTGTAAAATATACAAGCCAGCCCGCTAAATGTGTATGTTTGGGGAAAATATAGCAATTATAACATGTTCAGTGTGCTGGAGTAGTTGTTTCGCAGGATTTCATTTAAATTACATATATTAAATTTAACCAGATTTAAGATCAAAAAATGAATTTTGGGATAGGATATATATGCAGTGTTCTAGCGATAAATGTTTCATAAAATGTTGGATTTTACAACAGTATAAGGTTTAAGCGTGCTAGTATGTGTATAAACCTCATATAAAGAGTGTAATATTAATTTCCCCGGCTTTAAAATGAGAAAAAATAAATTTTGGATCTGACAAATAGTTTAGGAGTTACAGCCAGAAGAGTACCGATAAGGTGTTTTCGCGGAGATGTGGGACTGACTGCAAGTTAGCCAATCTCGACAATGTTCCCAAGGCCAAAACATTGCGAAAAATGGTTCAGTTTCGGTATTGCTTTATTTACTTCGTAAGTACTGAATCCAGCTTCAATTTACTATATTAACTCAAGATTTAAGACTATATTAATTTAAAGACATTCTTCGAAACACCCTTAGTTGTCTTGTTATAGGTAAAAAACTGATAATAACCGCTATTTTGGGTATGAAGCCGACGGCTGCCGAAAGCCCCGAGAAAAACATTAAGAACTATTGAGAAACTGTTTCTATTAAGACTGTGAGAATATATTTCTACTGAAGAGGCTAAATCATGTTTTATTCAATAATTCTTAAATATTACGTATTTAGAATTGATTCATTACCTCAAGGGAGAAGGCATCAGCATACATTATGACCTGAACGAGTGGCAGCACGTAGGTTATTATCAAAAACACAGCTAATTCCACTTCTTCCAGCTCTTGATTAATGATAACTAAGACTATGATAAGACTGAGGGCGAATGTTACAAGGACATATAACAAGACCTGTGGTTCGTAAAGCGTATTGACCTTCTGGCAGAGCTCTAGTGTCTTATCTGTCAGCTTGATAACGGTTCTACTTTCTTCCACCGATCTTATCTCCCTCAGGAGGGAGCTCAAGACACCTACCAATATGGCGTACTGGCACACTATGTCCATGAGAGCGGCCTAGACTAGATAGTACATCCAATGTTCTTCAATATATTTAAATTTATACTTCATATCAACGAAGAAATTTACTAACCACATAGCGACTACACTCAGATATTTGATGTACCAACTTGACCTGTAGCACCAGCAGGCACCGCTCTCCCACAAGTGGTATTCGATATCCTTCAAATCTTCGTACAGTTCCTTAAAGAGCTGCCTATTTCTCAATATCCACACTATGTGTATCCAATAAAAACTTATAGGTAGTAAGGTTCGTTTCAAATAAATAACTTTGTTTACCAACTTAACTATCGTCGATAATCTCATATAAATCCAAAACATTGCCATGGTAGCTATTGGAAAGTACAATATAAGCCCTTTTACAACGTTGAGTTTGGAGATCCAAGAATATTCAGAGTCGATCGGGAACGTCCCCAGGACTCTAGAGAATTTAAATGCGTCATCCAGGATCATTTTAACCTTACCAATGGTTGGCTGGCAAGGTATTACTTTGACCATTGCCTTGTGATGTCGGATCCTTCGCCCTAAATAGTCCTACTATCAATTGACCTTAAGAGGATTTCTGTAAAAATACAATTTCATTAATCATGTTGATGTTTACCCAGTAAAGGAAAACAATATTTTCCATTGTGCTGCATATCATTACTACAGAAAAAAAAAACATTTACATTTAATTAGTTATTGATCTTATATAGCATTTGCTATAAATATATATTGAGGGAGGGAGGGAGGGAGGGAGAGAGGGAGAGAGAGAGAGAGAGAGAGAGAGAGAGAGAGAGAGAGAGAGAGAGAGAGAGAGAGAGAGAGAGAGAGAGAGAGAGAGAGAGAGAGAGAGAGAGAGAGAGAGAGAGAGAGAGAGAGAGATTGATTGATTGATTGTTTTATTGTCTTAGGGCCTGTGGCCCTATCTTACAGACAAAAAAATATATATATATGACAGCTAAAAAAGTTACAATCTTTGTTTTTTGTTTGTTCTTTTTTCCCCCTTTGTATATACAAAAACTAAACTATGTATAAATGTACAAAAACAAAATACATAATTAAAGTTACAGATGAAATGAGAGCAAAAATAATTTTTAAAGAAACAAAAAAAACAAGAAAAAAACAACGAGATAAAAAAAAAGAAGAATAAATAAATAAAATTATACATATATATATATATATATATATATATATATATATATATATATATATATATATATATATATATACATATATACACACACACACATATATATATATATATATATACATACATACATACACACATACATACACACACATTCACATACACACACACACATAAAATACTTATAATAAGAAATAAAATATAAAAAAAAAAAAAAAAAAAAAAAAAAAAAAAAAAGAAAAAGAAAGGAACAATAAAAACAAAAAACAAGAATAAAGATTAACAAAACAAAAACAAGTTACTAAATAAGAAATCAATAGATAATAAAGAAGAGTTATTAGTATTTTCCCTATGGAGGAGCGCCCGCCCAGTCCGCACCCAGTAGTTGACGAAGACAAGCCCTGCGGAAGAAGGAAGCCAACCTTACCTCTATCGAAAGCCCGTTGAGCTCTCTCGCCGCCGCCACGTGAAATGCATTTCTCAAATATTCTGTTCTGCAGGCCGGTAACTGGAAAACACCCTGCATCCTCTTGCTTCTTATCTTAATGAAATCTTTGCACAGTTCTTCAGGGACCCCTGAGTCCAACACTCTCCTGGCCACGCACATCAGATTGAGCCTCCGATAGGTACTCACTCGCAACCAACCCAATTCCTTTAAAAATGGGGTGATGTGGTCATCCCGTCTAGCTCGGAAAATAAATCTAATTGCAGCGTTTACTGATTTCTGAATTCTTGTATTTTCAGAAACGGAGATGTCAATGTAGACTGAGTCGCAATACCAAACAAGAGGTAGGATAAGGGCGGAAACAATCGTCCTCCGAACCTCGGTTGCAAGTAACCGTTTCCACCTCGAAAGGGAGTGCATTACGTTGTGAACCCGGCCTAAAACAACACTGGCATGGTCATGCCATGATAATGACCCGTTTACTACTACACCTAGCAGTCTTAATTTATCTGTTCGGGGAATTATCTGGTCATTAACTCTCAAAGACGACAACGGACCAATCCTTTCGGTTTTGGCAAGGAGCTTCGGACTCCCCATTAACATCCAGCATGACTTTTTTGAGTTGAGGAACAGTCTGTTGGAAAGAGACCAGATCTGGAGGGCATTGAGATCCTCATTTACTCGCTCCATTGCCGCGACAAACGTCTTCCGGAAATGCAGATGCCCATATAACAACGTCATCAGCAAACATATGGACTTTGCAGTGCTTGAGGCATCCATCTAAATCATTGATATAGGCAAGGAACAATAGTGGACCGAGTACTGAACCTTGAGGTACACCAGTATCAATCTCCAACGCTTCAGAAAAGTCACCACCACTCCTTACTCGTTGGGTCCGCCCACACAAATAGGAATCAAGCCAGCCCAATAACTGCTCTCCAACACCAAAACTACCCAATTTCCTCAGAAGCATTTTGTGATCTACGGAGTCAAACGCCCGCGTAAAGTCCAAGGAAACGAAAATAGAAATCTTGCGCTCGTCCATATTTTTACGCAAGTCAGAAAATATTGTATGAAGGGCCGTGCACGTGCTCCGTCCCTGTCTGAAACCTGATTGATAGGGAGATAGCATTGCATTTCCTTCAAGAAATCTTCTCAGATCCCTCTCCACTATTCTTTCTAACATTTTTGACAAAACAGGGAGAATAGCTATTGGTCTATAGTCTAAAGGTGTTTTAGGCTTAGCAGTTTTAGGAATGGGCACGATAATCGCTCGTTTCCACGCATCAGGAAACCTGCATTGACGCAAGGAGGCATTGAAGATCTCAGCAAGTATGCTATTGGCTCCCATCAGTCCAATCATTTTTCTAGAGATTCCATCTTCTCCAGACGCGTCTGACTAAACACGGCTCAGGCTCCAAACCACATCCTCCTCACAGACGTCATCGAATATAACGTCATCAACCTCCTCATTAGTTGGCAACAAGCAGTTGTCCGCCGCTCCGGGACCCAGAGGATGCGACACAAATGACCTGTTAATTTCGTCCAGGCAACAGTTTACATCGATGTTTCGCTTATTGATATCAATAATTCTGTTTGACCTCAGCACCTTCCATATCTCACTAGGTGCGCAGGCGCCAAGACTCGAAGACAGGTATTTTCGCTTAGCATCCCGCACAGCTGTTCTCACTTTATTTTTACACAGCCTGTACTGAGTCAAATATTCAACGGAGCCATTCTGTGTGCACATCCAAAAGAAGAAATTCCTCCGTGCCATAAGGGATCTGACATGTTCATCCATCCAAGGAGCTGGCCCCGTCCTTCGCCGCCTGTAGGTCTTAAGTGGTGCGTGTTTGTCAAATAATTCAGTAATTTTTGTTGTGTACGCATTCACCTTCGCATTGATTTCAACACTACCAAGTACTCCAGACCAATCAGTCGTTTGTACACTAATTTTAAAGGCTTCGGGGTCAATCCTTTTCAGGTTTCTACTCTGGCCGGGAATACGCTTATTGGAAATTGGACCTCTCTTATATATTACAAATATAAAATCATGGGTAGATATTCCTGGAACATGAACTTGCCCATGACGTTGAACTTTTGTAGGATCCGACACGACGATATGATCTATCCAGGTCTCAGCATTTAAAGTCGTAGTGTGAGTATGGTTAGTAGGCTTGAAAGGAAGAAGGTGGAGATCCAGCGCTCTGAACACCGAGGTGACCCGGCTGGAGTTAAATGAAACAACGGTAGGGTCAGTGTTAAGATCACCCAGCATTATATCGACATAAAATCAATAACTAATTAGAAAAAATAAAATAGCATTAAACTAATTTATTTTTTATCTCGTGTATAAAAAATAATATCGACATCATTCTTGCACCAAGATTTTTAGTTTTGATTGCGGATTTAAGGAAAAATACTATCGCTCCATAGATAACTGTTTAGGTTAATTAAATTCTAAAAAATTGATTAGTTTTTCAAGCAAACTGCCTCTGTAGATTTTTTTACACAAAAATTGACGTCAGATCCTAATTCAGCACCCTCAAAAACATTAAAAAACGCTTATTCAACAGAATAAAAAAATATAACTTTTTTTACCCTCTTCGAGGAAAATGAAATTTTTAAACCGATTATTGGTTACATACCTTTTAATCGCCATTGCTTTGTCACGCAATTCACTGGTTGGTATCGCTGGAAAGAGGAGAGTCTCAATTTTCTTTCGATGTACATGAATGTAAAATTCGATGAACAAAAACCTATTAAAAAAATTGGAATATCCGAAAATCATTTTGATTTTTAACTTGAGTTTAAAACCAGATAGGATGATGAAACTAAATACATTTCATGTGTATTACCTCCGTATATTTTGTGTAAAAAATAAAGTTGATACACTGTAAAACGTGATAGAAAAATTTTTTAGCCCTAAAATTCCATTTTAGCACCCTCAAAACTCAGGAAACGTATGTATGTATGTTGATACCAATTAAACAAATATGTATATATATATATATATATATATATATATATATATATATATATATATATATATATAAGTTAATGTCTGTATAGAGACAATATCAGTGTTAATACCTAAAGTAACATTGTAAACATACCAAATTGTATATAAGCAGGATTACTTAGAAGAATAAATCAGTTTATAGTAAGCGTTCTTGCGTGTTGTTATTATAACCTTTTTCCTTTTTTTTTAGTTTTTCAACCGGCCGTAACTGGTGCCGAAACCCGGAAGCGAGCGCGGAGGCCTATTTTCTTTTTAATCTTTCATAGGCAATAGTACCCTGATAGATAAAATTCGCTAATGGAAAACCAAGCCATGCCACCATTACCAGAGGGAACCTTAGCAGCGGCACATGCAAACGTTCTGGAATGGATGAAGATCAGGACGCGACATCGCAGGACCTCAGGAAGGCCATCTCGGACTTAGAGAAATTTTCAGGGGAAATAGGTGAGTTGAACCATTTCGTAAAAGGTGGTGACCGCTTAATGGCACGAATTGAAGCAAAAGCGGCTGATAATTTGCTAGAAGCTGGAGATGCTGATTCTTTGAAGGCTGCACTGGTATGTCGAGTGAAGCGGAGCGTACTGAACCAGATACAGGCAGATGAGGAAACGCCCTGGCCAGTAGTGAAAGAAAGATTAAAAAAGGCATTCGGAGGCGGAAGATGGACATCTTTCAAATGTTTAGAGAGGCTAGAAGACCGAGACAATCCAACGGCCAATATGCAGCAGCGCTTCTGGCACGATTCAACCGAATCACAGAAAAGCTAAGGGAAACAATAAGTGCAGCAGAGGCCGAAGCAAGGATGGCATCCTGTCCACTATACTAAAAGTTCAGTTGGCGAGAGAAACTAGGAAGAAAGAAGGACTACCAAAAGAACGCACATTTGTTGAGTGTGCCCAAGAGATGGTGGACACCAGTGCGAGAGAGGAGGTAACTCGCATGGAAATTGAGGACTGGGATGGAGCAGGGTGGCATATAAGCGCTCAGGACCGACGCCTGTCGGCAACCGGAGACGGGACTTCGAATATAAAGGAAAAGAAGGAGCTGAAGGAAGGCCGGGACGAACAAGACCTCGAGCCACAGGCAGAAGAGAGGACAGAAAATGCCATGGATGTGGGAAAGCGGAGCACCTCATTGCTCAATGCCCCCGCACGAAATGTTTCGAATGCGGTACGGAAGGGCACATAGCCAGGCAATGCCCATATTTGTACCGAAGAGACAATCGAGGGGAACCAATGGAGGTTAACGCCCAGAAGATAGGGCGAGGCAGACGCAGAACAACCAAAAGGGAAGACTCGGCATCTGACACCACAGATGTAGGAGGAACGTCTGAATCGGAAGAGGAGCCAACTGGACCAGGCAGTAGAAGCAGACCGAGGAGCGGGCGACAACGGCCGGCGGAGGAGAGAGGATTGCAGGACAGCAGCTGAGGAGGAAGTCAGCAGAGAGGCAACCGCAGACTAGTAAGTAATAATATAAAGGGAGGAGATGGCGGTTTGCCTTTAATTAGAGTTGGGGGAGTGAAGTGTTTGGTGGACACGGGCAGTTCCAATACTATCGTATGTAAGGGGGTATTAGAAAAGTGGTACGGTAGGAAGAGGGCAGTCCAGATCAAGGGTTGTAATTGTAAATTGATTACCCTGGGGGGTCCATGCAGAGTAGAAGGGGAAGCCTTAATAGAGCTAGAAAGGTGGGCCAAAGAAAAGGGTAGTTTAAAGGTACACGTGGTGGAGGAAATGCCGAGGGAATACCAGGTGATTATTGGGTGCGACCTTCTAAGTTGGGCCGGAGCGAGAATTAGAGGCGGTAATGGGAGGTGGAGCATCCGTATAGGGGGAAGAAAATATAAATGGTGAGAATTTCCAAGGGATGGTATGGCGAGGGTGGGAGCAATCGGTCGAGCGGAGGACTGGAGACATGCCTTAAAAAGAGAATATGAGGACATATTTTTCAAAGAGGGGGATTCGCTGGGAATAACAGGTAGGACGGTCCATGAAATTCCACTGAAACAAGAAAGAGTTACATATGTGAAAGAGAGGAGATACCCTCAAGCTCTAAGACAGCATATCAGGGAGGAGTTGGACAGTCTCAAGAAACAAGGGATTATAGTAGGCAGCACCTCGCCTTATAATAGCCCTTTATGGGCTGTGAAGAAGAAGTGCCGGGAGAAAATAAAGAAAAATATAGAGTCGTTGTCGATTATAGGAAATTGAACAACAACACCACGGATGAAAAATACCCGATTCCCAGGTTCGACGATATAAATGATAGGCTGAGTGGGGCGACAATATTCAGCACACTAGACTTAAAAGCTGGATATCACCAAATAAAGATGAACCCACGGGACCAACAGCTTTTACATTTGAGAGGGGACATTTTGAGTATACTCGGATGCCGTTCGGACTAAAAAATGCCCCGATAACATTTCAGAGGCTTATGGACGAGTTTCTGCGGGGTATAGATGAATCAATGTGCCAGGTCTATATGGACGATCTGTTAGTTTTTAGAAAAACGGAAGTTCAGCATGTGGAACACTTAAAAAAGGTCTTTGATAGGGTTAGAGAATTCGGACTAAGATTGTCAGGAGAAAAGTCAATACTGGGACAGGAGCGCATAAATTTTTTAGGGCACACGATATCAAGGGATGGGGTAAAACCAGATAGTGACAAGGTAAAAGCAATCCAAAGGATGTCGGTTCCCAGAGATGTACAAGGTATTAGAAGACTGTTGGGTGCGCTAAATTACTATAGAAGGTTCGTACCAGAGATGGCGGAGTACCTAGTTCCCCTAAATAACCTTCTGAAAAAAGGGAAGAAAGTGGTGGTGACGCCGGAAATGGAAGATAACATCCAGAAATGCATGAAACGGCTTCAGGCAGAGCCGGTCTTAGCGTTCCCAGATTTCATGAAACAATTCACTATCACAACCGATGCCAGTGAATATGCACTGGGGGCAGTGCTATCTCAAGATGGGGAAAATGGAGAGCGGCCTGTAGCTTATGCCAGTAGAAGGCTCAGGGATGCGGAAACCAGATACAGCGCATTGGAGAGAGAATTGCTCGGGATCGTGTGGGCCATCGACCACTTTAGACCATATGTTTTTGGTAGGACTTTTCGTGTGCATACCGATCATAGGCCGCTACAATGGGTAGGAAAACAGAAGGAATCCTCGGCGCGAATCACACGATGGAAGGAGTTCTTAAGCCAATACAACATGGTAATAGAGTATAAGCCGGGCAAAGAAAAGGTGGCTGATTGGTTATCGCGTGCGCTAGTGAGTAATACTATAGAAGAGGACAGGGGAAATACGTCCAGGGATGTGCGGCAATTTTTGAGTGAATGGACACCAGATGAAGAAGACCACCCGGAAACGTCAGGAAGGCAATCTTCAGAAGAACAGGCAAGGGTAGAAGAAAGAGCGCCAGAGATGGAGGAAATCGAAGAGATTATCAATGATAAGCGGCGGCAGATAATCTGGAAAACTAGAACCACAGGGCTAATGAAGGCGGAATTTAGCGGTTATGCTGGATGCAATATCGCGACGATTTGGTCACAGCCTGGGGCTACAGAAGACCAGATTTACAAAGCATTGAAAGAGGCATCTAAACCCGGAAAAGAACATCATATTTATGTTGGGAACGCAACGATCTGGGAGAAAATTAAGAGATTATGGCGTTCAGAGCGGCTGGGGGTTGATAGGACGTTCATTCGTTGCACGTTGATGGTCGAGACATTGAGGGATGAGGAGCGACAGCGAGAGGTGACGTTGGCTTACCATCAAGGCAAAACTAATCATCGGGGAATACAAGAAACCCTACATGGGATTCGAAGGCGATATTTCTGGAAGGGGATGAGGAAAACCATAGAAGAGGTAATAGGAGGCTGCGAAGTATGCCTGACAACCAAATACGATATGCACCCGCCGAAAGGAAAGCTGGTAGAGACGCCGACAGCAGAATCACCACTTAGTGATCTACAAATTGACACTTTCACTTGGAGAGGGTATAAGTGGGTCACTATGATAGATCTCTTCAGTAAAGTCGCCATGGCGTATCAGATCCAAGAGAGGTCATCAGAGGCAATACTAGGGGCATTACGGATGTGGTTTCACTTCTATGGTGTGTCGGATCGGATATCGCCGGATAGTGGTAGGGAATTTGATAACGCCGATGTACGTTTAGAATCTGGCGACCCCTGGGTTCCCACGGGTCTCCATCAGTACGTTGAGCGACCATTTAGGGGTCTAAAAAAGGGACTGGAGCCGAGAACAGCAATGACGAAGGCGGTTGCGGCCTACAACCACTCAATACATTCGACCACAGGCTTCTCACCATTCGAAATTCTCTTTGGGCTCCGGGGACGTCGTCGGAATTGGGAAGACACTTCGGTAGACGGGGGCGTGACAGAGGCGATAGTAAACAACCATTTGCAGTTGGGAAAGTTGTGGGTGGATGTCCGGGAGAAAATAGGGAAGGAAAAACAAAGGAGAGTAGCCCAAGAAAATTTGAAAGTTAAGGATGGAATGACGGACGTTAAAATCGGGACTATCGTATATAGGAATCTGACGTCTAATAGAAACATGGAGTTGCGGAGATACGAGGGACCGTTTAAAGTAGTGGTTATTAGGGAACACAATGTGGTCACCATTGAGAGTTTGAAAGAACCCATTAAACGTAGAACAGTTCATATTGAGCAACTTAAAATCCAGGAAAGCCCCATTTGATCTGGAGTGTTCTAACTTCCAAACATAAAATGTTTTATTTAAATATTATGTTGGGTGCAGCAAGTGATGCTATTGTGTTATGTTTTTTTTTATTCTAATGTATGTAGGTTGTAAGTTTCTGTTATTTCTTTTTTTCGTTCGTGTGAAGTATCAAGTATTTTGTTTTATTGGTTATGTTTAGTGTACATATATATTTAAATATCTAGGGGTATAAAGTTTACGAGGAATGTCGTAAACTGGCAGGGGGGAGTTAATGTCTGTATAGAGACAATATCAGTGTTAATACCTAAAGTAACATTGTAAACATACCAAATTAAGCAAGATACTTAAAAAATAAAAATAAAAATAAGCAGGATTACTTATCAGTAATCCTCAGAATCAGTTTATAGTAAGCGTTCTTGCGTGTTGTTATTATAACCTTTTTCCTTTTTTTTTAGTTTTTCAACCGGCCGTATATAACTTATATATATATAAGTTATTAAGTTATATACCAATTAAAATTATACAATAATAATTAGGAGAGAAAATAATTTATTACACTTTAATATTAACATAATATATAAACAGAACCACATATAAGATTTGAATGTTATGTATTTACAATTTTTGTTTTATTTTGCAGTATACAGAGGTAGTTTGCTTGAAAAACTAATCAATTTTTTATAATTTAACTAACCTAAACCAAAATCTATGGAGCGACTGTATTTTTCCTTAAATCCGCAATCAAAACTAAAAATCTTGGTGCAAGAATCATCTCGATATTATTTTTAAACTCGAGATAAAAAATAAATTAGTTTAATGCTATTTTATTTTTTTTTCTCGGCTCCTAGGGCCCATTGGTCGGAACGGCAAAATACGTGTCTAATATTTTTTGACCAGGAACCTCCAAAAAAATTCCCAATAAGATCCCTGAGAGACTGAGTGTGTCCTCCCCTTGTCAGTAAATATAAACAAAATTAATGAAATTGTATTTTGATAGTGAGAAGGGTGAGAAATCCTCTTGAGGTCAGTTAATCCTAGGACTATTTAGTGCGAAGGAGGACTATTACCTCAAAGGAGAAGTCATAACCTGAACGAGTGGCAGAGCGTAGATTATTATCAAAAACACAACTAATTCCATTCCATCTAGTTTAAATAATAAATAATGAGAATTAAGACTATGATAAGAATGAGGGTGAATGTTACAAGGACATAAAATATAAACAAAAAAATTAATAAATAAAGGAGAGCATTCCATTGAAAATATCGCGTGGTTATACTTTTACATGGATATGTTTTTTGTTTGAGGGTTTACACTTTTTTGGTGTAACGATTTTTATACATTCATTTTGAAGCGCTTTAGCTCTGTTGTTGTTATATATATATATATATATATATATATATATATATATATATATATATATATAAAAGATGTCAAATGGAGTATCCGGATAATTTAAAAGACAAATTAAGAAACACGAGGAATTCTTCAAGTTCTGGTCTGCCAGTAAAAATTATGTGTCAAAAGAAGTTCTGCAGAGGGAAATACTTAGTCCTCTATTTTCACTTCATATTTCTGACATTATAATTTTTTTTCGAGATAGAAATGTTAGAGAAATAAATATAATGAATTATATCCACTTGGTTGTTCTTTTATACGCAGACGATATGGTTTTTTTCTCTTTAACTTGGCTTGAAACTCAAACAAGTACTACCATTTTGTCAGAAAATTACAAATATAACCATCTTACATTTAACACTGACAAAACTAAGATCATGGTGTCACAGAAAGGCAACCATTTAGGGAAGTCAAAGAGTTTTAAGTACGAAGGCTTGGTCAAGTTGTAAAATCATACAATTATCTCGGCATTACCATTTCTTCTTCTGGTAAAATTAGGCAAACCTGCAGATCGGCTCTGACAAAGCATTTTTCTGCAAACGCAGTGGTAACCAACATTCTCCAAGCATGCAAATCCGATAATTGGAATACTAAATGTCAGTAATACGAATCATTATCGGAAATATTTCGTCTAGATTTCGATCGAGTGGCGCAATCCGAGTTTAATCTATATTACAGAAATGTCGCAACCTTTGGCACACCTCAGGCTTACTTACATTTCAACACCCAGATAGATAATTAGAGAATTCTCGCTTAACTGAGGATGACCAGCAAAAGGAATACACGACTGTCGTACGGTGGCAGCATAGACAATTTAACAGTGATCAATCGTGTGAGTTTTGTGAGGTTCATTCCATCATACTTAAGGCTGGTAGCATTGCAGAAGCTTCCCGCCAAACTGAGGCTAACAAATTTCCTTTGTTAGTTGTCCCAAGTTTGTGTCGAATGAAGTGTTCGAATCGTGTCATTCTTAATTCTATTTCCCTCACATAGTGATTTTTCAATGAAGGTAGGTTTGATTCTTGTTTTCTTTGCATTGAGGTCTATGTTTCACATGTAGTTCAGAGTTCCATTTTTTTTTTTTTAGTATTGCAATGCGTGTGGTGTTGTTAATCTTAAATCAAACTCAAAATTCTAAGTAACGTATGTAATTATTGTTATATAAAAATTTAAGTCGTTTATCGACTGGTCTATTAAAAAAAAAGCTGAAATTTGCAATTACTCTCCAGTATCCTCTCTTCATTCACGATTCCCCAGATTCTCTCTTAAACCCGTGTTCCGGATTGAGTAGTGCATTATAAGATATAATTTAATAATCACATAATCCTAAAACCGTAGCTATGGTATATGAATGACAATTTATAATACGATATTAAAATCAATTAAAGGAATCATAATTCAAGTTATTCAAAACCACCATATCCGATGCCAATCAATTACTTCAATAACGATATCATCATTTAAATGTAAAATTTTAGTCATTTGTTTCCCTATAGTCCAGTCAATGAGTGCTGAAATGAGGGGTGTAGAGTCCATGGAATAACCGACTATTTTTGACTTCATAGCTTCGTTAGGAATAGTTGGAAGGTAAACATACTAAAAGTCCCCAACACTGGGGGGTGAGCTAACGGTGGGTGGGAGGGGAGAAGTTCAATTTTTTGTTTTTTCGATATCTCGAAAACAGTTGACTCAAGAAAAATATGTTTCAAATAAACATAAAAGCTAATTAAATTTACTATAAAATTGATAATACATAAATTTGTCGTAGTCCTATTCGTTTACGTGTTATTCGTTAATCAGTGAGTTTCGGTAAAAAACAAATGTCACCTCACTTTTTGTCAAACGTTTGTTTCCAGTACCTTACACAACCGTTTCTCAGAAAAAACGTCAAAATCAAAATTGTAGAGCATTAAATTTACTTTAATTTCATATATAAGTTTTTGGTATTAGAAGCAAGTGTTTATTTAATAAAAAGTGAGGTAAACATTTTGTTTATTTCTAAAATTATCGATTTTTAATAACGTATATATCGAAAACTGTTGTATATAATTAATTTTATAGGAAATTTAATAAGCTTTAATTTTGATTTGTAGCATATTTTTCTAGAGTCCACCGTTTTCAAGATATTATCGAAAAACAAAATTGGGACGTTATCCCCTCCCCCACCCTTAGCTCACCCCCCAGGGGCGGGGACTTTTAATATGTTTACATTCTAACTACTCCTAACAAAGCAGTGAAGTCAAAAGTTATCGCATATTTCATCCACTGTACAATGTCTCTACTTACTGGACTACTAACCATTGCTTTTTTTTTTCTCGTATAAGAATGTATATATGTCATGCATAGATTAACATGTATGCACAAGGATGTATGATCACCGATATCTACATAAATGGATGTTTCTATTGAAAAGGCTAAATCATGTTTTATTCAGTAATTCTTAAATATTATGTATTTAGTATTGGTTCATTACCTCAAGGGAGAAGGCATCAGCATACATTATGACCTGAACGAGTGGCAGAGTGAACGTTATTATCCAAATCACAGCTAATTCCATTCCATCCAGCTCTTTTATAATGAGAACTAAGATAGTGATAAGAATGAGGGCGAATGTTACAAGGACATATAACAAGACCTGTGGTTCGTAAAGTGTATTGACTTTCTGGCAGAGCTCTAGTATCTTATCTGTCAGCTTGATAACGGTTCTACTTTCTTCCACCGATCTTATCTCCCTCAGGAGGGAGCTCAAGACACCTACCAATATGGCGTACTGGCACACTATGTCTATGAGAGCGGCGTAGACTAGGTAGTACATCCAACCTTCTTCGATATATTCAAATTTATACTTCACATCAAAGGAGAAACTTACTAACCACATAGCGACTACACTCAGATATTTGATGTACCAACTCGACCTGTAGCACCAGCAGGCACCGCTCTCCCACAAGTGGTATTCGATATCCTTTAAATCTTCGTACAGTTCCTTAAAGAGCCGCCTGTTTCTCAATACCCACACTAAGTGTATCCAATAAAAAAGTAGAGATGGTGAGGTTTGGAACAAATATATAACCTTTCTTACCAATATATCCATTTTCAACATCCTCCAATAAACCCAAAACATTGCCATAGCTGTTATTGGAAAGTACAATATAAGCCCTTTTACAACGTTGAGTTTGGAGATCCTAGAAAATTCAGAGTCGATCGGGAACGTCCCCAGGACTCTAGATAATTTAAATGCGTCATCCAGGACCATTTTAACCTTACCAATGGTTGGCTGACAAGCTCTTACTTTGACCATTGTCTTGTGATGTCGGATCCTTTGCACTAAAGAGTCCTGTTATCAACTGACCTCAAAAGGATTTCTGTCAAAATACAATTTCATTAATTTTGTTGATATTTACTGAGTGAAGAAAACCAATATTTTCTATTGGGCTACATATCATTACTAGAGAGAGAAACATATGCATTTAATTAGTTATTGATTTTTCGTCGATTTATTGCTTCCAGTTATTTTATTTAATGTTTAGTAATGCATTGGCCATTAAAATCCATTGAATCAACAAAACATAAATGGGGATCATTCCATACAAAATGTTGCGTAGTTATATTTTTACATGGAAATATCTTTAGGCTGGGGTCTCTAATCTCTACCTATGTATACATTCTGTCTGTTCTTCTTCTTCTTTATCTTCCTCCTTGTGGTATAACTAACTTGGAGGGGCCTCAATCCAACGCTGCCAGAGCTCACGTTCCCTGCAGAGCTTCTTCAGTTGTTGGAGAGTTCTTCCTCCTATCCTCTAGATATATTCCTCATATAAAATCCTAGGCCTTCCACATGGTCTCTTGCTAGTGGGTCGAGCTTCCATTACTTTTCTAGGCTCTCAGTCCTCATCCATCCTACATACGTGGCCGAACCACTTGAGCTGAGAAATCTAAGTTGGTTTTTAGTGCGAGAATTTTTAATTCTTCTAATCCTCTCGTTTATTATGCGATTTAATTCGTTTTTTAATTTAATTCAGAAAGAAAATATTTTTTGTTTTATAACATTTGTCGCTAAGAACTACAGGCTAGAAGTTGTATTGGTTTGAATGAAAAAAGTCACTTAACGTTTTTTTTACTGTTAAATGTAACATTTCGACAAGCTATAGCTCTGTTGCTGTTTCTCGGATCAAACACTTAATGACAGTTTTTTATTCAGAAAGTCAATAAAGAAGATTTTTCGTTCTACAATATTTATCTCTAGGACCTACCGTTTAGGAAGTATGTTGGTTTGAATAAAAAAAGTCACATTTTGCCTACCTTTTCGGAATATTTGGACTTTTTTGACAAACTCCACCTCTGTTAGTGTTGCTCTAATCAAACATTTGACGACAGTGTCTTATTATAAATTTAATGGAAAATATTTTTTGCTCTATAACATTTGTCACTAGAAATTACCTTTTATGAGCTTTATTGATTTTAATAAGAAAATACATGTTAAAAACCGCTATTTTCTTTCAACTTATTCCGAGTAATGATTGATGTTTAATTTAATTTAATTACTAATTAAAGTAATTTGATCCTTTTATTTCTAGCATGTAAATTTGAAAAACAAGTCGATTATAGACAGACGTATCCATGATCGATTGTTTTTCGATATCATGGAGAAAATGAGGTTTTTACTTTTTGTCTGGGTAGCATTTAAACTTTCATTTGCTTGATTTAAAAAAACTTTGTGATTTTTGTGTTGACTTTTTTTTTTTTTTTTTTTTTTCCTTATATGGTACCCCTATATAAGGGCTGTTTTATATTCACATGTTGAATACCTTATGGGCATACTACATGTTTTACAATGTTACTAAAAAGTTTAGCATGATTAATTAAGTATAACCTAGTAATGTATCAATTTATTCTTTTATTAATAGAAATTTACAACTGTATTAGAAAACACATTTAGTAAATAGGCGGTATATGTGAGATATAATGACATGAATAAAACTTATAGAGGAACTACCCATTGGTAGTACTCTAATGAATATTTAAAAAAGTAGATCACGAGGCCATCTTCTTTTCAGACGCCTCGGAGGATTGCCAGGAATGGAATGGAAAAGCTGAGCAACAAGTGGATTTGGATGAGTGTTAAGTTTATTATGAAAGGAGAGGTATCTGGTTCGTGCTAAATCGGCGACACATGGGATATTAAGGTCATTATGGATTAATTCATTTGTGACAAAGTAAAAAGCATTAAGGATTTTTTGGAAGGATTTTGGATTGGAGTGATTGGATGCGGGAAGAATTCGATGGTTTAGTGGATCCCCACAATTCTATACTGTAAATCCCCTATAAGCCCAAACAAACAATATACTGTAAATCCAAATAGGTCTGATAATCGTCATATATACAAGTTTCTTATAGTGAATCGGGAGATTTGAACGTTCGTCAAGTAAGTGTTGTAGCAGTCTAAATCTGCTGTGCAGCAGCTTCTTGTCTTTTCTATCTTGTATGAGGGTTCCAGGTAAGTCTCTTGTCCAGATGAAATCCAAGGTATCGTATTTGTTCCACATTAATTAGCGGTACACCATTAAAGGATACAGGAGGACAGGATGAGGTAGATTTTCGACGGAGGGTAAAGGTTATTTGTTGGGATTTGCTAAGATTTATTTTGACTCTCCAGTTATGACACCATTCTTCAATGGAAGTAATATGTGACTGGAGTGTATGGGATGCAGCAAATGGATCATCATTGGCTGATAACACGCTGGTGTCATCAGCAAAGGTTGTGAGGATAGTAGGAGGATGAGTTGGAATATCAAAATCCAAAAAAGAAATTAAAAAAACAAAAGCAACTAGAAACTAACTCCGCTGCCCATCATTTGTCAGTTTGTCAAAGTCGATTTTTCGTATAAATGTGAGTAAGTCAGTCTTAAATTTAGAAAACAAACTTTTTTCTGTCTCTGGCCATGTTCCATGTTCAATAATACTTTTTATTAGATTAAACACTTGTCTTTCAAATTATTTACATTCGTAAAGTACATTACTTGAAAGGACAAAAATAAAATGCAATTCGGTGTACTTTATATGGATTCCGAGCCAAGTGGGATAGTTGGGAATGAGCGCGCAGACCGGGCCGCCCAGCACACATAATACCAGGCCGAGGGAAGGCCATTTTAACAAAACAGGAAATAGTTCTTCCTCTAAAAAGAGAAATATCGGATGCCTGGCAGTCCATCCCACATGGAGTCCACCAAGAAAATTAAAAAATATTTAAAGAACAGTCAAACCATGGACCACATCAGATTGCTCTGGTCGCAGGGAAGAAGTCGCATTGTTCATAATTAGAATCGGACATACAAATTTGACTCTCATACCTGATGAGGAAAGAACTACCAACAAAATGCCAACACTGCGACAACTCTCACACTGTCAGTCACATCTTACAAGACTGCCCATTTAACATATCAAGTTTCAATAGATTAGGACTCCAGCCAGATATTAGTGTTTAATTAAATAATGACGAATGAAATATAAAATCCCTATTTAGTTTTCTTAAAACTCGCAATCTGTTGAATAAAATATAGAGCTGAACAATGTTTAAATAGAAGATGTGTTTAGAAGTTTTTTTTTTTGTTTTTTTTTAACAATGATAATAACGAAAGAATTTCATGCGTTGATGACCCCTGGCGGTTTTACGCCTTAAAACTCAAACAAACAAACAATAATTAAATGACTAAACGTCATCTTTCAAATAGTCCAAACTTTAGAGAACCAATCAGAATCAGCCTATTATTGCAAATACATGCTACTGCATTGTATTATGGGTACTCGGAGTAATCTTTTGTTAGTAATTAATAGTAAGACGGCGTGATCAAAAAGGGCCGGCACTCCTTTGATGTCAGAAGTAGGATTGTTAAGCCATCAAACCCTTCAAAGGGGATCTGGGTCAGGTCAAACCTTCGGAAGGATCGCCGCTGGTTACCAGGAATAAGTTTGTCTACAAAACTTTATAGGAGACAAGAACATCATGACAATGAAATCAAAACTTTCAGACAAAGGAATCTAAAAGAAAAGGGAAAAGGATACGTGGTTATATATTCACGGCCCTGGAAACGAGGAAGATAGTTTTGGTTGGAGAGTTTGACCGACGGAGAGTTAAGGAAGAGATGAAAGACGGTTGGAAGGGATATGACTGGGGAGAGATGCTGGAGGTCCTCAGCGATGATCTCTTGGATGGCCAACCAAGTGAGACAGGAAGGAAGCCCTGATTATGACCGGACCCAATACGCCGACTGACAACCCATACTCCATTTTGTTAAGTATCAAATATTTGAAATAGTCTTTAACAAGTTTATAATTTTTAAATTGTGTGCTGACCTTAGAATATAGTATTTGTAAAAACCACCCGATAGTTTCATGTATGTACATAATCGCTTTAGTAAATATAGTGACTTTAATATTCATCATAATTATTCTCTTTCCTTAAATGCCACTAAAGTAATACTGAATTGGTTTGCACGTATTAGATTAGAATCCAATAAAAGTAATCAATGAAATATTTATAAATGGGGTTCTATTCAGATAGTAACACAGTATTTCAATAAACCCCAAGAGCAACATAGCACTACCTAACCGCTAACAAAAATATTTAGTATTGTTGCGTTTGCTTTAAATTTAGAAATTTCCTTACTTGAAGTGTACACAAAAAAAAAAAAAAAAAAAATAATTTATTTGTAATACAGTTGTTATGTCATTGAAATGTTAATTTTGTTAGTTAAATGTTTATCAATTAAATATTAATATTATATTAAACCTATAGATTAAAGGGATGTAAAATAAAATTAATTTCTCACTTATAGAGTTTTATTATTGTTTTATGAATACTTTAATGGAATATATACAATTATTTTTTTCTTTATTTAATTAAATTATCGTTTTTTTAATTAAGTGATTTTAAAAAAAAAAATATTTCACAATCTTAAAAATTCAAAATGTATATAAATAAAACTTAAATATCTGGCTACTGTAACACTCCAACTTTCGTAGTCCATTTTAAAAAACTTCTGTCTTATTATGTTTGTTACATATATTGGAGAAAAAAAAGTAAATAATTAATTCCGGTGGTAATCATCTGGAACAAAAGATAAATCATTTAGAACAAGCATTAATTTAAACATATGTTTGTAGCACCAGTTGAATAGTGTGGCAACTGCAATGTTCTGAATCTTGGTTTATGGGTACCTGATACTGATTTTTTTTTTCTTGTTTGTGTCTAATGGACTAAATTATAAGTCTATTATACAGGGTGTTCTGAATTTAAATGGCAAAACTTCAGGAACTTATAGGGGACCGAAAAACTAAGACAAAAAGTCCTTTAGAGATTTGCTCGTTTTTGCTAGTTTTAGAGAAAATCGCAAAAAAAGAAGCAAAACAAAAGTGTTTCAGGTAGCTATTCAAAGTTCGTCAGGCTAGGCAGTGAGATATGTAAACACTTAATGTTATCCTTTACATTCTTTTATTTGTTTACATTTTGGCTTCCTTCAAGGATTATAATTCCTAAATCAGTCTTCAGTCAGTTACTCAGATATTTTTGTGTGAATAACATCAGTCACAATGCCGCATTTTGTGTATGGTTTCTGTAACGGTAATGCTTTAGAAGCGGTGCGGGAGTATGCGCGCCGATTTCCAAATAGACGAGTGCCTAATCGACGAGTCTTTTCGTTAACTTTTAATAGACTACGAGAGACTGGGTAATTCTTAATACGTAATGAAGGCGACCGATTCCAGGCAGCAATAAGAGCAGATTATCGGAGAAGAAATTGTGTCCAACGCCATTTCGATAGCAATCCTGAGACTAGCATCCGAAGAGCATCTGCTGCATTAGCAATGTCGCGGCAAGCAATATGGCGAACTTTGAAAGGTGATAATAGCTACCCATACCATCTTCAAAAAGTTGAGGATTTATTACCTCAAGATTATGTCAAGAGATTGAATTTTAGTAACTGGTTTCTTGACAAAATTGGCGATGATAATTTATTTCCATTAAAAATTATATGGACCGATGAAGCTATCTTTACAAGAGGAGGAATTGTTAATCAAAGAAATTATCATGTATGGGCTCTTGAAAATCTCAGACCTAACAGAGAGAATAGGTTTCAGCATGAATTTGCTATAAACGTTTGGCTTGGAATTTGGAATGGATTACTGGTGGGACCATATTTTTTACCTGGAAGATTGAATGGTGTCACACACATTTTTTGGAGAACCACTTTTCTAATTATTTTGATGACATTCCTTTACAGGAGCGGATTGAAATGTGGTTCCACTCGATGGATGAGCTCATTATAGCAGAGTTGCTCGAGCTTGGCTGGACAACGATGGATTGGACGTGGAGGAGTAGTACCTTGGCCACCCAGATCACCTGATATGACACCCATGGATTTCTTCGTATGGGGAACCTTGAAACAGAAAGTTTATTCGGTGTCAATCAACTCAAGAGAGCAATTAAGAGACCGATCATAAATGCAGTGCACCAAATATCATCAGAACAATGTTTAGCTGCAATTTATCAAGTGAGTGCTAGATGTAATGCTTGCATTGGTGCAAGAGGACAACATTTTGAGCAATATTTACTTTAAAAATAACATAAATATAAATGTAAATAAATAAGTATGAAAATGAAAACTTGTTTTGTTTCTTTTTTTGCGATTTTCTCTAAAACTAAGCAAAAACGAGCAAATCTCTAAAGGACTTTTTGTCTTAGTTTTTCGGTCCCCTTTAAGTTCCTGAAGTTTTGCCATTTAAATTCGGGACACCCTGTATACAGTGAGCAGCAAAAGTTTTCGTACACCAACTGCATTCACTAAAATATGATTCCTCTTTCTCTTGTAGAAAAATAAATTTTTTAACGATTTTACATTCTTCCTCATAAACATGAAAAACACACGTAGTAATTAAAAACTCCAAAATATGGATACTATTAATATGAATAAAACAGATTAATCTGATCTTAACAATAGTTTTCGTACAGCTCAATATTGCCTTCTCTAATCACTCACATATATTTAGGCTCTAATTTAGAGGAGTTAACTAGTTGATAATCCTTCCTATTTCTAGCTATGTTCTAATCATTCCCTACTCAGTGTTTAGTAAACAGCGATGGCCCAATATTCAGAATAACTCTATTTGGTCAAATGAAAAAAAAAAAAAAAAAAAAAAAAAAAAAAATACAATACTCTAAGTTATGTATATATTCATTTTTTTTTAGGCTTTAGTTAGACGCCATTGGCTAAGGTTCATTGGTTACATGTAATACTCGTTCAACGGTCCAATACATATTCAACTATTTCAAAAATGACGAAAGTCTATTCGATAAAGATCAATCGGAATGGCCGAGAATTTTTGGAAACTTGATACCAACTTCCAAATACCGGCTAGAAAGATAAAAATGGAAGTAAATTCTGGTTTCGGAAACATCTGCTGCAAATGTGATCAGTAGTGACCTGAGGAGAAATGGATTTGAGGCCAGAGTAATATATAATATATATATATATATATATTAAATTATGAAATTCCCTGGTTCGGATACGAGCTCGGTGGCCTAGTGGATAAGGCGCCACGCTAGAGAGGTGGAGACTTGGGTTCGAATCCCAACCGGGGTCAAATCTTTTCTCTTCAAAAAAAAAATATATATTTAAAAAATATTTATTAAAATGAGAATTATTTCATAATTTAATATATATAGGACAGCTGGTTAATAGATCCATTTAAAAGTAATGTTCAAATTGAACATTCATCCCCGAATTGTACATCGCAATTGCGAGTGCCCGGGGGTATGGATCAGTGAAGAGAGAAGATTTCCCTGGTTCGAATACGAGCTCAGTGGCCTAGTGGATAAGGCGCCACGCTAGAGAGGTGGAGACTTGGGTTCGAATCCCAACCGGGGTCAAATCTTTTCCCTTCAAAAATAAAAAATATATTTAAAAAATATTTATTAAAATGAGAATTATTTCATAATTTAATATATATAGGACAGCTGGTCAATAGATCCATTTAAAAGTAATGTTCAAATTGAACATTCATCCCCGAATTGTACATCGCAATTGCGAGTGCCCGGGGATATGGATCAGTGAAGAGAGAAGATTTCCCTGGTTCGAATACGAGCTCGGTGGCCTAGTTGATAAGGCGCCATGCTAGAGAGGTGGCCACTTGGGTTCGAATCCCAACCGGGGTCAAATCTTTTCTCTTCAAAAATAAAAAAAAAAAAAAAAAAAAAAAAAAAAAAAAAAAAAAAAAAAAAAAAAAAAAATATATATATATATATATATATATATATATAGCTAAATAAAAGGTTCGCGGGACTGAGTTTTTAAAAAGATGATTTTATTGAGTGACATACATTATACAAGAAAAAGCACAATTTACAGCCTAGTACAACAACTGCGTGTTGAACATCTGTGAGTCCTACGAGTGACTATATCAGAGTGTCCTCGAGCGCAGGTGGAGGTGGCATTTTATACAGTTATCTAGGAGAGGGGATAGTGTACATTTGTTTATTATCCCTAATACCATTGGGTTTCCATAACTATATATATATATATATATATATATATATATATATATATATATATATATATGTAATGAAAGTACAAATGACATTTCATTAATTTATTAATTAATTAATTCATCATGACGTTGAACTAGGGACAGATGATGGGCAGGTTATTTTCTGTGAAATTTATTATAACGAAAATATATTGAAGAGCCAATATTAATAAACATTAAATGTCGTTTCTTTGTACTTTCAGGTAAGATAGAAGTTAAATTGTCAGTCATAATTAATGAAAATTATTGTAATAGTTGTTAATTAAAATAAAACTTTGTACTTTCAGAGAAACAATTTGTGGTTATTTCTGAAAATCCTCAATAATATATCTTATAAAACGACATTTTCGTTAACTAAAAGAAGATGGACCGGCTACAATTTGAGTTTATGATGATAGCCTCAAATGATGGCAAATCTAATGTGTTAGCCATAACTTCAATATTTACAGAAGAAGGAAAATGTTATGTTTTACCTGATGAGCTGAAACCGGTGAGTCATCATACACATATTATCAAAATGAACACTTTCTCAAAAATAAAAAATAGCATAAAGAAAAGGCATCAAAGTAGAAAAATATGGATAAAATTGGATGAAAATCAAAAGAAAACATACATAGATGAGGAAGGTAATATGCAATTTTTGGATCAATACTTGGAAGAAATAGACACAAAACAACCAAGAGACAAAGATGACAATTTGGAACATATCTTGGAAAAATTAATAGAAACTACGACCAAGAGAGAAAAATCAAGATAACCTTAAAAATGTTTCAGAGAAATTTATTATTGAAAAATTCACAAGCAAGAATACTAATGCAATGCAATGGATAGATAATTTTGAAAAAGAGTGTGAGCGCTTTAATATTACAAAAGATGAAACAAAAATAGAAATATTGATGTTGTTTTTGGAAAAATCTTGTTTGGATTGGTATAGCTCCATGCTCATAAAACTGACAGTAAATTCTGAATGGAATGAATGGAAAGACAAATTTTTGGAAACTTTTAAAAACCAAGGATGGGACATGGTCAAATATGCTTTTGCATTCAAGTATAAAGAAGGACTGTTAATTGATTATGCTATAAAAAAAGAACAGCTTATACTAGATATAAACAAATCGATAGACTCTAAAACAATCATTGATCTTATCGCAACAGGCTTACCTGGGTTTATTTTAACTAAGTTAAATAGGGACGAACTCAGCGACACTACTGGTTTGTTTAACGAGATAAGAAAATATGAAGGTCTGATGTACAAGAAAAACTCAACTATAGCAAAGAGTGGTACATTTCTTCATAACAATAAAATTAATGAGAAAAAAGCCATGTAAGACTTGTGAATCTTTAGACAAAGGAATTAGATATCACCCAGAGGAGTCATGTTGGTTCAAGAAAAATAAAATTGAATCTGAAAAGGTTTTCAAAGCCAGAAATGTAAATAATAACTCCATTATTGAAGTAGATATGAATACTGATCAAAAAAAAACGAGTAAGTACACCATTAATCAAAATCCAGCTTTTATTAGAAAATAAACTAGAAGTGAGCGGCATTTATGATTCTGGCTCACAGATCTCTTTAATAAATTCAAGACTGATTAAAGTAAAAGAAAAAAAAAGATAATGTGAATATAGCTTATATGAAAACGGTTAATGGTGTAAAGAAGACGGATGGCTTGATAACAGTAAAAATAAAAATATTTGATTTGGAAGAAGAGGTGGATATATATGTTGTAGAAAATGAAGATTTTGATGATTTTATAATCGGATTGGATATGATAAAGAAATTCAAACTAACTCAAAATGAGGACTTGCAGATAGAACAAAAGAAAACAACGAATGAAAGAGACAGGATGTCTAAAGATAACAGAAATGAAGAACAGAATATGGAAACATTTGCAATTAATTTCAATGAACACATAGAAACAGAGGAATTTGTAAGTACGACAGACCATTTAGATATTGAAAAGAAAATTGAGATAGAAAAAATTATAAAGGAGTATAAAACAATTTTTGCTAAGGACAAGTATGATATAGGATCAGTTAGAAATTATGAAGCTCACATAGATTTATTAGTAAATAGATATTGTAGTAAAAGACCATATAGATGTACAATAGAAGATAAATTAGAAATTGAAAAGCAAATATCCATGTTACTAAAGAATAATTTAATAGAAGAATCTTTCAGTCCATTTGCTGCTCCAGTAACAATGGCTTTTAAAAAAGGTGAAAATAGAAAATCCCGCTTATGTATTGATTTCAGAGAATTGAACAAAATTGTTGTACCACAAGCTCAACCTTTCCCCTTAATAGATGATTTGATTATTAAAACTAGAAATTGTAAGTATTTTACTACACTGGATATAAACTCAGCATTTTGGGCAATACCACTACGGGTGGAAGATAGAAGTAAAACAGGATTTGTCACACAAGATGGCCACTTCCAGTGGACCTGCCTCCCCTTTGGCTTGAAAACATCACCAGCAATTTTCCGGAGGATTTTAAGCAATATTCTAAGAAAGCACAACCTCACAGGATACTCCGTAAACTTTATTGATGATATTTTGATATTCTCGCCCACCTTTGAGGAACATATAAGACACATAAGAAATGTACTAGAGGCAATAATAAAAGAAGGCTTTAGATTGAAATTTCAGAAATGTACCTTTGCCTCAGACTCAGTAAAGTACCTCGGCCATGTAATTCAGAGCAATTCAGTAAGACCTCTAAAAGACAATTTGATCTCAATAAGACATTTTCCAACTCCTAAGACACAAAAAAAAATATCAGACAATTTTTGGGAAAAATAAACTTCTACCATGAATACATACCAAGAAGCGCAATTATCTTAGACCCATTACACAATTTATTAAGAAAAAACGAAAAGTTTGTGTGGTCAGAGAAGTGTGAAGAATCATTTAATCAAATAAAAAGATATTTATGTTCTCAACCTGTGCTGGAAATATTTGACAAAGACTTACCAATAAAAATCTTTACAGATGCATCAATGGACACTATCGGTGGCTTTGGAGGATCTAGGTCAACAAAAAAATACCTACACCTTTTAGTAGACCACTACACCAGATATGCATTTATTGTGACTTCAAAAACACAGAATTCAAGTGATTTCATAAAACTAACAAAGCAAGTACTGGAGACAGATGAGATTGGAATAATTCTGATAGATCAATATCCGGGCATCAATTCTAGAGAATTTAAACAATATTTGCAGGAGAATAACATTACACTAATATTTACAGCTGTGAATACACCATTCTCGAATGGCTTGAACGAAAGATTAAATCAAACAATAATAAATAAAATAAGATGTAAATTAAATGAGAAAAATAAAAAGGGAACATGGACAACAGTAGCAAGAGAATGTATACAGAAATATAATGAAACAGAACACTCTGTTACAGGTTTTGCACCAAAATATTTACTGGATGGTACAAATGTCAGTATTCTACCAAATGAAATTAAAACAATAACAAAGGAAGACAAGTGGATTGCTGATAGAAGATTAGCATTAGAGAATACAATAAAATCCCATAAGTACAACAAGAAAATATTTGATAGAAATAGAAAAATGCTAGAGTTAGAGATAGGGGACAGTGTATATGTAGAAAATGGAAATAAATTAAATAGGAAAAAATTAGACGAATTAGTAATAGGCCCTTTCAAGGTAGTAGAGAAAATATCAAACTCCATTTATAGGATTGACACTGGCAACAGAAAAACAGAATCAACTTTATTCCACATAACAAAATTGCAACCTGTAACATCAGAAGATGAAGTAGAAGAACTAGATAACTTATAGGTACATTATATAGGTATATTATTTAGAATTTTCCCTCTTAGGGGGGGAGATGTAATGAAAGTACAAATGACATTTCATTAATTTATTAATTAATTAATTCATCATGACGTTGAACTAGGGACAGATGATGGGCAGGTTATTTTCTGTGAAATTTATTATAACGAAAATATATTGAGGAGCCAATATTAATAAACATTAAATGTCGTTTCTTTGTACTTTCAGGTAAGGTAGAAGTTAAATTGTCAGTCATAATTAATGAAAATTATTGTAATAGTTGGTAATTAAAATAAAACTTTGTACTTTCAGAGAAACAATTTGTGGTTATTTCTGAAAATCCTCAATAATATATCTTATATATATATATATATATATATATATATATATATATATATATATACATATATATATATATATATATATATATATATATACATATATATATATATATATATATATATATATATATATATATATATATATATATATATATATATATATATATATATATATATATATACATATATATATATATATATATATATATATATATATATATATATATATATATATATATATATATATATATATATGTATATTTAGAATGTTCTTTAATGAAATTAGGTCTTTTGATTCTACTTTTTTTAGGCATAAATGTTTTTCCTATTTTCTCTGGCCTTGAAATTTTTTTTTTTGTGTGTTTTTTTTTTTTTTACCGTGTGTGTGTGTGTGTGTGTGTGTGTGTGTGTGTGTGTGTATATCTTCAAAAAGATAAGAAGAAATCATGTTTTAGTGAATTTAGTGGATGTGCGAAAACTTTCCCTACTCACTGTAGATGAATATTCATTTTTTGAATATTGTGGAAAAATTCCAAAGCTTCACTTTCGATTTTCCCAATATACTATTTTTCCACAGTTACTTCGATTTTTAGCGTAATAATAAATTAAAAAATTGAAATAAATTTTCGATGAGGATTCTATGGTTGACTGTAGGATGTAATGTAAGTAGAGAAAAGTGGTCAGGGGTGCAGTTAAGTAAATAAACACGTCCAAGTTTAAAAAACAAAACAAAAAAAACCTTGTATTAAAAGTGCAAACGTTTCGACCTGCCTTGCAGTCTTCTTCAGGGCTAAAATGACAAAAATTGGATAAATGGATAATAAAAAACATATACATATAAAATAAATAAATAATATAATTACATTATTATTATTATTATTATTATTATTATATAATTATATTATTAATTAAATATATAATAAATAATAATGATTTGTATTTTTTGTTTGTATCATCTTGGTCACATCCAAGTTTTATTATTTTAGCCCTAAAGAAGACCTGCAAGGCAGGTCGAAACATTAGCTCGCCAAGTATAAAATTTATTTTTATTTAAAAACTTGGATGTGCCTATTTACTTGGCTGCATCCATGACCATTTCTATACTTACACGAAATAAATTTACAAACAACATTACATATAAAAATATAATGTAATCACTCTTCCTCATATTTATATTTAATAATATATTTATAACCATAGTATAAATATTGTGAATTATGGTTATTATTAATTGGAAAATAGTTATCTTTAATTAGACAGAACAGTATGCTGTGCGTATAGCCACCCAATAAGGTTGGACAGCAATATGTTTTTATATTAATAAAGCATATCTCTCTCTAATTTAAAACAAAAAATAAAAATTGGCGTACCGTACAAATAAGAGTATTCTCCAGGCTGAAAAATCCTCCAGCAGTGAAAACGATGTCTCTCTTAGCGATCAAATGGAACTGTAATGTTTCCTAAAAATATCAATAATTAAAACCCATTGAAATAGTTTCATCTTACTTTTATTTTCATTTTAAACTTTACTTACATCTTCTAAGTTATACAACAATCTTCTATACAACATCTTATTAGTTTTCTTCAGCTGTTAAAACATATAAATCATGGTGTTTATAAATAAAATTAATGAAAATTATTAATCTATATTATTACGTATTATAGGGCGTATAAAAAAAAAAAATGACCGTTTTATCCATTCCCAGAGTTCAAAAGTCTGTAAATATCTTAATGCTGTTTATTACTTACCAATACTTAATAAACCCTTTAGAGCATTCTCTAAACTTGTTTACTAACACTAGACTTCTTTAAAAAAAAGCCTAAGTTCAGTTAATTATTTCAAAGAAGAAACATGACAGTGTCCTACGAAATTCTCGTAATTTTAAGACATTACTGGAAAAAAAATTTAACAGCCGCTGAAGCAACTCGTGAAATTATTAAATATGAAGGGGAAGGTGTCCTTGAAGAGCGCACTGCGCGGCGTTGGTTTGAAAAATTTAGAAGTGGAGATACGACGTTGGAAAGGAAGAAGGGCTCCGGGCGGTCATTAATGGATACTGATGAGGTTCTGAAGGAAGCTGTTGAGTCAAATCCGTCCACAAGTACTCGCGAACTTGCCAGGGAGTGTGTTGTGTCGAAAGATACTGTTAGTCTCCATCTTCTCTGCATGGGGAAGGTGAAAAAGACCTGTAGACTGGTCCCTCACGATCTTACTCCTCAACAATTTTACAAAAGTTGAGAAAAGTTTACAGAACTTCATGGGTTTGAACTCCTGCCTCATCCACCATATAGTCCAGACCTCGCAACTTCGGATTACTACTTGTTTCGATCCATGGCCCATTTTCTTCAAGGGAAAAAATTTGATAATTTTGCGGAAGTTGAAAATGCTGTTCAAGAGTTCTTTGACAGCCATGCCAAGGAATGGTATCAGCATGGCATCGAGCAATTGACTAGCAGATGGGTGATGACGGAAGATAACAATGGAATATACTTTGAGTATTAATTATATTTTATATCAAAGAAATAATAATACTAATATTTGTTTAAGAAACGGTCATTTTTTTTTTTTTTTTTTTTTTTTTTTTTTTTTTTTTTTTTTTTTTTTTTTTTTTTTTTTTTTTTTTTTTTTTTTTTTTTTTTTTTTTTTTTTTCAATTCACCCCATTATAATTAACATTTTTACCTAAATCTTAAAAATCGAAACATATACAGTAAAGTCGGCCAACTATGTGTCAGTAGTCCATCTATTTGCCGACTGTGAAATGTATAAGGTAGCGAGATCTAGTGGCCGGAAACTGTTTCAATTTAAAAAAAATAATTGAGACTCTGAGATTAGGGGAACAGGTGAGGACGTACCTGCGATTTATCTTTCCTATCAGTGGGCCACAAAAAATCAGCAAACAAAGAAGTGCTTTTTATAAAGTTATGATTTCTGGCAAAAGTGGTCTTGTGCGATGCCTTCCTGATTTTTGTTCATATAAGTATTTTCATTCTTTAACTATCTAAGATTTGATGCAATCGGCAGTACAGAATATCAGCTTGTAAAAGTAACAAGCGAGTAATCAAAAATTGAGAAGTGGTTGGTGCAACAATGGGCCATATTTAATTTCCTTCATATTCTGCAAGTCAATGCTAACAAAAATAAGGAAGACGTCGTACTAAAGCACACTTTTCCCAGAAATTACAACTAGATGAAAAGTACTCGTTTGTTTGCTGATTTGTTATTGTCTGCTGATAGGAAAAGTAAATCAGGTACATTTTCACCTGTTCCTCTAATCACAGAGACTCAATTAATTTTTTTTTTTTAATTGACACAGTTTACGGACTACGGCAACTAGATCTCCCTATCTTATACATTTCAGGGTTGGCACATAGATGGACTGCTGGTACGTAGTTACGGTATGCATAAAGAAGATATTGACAACTGATTTTCTAACTGACGTGTTACCTAAATCTTGATAATCGAAATAAATAATAAAAATATTTAGTACCTCCTTGGTGAACTCTGTAACAAAGTACAAAATTCGAATCAGTGGTGACATAAACGTCCATGAAAAAATTAAAGTGAATGCGGACAGATATTTATTTCGGAGAATCGTATCATAGATTGTGAAAAGAATGAAGATATATATCATGGCAATGTACATGAAAAGCTGATGTTCATAAAGCGTGTTGACTTTCTGGCATAGAGCTAATAACCGTTCGGTCAGCTTAATAACAATTCTACTTTCTTCGAGCGACCTTATTTCTCTGATGAGTGACTTGAATACTTGTACCAAGATGGAGTACTGTGTCATTATGCTGATGGAAGCAGCGTATATTACGAAGTACACACAGCAAACTTCGATGTATTCCAAATAATCAACTATTATCCATACGAAACCAAAGCAGGTCGTCAATAGTACATTGAGATATTTAACGATCCATCGAGTCTTGAATGACCAATTGATACCGTTCATCCACAAGTTATATTCGATATCCTTCAACTCAATGTAAATCTCTTTCAAGAGCCAACTGTTCCTCATCAGCAATATTAAATGTATCCAATAAAATACTATCTCTGGTATGACTTGAAGAAACGTTGCAATCTTCCCAGCCAAGTGAAACTCAGTAGAAGACAGGTCGAGAAAAACCACCCCTAATACAATGATTTGTGCAGAAAGGTTTAGAATAATACCTCTTGCCAAGTACAATTTGGAGATAGATGCATATTCTGAGTCGATCGGGAACGTGCCAATCAATCTGGATAGCTCAAAGACGTCATTTAAAATCTTTTCTACCTTACCGATAGTTGGCTGGCACGGAGCCACTTTCATCTCAAGTCCCTTCTTTTGAGGCGTTCTCTTTTGAACTAATTGAATAGGAAGCCATTACCAGAAAAGCCTACTACCGATTCCTTTATATTTTCACAGAAAATAAAGTGAATGGATTCATAACTGATGTGCTCAACATTTGTCATAATAAATCTATTGATTGGTAACGCATAAGCTATGATGGCACGATATCAAAGGTTTTAAAGCTTGTTTTCTTCATTTCATGATTCTTTTGCGTTCTACGGAATACGCAAGTGTGATATGATTGGTCCTATCGTTGAAACATATCACACTTGCCTTATAGACCAACCTTTCTTGGAACAGTCAATCAGAAGTGACTTATATTCTGTAGCGTATTACATAATACAACAATCACTTGACACAAGTTCAATGTAGCTAGAAAAATGAGCCTTATCGCTTGGAGCAGTTGCGACAGACATTGAGATTATCTCCGCTTTAGTGACCGACCAGACGTACCAAGTATACTCCAGGCAAACTACCCAACTTAATTTTTTAGGTCTCAGGGCTTAACGTCCTTATTAGTGAAGGGTCGTTCCGACTTAGAAGTAGAATGATATTTTACGTTCCGTTCCACGATTGGAACCAGTTCCAGTTTACCATGCATTTTTGTTACATCCCTTTTTGTGACTTCAAGCTCTTAACATCCTCCTTCTATTTTATATTTAAACATTTTATAGGTGTACAATATTAAGTAGGTTTAAATACGAGTAGCTAAGTATACTTATTTAAAAAATGTATACTTTTAAAATAGTTTTATTCAATCAAGAATTTAATTTTTTGGGGAGAGGGGGAGTTACCTCGAGTACAGTGCACAATTTAGCGAAAATTTTCCAACTACATTGGTTCCGAGAATAAATGAGTCTATTCCTGTGACTACTCCATTAGCTTTTAAACAAATAGCGAAAAAATCTTTTAATTACATAAGCAGTAAAATCTTGTGCGGTTTATTTCTCCGAATCCGAAAGGAGAAGCCGAGCTCTGTCGGTAGAATAAAAAATTTCAAAAAAAGCAGTTTGTTTTGAAGATGCCCATGCGCGGGGTGGTAGAGCTATGTAGAGGGGGAAGGAAATCAACAGCGGAAGGATCAACACAACAAAGCAATCGGAACGACCTTGTGTGGAACCAGATGCGAGGTGCAATCTAAACCCTACTACACCGAAACGAAACGAGAGACGTTGGTTTTCGTTCCAGGTGGAACGAAAAACTTGGGCGATTGGTTTCGTTTCAAATGGGTTTAAAGCTGGAACCAGTTCCATGTTCCTTACCATTCAGAACGACTCATCACTAGTCCTTTTGGACTTGGGCAAGAGAGACTGGCAAAGCTATTGCTTGTCTACTAACCATGAAAGATCTTTGGTTCTGCAAGACTTGGCGTTCCTAATTGTCCCGAACAAGATCTCTCTATTAAGATTATCAGAAGCTTTACTTTCGTTCATTGAATAAATGTGTTATTGTTTGCTAGACTACATAGTTTTTTTCTTTGTTTTTTTTTTTAGGCATGCATATAGTTTTTGGCTGGAAGTCTATATTTTTAAACTGTAACGTTGTTTTTTACATCCAAAAATGTAACATTTTGACACGCTGTAGCTCTGCTGGTGAAGCAGTAGCTTATAGATAGACATATCCATTAACTATTTTTTTTCAGTCAGGGAGAAATTGAGTTTTTTTTTGTTTTTGTTTTTTTGTTTAAAATAGTTATTTTTTTGTTTTAAATAGTTATTTTTTTAACAACCTCATATCCGACATAAAATAAATTAATATTAATAATAAAATTAGAATTATTAATTACTAAACGAACAACCTGCTTCAGTTTTCAGTTTACAAAGTGACTAACTCCATAAAATTACTGTTTTTATCTTTTCAATATTGATTTTATGACCAGTCAGGATTGAGCACAATAACTGGTTAAGAACATAATGGCTATTTTAGGTAACTGTTATTTTGTATCACCGGTCCTATTTAACTTATGCGTTGAAACTGCCATTCTAGAACGCAGTACATAACATATGCAGATGACGTGTGATCTCTGCAAGAACGTTTTCTGCGTTAGTCGATGTATTTAATAAATTCAGCCTAGCAGCATAGAAGATAGGGCTCGAGATCAATATATTAAAAACTAAATTTATGGAAACCTCGAGCAACCCAAATTATAGTGGAGGATATATAGCAATAAGAGAGTACTTTTTTTTTTTTTTTTTTTTTTTTTTTTTTTTTTTTTTTTTTTTTTTTTTTCCCAAGCCCCTATTGGATGTTTCTTGAATTTTGGAAATCTTTCGTTTGTGAAGTCTTGAGGTGTGGGTTTTAGAACGGTTATATTTAGGTGATGGGGCTCACCCAGTACATGTTTCCTACCTGTAAAGAATTTAAATACATGGGAGGCATAGTAACGGAGAATAATGTAGGAGCTGACATTGAAGCCAGAATAGTAGCGGAAACAAGGGGTTTTTATGTGATGGAGAAAGCTCTACGGTTTAAAAGCCTCTCCAGAAGGGCAAAAGTAACCATATACAAAACTGAAATAAGACCAGCAGTGACATATGGTAGGGAAACATGGACTCTAAAAAAAGGAATATCAGAAGCCCCTACTAGTATGGGAAAGAAGAATTCTGCAAAAGATGTATGACAACAAAGGTGGCGCATCAGACGCAATGCAGAGCTCAGAGAGCTCTATGATCAAACAGATATTGTCACAGAAAAAGCGAGGTTGCGATGACTTTAGATTTAGAGACAATGGAACCTCAAAAGCTGCCAAGAAAAATGTGGACGGGAGTGCCAGAAGAAACAAGAAGAGGCAGGTCCAGATAAAGATGGATGGATGATGTAGAAGGGGACCTACAGCGACTAACTATCCTGAATTGGAGGACCCTGGCCGCTGACAAAGAGGAGTGGAGAAAGCTGTGTGCAGAGGCCCAGGTCCTTCATCGACTGTAGGTGTCCGATATAGAATAATATAGAGTTATTTATTCATTTTTCTGCCATAGTTTTGCAAATGCAAAGGGGTGTGGCTGTGTCATGGACACGGCCGCGTGTTGTACGTGAATACGTTTATCTAACGTATTATATATTTCAAATAAAATACTTTTATTTATGTAATTAGGATAAAAACTTTATCAATTATTGGTCTGTGATACAAAAATTATGACAATAATGGCATACAAGATACCTCGAGATTTTTTGTTAAATCAATACAGGTGTTACTTAGCGTTGTTGGAGAAGTTTTATAATAAGGCAAATTGAACTCTCTAAGCATGAAGTCGGGCATTAATGAGTGGTTTTGTGAGACATCATCATTAAAATATTCAACTATCATAACTGGTGTAATTAGATCAGGCTCGTAATCGGGAATAATTTTAGTGAGGTTTTGGAATATTTTATGAACTATCGTAACATGAAGAGTTTAATTTCTGCTAATGCTTTGTTCGGGTGGATATACACACACCCGAGTACGAATTTGAAGAAACCATTGGCATTTACGTTTACTAGACAGACATCACCAGGTTTTGCATCTTTCATTTCCTATCTTAACAATCATTGAAGCTTTTGATGTTGCGATATATGGTGACTATACCGGCCTTGCGACTTGACGATGATAATACCACTACCGACGATGTAATTGCAATTTGTCTGTTCTTAGCGGTATTAAAATATGATCTCAGATCAAAGCTAGACACATTCACTGGCGTGAAATTTTCCATCCAAGTTTCACTGATTGCCAAATAATCAGATCGGTTGATAATTGTATCGGTAGATATGTCTTCTGATTGCGCGACCGAGCTTTGAAAGTTAATGACGGTAATAAGTATAAAAAAAAAAAAACTGATCAGGAACTATTACGTTCCCAGCACTGCATGACTCGGTCATATATTGTTTTATTATTACCATTCGATTGTTCCTGAGAAGCCCTTTCCAACCGTATATGATCTCTGTATTTGGTTTTGGCTTTTCGACGCGTATACATTCAATAGATTTAGACGACTGACGATTGAAACGTAAAGGAACATCGTTGCTACTCCGAGTCAAAAGTCATACCAATTGCAAATCTCGATATACAGCTTAATAACCTCAAAATTACGGTTTACCTTTACCGCGCGCGATGCGTCACTGTTCTCGCATATCGTAATGAATTCTTTGAACCCTTAACTATCCAGTGGTATAATTTAATTTTGGATGTAGAGGATAAATTCGAAACTACAACGCCAAACTCTATCCCCCGATTTTGTTATCATTAGGTTTTTTGGATTACCCCCATATGGTAGCAAATTTAAAGACGTATTCAAGCCAAAAAGGTAAGAATTTTCTAAAGAGAAATATTATTAAAAGTTCTTTAATGAAAAATGTTGAATTTAGAGTCAGTCATTCTGTCAACTGAAAGGCTCATATTTGAAAAATGACAAGTACCTCTTGAGAAAATACTCCAACATAAATCACTATCTGGACCAGTGGAGATATCAACATCAGTATCCAAAGTACAGATAAAAGAGGGACTACCATATTCTTTAGGATTCTCACATAAGCGAAAAAAAGAATGAGAGAAAATATTGTAAGAATGTACAAGACGAGCTGTGGTTCGTAAAGGGTATTAACGTTTTCGCACAGAGCTAATAGCTTATCAGTCAACTTGATAACAGTACCACTATCTTCTACCGATCTTATCTCCCTGAGGGTGAAAACCGAGAGCTGTACCAACATTGCGTACTGGTTCATTATAGCTATGAGCGTAAGAAACATCACAGAGCTTGATAAACTGTTTCTTAGATTACCGGCAGGTACATATATAATCCCAAAGAATACATCACTTACAAACATCACGGTCACACAAATATATTTAGCGAACCAACTCGGCCTGTATGTCCAATCGATTCCGTTGATCCACATCTGGTATTCGATATCTTTAAGCTTGTTGTACAGTTCCTTAAAAAGACTTCTGTTTCTTATTAGCCATGCAAGACTTGTCCAATGAAGAATAATAGGTGACGTGAAATCAATCATCATCACAATTTTCTCGGCCAACATTTTTTCCGAAGTTCCTCCATTAAAAACATACCAATAGTTGATAATTAGATTAGCTGTTGACGGGAGGTAAACTATAACACCCTTTGCGAGATTCAATTTAGAGATACCTGAATATTCGGAATCGATTGGGAAAGTCCCTATCAATCTTGATAACTTGAAGACGTCATTAAGAACCAATTTAACCTTACCGAAGGTCGGATGGGAAGGTATCATATTGACTATTGTTTTAATAATTCTTCGAGCTGAGGTCCTTGGGTTAAACTGATCGAATGGGAAGGAGTGAATTATATTAGATCAGACTCCATCGATTCAGTCGTGTTTTGAAAGAAAATAAAACTTAACTGGAAGCCATTACATGCCTAATCGTCACTGTTGTGAGTTTTCAGGTCGTCATGGACACATTTTTTTTTTACATGGATATATCTATAAAATAAATAAATATTATAAAATAAACAAAAAGAGGACCAAACAAAAACAGGCTAATAATTGGGAAGGATTTCGTTAGTTCTAGCATTCTAAAGTTGGTTTCTATCTTGATGCTGGTGCCTCAGTTGACTGAATGGCTTTTATTTTCAGGTGTAGTTTGGAGAAATAACGCTACTGGTTTTACAAGAAAATAATATTTGGTTGTCATTGATGTACAGTATAGCACAAGTTTCGAGAATTTGTTACATATTAACTTCATTCACCCCATTTGCAATTCTGAAAAATGAAAGTGAACTTTATTCATTTCATTGGTAATCTTTTATTAATGTAAGATTCGGTTAGTTGTAATAGACCATATTTGTTGATACATTTAATTGCATAAACATTTATAAACTTGTTCCTGATCTCAGCTAGGAGTTCTGCATCAATTATTTTAACTTGTCAAATATCATAAAACTCTATTTTATTTTTGTTTCAATAAACTATTAAGAGATCTTTGTATAGTCACGGTGGTATGCTCAAAGATGGACTACGGCAGTTTCATCTATGGCTCAGCCAGAATGGTAAATCTTGCAAAACTCGATGTTGTACACCATGCAGGGATACGAATTGCAACAGGTGCTTTTAGAACTAGCCCCTCGTTATCTATTTGCGCTGAATCAGGACTAACTCCATTATCATACCGACGAGATAAACTTGCAATAAATTACATTACCAAATTATATTCACAAAACACACATCCTACTCACCGATACATCTTTCGAAGTAAATTTTCATCAAAATTCCAAACGCAGACTAACGCCACGCTCCCATTAGCGGCAAGATTATTATCCGTAATTAACAAATTAAAATTATTCAATATAAAAACAACAGAAAATAATACACCACCATGGACGTTCATAAAACCTCAATTACACCTGGAACTCTCGAAGTTCTCAAAAGGAAATACACCTGCAAATAATTATAAAGAAAGTTTTTTTGAAAATAATTAAGGCGTTACCAGAACATGAAATGATTTTCACAGATGGATCTAAATCAGATTCAGCAGCAGGATCGGCTTTCGTTACTTCACATCATACTTTCAAATCAAAACTGCACCAGCATTGTAGTGTTTATACTGCGGAAGTAAATTCGATAGTAATGGCACTAGAACATGCCAAGACTTCATATGTAGGAAATATTACCATTGTTACCGATTCATTAAGTGCTGTTAAAGCATTAGATAATATGTATTCCAACCATCCCGGAATTCAACGAATTTTAGAAATTGGAAAACATCTTAACGAAGACAGGAAATTGGTTCATTACATATGGGTGCCAGGACATGTCGGAATAAAAGGCAATGAAATGGCTGATAAAGCTGCAAAAGAAGCACTAACTCTTCCTGGTCCAGGTGTGGTGCTACTGACACCATCGGAGCTAGCAAAACCCTTAAAAGACGATATAAATAAGAAATGGCAAGATGCATGGCAATGTAGTACTCCAAGTAAACTTAAAAAAAATAAGAGAGATGTAAAGCCCTGGCAGACCTCATATCGCAAGAACCGTAGAGAAGAAGTAGTACTGACCCGGCTCAGAATCGGACACTCAAAACTGACACATGTTCACCTTTTCACTAGAGAACCACCTACAAGATGTCAACATTGCGACAATACAATAACAATAGCCCACAATTTTGAAGAATGCCCCTTTCACCTTCAAAAACTCAACTTGTTAGGAATACCGAGCAATATCACGGTAGCATTGGGGAATGATAACCGTAAGGTTGATTTAGTAATGTCATGTCTTACAAAACTTAAAATATATAGAGAAATATAATCCCTGGATAGACAAATACTGATCGAATCACACCAATTAATTACTTTTCTAAAATAATATTATAACTATTATACCTTATTAGGAGGAGACGTATCTTTCTCACAGGGCATTTTAGCTCCAAGGATTGGGATGATGTGGACTTTTACATGAATATTGTAAACATTGGTGGATTGTACCGATGTAGTAAGGATTTAACATGGTTTTTATCCACATCCTCCGATCAATCTTCGTGATGAAAAATTCAAAATAAATAAATAAAACAAAAACATGTGGGATTGGGGCGTCTCCTACACTCCTGGCCGTCCCCTGTGGGCTCCTGGCTCCTTGACTTCATGCCTTCGGCACAGTCGGGTTCTGCCCAGAAGGACCTTCAAATCATGATATAATATTTTTATACTTACTGAGCGTTGATGACCTAGAATTTTTACGCTCTAAAACTCTACAGAACAACAATTTGTATAGTCATTGCCTATTTAAATCCGTAAGGATCATGTCATTCATGTATACATTATATAGAGTATTTACTTCATTCGTTTGAATTCCCTAATACAGAATGTTTGAACTATTAGATACTGTACTAAATATTTTGTCGATCAAAATATAGAAACAAATGTTTTATAATGTTAATAATTGTATATTTTGTTGCTATATGGGGGTCTATACTTTTTTGCTGTAACGTTTTTTTCACATTCCAAAAATGTAGCATTTTTACACGATCTAGCTGTTAGTGTTGCTCTGATTGAATATTTGACAGTAATTTCGTAGTTAGAAATTTAATGGGCCATACTTTTTGTATATAACATTTATCGCTTAAGTTTGCCTATATTTCTTTTTAAATTTTGAGGAATTTTTTGACACGCTCTAGCTCTGTTTGTGTTGCTTTGAGCAAACATTTAAGGACAGTTCCCTTTTCAGAAATATAATCAAGAAAATTGTAATGAGACCTGCCGTTTAGAGACCATATTGATTCCAATGAATAAAGTCACATTGTAACGATTTTTTTCACCCTCAAGAATGTAATATTTTGGCACATTACAGGGAACGAAAATTTAACGGCAGCTTTCTGTTTAGAAATTTAATGGAGAATATTTTTCGTTATATAACACTCTTCACTAGAACCTACCGTTTAGGATCTGTATCGGTTTGAATGAAAAAAGTCACATTTGAAATCACTATTTTCTCTCAACTTTGTTTATTTAGAATAAACAATGATTGTTAATTTAATTTAAGTAATTTAATCCTTTTAATTCTAAAGGTGCGTTTGCACTAAGCGAGCATTATTTGCAAAGTGTTCGCAAACGTTCGAGAACGAGATGCCCAGTTGGTGTAGGCTAGTTGCACACACACCGGTTTTGGACGGCCGGTTTTTTACCGGTCGTCCAAATTTCAATAGTGAACCACATGTCAAATAGTAACCTTGCACACACGCCGACTTTTTGCCGGCCGGCAAAATGCCGGTGAGTTGCCGGCGCCTGCCACTGCATTATAATTACTGTTTTATGCACTATAATTACAAAAGCTACTACTTGTTTGAGTTACAGAATCGAATGAAACAATATCAATTTGTTAATCGGAAATTGTTAAAAGTTTTAGGTCGAAAAGTCAAGAATAAAATAAAATTATAATTCTACTAATTGTTTGACCGGTAAAAAACCGGTGAGTGTGCAAGCACTAGCACCGGCAAAATATCGGTCGGTTTTCTGTCGGCCGGCAAAAAGTCGGTGTATGTGCAACTAGCCTTAAGCCGGCTCCACACATTCGTGTTATGTCATAACATACAACACGAAACAATTTTCGCCGAACCTGTTTCGTGTTATGTCATAACACATAACACATAACACGAAACAATGATGAAACAGTTCTCTGTTGTCATGACAATACATCAATTCCTACAAAAATAAGCCAAGTTCGTAAAAATGCATGTACCTACAATTTTCTAATATATTGTTAGGACCCATGAGGATAGTTAAAATCCAAGTTTTCAAACCTCAAAATCAGGTGGGATGTTCGTAGTAATCGATAAACCGCGGAATTGTAGCACTATTTTCGTTTTTCACTTATATCTCTAAAATATGAAAATTTGCTTGACATAGCATTTACTATATTAAAGAGTACTAAATGTGTGACAATTTAATTCTAACCGCAGCCTTATAGATTAATTGGTTGCGGAAATACAGTTCTCCAAAAAATAGTGATTTTTCACAATATTTGAAAATTTTCCGTTGAGTCAAGTTCTCGGCCGCATTCTAACAAAAGTACTGGTTTCACAATAATTTCTTCAAGAAAGAATTTAAAGGAAATTTAATTAGCTTTTATTTGATATCCAAACTGTACCTGTAGACAAACTTTTTTTAGAAACGGGAAAATATTACAAAATCAAAAAGTATTAGAGGTAAAAAATTGCATTGCTGGTTTTAAAAGCGAATAAGAGAATTGGCAGGAATCTACCTGTTTCTTTTTCAGATTAAAAACATGTACAAGTATCTATTGCTGTATTTAAAAACATGTATTTTAGGCTTGTATCCTTCGATGTATAAATCGTCTGGGCTATGATCTATTGTTTTTCCCTGTTTAGGAGAAATAGAGTTTTATCCTTCGCCCCCCCCTTTCTTAAATCTTCTATTTTATTTTGCCATTGTTTCAGGACTATTTAGTCTCTCAAATACCACTTTTTTTTAATGCGAGGCTACTTTATGTCCTGAGAGTCAGCTCTTATTATTTCTTTATAACATTATCTCATGTGTTAATAAAGTTTGCATAAGCATTATTTACCCCATGATCTATTTACTTTCAGACTGAACTAAGAGCAAAAATGAAGATAAGCTACGAAAATCTCTTCTTGACTAATTAAATAGACGAAAAAAACTCTGTCAACAACGTAGTTTCCCATTACAAATGCTACCGTAAAAAAAATATACTTGATATAGTCCAGTTCAATTCAAAATGTATAAAATTAGCTAGCTAATTAAATTATATATATTTTTTAAATTGTTACGTGCCTACTTAACGTTATTTATTATCAAATTTAATAGTTCATTTTAATAGTTCATTTTAAAACAGTTATTATTGATAATAATGATTAACTGGGCTTCACGATTATTCGCTGTTGCTAAGCGAATTTGTGAAAAAGCGATTCTCTCTGTTTCGGCTTGTGTTATGGGGAAACAAATTTCCTTTGATGTGTGTTAAAAACCGCCTCCTATAGCGTTACAGCCATAACACGAGCAGAAACAACTTGATAACACATAACACGAGCCGAGTGCCCATCCACACATTCAGCATCTTCAACGAGCATGTCTGTTTCGTGTTGCGTGTTATGTCATAACACGAATGTGTGGAGCTGGCTATACGGCTATAACAGGATCTGAAACAATATTGTAATACATAACACCAGCCGAGTACCCATCCACACATTCGCCAATCTTTGACGAGCATGTCTGTTTCGTGTTGCGTGTTATGACATAACACGAATGTGTGGAGCCGGCTTTACCCGATTCGGATAATTTAAAACCCGTTAAATCCTGGAATATTTCAAAACAATTAATATATATATTTGGACCAAAGATGTCCTTCCGTCATCTTAAAACAGCATCCTTAAGGACGGAAATTAATTCCAAGTGGGTAAGGAGAGTGGCAAGGATGTCCGGCCTCAAAAAATCGTCAGATCCTGGCAGATCTGAAAAACAATATCAAACAGTCTCGATTTTTTGAGGCCGAACGACATCCTTGGCCACTATCCTTCCACAGTCAGAATTAGTTTTTTCTGCTTGCTGTTTTAAGATGGCGTAAGAACCTCATTTGGGCGAGATATATAATAGTTTTACATATATATTAGTTCAACCCTGGTGCTATTCGGAAGTTTTGTCGGGAACATGGCTGAATGCTCGAGAACAACTGCTCGAGAACGTTCCTGAACGTTCTCAAACAATGCTCGGTTGGTGTTAATGCACCTTAAGATGTAAATAGGGAAAAGCAGTAGATTATAGATAAAAATATCCATGATCTATAGTTTTTCCCAATTATAGAGAAATTGAGTTCTTTTAACCATTTTACAAACATAAATAAACGTTTTTTTTTTCCTTTTTTTTTTTTGATTTTTAGAAACTAAAACGAACAAAAACAAAATATTTGCAATGATATGTATGGGATTGCATATTAATAAGAACGATACTATTCGATTACCTTATTCTACCGTTGGTATTCAAAGGACAGTGTAAGTTAGAATATTATGGAAAAAAATCACCATGTTTGGTCTCTTGAGATTCAAAATATAGATACATCAGAGATTAAATTTGAAGAGAAAGAGCAGTTTAAAAAAAATTAAGGTCTACGTTATCTGAAGAAAATAAAATTGAAGAGGAAATAAAGATAGGATTAAATGCTGGAAAGGTTTGTTATTTCTCGACCTTAAAACTGCTCAGTTTATGCCAAATGTCTAGAAACTTTCGTTACCTTACCTACAGTTCTGTATGGATACAAAACAGAAGTTTTTACCTTACGGTCATAACAACACCTTAAAGTTTTCAAAAATTAAGTATTGCATGGAATATTTAGCCTAAAAAAGGATGAACCCACCAGAAAATTCATAAGGCGCCACAATTTGGATGTGAGACATTTATCTGGTGGATAACGTTCTGGAAATAGCAGTGTTAGGATTAAGACGAGCATGTAAAGGTGGATTCAATAATTACCGAATTCCCGAAATGATATTCAGAGTTCGAACATCAGTTAAGTGTCTAATGAATGGACCAAGATGTATATGGGATCAGGGTTTTGATAAGAGGTGGGATCTTATCAGCATGAGGTATTCAGATTAGCTAAACCTTTTTGCTTATCTGCACTATTGCATAAATGGACACGCCATTTATCATTTATCATCACTAACCACACTAATGAACCAAACTCAACCACATCATCCTTTTTTTTTTTTTTTTTTTTTTTTTTCTTCTTTTTTTCTTTTTTTTCCTTATATGGTATCCCCATATAAAGACCGTTTATTTGTATATTAACATGTTCCATGCCTTACAGGCATACTACATGTTTTACAATGTTATAAAAAGTAACATGATTGGTTTAGCATAACGTACATAACGTAGTAATATAACAAAAATATTTAAACAAAATCACAAAAAAAAAGAAAAGAAATAACAAAAACAAAACAAAAGCCAACAAGAAACTACCTTCGCTGCCCATCATTTGTCAGTTTGTCAAAGTCGATCTTTCGTATAAACGTGAGTAAGTCAGTCTTAAATTTAGAGAACAAATTTTGTTCTGTCTCTGGCCATGTTCCATGTTTGAGAATAATATTTTTTACTAGATTAAACCTGTGTCTTTCAAATGCTTTACGTTCATAAAGTACATGTCTAAAATTTTGAGTCTGTCCGTCTTCATTACATATGTCAGATCGTATTATGTTAAATCGTTTGAGATATTGTTTAGAGTTTCCGTGTTCTGTCATTAGTTGTGTTAGTTTGTAGTTGTTACTTTGTATGTGTTTGTAATTGTTGTGTGTAATGTGAGGTATAAATCTGTGTAAGCTTGGTGACTTTGATGAGGTCACTCACAATTGGTCCCACTTTTTAACCATATCAGAACTTATGTCCCGCTTTATATATGATAGAACTTTGTTATACGACATCTATTAGTTCATTGATAATGTGTAGATAAAAGTGAAGTTTGAATATTGACTGATAGGTGCCAAGTGTCATTCTACATGAGAGGTTACAAAGGTAGTAGAGATGAGTAGTTCGTGAACGAACTAGTTCATTGAACTAGTTCATGTAAATGAACTATAAAGACCGATCTCTGTTTTGGTGAACTATAGTTCATTTACCCCACCACTCGGACAGGGATCCGTCGGAACTAAGGAACTACTGAACTAAACGAACTAGGTAGCTAAATGAACTAAGTGAACTAGGTAGTTCGAACTATAGTTCATTTATCCCACCACTCGGACAGGGATCCGTCGGACCTAAGGAACTACTGAACTAAACGAACTAGGTAGCTAAATGAACTAAGTGAACTAGGTAGTTCGTCGTCACTTAGTTCATCAGTTCGGGTAGAATCGTGTTTTGTCGTGTCCTCAGCCGAAGGACGTAAAAAAGCTTGAACAAGCAACCTCCATATTGCTCTTACTACGTCTAGCGTCTATATATATTTTCTATTGTTGTGTTTTGTTGTTTTTTTTTAAAAACTCAACGAAACTCTTATTCCATTAGTTCTGAAAAGAACAAATGGAATAAGAGAAACTTAACTGAACCTAAGTTCCTAACACTTTTTATTACAATTCGTAGTATTCTTAAAGTTCATTATTCATGATTTGTTTGCAATAAGTTTATCCAAATTCAACCAATAATTGTTGGTTTTTTGACATATCTCAGAATAGAAATGGACAATTTTTTGCTTTAAAAATCCTGTTTTGCTCACAATGTAATAATCTACAACTTTTAGTATACAACATTCATTGATTAGATTAGCTATTTCTGTGTGATGGACTATTAAACATGACCTAAACTAACATTTTTTGTAAGTTTGCAAATTTCGTTGATGTTTGACAATGGAAAGTGAACTAGGTAGTTCGAACCTAATTTAACTTAAAAACTTAAGTTTTTTATATATAACATTTACGATGAAACCATTTTTCTATGTTTTTTCTAGAATCTGAAAAAAGTTTGAGTTTTTTGCCCCTCCCCCAAAACATTTTCCCCTAATCAAATTAAGTTTCATTTTTGATATTGTAATCTCAGAACCCATCTGGTCCATATAAAAACATAAAACCTACTGATCCAGCTTTTGCAAGACTGGCCCCCATTTTGGGGATAATTTAAACTAGACTAAGTGAGAATATTAAAAGAAAGTTGTGCAATTACTGTATTGTCATAGGTCCTTGAAACATGTGCAGATTTTCAAGTTAATCAGATTGCTGGAAATCAGAGAATATTACGATGAAAGATTTAGTTTCATACAGATGATGTTAGTAAAAGATATAGAAAATATATCTCATTAACATCTAAATATGATATAAAATAAATATCATATAGATGTTAATAAGAGATATAGAAAATAAGTGTAATCTATGTAAATACATCATAAATATAAAAAAATGTAAATAAAAAAGTTAAGAGGTTTTTTTATTTTTTCTATAACCTTTCTAGTTCATTTGACATCTCAGTTCCCTCCTTTTTTTCCATAGTTCAATTCCTCTCTTAGTTCAGTATTTATATAGTTCTTTTGAAAAAGGAACTAAGTAGTTCATTTGAACTAGTTCATTGAACTAGTTCATTCTAATGAACTAGTTCAAAAGGAACTATTCCCTAAAAGGAACTACTATGCCCACCTCTAAAAGGTAGAGTGTTATATGGAGCTTGAAATTGATAGTAAAATTTCCTTATATTTAACTAAATAATTAAAAAATATTTAAATATGTGATGTGAAATGTGGATCCCAGTGAAGTATAAAAATCGATGGATATGTGGATAGCACCATTCAGCAATACAATGGTTAAACTACTGAAGCCCTAGTTTGTAGGCACTGATAATGCAGTCCATTATCCGCAAGATTTCCTTAACAGTACCTGACCATCTGGATTATCAACTCATACATTAAAATTGAAAATTGGATGTCCTTTTATGATTTTGCGTAATCATAAAACAACTAATCAGTGCTGTTTTAACAAGATTAAAAATTACTGCTAGGCGTCAATATATCATTGAATAAATAATGCTTGATTGCACACTTTGATACAAGATTTTTATCGATATATAAATAAAACTTAAACTGTTAGTTAAAACTATCTAAGTTCTTAACTTATGAGAGCAGGCGAAGCCGGATGATGCTAAATTATTATAACTATGGAAATAGAATAAAATGAGTTGTAGCATATTGAATGAATGAATGAAAAAATCGATTTTTCAAGGGCAACCTTGGATATTTACATATATTCAAAACAGGTAGCAATTATCATTTTTAGCAATTCCATGACTTCCAGTGGCTAAGGTTTACCAAGAATTACAAACCCAGTAGTTTATCTTCTCTCAAATGAGCAAAATATTTGTTTCCTTTTTTTTCGAAAAACTTTCCAGTTTGTTAACATTGTCCAATCTATTTAAACCATTTACCATTTGAATTAACCTTCTCTGCAATCAAATTAAACCTTTCCCCTAACCTAGTCCTATTATTAAAATAACTAAGAAAGTCACAATAGTTGCTTGAAAATTAATATTTTATAATGTTAATATAATTTATTTTTCTGGAAAAAAATTTTAACGAAGATGAATTTATTTGTGAAAACCTTCATTTGCTTGGCAAACTGTTTAAATAACTCAGAAATTGTTGCTTAAAGAGTTAATGACACATGCTAAAGCCAGATAAGTATGGCTCAGATATAGAAGGAATAAATAAGAATGTTAAACACAATAATGAAATACAACATAAGTTACATGATGCGCAGAATAAAACTCTTTTCATTTTTTTTTGTTTTTTTTTATTAATAGTATAATTCCAATAAAATTGGTATTTTTCTTTATTCGTTTTTCTTTTTTTTTTTTTTCTTCTTTTTTCTTTTTATGTTCATCTACTTAACAACTTATCCTAATGATAACAAAGGATGTCACTTTGAAGATCTTCATAAGTATTTATTTTTTTTTATGTATATAGCTTCTCATATATATACTTATACTGTAAGTATGAGAAAACTAATTCAATTCTATATAAGTGCTTTTTAAAAACATAAAAATACAAAACTAATACATACTGATTGTTAACAAGAAATAGTGATTGACTAGAAAAAAATATAATAAAATTTGTGGTGATACATAGGTGTTTCTTTTTTTTTTCTTTTTTTTTTATTAAACACTAATCTACAAAATCGTTCATTAAAACATCAATGCGTTTCATTTTCAATTTTTTTTCCATGGCCATTTACATCAAAACCTCTTTTATTTTTTTTCTAAATTTAATTTTTGTTTTTTTATGGTTGAAACTAAGCATAAAAATGGAAAATTATCATTTAACACATGAATAGATATCTGGATTGTTCGCTCAATATTCCATTTGTATAATTATAAAAAAAGAATGTTAAATACAAATTAATCTAAAATTCCATAACTTTTATATTTATTTAAAATACATTAACTTATTTCTTAAAATTAAACAATATAATTTTGTTATAATACAATCGGCACCACAATGAAATAAAAATTCAAGAACAATCCAGTGCTTTTATAAAATTTTAAATAATAATAAACTGCATAATATACATGTGTATGCATACAATGTTAGAAGGAGAAATAATATATATAAACAAAGCAACGGTTAGAGGAATATGATATCACAGGAGTTGTCTTGATTCCCTTAAACGAACCTTTTGTGTTCTAGCCTTATTAATTACAAGTTTCAATTCCCAATGAACACTGGCTCTATTAGTACCATGTTTAATTAATTAATTAACAAATAAAAGAGAAATAAATACATTAATGATCAATTGACATTCATCTGGGTGGAGACCCTAATAACAAAGTCCGATAGACCTGTCGTAATATCATAGGATAAAAAATATGAATGAGGCATCTAATGTTTTTAAAAATCTATTATAATGAGTGAGACTACTTGGAAATTTCATTAAAGTATGTTTATAAACAATTCATGATACTTTAATAAAAAAAAAATAAAAAAAATGCTTTGAAAATTATAATCTTATGCACATCTGAGAAATCATTATAAGAAAAGAATACCTCATTCAAATCAAAGCATAAACAATTGTAAATTTATTTTAAACAACCATGTTAAAAATACTATTTACATTAAAAACTATACAAAATAATTATTTAAATAAATTACTTATCCATAAATACACATCACTCACTAAAGCATAAATAAATACAAACATGAGAACCCGTAAGCATATTATGGTCATTTTAGAACTACTTTCTACGTAAGACCACTTTAATAATACAACGCACGATACAGAAAAATTATTGAATTGCATACACAATAAATGACCTCAAAAAGGAAACACATTGTTTTGACTTTTTTCATTAATTTTTTTTTTTGTTTTGTTTTGGTTCTTAAAACAGCAGCTCTGCTCATAAAAACCATACATTACTACATTTATCCACAGTAAATAATTAATTATTATAAGATTAATTTAAAAAGAACAATTGTTAAAATATGTCAATGTGATCACATCCATACTCGCACATGTCTCACATCATGTGACCTGTTTTATATTTTGAGCCCCATGTTATATAATACTTATGTATATATTTATATACATATAAACTTATTTATACGTATCATAATATATTTTCTATATATATATATATTTTGTATATTATTTATTTATAATCAAGATTCGCTCACAATAATCACATATAACAAGAACTGGGTGCAAGTGATTTTAACATGTTACATAACAACTCATAATAAAACATAAAAAATAAATAAATATATAATTAAACCTGAAATAAAATTTCATACAACAATTTGATTTCGCAAAGTGGAAATTACTCTAGATTTAATATGCATATTACTTTTTTTTTTAACCATACTAAGAAGCAGAAAATTTAAAACGATACAAAGAAATGGTATTTATTAATATCACTAACATTTTTTTTTTATATTTCATTATAAAATATAAGATTATGAAACAAATGATCGTTTTAAATCAAATTTAATTATTATTTACAAGAATAAGATTGTTTTCGAAAAAGACTTAATGAATTTCATTTATTCTGCTTATTAGTTAGATGTAAATCTATTTTATACCTTGTTATCGACTAAATTTTTAAAGTAAGATACGGAATCAATAGTGTGTAGATTTATTTAATAATTAAATTTATTAATTATAAATAGTTCAATCCATAACATATCTTCTATTTGGTTTAACTTTATAAGTTAATACATAAATTATCTGCATTACATCAATTAAACATTACCAAAGAGAAACTTTGAGCTGCTTCAACCTATTTATGGTCGAAGACTGAATCGGAGAATTAAACTATTCATGTTTTTACCCAAGTACGACATAATTATTTAATTATTTTTTATTTTATTTATATATATAACTTTTTTTTTTTAATTTGGCACAAAACCAATAATTCAACGGGATTTAGGGTCTTAATGATTTTTTTTTTCTTAATGTTTATGTAAAGTTTATACTTTTTGAGTTTTACATAAATTATTAAGTAATAACCCACTTTCTTAATTATTTCATTCTGTCATCATCACAGTCTTTATTTGACACATTTATATTAATTTTTATATTTAAAAAATTAATATTTGTACAATTAAAGGATAATATATTAATTTGGAATGATTTATTTTTATTTTTATTATTTTTTTGTTTCAAAACTAGTATACAATGAGGTTTGTTTCACTTTACATAAAATTCGCTTACATATTTAAATAAAAGAATTTATGCATGTAAGTGCAATTATTTTACAATAAAGTTTATTGATGAAAATATATACAAATTGAAAAAAAATTATAATTGAAAAAAAAAAAGTTCCTCTAGCAAGAAAAGAGCTACAAATTATCTAAAAATAAGAAATATAAAAAAAGAAATAATAGTCAGTAAATATAATAATAAGATAAAAAGATTTACGTAAAGGGACACAACCCCTAGATAAAAGGATATTGACACTCTTAAGTAAATAGTGAGATCAAATAATTTTTTTTTTTTTTTAATTTTTGAATCGCTTATAGGTAATGTTTCAAATTATTCTTGATTTAATTTTGTCCACAGCACAAGTTGTGTAGGCACGTAGTGGCTTGTTACAATATGATTAAACTATTCTAGGCCACTTTGCAGAACTATTTTCTAACAAGAACAAGATAACAAAAAATAAAATTAAAGTATAGAAACATGAAATGCGATTCTAAAAAGAGAAGAAAAGAAAAGGATTTGCTTTGTTAAATTACTTTAGCCGTTAAATGATAATACTGATATAGAATTGTTTCAAATAATTCTATCCCCTCTCAAGAGAGCACGTCAATTGAGATTATTTTGAAAAATTGTTTTAATTGAAAATTATTTTGTTGTAACACTTGAAATGTAAATTTTTTTAGGGTGACATTAAAATACAAGATAAAATAAAAATGTATTAATTATAAAAGTTATTAAAGATGGCATATTTTAGATTTTGGATTGATTATCCTATGCAAGGTATAGGAATTCTTCAATGTCAACAAGAAAATCAGTAGTTGATATGATGAGTGTCTAACATCTGTCAAAATGCCTTTTAGAAATCAGAGTATATTTTTATTATTAGTCAATAAAATAAAATTACATTCATTTGTTTCACTTGTTTTGAAAAATTGACATTGCATGTGATACAACTTGGCTAAAAATTTTAATATTTTAGAAAACAAAATTTAACAATCAAATAAATAATTACAGTAAGAAATAAAATCTTCAACATAGCTTTTTTAATTCGTTAATATTTTATAAATGCTTCCATAATATAAAGGTAATTATAAAACAAATTAATTCTAGAAAATTGTAATAAATAAATATTTGTAAACCTAAAAAAGAAAGATCTGCTACCATCCATATTTACTTTTTTTTTTTTTGTTTTTTTTTTCAAAATATTTTTCTAGGTATCTATATCTTAAAGTTTATAAAAACTTTTCTTTGAGAGCATGCATCTTCTACAATAAATAGAAAATATAAATAAAAAATAAATAAATAACTGTCCCGTGAAGTTGTAGCAAATGATATCTCACATTTAAATACGTCTTATTAAGCTTTTCTTGTCTCTTCTTCCCCTCCAGGTTATAGTAATCAATATAAACTTACATTTGACTACAATATATATATGTTAATACCGATCCTCATAAAAACATTGAAGTTGATTTTATAAATTTTCTTTTTTTCCCTATTTAATAGGTAATAACAAATTAAAAAATAAAATAAATAAATAGGAAAAAAAAACTATAATAGATTCTAATTAAATACAACAAAAAAAAAAATGTAGCTAATATCAATAGCTTTAAATATCATTAAATAATAAACTTATATTATAAAAGTTACAGTTCATATACCAATTAAATAAAATAAGAATACAAATAAAGTAATCCAATTCATTCACACTTAATAATAATGAAATCTATAATCCTTAAAAGATAGATGTAAGGCATTGATGTTAAGAGGGTGTGTCCCTATATTTTACCTCTTGCTTTGTTGCCCTACTTGCGACCAAGAGTCCTCGAATCTCCGGGCCCAGAGGTCGTTTTCTTTCGAGGAAGTGTCACCGTTTCGCTTATGTCTCTTGGTTTCCAAACTGGCGACCCTAGAAAAAAACCGGTATTCTGTAAGCGTTTTTCTCGGATGATAGTGACATTATGCATTCAATTAATAGCAGTCGAACACCAATTTTCCATTAGTACACTCATTACTATATAAATTTATGGTGTTAAGTGGATATGATAAAGAAAATAAAACTAGGTAAGATTGTGCCTTTATTGACCTATGTCAAGTGAGTATCATTAGTCAACAGTTTGCGGAAACCAAAAGACATTTCTGTCTACTGTGTGCCTTTTACTAACTACAAAGCCAATAAGTAATCTACAAGCGTGTTAAAGAGTGGGCCACCCTTACCTTACGATACTTCTAAGTCTTCCTTCTTAGCGTTCACCTCGAATGGTAAACCCACTTAGGCACATGCAATTCAAAATATAATCTAACGAACAACTTGGCTAGTTGGCTAGAAGTACTTATGTACAAAAATGAAAATAAAAATCTAATTTAATATTTGAAAATATTCCTGAAGCGTTCTTTCTCAAATCTGAAATGCCCCCATGCTGGCTAAAACTATATTCAATCCAAAAAAAATTTCTAAAACTTTCATATCTAATATAAAAATTAGTACAGGTTTTAAAACTGTAAACTGGCAAGCTTGGTATGGTTTAAAATGTCGCTTACAAAAAAATAATTTTCAAAATATAATGAAAAATAATTTTACAATGGCCCTTTAAATCTAGAATTCATCATCTGTTTCCAGTTGTCAAGCTTTTCAACCTGCAACCCTCTCTTTCCAAATCTCCAAAAAACAAAACAAAAAAAGCACTACAACCAATACAGGGTCTTGGGTTTAATACTTTGTTAAGGATGCACTGTTTCCAGGCCAACAGTTGTGAAAGGAGGCGATTTGGCTGGAATCATGCTTAGCCTCCAGGTTTTTCCAACTGTGTGTGACCCAAGAGAGTCTCCCGACCCATGAGTATCCTCAGCTGATATAACTGAATAAATCATTATCTGATCAGCTGGATCATTACTAATAATTATTATTATTAATTATGTGCACAGGAGTTGAAAGTCTAGTGACTAATGGGTTCCATTCTGCAGGAAACTTTAAAGGATTCTTCACCTTTTTATTACTTATTAATATTTTTCCAATCGTTATTCAAAATCTGACTAGACAGTATTTTAAAAAGTACAAATAGTTTTTAACTATACATATTTGAGACCTGAAACGTTTTTGGATTGAACATAATTTTAGACAGAGAAGGGTTCTCAGATTTGACAAAAAATACCTTACTTATATCACTTTTTAATTATAAAAAAAGATCATAACAGTCATGAAAAAGTGCAGAAAATAAAGCATTATCAATTTAATAAAAGTGATCAACCACTTGTATTTTTTTTTTCTTGGAAATAAGTCGAGAGTTTAATTAAGGTGAATCGTAACCGATTGTTATTATGTTGACATAAAGATGTATCAATAATTAGACCTTTTTTTTAGTGCCATAATATGCATATATAGGATTTTTATTTTACCATTAAGATTACATATTTTCTAAGGAATGGAGTTAAATGGATACCTAATTTAAAGATTGTCAGGTGAATGATGAAAATAACAAATATTTATTTATTTTAAATGTTAATCTTATTTTTTAAATTTATACGGCTCAACCGACACATTGACTGCTTCTATATCTCATATATATTTCTATTATGGTAAAATTTGTATGAGTCAAAGTTATGATTAATAACTTTTTAAATGAGCAAGTAGGGTTCACAAATTTTCTAATACTTTTTCAACATGTAGAGTCGAAATTATTTTTTTTTTTTTTTTTAGGGAGAGATCTATAAAATACACATGATTATAGGATAAGATAGTTTTAAATATATTGTCTCTATGGTGTTTAACTTTAAAATATATATTTTAAGCGAACATTATGCATATTATTAATTTTAATCGTATGTTTACATAAGGTTCACGTAAATTTATAGGCCTGTAATCTATACATAGCTGTATTTGACACATGCGACCAGCCACAGGGTTCTGAATCGGGGACTATGTCCTCCCTTTATAGCTGATTCTATTTGACATTTGTCATCGAGCACCATAAATATCAATGAAGCAGTTAATATACATAAAGTAAATGAGAGCACTTGGATCAATGCATAATTTCAAGCCAATTGTTTATACTATATAATTTATAAATAAATAAATAAAAATAATGAAGTTATTATATAGCTCAATTAACTCCTGATTATTCAGTATTCTGTTAATTGGTACATCCATTAATCAATGCTTATATCAGGGGGAAAATGAAATAATATTTTAATTTAATGAGTAAATTATTGAAAATAAATAAATATTAATTTTATTATTCTACAATTACATATGATGCTAAGGAATTTTTAGGAAAGCAAAATCTCACATAATAAATTCCTTTGGGAGGGTTTTTTTTTTTTTTTTTTTAGGTATAGATTAAAAAAAAAAAAATGATTTTAAATAAATAAACTAGATGAAAGTTAATATATATATATATATATATATATATATATATATATATATATATATATATATATATATATATATATATATAATTATTTGGTAAATTAATTTACTTAGTTCATTTTTTATCATCTTGGTCACATCCATTTTTTGTTATTTCAGCTCTGAAAAGTCGGCACTCCGTATATAAAGTTTTTTTTACTAAAAAAAAACTTGGATGTGTTAGTTATACCTGACTGCATCTCTGACCATTTCCCAACTATTATACCATACAGTCAACCATAGCATTTTCATTATGTAAAAAATAAATAATAATTGATTTTATTAAAAATATAATTTTATTGGAAAATTTTTTTATACAAAATAATTATTCTTCTAATCTAAGATGAGACCTTGAAACACATACTCAAGAAACTTCAGCCACTTTTGATAACTCTAATCAGAAATATGAATTCTCAGAAGTGTCTGTAGAAATGTATGCCAAGTGTGTGTTTATATATAAATGTACATTTTGATACATACTTTGAATATTAGGCCATTTAGCTGCCTAAAATGGTTTAAATTAAATTTGAGAGCTTCAAAAAAATTTAATATCTCGGTACAATTGTAACTGAAAATAACAAAATGGATGATGAGATATAGGTGAGAATTGAAAATAGAAACAAGTTCTACTGGTCGCTCAGGAAAATTTTTCAAACTCAAGAAATACTAATTAAATGGAAAATAAGGGTATATAAAACAGTCCTTCACAAAATTGTAATTTATATTAGTGAGTCTTGGACACTAACCAAGCAGCAAGAGAGACTGAGTACCTGGGAGAGGAAGATTCAAAAGAGAATATATGGCCCAAACAAAGGAGGAAATAGTTTCCTGATATAGTTTCTTATATTATAAAGGAAAGAATAAAATGGTTGGATTGTGTACATCAGATGAGTCCTAAAAGACTCCCAAAACAAATACTAAAAGGCGTCCAGATGGGGAAAGGGGAAGAGACAGGCCCAGACTGCGATGGCTGGACGATGTGGATGCTGATCTCCGAATCCTGGATGTGCACACATGGAGAAGAGCCATGAATGATCGGTTTCAGTGGAGGAAGATTGCTAAAGAGGCCAAGGTTCATCATGGACCATAACATCGGCAGAATTAGTTAACTGACTAAATCAAACCGGATACTAAAAATTAGTTTTTAATTCAGTTATAAGGAATTCAGTCTCTTCAATCCAAAATATTACAAATGAATTAATCCACAATGAGCTTAATACCCATATACTATTGATTTGGCAAGCACCAAATACTTTTCCCTTCATAATAAACTACATAGCCACCCAAATCCATTTTTTTCTTAAAATGCTTCCCATTCTATTCCTGAAAAACCTTCAAAATGTCTTAAAAGAAAATGGCCTCCAGATCTCCTAATGTAAAACTTTTAGAAGTTGCCAATGGGTAGTGTAAATTACGAGCTACAAATAATCAAATTAATTGCAGTCCTGCTTGGTCATCACTCTGAATAAATGAGTATCCACCTATAACATTCCTATCGTTGGATAGTTACGCCTCACCAGAATACTCGTAAGGGAGGTGACTTATCCTCAATATTACAATTCAAGTTGCTCGTAATTGGTTATGTTATGCTGATTGTTCTAAACATAAAATTGAGGATTCAAGATCTGGATATTATGGAGCAATAAACTCAAATGAAAAAATAAAAAAGCAGTTTCAGTTTCATCTACTCCTTCATCATTTGATATTATTTAACCGTCACTATCTTTCAAAAGAAGTTTACTGTTCTCTTAGTTTTCACATTTCATTCTCAGCAAAAATGTTAATAACCCTCCCATGATTTCAGTTATATTAACAAACGATTTACTTCATTGAGATTTATGGTGCTAGTTAGGCAATCTAATTTTTAAAAATTTTACTAGATGAGCGTCGATTCAGACTAGAAGCTCATCTCAAGCGAATGTCATTTAGACAGCCGCGGCTGGTGGCAGTGTGCACAGATATTACCTAGGTCTGCTGGAGGTGGTTGGTAGTTCTGGGGTTGTTGAGAGGACTGGATAAGGCGAGCTTGGCTCCCAGTAGAACCAGCAGAGAGAGTAGAAGTAGTAGAAAGGGTCAAGTGGTTTGGAGTCCTACCGAGGCCTGACTTCTTGCTACCTCCGTCTTCCTCACCTTCGGACTTAGTTCCTGGGTCTAAGTCATGGCGATGTTTTTCAGATGAATCGTCTAAAACGATAAATAATCTTTAGTCCAGAAATAATATTTGTCGATAATAATTTGTCAATGATTAATCAGATTATTTAATACTGCAGTCTATTAGTTATAACTGTAGTCATATATTCTCCATTTATTAAGGATGCAAATAGCATCCAACATTAGCCATGTTTCAGGAACATATCTTTCCCATCTTCAGGATTATCATCTTATTGTTGTCATTACAATTTTTATTGCATCATATAGAAACTTATGTCAACATACATTAAAAATAATAATATAATTTAAAATACATTCTATAATTAGAAAACTTATACTTATAGCAATCAAAGATTACATGGAGCATTAAAAACTGTAATAACTAGCAACAACAAGATGATAATTCTGAAAATGGGAAAAAATGAGTTCCCGAAACATATCAAATGTTGAATATTCATTTCACCTTTAATCAATGGAGAATATATGCTAAGTGTCATATGTAATTTAATTAATTTTCTACAGTTATAAATATTGTGACTATTATTATAAAGATTATTTAATAACAGAAAAATCTCAATAGCTATAGAATTTCCTATTAATCTGAACCTCATAAAAGAAATTGATTTGATTTGTGTTTTATAACTTTATATATTTGATTTGAATCTGTCTTTAAATAATAAAAATCTGCAAATGTACTGGGTCACAAAAAGAAAAAGAAAAACTTTCACATGTAAGGCATGATGAAGACACAGTAACCAATGTAATATTTTTGAGGGGTTTTTTTTTGCAAATAAGATCTTAAAATACTTTCTTTGTTTTAATAAAGTTTAATTTTCATAATTCATCACAACAGATTCACTACCTAAGGACTCCATCTGGACAAATGTCCCACTTGGAATCCAATTATAAGACTAAAAAGACAAGAAATTGCCTGTTGATTTCCATGACAGTTATTAGATCTATTTGGACATACAGAGCTGAGCTTTGGGGCTCCACCAAACCTTCCAATTTTTCTTGTATCCAATCCTTACAATCCAAAATCCTCAATGCTCTTTATTATGTCATAAACAAACTTGTTCATAAAGATCTTTATGTTCCATATGTTGCTGATTTAGACCAAACCAGATACCTATCCTTTCATTGTAAACTCCATTCCCACTCGAATCCATTAGTCTCCTGACTTGCTTCACACTCGATTTCCAATAACCTCCCTAGGCTTCTGAAAAGAAGATGGCAAAGAGACCTTCTAATCTAAAACTTTTATTCAAGTGCTATTAGAGAACAGTTCTTCACAAGTTATTTACATGTCATTTTAATCAATATCCTCAGATTTACTACTTATATATTGTATAAAGTTGTAAATATCAATAAATAGTTAAAATAAATAAATAATTCATCATTATAATTTTATTTAATTTTCTCACATAAATTTTGATTGCCAAAGTTTTTGATAGTTTATTGTGGTCTCAGTCCCATTCACCTCGAACTATCCCCCTACTACAGTGGGTTCCAACCTTTCTATCTTCACTCTCTATTTTGTAGCCCCCGCTTTCTTTTTTTTATATATTTTTTAATTACTTGAATGAAATCATTATTTTAATTAAACAATTCCAGTTTTCCACGTTGCAGTAACCCTGCAATGACTGCATATAGGTTCACAATTAATGCTGATCCAGCCTCAAAATCTTATGAGAATTAACTTTTTATTATTCAACTGTTATAAGTTCTTCATCTCATTAATATCTCTAATTCTCAAAAAAATTACATTAATCACTGTCTGGCTCAAAAAAAAAAAAAAAAATACAGAAAAAAAAATGGAACCTTAATTGAAGTATATGCATTGGTATAAGAACCTGTGTATTCATAAACAAATTAGTAAATAATAACAACACAATTATTTACAAATAATGACAACGCACTACATACCAACTGCATCAGATACAGTTTTGCTTCGAGACCTGAATGTCTGGGAAGCTCCTTCAACGCTGGATTCTCTTGAATCTCCATCATAGTCGATGTTCCCGGCCGAGTGGCGCTGAGGCCCTTTTGGAGGTCGTTTTGACTTGCCTAGAGTCTGTGAACCTGGCATAATAACTGCGCCTGAGGCAGTGGTTTTAGGTTGGGGCTGCTCGACCATCGTACCCTTGTGACCTTTGAAATAAAATTAAAGAATTAACTTCTTCATTAAAATGCAAAGGGATCAGTATCAGAAAAAGAAATCTCAAAAGTTCTTTTTAATTACATGCTATTTGTTTAATGAGAATATACATTCATAACTGATAGTTTAGATAAAATAGTTAAAACTTTTCACTACCACTTTAACCAATAAGATATACAAAATTATACATAATAAAATATTCTAAAAATTTAAGAAACACATAGATAATCCACAAGGAAAGAGACACTATTCAATATTCCATCATTATTTTTTTTTTCTGTTTGGATCTTGGTAAATGAGGCAAACGCAGCTTAATATTAAGCTAAAATAATTTATACCTCTAGCAAAAATTCTTGCAAAAATGTCTACACACTTCTAAATATTTAGTACATATTACGTCTCTAATACATACATAAGGTCTAACTAAAACTAACTTTTTCACAATGTCTCTATCATTTTGGATGTGTGATAGTTTATTTGCTGAGGATACTGTTTACATAAATGTACTTTCATTTAATCCTGCTATCTTGGATCTGTTCCTGCTTAATGTGATGTATAGTTTCTATTAAATTTTTGAGAATCAATGTGTCAGGGAATCCATAATATGACGAGATCATCAGATTTCAATAAAATTATTAATATTCAAATTCACTTTATTCATATTTAGCTCATTATTTTAACATGGAACATTTTTACTGGTGACTTAGTTGGTCAAAAGTGATACCTTTTTGGGGAAGATGAGGGTGTTAGGTGTAGTTTGATATTAGGAGAGTAGGTGCAGTTAGAAGCTCAACTTTTCTTATACTTAATAACCCTATCTTGACTAAGAGACAGGTTCTAATGAGTGAGCTTTTTTCAGCTCTATTTCTCCTAATACAAAATAAAAAAATTTAACTTGGATTTGACCGATCTTGCTCGATCGGATTATAAGCAGATATGTCTGTAGTTTTAGAATTCTGTGGGAACATTTCTTGAATATGAGGGAGGTAAATAATGTTTGCATTCTTTAGTTCTAATTTTATTTTAAGAAATTTCTTAAAATTTATTTATTTACCTTGAAGAGAGTTTGTTTTATCTTAAATTTATTCAAGCAACTGAAAATCAGTTTAATCTTCTTCTACTTCTGCTATCCCATTTGTACCATTTAACATGGAGAAGCCTTGACCCATTTCTTTTATCCATCTCTAACCTGGGCCATTACTCTTGTTTCTACCAATGAGGAACCTCCATTGCTTCCCAGTCTTTCAATATACCCATCAAAGGTAAGACGGCCTACCAACAGGGCACTATCCTATTGGTCTTGCTTTCATCAGCAACCTGGCTTTTCGGTTTTCTTCCATCCTAGAAACATTTCATTTCCACTGAAATTCCTCAACCTCATCCATGATAGGTCTTATTCTAAGGGTTTTCCTGATGTACACAACATTACCTAGTTTTCCTCGCCACCTTCCTTGGGAACGTCATTTAGGCTGCTGTGGTCTTACTGGCATTTTGGCGATGAATGGTCCAAATTTTGGATCCATATAGTTTAACTGGAAGGAACACCGTCTCAAACATCAGCTTTACATCTCTTCTTACTTCTCTTTTATCAACCAGGCTTGTGGATATTTGAAATGAAGCACTGTTGGCCTTTTTTATACGATCGAGTACACCATGGTCCAATCTTCTGACTATTCATTGGTATTTCCAGATAGCCATACCTGTCAACAGCTTCTAGTTCCCATTGCAGATGACTCTAAGTTGCTGTTCTTCCCTTTAAATATGCATTACTTTGCTATTGGTTAGATTTATTTCCTATCCTTTTCTCTTCAACTCTGCATGCCATTCATCCACAGCTGATTATAATCTTTTCAAGTTATCAGCAACGACTGCTGTTATATGCATACAGAAAAATTTGAACATAGAGAGCAAGGAGGTTTCAAAACGCTACTGTTATCCTAGGTGATCATCTTTTACAGATCCAGAAAAATAATCTAACATAGCAACATTAAATATAATAGTACTCAGATTTATCACCCTGTTTCATTCATTTCCTTAGCCTAGGGGATAGATTTGGATCTGTTTAATCATTTTAATCACTAGATTAAATGTTAAATATTAATCAATTTATTTTTAATAAATAAACTCACTCTGTTGCTGTCCCCTTCCAAGAGTTGATGCACCACTGACTTGAGGTGTCCCTGGTTTAGTAGCAGGAATATTCATGTTCCTAACACTTTCACGTATAATCTGCCTTATGGTTTTTAAAAATGCATTTCTAAAATCTCCAGTGCTGTAATAAAAAAAAATAAAATATATATATATAAATTTCAAGTAAAAACAAATTAATCAAATCGCAAATGTTCAAAATATAGTTAAAAGAACAGAAATTAAATTAAAAAAAAAAAAGTTAAAAGAAAATACCTGTTTGAGAGCACATAAACTTTTTCAGATCTCCTCTGTAGCTGACTCCTGAGGTGTATAAGCTCCCAAAGGAAATGAGATTCCATATCTTTCGCTGAACTAGCTCTCACTTGCACTTCTGTTACAGGTATCAAAACTTGATACCTTATTATCTCAACTTCATTAGGATTTCCTTTGCTAGCAACGCTCTATAATATAAAATGTGAATACAATTAAAGCAATGGAATTTAATAAAAGGTTAAAGAGAAAAATAAAAATAAAAATACAGCAGAATTTGAGGTGTATGAAAATATATTTTCTGAAAACCATTAAGTTGAATTTATCACTCCATTACTCACGTTGCACACATAAATGAATTTAACCCTCTTTTATATTTCAAGAAGCGAGTAAAGAAAATGGAACAGTAATTAGATAGGTTTTATATATTGAAATTTCTAGTCCACCTTGTATCTTACGGGCAGTATTGTGATTGAACAAGTAAGGACTTTAAATATTTTTATTTTCTGATTTACTAATTTATTTGTGTATTCTTTATTGCAACACTTTTATTGGTTTCTTTACATGCCATATATAAGATACAGTGAAATCTCACTAGTTCAAACATCGGTAATCTGAACACTCCAATAATCCAAAGTAGGAAGTAAGAACTTTTTTTTTTTATTTTACATCTTAATATATATAAATTACGTGTCGCCGCCTAGGGGCCGGCTAACACCTAAACTACTGAACCGATTTTAATCAAATTTGCATACCGTGTGCAGTTTGATCCAACAAAAAAGATAGGATACCTTATATCTTAATTTAAAGTCGCAATATTATTTGTATATTATCTGTAAGTCACAATTATCTGTTAGCTCTATACGATTCTAACATATGGATGTATAAGGTTAATGAAAATTATTAAAAATCAAAATGCCGATCCTCAGCTGTTTAATATATGTGTGTAAAAATATGAATTTTGAACCTTTAGTTGTAAGCACTGATAATGCAGTTTCTTATACCGCAGTTTCTTAATAGTCTCTGTCCATCTGGATTACCAACTCATATATTAAAATTGAAAATTGGATGTCTAATTATGCTTTATGTTATCTTCAAATACCTAATCGATCTAAATTTAACCAAGTTAATAATGGCTGCCATGCGTGAAAATATTATCAAAAACATAATTTTCAATTGTTCACTTTAATACAAGATTTTTATCGATAAACAAAAAATCAATTATTAGTTAAAATTCCTCGACGGGGGATGATGAAGTTATATATAGAAGGACAAGCCATTTCCGTTCGTGATCCCTAACCGCGAAAACTATAGAACTATTCTGTACATCATCTTCATAGTTCAAGGAAGGTTTAGCAATAATAAAATTTATATATTTTCTATTAAATAACTGTTTAAAAAGCGATAAATATGTGGAGTGCAGTAAAGCGAGCGCCATTTAAGAGAGGTTACAATGATCCGGTGTTAAATATAGCTAGAAATTGATAATAAAGTTACTTAATTCAATTAAATTGTTATCCAAAAAGCTATAAATATGTGGCAAGCGACAATAGCGTTTTAGTAAAACTAATGAACCTATCTGAACCAAATTTTAACTACATCATCTTCAAAGTTTGAAAATTGACCGATAGGTGGAGAGGTTCTACGCGAGAGGTTACAAAAGAGCTTGAAATCGATGATAAAATTTACTTATTAAACTATAAAGAAAATTATTAAAAAAGATTTAAATATGGTGTGCGATATGTGGATCCCAGTGAAGCTTGAAAATCGAACGATTGTGTATAGCACCATCCCACAATAGAGTTAACAATGGTAAACTGAACCTATCTGTACCGACATCTAAATAAATAATTTTTATAATTCTAGGAAGGTTTTGCAATGGTAAAATTTACAAAAAGTTTTTTAGTCTTTATCTTTAAAATCTTAAAAATTTTATTGGCTGTTTTTAAATTAATAGAAAAAAATATATACAAATATATAATTGATTAATTAGAAGATAAACTACAAAACAAAATTTTGTTTTTTATCTTCTAATTAAATAATACCTCCATCTGAGGCATTGTTCCCAAATTCGTTTCCTAAATATATACATATTACATACATTAAAAACAACGTTTAATCTTATATTCTTTTCATTTTTCCCTAATCTCTATAATCCAAATTTTTCGTCAATTTGAACACCTAGCTACAATTAGTTCAGATTAGCCAGATTTCACTGTATTAAATTCAATTAATATAGATTTCTAGGGTATATAGATTTCTTTATTGCAGATTATCAGTATTAAAGTTTTCAAAAATGTAAGACAAGAAAACATATATTGATACTCACCTGAGGAGATCTAATAGCTATCTGAAATACATCCATTGTGGAAGGGGGAAGGGGCCATTTTAGGGTAGGTTAAATTTTTTGGGGTTTTACCTTGGGATTTCTCCTATGACTAATTGGATTTTTCCGTTCTAATTGGAAACAAATTTGAAATGGGGATATTGGAAATGTTTATATGGTCATTTAAACAAAAATATGGATTGGTTTTAAAATTGGTTTTGTGTTGAAAAATTTTGTATGTTTAATAACTGAAGATAGAATGTTTAGCACTCAAAACTAGTTTTCCAATAAAATAATTCCAATAGAAGTGGCAATTAATTCATCAATTCTAAAATTAAATATTTACAAATGATTGGATATAATAAAATCCTTTACAACCAATCAAAATTTTTGTTTAAACGACCAGATAAATATTTCTATCAAACCTACTTTAAATTTGTTCTCAATAGGAACAGAAAAACCAACTAGTCGAATGGAAAACCTAAGGGATTGTCAATTTATAAACCAGATAATTTATTATTATTATAAATTATAACCCTCCTTTCTTTCTATAACTCCTCAGTTTATTTTAGGAATCAATAGTTTTAAGAAGTCCTTCCTTAGGTGTGTATCAAGATAAAATAATTATAAAAAATATAACAATAAAAAATAAAATAATTACATGTAATCTGTGTATTATGTTGCTGATGTTTTGATTTTTTTTTTGTATGTTTTTTAAAAACTGATGATGACAGCTTCTTTGAATAAAAAATCCAATAGCAGTGACAAATAATTCATCAATACTAGTTGTATTGATTCTTCTATACCATCATGCATACCTCTACTAAATTTCTTTTTACTGATTGACATAAATAATAATGATAAAAATACATACCATAAGTTTCTTTTTCTGTCGTATTCTTTCTTTGCATAAAAAGACAACAGCTGACTTAAAAACAAAACACATGGCATGCAGTTCCAGGCCCTTCTTTATTTTCCCCAAAAAGTCAGAAATATTTAGCCATTCGACACCACCATAGTATAGAAGATCTCCTGGGCTAAGGTCAATAGGCTGTGAAAATATAAAAAGTTTTAGTGTTCATAAAAAAAAAAAAAAATATATTATAATAAATAATAATAATGAGAAAGTAGTTCCATTAATTATGTATATACAAACCTGTTTGCATGATTTTTGGTGCTGCCTGAAGAGATGGTCGAAAATCGCTCCATATTCTTCATGTATTCTCTGCATCTCATTAATGTGCTCGGCTACTTTTTCCATTCCTTTCAAAGCTTCTATAATGATTAGATAAAAATATTTAATTATTAATGTCATAATATTATTCTTACTATAAAATACTGTTTATTTTCTAATCAGTTTTAATTATTTACATAAATACATATTCCAAATAGATTTTATTTGTTTAAACTTTTCCAACTAAACAATCCTCCATTACTTTAATAATTTAATGAAAGTAACTTCATCCACTATCCTATATATGGACTTTTTTGATACTCGATTCTCAGTAACAATACCTCAATAGAAAAAAAAAATATGGTTTAAAAAAAAATTGTAGTTGGAAAAAATAATCTGTATGAAATCTAAAAAAGCAGTAATTATTCAAGAAATAAATTAGTGAACATCAAATAGGCTGGGGTAGCCGAGTGGACTAAGACATGTGCAGTAGATATTTAAAGTTAAGAACTGTCGAGTGTGGTACGCACTTGGATGGGTGACCGCCCTCCAGATAAGACCATATAGTCCAGGCTAATACGGCGTGGGTTCAATTCCCACATGGGGGCAGTACACTGTCCTCACCCTGGATGCCACTGGGAGGTGAGCGACCCCTGTGCCTGACATAGCTCCTGGTCCTCCAAGTTGGGTGTTGCATAGACTAGGAACTCTATTATGTAAAAACTTACTACGAAACCTTCAATAAGCCTTCAAAATTCTGTCTTAAACAATGGTAAGGACCCGGCTATGTGTAACGAAGATACCAAAAACAACTACAGACAACAAAGTGCAAGCGACAGCCCAAAATGAACAGAGGTGAAGCAGGCTGGTTAAGGCAGCCAAGGATCTGTAAGGTCTGTAGAGACAACTAAAGAAAACCCCCAAAAAAACTGAACATCAAATAACATTATTATATACAATTTATAATATAAAAGTCAATTACAATTAAGATAATATGAAAAAAAAAAAATCTGAGGTAGCAAAAATCCCCTAATAATAATAAAATAATTTTGTCTTCCTGCATTTATTTTGTTAGTGCTACAGCTTCGGAATTTTAAAATCATAATTCTATATTTTCATTTTCCATTTGCAAATATCTTTAACAATTGCACTAAGTAATTAATAATAATTCATTTGTTTAAAATAATTAGTCTTGATCGAGTTTAAGAAAAATTGCTCTTTATTGCAAATAATTTTTTTTTTTTTTTTTTTGTCATTACAAAGAATAATAGATCATTAAGTAATTAGGTTTTACAAAGCTATCCCTAAAGTCAGCGATGCTGATTGGTTCCAAGGAATCGACTTTGGACCATTGATTCTTGATACCTATTATTTTCTCAAGAATTTGGAATTGGTACATCCAAAATATATACATATACAAATAATTAAAGAATGCATAAATGGAAATGCAATACATATCGATAAATATTAACTAATAACACCATGATGCCCAATGAGAATGCATTTGCTCTCAATTTAAATGGTACAGAACAGAATCCTAAACATAAATCACAGCTCATTAAACCTAATGATTCATTTTAAAAAATACATTAAAAATTAAAAAAATTTTAAGACATCAGATACTTATATTTTTTAGATTTAACATAAATAAAATTTTGTTTATATTTAGAACCCAAGATTGATTTGAAAATTGCAGTGAAAAAAAAAGTTGAATTGAAGAATTATCAGCCTAATCAACCGAATGAATTATAAAAATTGAAACCAACAGATATTATAAACAATAAGATACTTGAAGGGTAATAAAAGATTCAAAATAAATCCCACATATACCCGAATATTTATTAAAATTACAAGACGATAAGCTTTATGATTAAATAAGCTAAAACTAGTGTTATTTTTCTAAATTATAAAATTAGGAAAATCAGCTGTTATAAAATTAGAATTATAGTAATCTTTCAAATCTTTGAAATTATCATTTGTAATACGATAAACAAACCTAATAAATGTAAATGCTGGTCAGACTGTGGATCGGTCAAGTTCCTAAGCTGTTGGAGTAATAATGGGTATTTAAGAATCCTTTGTATAGGCTTAATGAGGTACGATTCGAGGGTAGAGGAGTGCTGCTGCCTTGGATTTCTCGCTGCCAAGAATTCTTGCAGAGCTTGATTTCCTTCATCTAAAAAAACAGAGAATAATTTTTTAGTAAAAATCATCTGCAAGCATTACTAAATATAAGTAATCTATACTATTATATAAAATGACGCGCCATTTTTTGTTTGTGATCACTAACCCCGAAAACAACTGAACCAATCTATACCATATTTTGACCACATCATCTTTATAGTTTCAGGAAGGTTTAGCAATAATATAATCTACAGATTTTTGTAATTAAAAAGCAATTAAATGTGGATAGCATTGAAGTTGAAGAAAAGTGGACGATAGGTGTCAAGCTCCATTCTACTTGAGAGGTTACGTAAGTATCCAGACCTTATAATTGGTTAAAAGAATTTCTTATATTCAATTAAATTATTAAAAAAAGTTTAAAGATATGGAGCGACATGTGGATCCCAATGAAGTTTGAAAATCGAAAGAAATGTGGTTAGCACTATTCCGGAATAGAGTTTACAATGGTATAATTACTTTACCCATCTGTAATTTTAACATAATTTTTCTAGTTCTAGGAAGGTTTAACAATAATAAAATTTGCCATAATAAAAATTTATATGTACAATGTTGAGTAGCAGAAACGAGGTTTGCCACTCTATCATATATTTATGATTTTTACTTAAGGTTTTTAAAATTTTATGTTTACAAATTAAATTCCAACCACATGAAATCAATAAAATTATTTCTGCTGAATAAAAATTATTACTAAATCAAAATAATGACCCGTTGATTTTTTTATGTTTTGGGTAAAAAATGATTCATGGGCCTTTAGTTGTGAGCACTGATAATGCAGTTCATTATCTGTAAGTGTTTCTTAATTGTCTTTGTCCATTTGGATTACCAACTCATACATAAAAATTAGAAATTGGAAGATTATGTTTTTACATAATCTATGCGTAAAATATCATTGAAGAAATAGTGCTTAATTGCATACTTGAATACAAGATTTTTTTTTTTTATAAACAAAGAAAACTTCAATTATTAGTTGACACTATCTAAGTTATTTGCTGATAAGAGCAGGCAAAGCCGTGAGGTGGGGTGATATTAGTAAATAAATTAAGAGAATGCTTTAATTATTCAATCAGTTAGTATATTATAAAATAAATTAGCAAATAAACTAAATCTTCGTTGAACTGTATATTAAAACAAAGTAGGTATTATTTTTCCAACAATCTTTAGTACTCACTGGGATGTAGAACTTTTTGAGCTTTAGAGTGACTCGCACAGAAAGAGCTGTACAGTTTAAAATGGTTGACGTAATACAGAAATGCGCTTCCAACAGAGAATAATACATTCTGAAAGATTTAAAACATCATATTAAAATAAAAATTAACTTCCAACAAAGTATACTTTTCTATCCAATCATTAATTTATAAGTTACCTTGAATTGACTTGGATGGTCGAACTTATGAAAGTCTGGCTCCATTTCAAGAGCCTCTTCCAAGTTCTGCAGAAATTGTCTTTGGAAAGAAACAATTTCTTGAATATTCCCGAACAAAGCACCGATTTCTGCTTGAGAAAGAAATGTTTCTTTTTTCAGAGGTTCTAAGTAGTTTTCTAGTAAACTGTTTAGGTGCTGGAAGACAAGAAAAAAAAAATCATTTAAACAGAAATTAGTAACAAATGCAGTTTTGTGCAATCCAAAATTGATTAATATATAAATATACTTTACAATTGATGACTAAATTAATCACAACACATTTCTGAAATTTCATCAAAATGGTTTGATTAGATTGAAAATTGAAATAAAAATAGCTTTCATTATGCAAAGTAAAAAATAATAATAAACAATTAAACAGTAAATAAATATACATTATCATCTTTTGCACTAGCCTACTGGGTGACTAATTCTATTGGGAAGCGGGGTTACCATGTTGGGCCAGCCTCTTTTTTGAAAGAATCGCTCCATTGTCTGTACATTGCCTTGTGACAATGCTTTTAATTCATTGCTATGAGCCTGTCTCATTTTTTGGTTTAGTTAGATCTCTCTGCTCTTCACTTGTCACTACCTTAGTTCTGTTTTCCTTGCTTTTCCTACTACTAAGAAAATACCTCTCTAGACTGTTACTCCAATGTATTTTTCCAGCCTTAAATTGCTTTTTCCCTGGTGTTTTCGTCCTTGTTATATTTTCTTGTAATTCCAACATTTCTGAAAAGTTCTCTTAAAGTCTTTTGCTTGTGCTTATTTCCTGGGTATGGAGATTCTCCAAAGATAAGTATTTCCAATCAACTGAAAGCCAATTACCTCTCAGTGACACTTTTTTACCTTGTATTTTAAGGTCAACCAAATATGGAAACAGGAGACCCTTTATCTTCCTTACTTCAAAAGACAGGTCTTCTTTGATTTTGATGTGATTTTTGTCATCGGTTGATAATTTTCTCCTATTTCTCAATATATTGTTTCTTAACATTATGGAAGAGAGTTTCATTCTTATTGGGACATTCACTGTTACCAACTGCAATACTAGATTGAAAATTAATAAAAGTATAAAGTGAGAGATAGCTTAAAAGTATTCAATTTTTAAAATACTTTCTTGGACCCAGAGAATCCTAAAATTGGAAAAATTAATCGGAAAGTGGATAGCAAAAGTGGATATATATATATATATATATATATATATATATATATATATATATATATATATTATATATATATATTTATTTATTTACTTGAATGACTACACAGGCCAACAATGAAAACACTTTTTTACTTAAAACACCTTATTATTCTGTTTTTTAGGGTGCTAAATCCAAATATGACACTTATTAAGCCGTATCACCTACCATTTTTTCACATTTGCACATCAATATATTAAATTTTTTGATTTATTACAGAATTTAACAGCTTTTATATACTACAAATAAAATTGTAAAATAATTTGTGCTGGATGTAGAAGAGTTGGCAACTCTGCTGAAACAGATATAGATATAGATGAGCAAGATGATGAAGAGTTCCAATGTGCTACAGCAAATATAGAGCCTAAACTGTTTATTCAGATTGAGCTTAACGACTTAGTTAGAGATCTTGGGTTAACAAAAGAAAAAGCTGAATAGCTTGGTTCTAGACTAAAAGAAAAGAACTTGTTGGCAGTTGGAACTAGCATATATGTGTGAGGGAAGAGAGAGCAGCAGTTTTCAATTTTTGTTTTACAAGAAGGTTGTTGTTTATTTCGTTTAACGTCACTTTATGCTGCTATGGCTAATCGGACAATGCTTCGGCGGGAGTCCTAAATTTCGCCTTTACAGGTATAATTAGGATAGGGATCTTTAACCAGTACTTGATATCGCACAGGCTCGGGACTTCCATTTTACGTCCCTTCCGAAGGACTGTATAGCTAAGGATTTTTTACTCCCTTTAAAAAATCCTAAGGTCATCTGCCAGGCTGCGAACTTGCGATCTTGGGTTTAGTAGGTTGCTATGCTAACCACTACACCACAGGTGACCCCTGAACAAGAAGGTGATTTACTGTACTGCTCAGACATTCCAGGTCTGATCAAAGAGTTTGGTGTTGAATACAAAAAAGAAGACTGGAGGCTGTTTATTGATTCTTACAAAACTAGTTTAAAAGCTGTTTTATTACACAATAGTAACACATGCATCTTTACCTGTTGGCCATTCTGTACATATGAAAGAGAGCTATGAAAACCTAGAAATAGTGTTAAAAAAAATTGGCTATTCGGCTCATGGTTGGATGATATGTGGTGACTTGAAAATTACGTATACTTCTAGGTCAGCAAGGCCTAAATTTGGAAGTTTTACCAAATTTCCATGTTTTTTGTGTGAATGGGACAGGTAGAGCAAGGGATCAGCAGGAAGAACTGGCCTGTGAGGGAGTCTTAAAAAACCCGGCGAGAACAACATTCTCTGCAAAAACATTGTAGATCCTTGAAACATTCTCTTACCACCTCTACATATAAAGTTAGGCCTCATAAAACAGTTATATAATATTTTATACAGTTATATATGCTTTTTTAAATTATATAAAAAAAGCAAATTTCTCAAAACTTATGGGTGATACAAAAAAACTAAGACCAGATTTGGATTCAGCACACAAAAATCTATAAAAATCAGCTATTAAAGTAAACAAAGTTTTCAAAAACATTTTTTTTGTTGGCCTGTGTTATTATTATAATTATACTATATTATAATAAATAATTTATATTTCTATTTTTTTTAATTCATATTATATTTTGTTGTGGCTCATTTACCTTAGACTGTTGATGTAGTAAAAAAAAAAATTATATAATAGAAAATATAAACTATTTGGTAAAATTATAAACTAACCTTGACATAAGTTCTTTCTGTGTCGATCAATTCAAGAATGACTTTCCTCAGTTTTTCAGCGTCTGTCAATTGCCTGCTCGGGGTGAGTCCAGCTCCTGAGCTAACCACGCTACCAGTCGGGCTTGACTTTCTGGTTTCGACCGGAGATCTGCAGAATCCTGTAACCTGTTCAGCAGTCTACAAGAGATACATAGAATGATATTTCCAAAGAACAATTTACATTAGTTTGAGAAAATACCACTAAGAATGGTATACACTTAAAGGAACCAACAGTTTATTTTAACCAAAGAATTCAAATTCTATACTTTAGTCAAAAGATTCAGAGTTCAAAAAACAAAACAAACCTGGATAATTAAAACTGTTGATGGAATACAAATTTGGAAAAATGGACTTTTTTTTGTGGGTTTTAAAATTTCTAATAATGGACATAAATGAAAAAAATCATCCACATACTTGAGAAAATTCCAAAATGATTCTAATAAAACAATACAAAAGACAAATGATGAAAATTTCTGTTGACAATATGAACAAATGGATAAATTAATTAAAACAAATAATTCAACCAAAATGACAATTCAAAAAATATGCATAAATGTTGAAAATTTAAAAAAAAAAAAAAAAAAAAAAAAAATTGATTCACTTTGTTAGAAACAAAACAAATTCAACTATAACAATTCATCATGATTTCTTTGATTAATTTTTTCCTTGATGATTAAATCATAATGGTCAATGATAAATCCATTGCAGATCAGTTCAGTTTGATCAAAAAGTGTCAGTTTGCAGGTGTGTACATATGAACTGTAAGTACCAATATATCCTATACCTTGTATCATTAGGTACCTTAAATAATTAGGCAGTAATAATGAAATCATTAGAACATGTACCAATGATTACATAAGTCTATCAACATAAACAAATCCTGAATTGTATTTAAAAGGATAAAAAAAACAATTTTCTATATATTAAAATTTAAGGGTAAAGTAAATAAAGGTGATAAGTAAAATATTTCGCGTTTTGAGAAAACTGTAGTCAAAGTTTGGGATTGGCAGGTTTTTTTCGAGGAAAGAATTTTATAAAAGAAATTAAAATTTTGAGTTTTCAACCTTGTATTGAATTTATGAGAATGGAAGTAGGAAATATTAAAATTATATCAATTTTCATCAATGTTCATTAACAAAATCCATAGAGGTTTAAAAAAAAAAATGTTACTTAGCACCTTCATCCACTTGACACTTCAATTATATTACAATTATAGGTCAGTTTTTATCTTAAATTTGCTTCTTTGATATAAGGGTTCAACTTAGGTTATGAATTTACTATGTAATATGTTATTAGGTTACTTGTAGGTCATGAAGATTATTAATTGATCCCTCTTAATAACCTACAAGATATTTTTTATGCTTCTTAAATGTATATATGTAGTTATACATTTTTTTTTTTTTTGTAAACTTTTAATATATCATGTCAATAAGATTTTCTTAAAATAATTAGTTTCAACTTTTTCCTGAAAAATCAAAATGATCTTTATTTTTCATGAAAAACTCTTTCACCAAGACGTTATAGATACAAATATTTTTCATCAAGATATTTTAATTTTGATGACACCATTATGGTAATAAAAATCATATCATGATTTAACATAAAAAAATAAATAAATAACCAGTCTCCAATAATAGGAAGATATGATAGAGCTTATTAAGTTCCCAAGTATATCGCACCGTTAAGAGTTAAGATATAAAATTTAAGAATAATTTATAATCTATAAATAATAATAAAATTCATTAAACTATTCTCTATCAACACTTACTTTAAGAAGATTTTCTATTTCAAAAGAATTGGCTCTAGTAGTTTGTTTTGATGCCGGCTCGCTGTTTGGTGGAGCTGGAGAAGTTTCAGCTTCTGGAGAGTAAAGTTCTTTACCTATTAAAAAAAATCAGAGAAAAAAATATAATAATGCTATGATAAGATGTATTCTCATTTATATGTTTATTAGGAGATTAGCAATCATTAGTTGCTTTTTCATAAATTATTTAGTTATGTAGTTATTTTTAAATAATTTATCTATTTCTATTAGAATTCTGTTTGTTTTTATTTTAATAGATCAATACTTTTTTGTTTTATTTATTTATTTTTTTTGTGATAAAGAATACTACTAGCACCTACATATTAAGGTAATAAAACCAAAATTTAATCAGATATTACCTATTGACAGTCGGCTAGAGTAACATATTTACACATAGTTTAGTGATTGGAATTAATTTTTCTATTGTTTGATACATCTTTGATGGATTTATTTTAAATAAAAATTATAATCTACTACCCCCTATACTATTGTACAAAACAAACAAAGAAAATTATAAGACTTTTGGTAATGACTCGGTCAGTTGGGGTTTCTTAACCCTTTAACGGGCATGCCGGGGATTTTTGAATACATTTCTTTTTCTTTTTCCTTTAAATTGCTATAGCCACGCTAACCCTCACTCATGTATCATAAAATTCAAGGTTGAATAAAGGATATTAGACGATAGAACAATACTTTATTTATTGAGCAAAACGCATTAAATATGAGCATCCTCCAAGATACATCGCCTGTTTAAGGGTTACGTATTACTCAATGATATCACCATAGACAATTCAGGTAAATAAGTAGAGATTTATGTTTATTTTTACTGAAAATAATAATGTATACAAATTAGAATAAAAAAAAAAAAAAAAAAATAAAGAAATAAAAAATAATAATTTAGACTGGAGATAATAAAAAAAAAAAAATTATTAATTAAAAATAATTATAAATAAATAATCAAAGCAAACTTTGATAATGTATTAGAGAGGAAAAGTTCTCATATAACAGTTACAATTAACCCTTAAGAAATTTACTTTGAAACATATTTTGCGAAACAGATTTAAAACAAGCTGATCTAAACTGCTCACAAATTGAAGTGGACCACTCATCAAAAGTTAGATAACACTCTTTTTTAACCATACTTTAGGTTTTCCTTTTTGTTTCTTTGTGTTTATAATACTTTACTTATTCATTGATAATAGTATTTGTTAAAAAAACAAACAAAAAAAAAAAAAAACAAAAAAAAACAATAATAAATAAAAAGTGGATATAAAAGCTCAGGAGGATATATGAAACAGATGAAAGAAGAAACGGAAAGATTAGGTATAACGGACCAGGACTGTCAGGACAGAGAAAGATATAGAAACAGACTTAAGGAATTGAAGGTTGTTGTGGGCAGAAGAAGTTCAAAAAAGGGAGTGGCGTGGACAGAAGAAAGAAAAAAGAGACACGGAGAAATAATGAAAGAAAAATGGAAGGAAAGAAAAAACAAGAGAGGAGCCAAAAATTTATATTCGCGTGGTTTCATGAAAAAAAAATTCCAATCTATACATTTATATTTTCACCAATTTCAGTATATATTGAGTTTTTTCACTTTAACCTTCTTTATTAGGGTGTTGGATCCTCTTTACCTTAAATTAATGTTTCAAATCGGCTTTCATGCTCCTTTAACCTCAGTATGTAATGTTGAGGTAAAGAAGATCTTTTCATCAATTAAAGCGTCAAGTTCATTCATATTATATGTACTAGGGGAACATATGTGTAATTGGCATTGGAATTTGTCCCAAAATTGGAGTCATATTATCAATCAAGCAAACAACATTATAAAATATCTTAAATTCCTTAAGCGGTCCACTTCAATTTGTGAGCAGTTTATGTAAAATAGATAAACTTCGTTAGATGGGATTGAATGAACACTAAAACCAAGCCTAATTTCATCAACAATATAACGGAAAAACACAAGAAAAATGCCATAATTCTCACATTATTAATAAGGGATCTTAATATTTTTCCTGCGTTTTAGTTTTAAGGTCTTAAGTGCTATTGTCTTTATATTTTTAAAAGTTTCTTTTGTGGACTATGATGGCCGAGCCCATTGGGAAGACTGTCTCAGAGTGCTGGTACAGAAGGTTGTGGGTTCAATTCCCACCTGGGTGGGTCGAAATTTATTTCATGATAGACCCAAGACATGGATCTTGACCTTTCAACCCTGGCTAGAGTAGGTTGGTATCCTGTGGAATAACCCATCCTCCCTGCTCTGGTAGGTAGTGATGGGAAACAATCAATACTTTTTAAAAATAGTTATTTTTATCACTTAACCTGTCTCATCGCAAACATCACTAATTCGCTGACAATGTATCTCATCAGTCACCGTTGTATAGTTTGTAAGTTCATATCTTCATCATTTCGAAAAATTCGGGACATCAGAATGGTAGCATTAGTTGGTAGTTCATTTTTTAACTGCTAGTTATGTCGTTCTTTATATCCTAAAGTTTTGTTTATTTTATTGAGAAACATGTTGCAAATTTAAATTAAAAAAAAAAAACATTTTATTAAAAATTATTATGATTCACTCTCAATACTGTCTTCCCTATCTTAACTTCCTTAAGTTAAAATATATATTAATATTGCTCTATTATGATATTCAATGAACCGAAGCATCTAAGTGTCTCCAGCAAAACTTTTATTATTTATTGGCAGTGACTATATTGGTAGTAAAAACTATTTTTTTTTGAGTGAACTCATTTAATTTTATTTTTTAAATATTAAGTACCTTCCATTAGTCAATGTTTTAAAAGTAGTAATACTGAACCTTCAACATTTATAGATTTTTAAATTTTTTTTTATCATCATCAAGAGAATCATTCGACATAAATTGCAGAACTAAAAATAGAAAGTTTATTTTAAGTTAAAATGGTTTAAATTACTCTAGCTTTGAGTAGATTTTTATAAGAATCGGTTCAGAAGATTAATAACTATTATTTATTAGGAATAATTATAAAAATTAACTAAATAACAGTAAATAATTGTAATTTTACTTATGATTATTAAAAAGATTTTCTAAGGGATTAAAACATGTTAAATAATAAAAAAGAAGTGTTGAGATAATTAAATTGTTAATATAAAAATTATTATTACTATTGTAGACAATATATAATAATAACCATTGTTGTAAAAAATAAGATGAATTGTTAAGTTTTTTTTAACGAGTGCAAGTAACAAAACAAATGAAAGTATAATAGGTTTGAGAAAAACAATACATCTTCAAACAGATGAATAGGCCAATATTTAAAATAATTTGCATGTAGTGTTCTAAATCAATTAACTCTTATGTAACATAACCTACAAAAGTGATCTCTACAACAGCTGACTATAAATTAGGTAAGGAATAAACAATGGAACATCAGTTAGAGTTTAATAGGTGTTAATGTGCTTAATGATGGATAAATCAATTGAATGAACATTGATAATCAAATGTGATAATGGGCATGATGAATTTAATGAGATGTAAACAAAGAAAAGGAAAATAAATACTCAATTAAAAAATAAATAAATAATAACAGTAAATTAGCTGAACTGTATGCTAAATAAATGATTTATTAATTTTTTGATAAACATAGAAATTGAATAAACAATACTTTGCACATTTCACATAGAAAAAAATATTTCACTAAATATGGAATTTAATTTTCAACTCTTTACATTAATTTTTCAATACAATAAACAAAAAAAAAATTAAATGATAATTCAATTTATTTTTTAAATGACTTAATTTTATAAATTTATATTTTAAAAATAATGAATAATAAATACAGAAAAATAAGGTAAGTCCTTTGTATGCCAGTTCTGCGAGAGTTGAAGCAATCTGGTGTAAAATGTAAAACCCACGAGAAAATACCATGCTAAACTGTTTTAGAATATTATCAGCAAACTACTATGGGCATATTAACTCTTTTATGTAATTTGCTAATGTGCATTTCAAGGGCAAGGTGTCCCCCATTACACCTGTTGCTCAGTGGATCAGTCTAATCTGAGTCATCACTCAGTCTTATAGCAGTAGTTTCAAACATGTGATAAAATTAATTATATATTATTAATAACAAAGTATTTATATATTTTTAAATGCATGTATTTTTTTTTGTTGATAGATATAGTACGAATGTATTTATTATAATGTCTACAGCTTGTTGCCCTTGAAAGTGGCAGATTGTAATAGTTGTCAATAAAAACTTTTTTTTTTATATATAATAAAGTTATTTTTTCAAATAATTAATATAAAGTTAAGATAACGTCCTATACAGAAAACTAATAGAGAATTTAGATATACATCATAGTTTTAGAATAAAATTTAAAATAAAAAGAAAACTATGATGATACATAACTATAACCAATTTACTGGGCTCTTTAAATAATGGGCAAAAATTTGTTTTCCAAGTTCCATGTTCGTTTGTTAATCTTAATATCATCTTTGAAAATATATAAAATAATATTTGACATATATAAAATTAAATACTGAAAAAAAAAGTTGCCAAAAGAACAGAGGACTCTACTTTTTGTGCATTATTATAAAAACACTAGTTAATTTTTATTTGGCTTACCTTATCATATAAATTCCATAATATCCATTAATCAATATCAATATATGCCCTTTGGCAATGTAAGAGTATTTTTCTATTATGAAATAAAAAAAAAAAATTTGATTTTTTATGACTGAAAAGAATCATTAAGGCTAAATGTCCCCTCTGTAGTACCAAATGTTACCACCACGTAGCGTGCCAAAATAAACAAAATTTAGATTCCTCCTCAAATCTCAACAGATCATCCGATTTTGGTTCTGTAAAGTTCATTTTGTTCCATATTTCCGTAGAATCTGATGTATCTATTTTAAAAGGCCATATATGAGATATTTACAATTTTAGGTTCAAAAAAACTACTTTCTAGTATTTTTTAAAGAAAAGTCAACTAATAGGCAAGTGTAGAATAATAAAATATAGATATTGGCCAAAAAAAAATTTTAATTATACGAACAACATCGGCCGAAACTCATAAATACGAATTTCTATGCAAATGTTTTTGTTTTGTTTTTCAGGTAGCATCTACATCTATCATGACTATAGCAGCCTCAAACTACAAATCTAAAATAAGATTTCCATCGAAAGGTTGTTTTGGGACTCAAAATAGAATTTACACGATCCGAAATGAAAATTTCGAAAAATTATAAAAGTAAACAATAATTAAACTATATAACCAAAAACACTGCATACTTATTGCAAATATATTTAAAAATGCGGGGTGCATCAAAATATAAGAAGGAGTTAGGAAAAATCACGGTAGAAGTATGGCAGAGGATAAGCGATTATAAACACTGATCCCCTACCCTCCTATAATAGTCCAGTAAAATAAGGGTTTGCCGAAGAAAAAACTGCGGAACTTTTATTCTCAACGGATCTTTATGTTTTTTGGGGTGCTGAATCCGAATCTGAAGTTTGCTACCACCGTAACCATCGGCTTCATATTCAAAATCGCAAAAAAACGCAAAAAAAAAACGTTATTTTCGTTTTTTTATCTATAACACCATAACGAAGCTTTTTTCGAAGAAAGTCTTCTAACAAATGCTCCGAAAGTATTTGTCCGATTCAAAATGTTTTTTTTGATCTGAAATCTGAAAGGTGATTAAATTTACAATTAGATCTTATATATGAAATTTTTATCAAAATTCTTGAAATACACAAGCTATCACGCTGAAAATCACTTACTTTTGTAAAATAAATGTTTTTTTTGGCACATTATCGCTATATCACCAAAACCATTTGTCGGATCCAAAATTTAATATTTTTATCTAAAAGCTGGTTAAATGTACTATTGGCTCCTATATATCTAACTTATAATTAACACCGGGAAATACCCACACCAGTCTACTGAACATGTCATAATTTACATATTTTGCCAAAACATACACATTTAGCGTGCTACCTTGGTGGTTTACAGGTTTTAATATAATTTACATATATAGCATCTGATAGCGAATTTAATCAGCTTTGAGATAGATAAAAGAAATTTGGAATCGAACAAATATTTGAGGAGTTAGAGGGACAAATGGGCCAAAAAACACTAGGATTTTACAATAGTACGTTTTTATTAGCGGGCTGGCATGTACATTTTACGGAGTTTGGTTAAAAATTTATTCTTATAGTAAATTTAATCAGCTTTAAGATGAAAAAAAGTAATGTTGTATCGGACAAATAGTTTCAGAGTTATAGCCAAAAGAGTACGACAAACGTGTTTTCGTGGAGCTTTGGGACTGACGGCAAATTGGACAATTTCTCCATTTTTTCCCAATAACGTAACTTCGCGAAAAATGGTCCGATTTCGGATTTCGTTTTTTCATTATGTAGGTACTAGTTCCAGCTACAATTAATATTTGAAGACTTCCTTCGAAAAAAGGTTCGCTATCTTGTTATAGATAGAAAAACAAAAATAATGTCTTTTTTTGGCGTTTTTTTGCGATTTTGAATATGAAGACGATGGTTGCCGTGGTAGCAAACTTCAGATTCGGATTCAGCACCCCAAAGAACATAAAGATCCGTTGAGAATAAAAGTTCCGCAGTTTTTTCTTCAAAACCGCCTTTTGGAGTCTTATTTTACTGGACTATAAAGACGCTCTATGAAGCATTATTTTGGAGGGCCTACAACTTTTGTTCTACTTCACTTCCCCAATGATGATTTTATTAACTAGAATTGCAACATTGTTCATATATAAGAAAAGGATATACGGGAAAAGGATATAAATAAAAACATTATTTTATTATCAATTTATATAAAACTAGTTGAAAAAAAAGGAATTCACAAACAATAAAGGATTATCTATTCCTATTACTAATTAAAAAATTAAAATTACTTATGCTATATTACTGCACATTAAAAAATATATATATTATGAAAAATATGATATACTATTTTTGCATGAATGTTGCTTATTCTTAATAAGGAATAATTATATTATGAGCTGTATTCATTAAAATTATTTACTTTTTTAATACCCAAATCAAAAAGATTTAGTACTTTTCTTCTTTTTTTTTTTTTTGATTTCATATAAAAGTGATGAGTACAAAAAGTTATTGAATTTTTCAATTGAATGAGTTTAAATAGGCAGTTTCCTTCTTTCCCTTCCTGCCGCGCGTATTCCTGAGATATAAAACTCATTTTTCTATCTTACGTTTTGCCATAGGAATCCACAGTCAAGATTATGCTAGGTTCGGATAAAAAGAAGAAGGTAGAAAAAACGCGAAATCCCTAGACGGCATAGGATCAAAGGAAATATCAACATTTCTAATACTATCGTAGGTTCAAAGAACAATGGTCTGGTAGGACAAGATGTTTACAACCATTTCTTTGTGAAATTGAATTTTTTTTTTTTTTTTTCATTTTGATCAATCCATTTAATTGTTTCACAAGAGTAGTTTCATTTCTTATTTATTCGACATATCACACACAGTATAGGCTTGTTTGACTATTCTCCTCCTTCAAAACCCTAATCTCAAAGTAAAGGTAATAATAAATAATTGCAAGCTTTTTTGTATGAGAAACTTCCCACATTTTTTTTACGTCCCGGGGTCTAAATTGTAGAAAAAATTTGTTTTTTTACTGCTTAACATTTGAAAACGGTTAGACATAAGAATTAATTCATTACAAACCTTTTGATTTAAATAAGAAGTAATTTGGGGAAAAATTTGATTTCGTAAATACTATTTTTATTTATTTTTTAAAAATTATTTATTTTCCGCATACCCTCTTTTCTCTAGTCTATTCGGGCCCCTGTTTTGGTCAACAAACACGGAAGGCTACAAAGACAAAGAAAATATTTATAAATATATTACAATGGATCTAATAAGGTATTTGATCGCAAAAGGGAGTGTGTACGTTTTAAAACCCCTTTACTGCGAAAGAAGCATATTTTGCCCCTTATGATTCCATTTTATTCATTTTTTTCTGTTTGGTGACTAAATTGCTGAGAGAATATATATTGATATTTACAACCTTACAATCAGAAAACGGCTAGCTGTATGAATAAATTTATTAAAAACATTATTGAAACGTTTGATTCCGAAAAAAACATTCGTACTTTATTTTTGACATTGACTATATCTCGAAAATGGTCGACTCTAGAAAAATATGTTACGAATCTAAATTAAAGCTGATTACATTTCCTATAAAATTGATTATGTATAAATTTGTCGAAATTCTAATGGTTTTCGAGATATACGTTATTGAAAATCGGTGATTTTCGGGGAAAAAACAAATGTTACCTCACTTTTTGTAATACTTTTATTTCTAGTACCTTCCCCGATCGTTCCTCAGAAAAAATTACATAATCAAAATTGTAGAGCATTAAATTTAATTTAATTTGATATATACGTTTCTGGTATTTGAAGCAAATGTTTGACAAAAAAAGTGAGGTCAACATTTTTTTTATTTCTAAAATTATCGATTTTAAATAACATATATCTCGAAAACCGTTGGAATTTCGACAAATATGTATATAATAAATTTTATAGGAAATTCAATTACCTTTAATTCCGATTTGTAGCATATTTTTCTTGAGTCCACTGTTTTCGGGATAAGATCGAAAAATACGAAATTGGGACCTCTCTTCTCCCCCCCAACCTTAGCTCAACCTCCAGGTTCGGAGACTTTTAGTAGGTTTGCCTTCTAATTGCTCCTGGCGAAGCTGTGACATCAGAAATTATCGCATATTTCATGCAATCTACACCCCTCATTTCAACACTCTTTGACTAGGGTCGCACTTTTCTGCGAAAACACCTATATCACCATTCATTTGGCTACAGTTCCGAAACTAATTGTTCGATCCGAAATTTCTTTTTTTTCATCCGAATGCTCATTAAATTTACTATAAGTAACCTATATATAAAGTTATGATTAAGTTTCGTAAAATAACCATACCAGCACACTAAAAACCGCGACCTGTTTTGAAATTCAAACTTGTTAAAGTAATTGGATTATTTAATCTGGGCTGCAAAGCCCAGATAAACTTGATAGTATTGGTTATTTGTAAGGTTAATCATATTTAAAAAACCAAAGGTCCTTTATTTTTTATACAATATTTTTTCGAAATCAGGAACACAAAATATATAGGAAAAGATGATATTTTTGGCCGGCTAGACCTACAAGTTACCTCTCTGTGCGTTGGTGTTCCATATTGGTGTTATTTTATTAAACTTAAATTCAATTGAAAAATTCAATAACTTTTTGTACTCATCACTTTTATATGAAATCAGTAAAAGTACTAAATATTTTTGATTTGGGTATTAAAAAAGTAAATAATTTTAATGAATACAGCTCATAATATAATTATTCCTTATTAAGAATAAGCAACATTTATACAAAAATAATATATCATATTTGTTCATAATATATATTTTTTTAATGTGCAGTAATATAGCATAAGTAATTTTAATCTTTTTAATTAGTAATAGGAATAGATAATACTTTATTGTTTGTGAATTCCTTTTTTTTCAACTAGTTTTATATAAATTGATAATAAAATAATGTTTTTATTTATATCCTTTTCCCGTTATATATGAACAATGTTATAATTCTAGTCAATAAAATCATCATTGGGGAAGTGAAGTAGAACAAAAGTTGTAGGCCCTCCAAAATAGGGCTAGAGGATGTCGTTATACCCGGCGGCGGAAGTTGGGGGATCAGTGTTTATAATCGCTTATCCTCTGCCATACTTCTAACGTGATTTTTCCTAATTCCTTCTTATATTTTGATGCACCCCGCATTTTTAAATATATTTACAATAAGTATGCAGTTGTTTTGGTTATATAGTTTTAATTATTGTTAACTTTTATAATTTTTCGAAATTTTCATTTCGGATCGTGTAAATTCTATTTTGAGTTCCAAAACAACCTTTCGATAGAAATCTTATTTTAGATTTGTAGTTTGAGGCTGCTATAGTCATGATAGATGTAGATGCTACCTGAAAAACAAAACAAAAACATTTGCATAGAAATTCGCATTTATGAGTTTCGGCCGATGTTGTTCGTATAATTAAAATTTTTTTTTCGCCAATATCTATATTTTATTATTCTACACTTGCCTATTAGTTGACTTTTCTTTAAAAAATACTAGAAAGTAGTTTTTTTGAACCTAAAATTGTAAATATCACATATATGGCCTTGTAAAATAGATTCATCAGATTCTATGTCCATTTTATTAATAAATCCCTTTTCCGATCTAAAAAATGTCTATTGGTTTCTTAATTAGGAGGAATCTAAAATTGACCCCGTAGGTGCTGCGATCTTTTGAGGCAGAAACACACCAGAGTGAGGGGACATTTAGCCTTAAGAGTTTCAGGCTTTTTTTTTTTTTTTTTTTTTTTTTTTTTTTTTTTTTAATAAACAAAATAATTTATCCAGTATATTAAATGAAACATCTAGCTTTAAGGAAAATATAAATATATTGATAAAACAAATTCTCACAAAGCACAATTTTTTTTTACCCTTATTATAATTTTTTCTTTTTTTTATCTTTTTATTTATTGATTTATTTATTTTTTTAATAATATATTAATGTCTTAAAAAAAGGAAACTGTTTGCTGATTGAACTGAATTGGTCTCTAGAAATTCTATTTTCAAATTTTGGTATTTTCTCTCCATTTATTTTGAAAAAAGATCATTATTAATTGTATAAAGGTTTTTTTTTTTTATTTTTTTTATTTTTAAATGGTAATCTTTATTCACAACTATCAATTATAGTGATGAAAATAAGTGAATTTAATGGTATTTTCTAACATTTAAAATTAAATTACTTCTTCAGTAACAAATAATAATATTAAACTATTTTACTTAGTATGGAGATAATAATACTTTTATTCTGTGTTAGCTAAGATTTTATTATCTTGAGCTTGAAATTTTATATTTTATTTGATTCAACCAAAACCTAATGATATTAAAATAATCTAATTTTTCTCAATATGATATTCCTCAATGTTTTTTATAACCACGTTTTTTATAACTAAAGCGCTATCTTATATCTATCATCCTAGTGGATAAATGGTTCTAGCAGAATTTTGACCAAAATAAGTTAAGTAAGTAAGAAGAATCGTGGAGGTTTTTCTTCATGGTGAGTTAGATACTCTTATTACAGAACTATGTTTTATTACCACTTATTCACTGGGATGACAGATATATTACATGATGTTGGGTCTATGTTAATAAAAATATTATTTATATATTTTTGATGTCATGGTACATATTTTTTTTGTTATGAATTATCATTATTGATTCCAGGGCTTGAGAATATGGCTTATTCAAGAAATATTGCCCAAATAAATAAATATAAAAATTTTCTAATTAAGTGTTTATATTAGGAGATATTATTTGCAATTTTATTTTCTGTATAACTAAAGTGCTATGTTTTTTCATAAAAATCAATAGTTAATTGGAACTCAAATTTGGTATAGCAATGCTATAGTTATAATTAATAACAAGAAACAAATTTTATTTCAACACCCACTTCTTAAGTTAAGGTATCATTAACTCAAATCCTCTTAACTAAACTTAAATCCTCATGTTTTTTTGTATTTAATTGATCAAATTGCTAACCAAAAATACATAGAGCATAAAACAAAGAAAAATATGACCTTTGTAGATAATGAGTTCTGGATTTGAAAACGAACTATCTCAATCATGGGAACACATGAAGGATTGAGTTAATGAGCACAAGAGACTTTTTATTTTTTCCTATCACTAAAATGTCGGAGGTGGCCTTTTTTAGTCATAATTATTAGCTGTTACAGAATTACTATCCACAAAATGGATTCAATTATATTTGATATTATTAAAGATTGGTATTGCTAGTATTGATTTAAATGGATAGCCAACCCACTACCAGGATAACTTTTAGAATACAAGAATATGAAAACATTTTATTTTCATTCGATTTTAACTCATTTATATTGCTATATTATTAGAAGTATTCAATTAATAGCCTATAATAACACCGCTACTTATTTATTTATGGCTTCAAAAGTTTTAGTAACATATTACTAATGTTTATGTAAAACATAAAGTGTAAACTCACTCCATCCAGGAGCAGGTACAATAAGCCCCGAAATCATTTCCTCGGATATGACAGGAGGCTCCGAGGGCGGAGGTGGGCACACCAAGCTCTCAATATCGACATCTGGCCGCAGAAGACCTCCAGCTTGTGTCTCCGGCGGTTCGGTTCGTGAACTTCTCATCATCATACAAAGACTAAGTTCCTCCTGAAGTACTGACTCTAAGTACATCATATCAAGATCAGATACTATTGCACCATTAATTACCATTATTTCATCTCCTTTTATAATTCCTGAAATAAAAAAAAATTAAATAAGCCATATGGCTATTTCTCCATTTTTATTAATAATTTTAAAAAAAGTATCAATAACAAAAATATTTCTAGGAAAAGCAATATGTCATTTTTACTTTAATTGGAAATGGTAAAATTGTTAAGTAATCATGAGATAAATTATAAATGAAACCATAATAACCAGAGAAAATTACTAAGAGCTAATTTATATTTTAAATATTAGTTTTTATAAACTTTTTTTTTTACATATTATGGCTTATGTCTTAAGAAGACAATAAATTTCACATCATAGGTTAGACCATATTAATTTTTCTCTTAATTCTGTGGTTATGATGAAGTGATTTTCCAATCCAAAAGTAATAAACTTATATAAGAAGTGACAGTTACTATTACAAACATTATGATATTACACAGAAGGATTAATGATGATTATAAAGTAATTAATAAATAAAATAATTTTAGAATTAGTAGTAGAAGAAAATAAAACTGAAATTTATACCTTGTAAATTTACAAATTTTGAATTAAGTAAATTACAAATTTTGAATTAAGTAACTGCATAAATCACAAGCCGAAATACAATATAAACCTATCTTGTTTCAACAGAAGTCAATATAGGCATATGGGTTTTGTCACGGCAGTACTATCAGCAGATAAGTGAAATCTTTCATGCAAAAATAAAAAAAAGAAAAAAAAAAAGCAGATGCTCTAAGCATTCACAGAGAACGTTGAGGGACAGCTTGTGATTGGGATAATATGATTAGAATATTTTTTGTAAAACTCTTGCAAACATTTGGAAGATATTTGTGAATTTGAATTTTTTGAGTTGACTTTTTCATCTTATAATTTGCATTTTTCAGAATTATAAGCAAGTTTCATTGGTCAGAGCTTTTTTCAAAAACATTGAATGGTGTCACTTCTAATTTTATTAAACGTGCTGGTCTAACTGATTATCAAGGCTTGTATTAACTTCTTAGGTGTTAATAGAAACACATATAATTAGCAATAGTAATTGCTCTGAGAATTAATGTTAAGAAAAATTAAAGAATTTTTTTAATGCATTTATTTATGTTTTATATTTTATAAACAGAAAATTATGTTTATTCTAAAAGACTGATTCGTTGATAGTTTAATGTGCACTAAATTCAAATAATTTATAAAAGAATAAAAAAAAAAAGTTAATTTCTCCCTGATGGGGAAAGACCAATAGATCATAGGATATGTCTATACATAATCTAATGATTTTCCAAATTTACATTCTGGAATTTAAAAGATTGAATTACTTCAATTAATAATTAAATTAAATTAAAAAATAATTATTATTAAAAATAAACAAAGTTGAGATAAAGTAGGGGGTTTCAAACACAACTCTTTTGGTAAAAACTAATATAGCTCCTAAACGGTAGGTCGTAGGGACAAAAGTTATTTTCGCTATAGCGTGTCAAATGTTTTGTTCGAGCAACATCTACAGTGCTACTGCATGTCAAAAAAGCCCCAACACTTAAAAAATGTAGGCTTACATGACTTTTTTCATTTAAACCAATATACCTACTAAACAGTAGGTCCTAGTGACAAATGTTATATGAAATAAATATTTTCCATTCAATTTCTTACTATAAAACTACTATCAAATTTTTGATTTGAGCAATGTTAATAGAGTTATGGCGAGTCTAAATTTTACAATTTTGAATGTGAAAAAGAAAACATTACACCAAAAAAGTATAGACTCCCAGCAAAAAGACATAACCATGTCAATATATTTTTCATTAATTGAATCCAGTAGTAAAAGAAAGTGTTGATTAAGAAAGATGCATTTTAAACAGTAATTATTAGCTCCTGTTTGATTAACTTATATGAATATTAAAAACAATAATATAAAATCAAATGAACAATAAACTTTTGATCTTCTAAAGAAGTGACATTATTTTCTAAATTATGAAAAACATAGTAATGGCTTTAATAATAACAGATAAAATATGCCAAATAATACAAATATGTTCTTACCATTATGCATGGCTACGCTTTTGTCTTCCACTCTACTGACATAACAACAGAGCTCATCTTGTCTATCAGCATTTTCTATTAATTCTGCTTCAACGGAAAATCCCCACATATGCTCCAATGTGGTTCTTTGCAGTTCTACTTGATACAATATTTTAGCGCAAACTTCTACGATTTCATGAGTATGAAGCTGAAACATAACAAATATCATTGAACCTTATTGCACAATCGTAATTATATGAAGATTTATAATAAATTTTAATTTATTTGATAAAAATTATTAAAATTAGTTTGTAATCAATAGTGTAATTTAAAATAATTATAACTTCCTATAAGAAATAGAGAAGTAAATCTTAAAAATATAAAATTCTGCAACAGTCCAAGAAGGACCTAGATTGCAGGTACAGGTAGAGGTGTTTGATAAGTAATCTTAAAGAGAGAGAAAGTCTCTATGTATCAGCGTAGTAAAATCTTATATGTAATTGTAAAACCTAGCATTAAGTTATTCAGGATAAATATTACCTTATTGTATAGTATAGAAATTAGTGTAATTAGATATAAGTTAGACCTAAGTCATAATTGTTATTGTAAGTTTATATTAGATTAAGAACCTAGTTGTAGTTATTAAGTTATAAATAAATTAATGGTTAATATTTAAATTTTAGTTTGATTAGCCATACCCCCAGTGGCCCGTAACAATACTCTTTATAGTTAGGTTCAAGCAGACTTAGGAATGACTAAAAAGACTTATCAAACTATAAAGGCTTTTATTTATCAAGAGAAAATTTGATTGGATTCACAGATTTGTTGAGTATAGGAAGCTACAACACTTAAACCCAACTGTTTTGCTTCTTTCAAGGTGTCAACAATTATTATGTAATAGTCAAAATAAAAACTGACAGATTGATTGAGATTTATTATGTTTTATTGTATTCAACATTGCTCTAAGAATATGTAGAAATGCCATGGTAGGAGAATGAAATTGAAATTGGAAAGTAATTCAGGGAGCTTAAAAAATGTATGATATAAATAAGAAATTTATTCATAAGGGATTCAAAGCTTACTATGGATCTTAACTGCCAATAAGTCATAATATAAATGTATGACCTGATCATTCTGCAAGTATGAAAAACTTTAAATTAATAAAGTTTATGAATATTCACTAAATTAAAAATGTTTGAAGAGACATGAGAAAGAATGATCGTTGTCACATTCTTGTTAAGATTCAGAATTGTAGATAAGTCCTTTAGTCAGTGATTGTGCCAGTATATTTTCCATATAAAAACTTTGGAACTATTCTATTTATTACTCAAATGATATTGTAAAAACATTCTATCAGTTATAAGACATCTACTCTCCAATCTCAAGGTATCAAAATTAGACTTTGTTCATTCTTTTCCTCGACTCTTCATTCATAGTTTATTGTTTATGTTGATCTTATTTCGTTTTCAGTTAGCTGTTGATACTAATTATATTAAGCATTAACATTATTTAATCAGCACTAATATATCAAGAAGAAAAAAAAGTGTAACAATAATATTAGAGCAATTTACTGATGTTAAAAAATTATTTCTTACATAGGTTTCAATAGTATCTGATCTATGTGGAACAAAGTAATTGTGATCTTCCATGTCCCTCCGCTTTTTCACTCTGACGAAATGTTCCATAGGATTAAGACCTTTTCTACTACAAGCTGAGGCTAAAAACTCCTCAACTGTCATCTGTTCTCGCAAGTAAACACTAACAAACTGAAACAATGATAGTAAAACATTATATTAATTTAAAGTAATGATTAGTGGTATTTAATGGTTTATCTTTTTCTTAGTATATAATAATAATGAATGAAATGCATTAATAATTTCTAATACTGTTAATTTGATATAATCTACAAATTATATTTTGTATAGATTATAATTAATATTTCCATATGGGATGGTTATAGATATAAATAAAAATAAAATAAATATATTTTAGTAAGCGGTGACAAAAATATAATGGTTTATTAGATTCTATTACAGCAAATTTGTTGACTGTCATTTATGTATTTCACAGGTGTCGATTAAGATGTTTTTTTTTCCTATATTTTTTTTTTTAATATACACCTATGCAATGAGTAGATGTGCTGACATAGAATGTGTCAATAAAATGTGGCTTGAAAGGAATGACACAGGGGTATTCCTAGTATGTTGTTTTTAACCTTTGAAACCATTGAAATATGGAGACATATTGGAAAGATTTAAGAATAAAAACTAAAACAAAAAAATAGCGAAGAAGATGGTTGGGAGTATGTTCAGTAGTAGCACAATAAAATGTCAATAATTCAAAAAAAAAAAAAAAAAAAAAAAAAAAAAAAATATATATATATATATATATATATATATATATATATATATATATATATATATATATATATATATATATATATATATATACCAGGTATGCAAGTTTAAAATGTCGTTTTAATTCCAATAGAATGCGCTCTTAGCCTATTGAAGGATTTGCTTATCTCTAAACGCTATTTTGTTTGTTAGTCATTTGTTTACAAAAGTCAGTTGTTTTTAAGTCGTTTACGTGGACGTATCATACCTTTCTTTGGTGTTAAAAATGTCTAATTTTAAGCCAAATAAAGAGCATTTGCGGCATGTCATGATTTTCTTATTTAATCAAAAGAAAAAGGCATCTGAATGTCATCGAATTCTTGTTGAGACTTATGGCGATGTTGCTCCAACCGTCAGGACATGTGAACGTTGGTTTCAAAGTTTCAAACGTGGTGATTTTGATGTTACTGATCAAAAACGAGAAAATCGACCAAAAAAGTTTGAGGACTTCGAATTGCAATCTTTATTAGACGAAGACAATACCCAAACCCAACAAATGATGGCAGAACAGTTGAATGTCACTAGGCAAGCCATTTCCGATCGCCTGAGAGCTATGGGAAAGATTCAAAAGGTTGGAAAATGGGTTCCACATGAATTGGACGAACGACAGATGGAAAAACGAAAAACTGTGTGCGAAATGCTGCTTTTACGCCACGAAAGAAAGGGTTTTTTTGCATCGAGTTGTAACTGGCGATGAAAAATGGATTTATTTTCAGAATCCCAAACGAAAAAAATCATGGGTAACGCCAGGACAACCATCCACATCGAGTGCAAGACCGGATCATTTTGGGAAGAAGACAATGCTGTGTGTGTGGTGGGATCAGAAGGGAGTAGTCTACTACGAGCTTCTCAAACCCGGCGAAACAGTCAATACCGAGCGCTACCGACAACAAATGATCAATTTGAGTCACGCATTGATCGAAAAAACGCCCAGAATGGGCTCACAGGCACGCCAAAGTCATTCTTCAGCATGATAACGCTCCTGCACATTCAGCCAGATTGACTAAGGAAACGATTTCTTCGCTTGGTTGGGAACTCCTACCCCACCCGCCGTATTCACCTGACCTGGCGCCTTCTGATTATCACCTCTTCTCATCGATGGGACACTCATTGGCAGAGCAACACTTCAACAATTTCGAAAACGTACGAAAATGGCTCGATGAATGGATTTCAAATAAAGATGAAGCATTCTTTTGGAATGGTATCCATATATTGCCCGAGAGATGGACAAAATGTGTAGAAAGCGAGGGTCAGTACTTTGAATAAAATATATTATACTTTTTTTTAAATTACTGTGTATATATTTTAAGAAATAAACGACATTTTAAACTTGCATACCTGGTATATAACACCATAAGAAGTAATTAATATTTTTCATAAACTTAAGTAATTTTCTTATATTATATAATTACTATAGTATCACAACACAATCATATTCTTATATTTCATTGTATTATATACATCTTTGGTTATGATAATCTTATTATTTCGTTATTGAAAATTTTTATTTGTTATTACTATCCCTTTTTAATTTATTTTCTCTAGTTCATACAAATATTTGTATACAATACAAATATTTTTTACTTAAATATTAATTTTTATACAGTACAAATAAATAAATTTATTTTTAATTTATTTTAAAGTCTCTATATATCATTTAGTTAGAGTTACAAACAGATATATGTACAAACACACTAGCGAATGCAATGTATATCTCAATATAATCCTACTAAATTCTCACAGGTATGGAATATTTAGAAACAATTCATAATTTCTATAACTAGTTTTTCCACCCTTTGTTAAGAGCCACTATTAAAGGTGAACAAATTATGTTTCGTCTCATAATTAACAATATTATATAATTTTGATATTAAGATCATATTATGTTATTTGTCTTCAATATTTAGAAATAATTTGTGATAAAAAAATTACACTCATCTCTCAGCAATATATCACCAACATTAATGCAATAAACAATAGTTATGGCAGTAATATCTTAAAGATTAATAAAAAGAATAAATTAATCATCATAATTAAACTTCAAATGTTAACTAACCTGATTTTCAGGTACAGAAACCTTCACGGTCTTCTCTTGTTCTTCCCTAGACATCTGTAATGATCTTCTAGAAGATCCGCTGTTCGAGCGGGAGAGCATGGGCGGCCTTCGTTTTGTGGCTCCTCTTCCAGCGAGGAGGTTGTTTAACAGGGATGGTGAGCGAGCGCAAATAAATGCATGGAACGAAGAGACAGTAAAGACTCCAAGTTTATTTAAGGTTGATTTCGTTGCCCTTGAAACATGAGTAAGTAAACTCTGCAAAAAAACAAAACAAAAACAAATGTATTAAATTTTCAATTGAGATAATGTTGAAAGTAAATCATGTCTACAAATACCATGATTTTATTTAAAAATCAATGAATAAGGTTATATAATAATAAAACAATAATTCATCTCTTTTACTCAAGTAAATTCCGATAACTTGATAAATCTTTGGAAAGAGGAGTTTAAAGTTCTAAAACTTCATCTTCATTCATAGAATACAAAAAATAAATAAATAAATAAATTAAATAGAAATATACCAATTTCATCAGGCTGATAATAGTATTTTGAATAAATTTTTTTTTCTCATTCAAATTTTTATTCACACCTGTTATTGGAGTAACAATAAGTGAATTAGCTGACATTGTAATAATAGAGGCCTAACAGGCTTGTGGGAGACTAGCACTCAACAGCACCTCCTCCTGGCATGGATTTATCTTTTTGGAAAAAGATTTATTTGAGCAAATCTCTCATTCAGTTTCTTTTAGGCCTTCTGAGAGTGTTTCCAGGTATGTCAGTTGTGGCCATGTCATTAATGAGTATTTTATTGTCTATGAAGTCTGCCGTGAAATCGTCTATAAAGGTTATGTATATGTTCCTTCACTGTGGGTACTTGTTTATCAGATTGAAGGGTGCGGTTTGAAATGTAACAAGGTGATTTCATGATTACAATATTGTTTGTGAGTGATTTTGATTGGAATATTGTTTTTTTTTAAAGGAGTGTATTGTTGCATATAATAAAAAAACAAACAAAAAAACTAAAATAATAATTAGATAATAATTTTAAAATACTTTTCTAAAAAGTACCTATCAGATTCTTCACAAATACTAGCCCTTAATTACAAAAAGTTAATAATTTTGAGCAGTTATATGAGTGCACCTTTAACTTATTGCATCAATATATATTTTTATTTAGAAATTTGATTTTTCATTATTTAGTTAGCACTAATAAACCTAAAAAATAGTCTTATGTCACAAACAAATTTAATGACTTCTACCGTCATCAGTGACATTTGTCATAACTTAAAATGTGTATAGCTATAAGCCTGGAGAAGGTGTGAAGAGTTTTTGAAAGCTTTTATAAATAAAAAAAAAAAACTATAGTAATTTGTAAAACTGTTTTCTTTTTAATCTCTAAAAGAAAAAAAAAAAAATTAAAATTAGAACAATAGTCTATGGTCATAATAAGTACAATAAATTGATTTTCGATAACAGTATCATCGATAACTTTCAAACTATTACTTCTATTACCTTATAATTTTGATATATTTGATATTCTGATATACCCCATATTTTGTTATTTCTAAATATCAATGAATTTTAATTTTAATGGGTAGTAAAAAATGTTATTTATTTACCTTGGGATTAGGAAGCTCCCCACTTTGAAGACTTGCCATATAGCATCGGAGGCGGAACTGTTCACAGTGTAACCTTTCAAGATTTTCTTCCCACTGTAAAATCTGTTGAGAAATCTGCGATTTTGTGTCCGGATCAGAAACTACTGATTGTTGTAGTTCAGCCATATGTTTAAGCTTATGATCCTGAAATGAAAAAAATATATTTATTTTAGACATTGAAATATTTAGAAATAATTTCTTTTGATTAGTAATGAAATTCAGTGGTTAAGATCACATACTCATTGCAATATTAAACATTTTTAAGATCTAATGCCCTGCATTTATTTCTAATTTTGATAATATAAATAAAATAAATATCAGTATTGGTATTGTATTTATTTTATATGTTTAAAATCATATTTTCAACATGATCAGAAAGCTAATTTCTTTATTCATTATTTCCGCCCTTGAACATCATATGGCATTCTTATGATTGATTGGGGAACTTTTTTAATTCATAATTTAAAGTATCATATTACATAAAGTAATCTTCTACTTCTTTCTTAGTGCTACAGCCCAGGGTGGTCCTTGGCTTCTCGTATGATTCTGCTCCATTCACTCCTATTTTGAGCCTTATTCCTCCAGTCTGTAACCCCAAATACTGTCCTTCTCCACATCCTTTAGCCAGGATTTTCTAGGGCATCTTCTCCTTCTTTTCCCTGGGAAGCCTTCTCCCATAATCCTCTTCCCCATTCTGTCACTGGTCATCCTTTCCTCTTGTCCAAGCCAGCTTATTCTTTTTGATTTTATGAACTGTACAATGCCAGCATGTTTGATTACTTCATTCAGTTATTGATCACTCCTTATGTGCCAAGTGCCTTGTTCGCAGATTGGACCATGTATTCGCCTCATTATCTTCCTCGCAAAGACTTGAAGAGCAGGATGGTCAACTTTCTTGATTGTCCACAAACATCTGCACTGCAACATACTATGGCCCTAATTAACGATTTATACATATTTAATTTGGTACAAGTAAAGTAAAGTCCCTTATCAAGTTTAGGAGACCAAAGAATGTTTTATTACCATTCATTATTCTTTTCTTGATCTTTTAAATTTTTTTAATTATTTAATAACTTAACATTTTTAATAACTTTTCTTGATCATTGTTCTATTATAAATGTTACATTTTTGAGGGTGAAAACAAATTACACATGTGAGGGTAAAAAACGTTTGTTTGTTTATTTCGTTTAACGTCACTTTATGCTAATCGGACGATGCTACGGTGGGAGTCCTAAATTTTGCCTATCCAGGTATAATTAGGATAGGGATCTTTAACGAGTACCTGACATCGCACAGGCTCGGGACCCCCATTTTACGTCCCTTCCGAAGGACGGCATAGCTAAGGATTTTTTACTCCCGGTAAAAAACGTTATTACATAAAGTAATAATTAAATTAAATTAACAATCAATGATTATTCAAAATATAGAAAGTTAAGAGAAAATAGGGATTTCAAACGTGACTTTTTTCATTCGAATCAATATACAATATACAATATCCGTATACAATATGCAATTTACAGTATATGTAGCTTAAGTATGGGACAGGTTCTGTTCCAAGTCAGAGCTGTAGGCTAATTTAAAACCGGACAGAGATATCCAATACAAATAAAAGGAACATACGCATCCCTATAATGAAGCCATTGTAATCCATTAAAAAGTATTAACATTCATTTCCAACAAACAACAGAATATCGCAAACCAATTTAGGAAGCGGTATTATCCTAAAACCAACAAGGCGATATATTTACTTTAGGGCAAGCTGTCAAAAGGGCTGGCATAGGATAAGTGTAGTTCAACACGGCTTCAATTTAGCTAATGTGTATGCTGAACCCTCGGACTGAATTACATCTCTTTATCAAGTAATTGGACCGCACCTGGTCAATGGCCGGCCATCTTCACCAGGTGAAATATGGAAAAGCAATACGGAGGGGAAAAGTGGCTACATGATATGGAAAATGGGATAGGACATAATCAATAGCTCAAACTTCCGATTGTTTCGATTATATCAAAGACAAATATCAATAGTTTTCCTCTTGAATTAAGACGTGTGAAGAGTTCCAAACTCGCTCAAGCGATAAAAAAATCTCAATTTGGCCTTTTTAAAGAGAAATATGGATGTTGCAAGCCAACTTAATCTTCATAACTTGGAACTCATTACTTAAAACTAACAATAAGAACCAGCTTAAATCCCGACTCATCCTAGAACCGTCCTCACCAGATACGCTGATGACACATCTTCATTATCAGTAAAATATGATTCATTGCATACCAAACACTACAATATCTATTTAAAAAACTGTAAGAATGGTGTCAAAATCGGAGGATCAAAATAAATCCTAAGAAATCTCATCAAATAACTTTTACCTTTCGTCGTGAAACTACCAATTCCTATTCTACAGTATCCTTTAATAATACTTCACTGATTCCTCTTGAACTGATACACTACCTGGGACTTCATTTGCAGACGTCTTGCCTGGAATCCACATACAAGACTAAAATGACAAGAAACTGCTCGTCGTTATAGAATATTTTAACATTTACTAGACAAAAGACTCATTATTAGACCTGTTTGGACATACCATATGGAGTTGAACTTTGAGCCCACTAAACCTTCCAATTCTTTTTGTATCCAATCGTTACAATCCAAAATCCTTCGTAAAATCTTGAATTCTCCTTGTTATGTCACAAACAAACATTCATAAAGATCCTAATGCTCCTTGCATTGCTGATTTATCATAAACCAGACACCTATCATATCATAGTAAACTCCATACCAAATCGAATCCACTAGTCTCTAAACTGGCTTCACACTCGACCCCCGATAACCTTCCGAGGCGTCTAAAAGAAGGTGGCCTAGACATCTTCTAGTGTGGAATTTTTATTGAAATCCTACTGATGATTAGTTCTTTTCAAGTCTTGACATCTGCAGTCAATTAATATAAAAAAAAGAAAGAAAAAAAAAGATATTCTGATCAATCAAAACATCGCAAAGCCAAATCATTATACGTTGCTGTAACTATAATATTTAATGCACGATCTAGATTTTCAAACAATTAAACAGTTTATTTACTCCAAGACTCAGAACTTTTTCAACTCAAGAATAAACTCAGACAATCCCATAATACAAGCAATAGGCAAATATAATAAGCTAACCTTAAGAAGATACGTACACAAACGAACAGAATACTAAAATAAAATTTATTTAATAAGACATTCTTAGAATTTATTAGTTTTAGTTAAAACTTACATTTAGCAAATCAAAGGATTGTAAGAGTTAATTTATTCTTAAATAGTAATTAATTTTAATGCCCAAAACTTTTGCTTATTTTTATATATTTTTCATTTATTTATTTTATTACTTTATATTATTTTATTATTATTATTTTTTTTTATTTATTTATTTTTTAGTAGGTTTTTGTCAGTTTTCCTACAGTTTAAAAAGTATTCTGTTTTAATTTTATTGAATGAATTGATTTTTGAAGAAATTGAATTGTTTTATTAGCAAAACATTTATTTATACAATCATGTTACAGAATTGTAAATTGTTAAATTGCATTAAATAAAGCTCTTTTTATTATATAATGTCTGTCTTCCCATAAATCTTATGATTAAAAATAGATCGTTGAATTAACATGTAGTTGAAGTTATAAAATATAATTAGAAATAATATTAAAATTCGATGGTAACGGTTTGGGCGCCAATTATGAGCTCCATTTTTCCACGGGTACCCCTGATCATCACTATCTGAAATGTTACTTTAAATTAATTTCATCAATCCTCTAATTACAAGGGAAGAGATTGTACAGCCATGGCGCTAGTTATTTCAGCTGCTAAGGATGAAAATTTCAGAAAGTGGTAGAGGTCACAGAAGCGACTTCTTTAGTAGTTGATTTTGATAGGGTTAAAAACAAAAACATATAAATTTTATTAACAAAACGGGAAAATTTGGGAAAATAAACTAAAAACCAAGCAGAATATCACATTTTATCATTTTTCGGAAGAATTTTAAAATAGCTCTATAGGAACATTTAATTTTACAACATTAAAAACATATGTGTATTAATTTCATACATATATGTGCATCAATGATAAACACTTTATTATAAGATTTTTAATTTTGACATGGCTATGTTGGTATGTAATGGCCCGATGTCTATAGTTTTTTTTTCCTCAAAAATGTAAAATTTTGACTCGCTCTAGCTCTGTTGATGTTGCTCAGATCGAAAATTTTCCCGAAACTTTTCTTATCTGAAATTTAATGGATTTACCGCTTAGCAGCTTTATTAATTTGAATGAAAAAATTCAAGTTTGAAACCCCTATTTTCACTCAAATTTATTTATTTTTAATAATCATTAAGTGTTAATTAAATTTAAGTAATTTGATCCTTTTAATTCTAAATGTTAAATTGGAAAAAACGGTTAATTATAGATAGACATATCAATGCTATAATGTTTTTCCCCGTCAGGGTGAAATTTAAAGAAATATTTTTATCCGTTACATTGATGTAATATAGAGTGATACATTCAAGATTTTCTGGTCATCTCTCCCTTCATGAAAAATCTAAAACTACATGCCTGTATCGAATTCACATTTGTCTTCAGTAGTTGAAGATCCGGTGTTCCAACCGTGCAGAGAAGTAAATACAGAATGAGACAACTTCAAAAGGATCTCTTAAGTAATGTCGTTTCCTCCAACTTTTCCTTTTACCTCTACGGGAGGATAAACTTGGGTCTCCTTCACAAAGACATCGAAGCCTTTTCCTTTGCATAAGAACGCACAACTTTGATATAAAAGTTTTTTTCTTTCTTTTTTTTTATTTCAAAAAAGGAAATAGATTAAACATTTAAAAAGTAAAATTATTAAACAATTAAAAAGTAAAGTAAATTGCGGTTTGAAAATTATTAAATTAAGAAATGAAAAAGAAACATTGTCAGTTTCACTATTTTTTAATAAGAAAAATAGTCAATTTGCATTTATTTTACAGTTTTATTTTATAAACAAAACCCTGCAATGATTTCTTGACTGTCTTTTGTTTTGTGAAACAAAATAATTTTTAAAATAGGTTTAACATTACCACACTATTCTATAGTTTCTAACAAAAAACAATATTTAAATCTTAAAGTTTAAAATTAACGGAGGAAACTCTAAGGGCTTAAAAAAAGTTGATTAAACGGTGGCAACTATTTAAAACAAATTAAAGATAAAAACTTTTTCTTTTTGTTCACGAGGGAAGATGTAATTGTAAAGCATAACCTTGGTGAAAAATCTTTTCTTCGGAAGATGAGGAAGGCTGTGGCTTAATGACCCCCCCCCCCCCCCCCGCTTGGTGTTGAGGTCAAAAGAAAGATTGATTAAGGAAGAGATAAAAGCCATTCACCAACAACCCCCTTCCCCCCACCTCAACAGATCTTTCTTTCAGCCACTTATCAGAACTGAAAAAAAAAAAAAAAATTATTGTTTATTGACAGTCTAACACTTCCCTCTATTTGAACCCACTTGCTGTACAGTATTAAAATGCAGAATAAACTTGTACTTTTCATCAATACAGAATTTTAAAATAATTCAAGAATTTCTAAGCATGTTTTTCGAATGCTCCTTAACAAAACTGACTAAATAAGTATTAATCCTTTCTTTAAACTCAAAGAGCGCTTCAATGTTTAGGTAGTATGCGCATTGTTCTAAGCACAATATGACATCTGAAGGTTGAGTTCTAAAGATAATTCCATAGTCAGGTAGCCAGGCAGGTAAAAAAAAAATAGTCTCTTTTAAAATTATTTTCATGGTTTTAAGTTTAATGAATCCGAATATTAATTAACTTTACCCCCTCGAAAAAATTTTAATTGCAACATTTTATTTTTTAAACACCCATAAAAAAAAAAAAAATTACTTTTTCCCCGCAATTAACTATTCAGATGCTGGTGCACTAGATCTTCTAAAACATTTAAGATTAGGAATTGAATTATCTGCTACTTCTATTGAAATTGTTTTTATCCAAAACCAAGTACCGAATGTTAAATATTCACTCTTAACACAAGATGTGTTTCCTAGGAACACTTTTTTAAATTATTATGAACAATCTATAGCGCTCTGTATTTTCCAAAATATCTAGCAACATTCTAAAGGTGCGTTTACACCAAGCGAGCATTATTTGCGAACAGTGTTCGCAAACGTTCGAGAACAAGTTGCTCAGTTGGTGTAAACACTCACCCGAGCCGAACAGGGTTTGCGAATCCTGTTCAAGAACGTTTAAGAGTGTTCCGCTATTTGTCGGTAAACTAGCGATTCATCAAAGGGATTCAGTGTTTGTTGCTTTTTTTCCCCGTAGAATGCGTTAACAACGATGGAATATTCTTCCACCATATTAAAAACCGTTAAGTCCTGGCATATTTCAAAAAAACATCCTTAAGGACGAAAAGCTAATAAAATCGTTTATTCTTGAAAAGTAAAATAAAATGAAAATATAATCCTTAAGGAACGAAAACTACTATATATGTATTTGGACAAAAGATGTCTTTTCGCCATCTTAGAACAGCATCCTTAAGAACGAAAACTAATTCTAAGTGGGTAAGGAGAGTGGCTAAGGATGTTCTTCGGCTTCAAAAAATTATCAGATCCTGGCAGATATGAAAAAGAGTGTACTTATAACAGGAGCCATCTCTTAATCCCGTCCGAACCCCTACCTCCACGGTTCTATATTGTACCAATTTAGTAAAAACCTTAAAATCGTCAAAAATTTAAAAACAGTATCCTTATAAGCACAACAATGGTGGAATATCATTCTGCTATCTTAAAAATATTTTAAAACAGTATCCTCAAGGATAGCAACAACAGAATATCCTTCCGCCATCTTAAAAACTGTTAAATCCTGGAATATTTCAAAACAGCATCCTTAAGGACGAAAAGCTAGTAAAATCGTTAAATACCAGGTATGCAAGTTTAAAATGTCGTTTTAATTCCAATAGAATGCGCTCTTAGCCTATTGAAGGATTTGCTTATCTCTAAACGCTATTTTGTTTGTTAGTCATTTGTTTACAAAAGTCAGTTGTTTTTAAGTCGTTTACGTGGACGTATCATACCTTTCTTTGGTGTTAAAAATGTCTAATTTTAAGCCAAATAAAGAGCATTAGCGGCATGTCATGATTTTCTTATTTAATCAAAAGAAAAAGGCATCTGAATGTCATCGAATTCTTGTTGAGACTTATGGCGATGTTGCTCCAACCGTCAGGACATGTGAACGTTGGTTTCAAAGTTTCAAACGTGGTGATTTTGATGTTACTGATCAAAAACGAGAAAATCGACCAAAAAAGTTTGAGGACTTCGAATTGCAATCTTTATTAGACGAAGACAATACCCAAACCCAACAAATGATGGCAGAAGTTTAATGTCACTAGGCAAGCCATTTCCGATCGCCTGAGAGCTATGGGAAAGATTCAAAAGGTTGGAAAATGGGTTCCACATGAATTGGACGAACGACTGATGGAAAAACTGTGTGCGAAATGCTGCTTTTACGCCACGAAAGAAAGGGTTTTTTGCATCGAGTTGTAACTGGCGATGAAAAATGGATTTATTTTCAGAATCCCAAACGAAAAAAAATCATGGGTAACGCCAGGACAACCATCCACATCGAGTGCAAGACCGGATCCTTTTGGGAAGAAGACAATGCTGTGTGTGTGGTGGGATCAGAAGGGAGTAGTCTACTACGAGCTTCTCAAACCCGGCGAAACAGTCAATACCGAGCGCTACCGACAACAAATGATCAATTTGAGTCACGCATTGATCGAAAAACGCCCAGAATGGGCTCACAGGCACGCCAAAGTCATTCTTCAGCATGATAACGCTCCTGCACATTCAGCCAGATTGACTAAGGAAACGATTTCTTCGCTTGGTTGGGAACTCCTACCCCACCCGCCGTATTCACCTGACCTGGCGCCTTCTGATTATCACCTCTTCTCATCGATGGGACACTCATTGGCGGAGCAACACTTCAACAATTTCGAAAACGTACGAAAATGGCTCGATGAATGGATTTCAAATAAAGATGAAGCATTCTTTTGGAATGGTATCCATATATTGCCCGAGAGATGGACAAAATGTGTAGAAAGCGAGGGTCAGTACTTTGAATAAAATATATTATACTTTTTTTTAAATTACTGTGTGTATATTTTAAGAAATAAACGACATTTTAAACTTGCATACCTGGTATTGAAAAAAAAAAAAAAAAAAATAGAATCTTTAAGGACGAAAACAAATGTATTTGTGTGTGTATATATATATATTGACCGAAAACTAATACTAAGTGGGTAAGGAGAGTGGCCAAAGATGTCCTTCGGTCTCAAAAAACCGTCAGATCTGAAAAACAGTATCAATTTTTTGAGGCCGAAGGACATCCTTGGCCAATCTCTCCTTCCAATCTTAGAATTAGTTTTTGTCCTTAAGGATGCTGTTTTAAGATGGCGCAAGGACCTCATATTGGCGAAATATATAATAATTTTACATATATATTAGTTTAACCCGGGTGCTATTCGGAAGTTTTGTTGGGAACATGGTTGAATGCTCGGGAACTATTGCTCGATAACGTTCGCAAACAATGCTCGGTTGGTGTAAATGCACCTTAAAATGTCAAGGTGTGCATGACGGTATAGAAGGATAAATAATGATTTGCATATTACACATATTAATTTAAAAAAATGTAAATCAAACATGTTGAAACTAATCTAAGAAATCAAAGCGGAATACCTTCTTGAAGCAATCGGATTCTAGAGTAAACTTAAAAGTAGGTATACAACTCCAAATGTTTTCCCTATGGCTGGTTGGATTTCCTTTTCTTATTGGAAACAAATTTAAAATGGGGCAACTGGAAATATTAATCTGGTCAATAGTCCCTTCCATATTAATTTTTGTTTCACTAGGAACAGAAAAACCGACTAGTCATAAGGAAAACCTTAAGGATTGTCTATTTAGTGATTTATCTTAATAGTTACCTGGTTAGTCCGGTAAGTATTTCTTTCTATTACATCACAGTTTGCTCTACAGAGAAATAGCTTTAAGAAGCCCTTCCGCATTTTTTTTTTTTTTTTTTTTTTTCATAGATGAGTATGAACATATTTGATTTTTTATCTCGTATTTTTTTAACTTTGTATGTTTTAAGAACTGATGATAAATGTTCAACATTTAAAACTAGTGTTAGAATAGCATTAGAATTTATCAAATGCTAATTGTATTGATTCTTGATCCTATACCATCAATAAGATTTTAAATCGTTGTTATATTTTTTAGAAAATGCAAAAAGCCACTGATAGTTCGTATTAATAAAAAAAAAATAAATATTTTCCCGGTATTTTAAAGTACCTCATTTGTTGTAACTTAAAATCATTTGATAATTTGAGTGTTTTCATTTCAAAGATAATATTTTAGGAATAAAAAAAGGAAACAATGGAATATGGAATAATTGGAGATTGAATAATTATCGGAACGTTATGAAGTCCCTTAACTAAATGCGTTCTCGAAATAACAAGAGAGACAGGAAGACAATTCCGATAAATAACACAAACTGTAATTTGACGAACCTATAAGGTTAATTGTAATTACTCAATTACAGGTGAATTGAGCTATCGTACTATCGTATTATCGTACAGTAATGGACGGAAGTCGAGGCATTATAATGACGCCATAGAGAATCCAATCAGCTTTAGAGACTCTTACACAAAGGCTAGGGCGGCGAAGGAAATGAGTTGAGAATTAGGCTGAGATCAGAGCGGCGATAGTACGAGGTTTACTTCTGCAATGCTGCTAGAGAGGCTACGGAGGCTGGTCTGGATTGGCTCGGCTCTGTCGCGGTCCGTGGTCTCCGCGCTCAAACGGGGTTCTGGGTTTTGGTTTAGACCAATCCTATTCCGATGTCATCCTGATTGTGCGGTCGAGCTAGCGTGGAAGGATGCCAACGATGCCAACGTCTGTCACGCTACCTCCTCAAGTGGATAACGTGACGGAAGATACGATAGTCACTTGAAGTACGCATAACGGTATAGAAGGATCAATACAATCATATTGATAAAAAAAAAAAAAAAAAAAAAAAAAAAAAAAAAAAGCGGTGTATATGAACTAAAATGTAATGACTGTGAAGCTAAATACATGGGAAAAACTGGACGATCGGTAAATCAAAGAGTAAAATAACATATAAGATCATACAATAAAAAGACCCAAAATTCCAATTTCGCTATCCATATAAATAAAAATAACCATAAATTTAACAAAGACTCGGGAGTAAAAATAATACATCAAGTTGAAAATGGCCTAAAATTAAATATTTATGAATCATTAGAAATAATAAAATCGTTTGAAACCGATCCAGTTTTATGTTTAAATGACCAGATAAACATTTCAAATAGCCCCATTTTAAATTTGTTTATAATAGGAACGGAAAAATCCAATGAGCCATAGGGGAAATCCAACAGTAAACCTACCCCCTCCTTTCCATGAAGGAAATATTTCAGATATCTGTTAGATCTCCTCAAGTGAGTACCAATTTTTTGATTTCTTGTCTTACATTTTAGAAAACGTAAGTATATATAATGAATCCACATGTGGCATTAAATAATTAAAAATTCTATTAATAATTTAATTGAAAATAACTAAATTTTATCAATTCAAACTTTCTATAATACCGTACCATTGTAACCTCTCGTGTAGAATGGCGCTCGCCACCTATCGGCCAGTTTTCAAACTTCACTGTTACCCACATATTATCGCTTTATTAATAAAAAAATAATAGAAAATCTGTAGTTTTACCATTGCAAACTGTATTGCGGAATGGTGCTAACGATTCTTAACTATCGGTCGATTTTCGAACTTCACCTGAATCCTCATGTGGCATTAATCATTTAAAATTTTGTTAGCAATTTTAATTACGCTTCAGCCAATTGTAGACTACTAAATCGGACATCTCATCTTTCCATTGAAAACAAACTTCTCATATACAAAACCATCATTAAACCTATTTGCACTTAAGGACTTGAACTGTGGGGGACAGCAAAAAAGTCGAATATCAAACGCATTCAATCCTTCCAATCCAAAATCCTCCGAACTATAGTAAATACTCCTTATTATGTTTCCAACAAAACCCTACATAATGATCTCAATATACCATACGTCCTCGACCTTATACCCCTTAAATTTTCAAAATTCCATCGCAAACTTTCCTTTCATCTTAACCCACTAGCTTAATCATTATCCGCTTCCACACATCCTGATGGGGGTTATCTCACAGAATAAAACGGCAGTGGCCCGGAGATCTTTTGTAAAATTACTTATATTGGAGTTCTGGGAATGGCCAGCTTCTCTACTCATACCCTGAGTGAATGTTATAGCGCTCTCACTTAGCCTCCACTGAGTTTTTTTACACCAGTGACGCAGCTGAGAGAGAAGAGCTGGGATCTCTCTGTGCCTGGCTTATCCATTCATAAGTGGAGGGACGGGTCTGGTGGGGGGATTCCTAGGATGAGTGTAAATTGTAAATAGAGTATAATTGTATTTTTACCTTAGTTTTATCTTTTATCATTAGTATTATTTACATTTTTATTTTTAAATTTATTTCATTTTTTTATTAAAGTTTTAGTATTTCATTTTGTATATAGTACATTTTATATTGTTTATGCATAGCATAGTTCTTTTTTTTTCTCTTTTTCTTTTCTTACATTACTTATTTACTTTATTTTAATATTTTATTTTATTATTATTTTTTTTCTCATTAAGTGTGAATGTAATCATACGCCATCTATATTACTTATTGCCCACATTTGTGGCAGATTGTAAAAATTACTCAATAAAAGATTTAAAAAAAAAAGAAAAGTAATAAGGTGTTTTATAAAAGTAATTTAATCTCCCAATGTTATTTATTCAAAAAACCATATTATATTAACAATGATTTTCAAAAATGGGCAACGTTTTGCAGTAAGTGACAGGATAGATAATATTGTAGCATGTGATCCATATCAGAGTTTTTAAGAGATTTGTCATTATATAAGATAAGACAAGATGCAATACCAGGACTTGACTTTTTTAGTCATTAAATGATTTTATTTGTTCATTAGACGGATCCATATATTAATGGAAATGATAGGGCTTGAAAATGTGGCAATAGCCATGAAACGTTGCCCATTTTAGAAAATCATTGTTAATATAATATGGTTTTTTTAATAAATAACATTGGGAGATTAAATTGCTTTCATAAAACACCTTATTACTAAACTCTCCTTTAGTAGTATATATTGTATAAAAAAAAAAAAAAAAAAAGAAAAGTAATTTAATTGAATATAAGTAAGTTTTATCCATTTACTTCACTGTTATCCACATATTATCACTTTTTTTATTAACAAACCAATTAAAAATCAGCATATTTTATTATTGCTAAACCTTCCTCGAACTATAAAAATGATGTGGTTAAAATTCGGTCAGTGATCACAAACGAAAAATGGCTTGTCCTTTTATATAATAGAATAGACATAGATTTAGTTTATTAGATGACTAATTTCAAATATTAATGTGGTCCTTTCTTTTTTTTTTTTTTTTTTTTTTTTTTTTATGATGAAATGTTAAACAGAATTTAATGAACTTATGTTTCTATAAGGGCCACAGTGCAAAAGAAAATTAGTTCCGAATTAGATTTGAAATTTAAGAAAAACATTGTAGGAAATAAATGTAGGACTAGGGTGAGATCATGAAAAAAAAAGGAAGGGAGAAAAAAATAAAAATAAAGAAAGTAGATTGTACTTACCGATTCGATAGCTTTTTCCAAACGGAAAATTTCCTCCTGTAGAAGATGAAGCGTTCCTGTTTTTCCTCGATGCCTGGCAAAAGCTGCGGCACAAGCTGAGTGGATGCTGTTAACCCAGTTTTCCAATTCCACTTGACAAGGGGCCTGGAATTGTACAGTATTTATATTAGCAATGAAAATATAATATCAATATTACTATATAATAAATACACATATAACCGCAATATTTAGCAATCAATAAAATATATATTAAAAAAAAAAAAACATGTCATTAAGTTCAGAGGAAACAATAGGTTTATCTAAAAAGTTTATTTGAGTTGTGTTTTCAAAAGCCTCTGGGAAAAACAGGCGCCTTTTTATTCTTTGTTTATACACAGCCTCTTTGATCATACCGCGCCACGTATTGGAACGTGAAATCGAAAAAAAAACGCAATACCAAATAGAAAATATCGTCGAGGTAGGTTGAGAAAGGTATTTAACTTTTTTTTTTTTTTTTTTTTATACCTCAACCTCTATTATTTTATCATTTGAAAATAGTTTCCTAAAAATACGAATGCAATAGAAAATCTGAGTCGAGGTATCTCGAATCATGGATATAGTAAGAAAATCAGACGAATCTATTTCATCTAACTGGTATATTCCAAATAAATTTAATGCTTGCGTTAACTAGCATAACATTTTATCATCTTTTATTATTATTTTGTTTTATTGTATCCTCAAATTTCAACAGATAATTTATCTTTCATAATTAATTATTATCTCTCATTTAATATTTTTAAAAAAAAATTACTTATCATTTTTTTAACTTTTAATCTTTATTCACACTTGTTATAGTACTGAGGATAAGTTATTTTTGACAGATATGAAGAATGCATAGCATGTTCAGCATACGGTGGAACAGAGCCCAGCTTCACATGTTTCCATTTTAATATTTGCAATTTAATAAAGCAGGAGAATTCGTAGTAGGAATTTAATTTTAAGAAATAAAAAATGAATTTTATAAGAAATCATTTTTTCTCTTTTTCTACTGGAATCCCTGGGAATAATTCATCACCACATGTATAGTAACTGATGACATGGGAAACGGAAAAGAAAAAGAGAAGAAACGTATACACACACACACACATATATATATGTTTAGTAAGGTTCTTGAGGTTCAGTCATAAAATAAAAAAAACAACTATTTTGGAGACGTTTCGAGACTATATTGTTCTCATAATCATGCCAATGTTACAAGTGGATATGAATAGACTAACAATTCTAGTACACAAGTTAGTTGTGTACTAGAATTGTTAGCCTATTCATATCCACCAGTAACATTGGCATGATTATGAGAACAATATAGTCTCGAAACGTCGCCAAAATAGTTGTTTTTTTTTTATTTTATGACTGAACTTCAAGAACCTTACTAAACATTTAATAGTAACAGTCAAGAAATTTATCCACATATATATATATATATATATATATATATATATATATATATATATATATATATATATTGCATAGTTGTCCTTGTTGTATAGTTAGTTTTATAGTTATTGTTATTTTATATTTATTTTGTATATTTATATTTTACATAATTATCGATAAGATTGTATACTTTACTTGAAACTTTTAGTATTTTCAAGTTTATTTAACTATAATTTTATACCTAATTAGCATGTGATAGATCATTTAAAAATGTAGATTTTTGTATTAAAAAAAAAAGAAGACTATTACGGGTTTTATTTTAGTGCTATATTTATTTATAATGTGAATAAAATCAGATGTCTAACTAGCTTTATAATAAAGCATGTTGTGTATTTGGCAGTCCACTTGAAATGGTGGTGAAATGGCGCTTAGTTGAGTTTTTCTCCCTCCTGTTATTTTCTAAATATTTGTTTCATTTCTTATACCGTGCCCATCATTATATATTTTTATTTTGAATATTTTTTTAAATATCATCTCACTATTTATAATAATTTGTTGTATTAATGTTCGTCTTTTGAGTATAGCTTATTAGTTTGTGGTTTTAATTTCTATCTTATGTTCTATGACCCTGATGATATAAAACCTATGCTGATTGGCCGAAGCGTGACGAACATATTAAAGGAAACAATAAATATTAGTTTACACTTTTACTATTATTAAGTGATTTTTTACTACGATAAATTATCAATTAAAAAAACAAAAAAACAGTAATGATTTTATTTTAGAATATACGTGAATAGTTTATTTCTTGGTGTCAAAAATAAGGTTTGGAGGATTGTGGAATAATTTTGAAAATTAACTAAAAAATGTAAATGAAGAAATTAAAAAAAATAAAAAATAAATAATAATGAATCTAATTTATAAAGAAACCTTTTTTCTAATTTCCTAATTTATTCCAAATATTTTTTTGGCGTCTTACAGCATATCCATCATTATATATTATTTATTTTCAATAATTTTATCATTTCTAATACTTTTTTATTGTATTGTTACATAGATATTTCCAATTTCAGTATTGGTTATTAGTTTGTCGTTTTAAAAATTTCTCTTGCTATATATAGCCCAGATGATAGCCTACATTGATTGGTAGAAACGTGGCGTACATAATACAGGAAACTATAAACATCAGTATGCTCGTTTATTAATATTAAAGTACAGTTTTAAATTTTAATAAATGGATAAATAAAACTATCATTATGTGATTTATTTCTGACAATGAGATCAATTATCGTTTTTCAGAATAAAAAAAAAAAAAATATAATAAATTTATTTTAGAATTTCTACAAATTATTTACTTCTTGTTGTCTATGTAGAGGATCGGATTGTGTAAGGATTTTGAAAATTAACTAAAAAACCTTTACAGTTGTTCTTTTAAGGAATAAGTTTTTAAAAGTTAAACAGTACATCTTGGAATAAGTTTTAACAAAGCGGAAACCCGATGCAAAACCCATCGCAGTTGGTTTCCTTTTCATAACCCACTAAGACAGTACACAATTAAACAAGATGGTAACTGTTCTTCGAGAGAGGGGGGGGGAGGGGAAGGAAGAAAAGAACTTTCATAATGACGGCCCGCCGCTCGAGATTTCGTCGACTCGGCTGAAAATAAGTTTCCTCCGGGAAATCAGGAAAATGAACCTCCAACCTATCTCTATGGCCATTACAAGCGGATGTGAAATTCCTTGAAAAGGGCTACCTGATATAATTTTAACTCCATGGGTCTTTATAAATATGGCTAATTTTAAATAAATTTATTTATTTATATAGGATAAATTACTAGTTTTAGTTATAATTAAGGAAAATAGTCGATTTAAAAGGGAACTTTCGTGATACAAATTGTAATATGACATCTTTGGCTATATACTTAAATTCTCAAAAGTTTATTCTATTGAATGTAAAATTGACAAATGCACTAAAGCTTCCATTCAAAGAAATTTTAATTTTTTTTTTTTCAAAAAGCTAAAAATACCAGTTATAGGCATGTTGTACCAGTTTTGGTCATTTAATGAAAAGTTACATAACTCAAAATCTAAAAATTAAAGCAGTTTCACTATAATTCCTTAAGAATCTTTACTTACGATGTTACTAAAAAAAGAGGTATTTCGGAACATTATTTAAGATAAATATTTTTTAATGGCTACTAGAAAGGGATATGAGGAAGAGTTCAATTAGTAAATGAATCTTAAACCCTTTTTAGAAACATTTCTTCTGGTGATATCACAAATAAATGGTTTAGACACTCGTTATTGCGATAATTGTATTAGCCTGCCCATAACTGGTGAGTTGACCATAACTAGTGATTTACCCTTTTTAAAATAATATTCCAAAACTGAACAAAAAATGATTTAAAAAAAAATAATTATTTGATACTATATGAACTAAGTATTTACGTAGTAACAAAAAGAGAAAGAATTCTGATGAATGGAGTTTTAATTATTAATGTGATTAAATATCTTAAACATAACTTTCTGTACATAAGATAAATTAAAATAGATTCCTTCAGTTTCCAACTAAAATTTTAAATTCTCTGTCCGTTCCTAAGATAACCTCTCTCTTCATATTAATGTAGAACGACTGCTCGTAACAAGAATTCAACATATAATTCCGTATGTAATCCCGCTCAATCAGAGATTCCATCCTTTCCTGTATTCGTCGTAGAAATACTTTTTCCATTTATACTTAAACTGTTAAATCTTGCAATATTTGGAAATATTATCATTAAGGACAAAAACTAATATACATATGGCCAAGGATGTTCTTCCGCCATCTTAAAATGGTATTCTAATGGACAAAAACTAATCCTAAGCGGGGAAGGATAGAGGCCAAGAATGTCCTTCGGACTCCTAAAAACGTTAGATCCTGGAAGATCTGAAAAACAGTATCCTTAAGGAAGAAATCTAAAAGGACAACAAAGGCGGGACAACTTAAAAACCGTTAAATCCTGGAATATTTCAAATATAATGGTCTTAATCCACCTAATAATTACTCAATTCTCATGAATCGCTTTTAGAACTTTCGTGTCCATATTCATAATCTGTAAATATGTGAAAATACATTGAATTATGCCTTTTTATATAAAAAGAAAAAAAAAATCTTGACCGCTACAATCCATGAAGAGGTCTTGAGTTCAGTAAACGTTAAGGAAGTATTGTTTCGTAACCAATGGTTTTAATAATAATAGTTATTATTATTTCACACTATTTTATTAAACTTTTCTTTATGTTAATTAGTTATTTAATCAAGGCTCTAGAGCCCTTCTTTTGTTAATTGTATTAACAAATCATCAAAAATCATAATTATCAAATCTAAAAAAAGGAAGATAAACGACACATCTGCTGAAACCAGGTTGACGAAATCAAAGCCTGCCTCAAATTCAAGATGCAGAGCTTAAATTAAGCTGAGATCCGAAGCCTTTTGAAGTAAACCATTGACAGGAATAGGAGATTTGCTAACTAGTAATCTTCTTAGGTAAACATCTTCGTCGGAGCCCTCGAGGAAATGTCGGAGTAGAAACTAAGTCATGTAAATGTCAAAGCATAATCAACAAACTAAGGAATAAGGAGAGTCATGTAAACGAAAGAACGGAAAACATTAAGAACAAAAATAAATTGTTAGCTATAAAAAAATATATTAACTCCCGAATCAAGAAATTGGTCGGAAAATAAGATAGATAAAAAATAAATAAAAATTAGGATTGATGAATTAATTGCAACTTCTATTAGGATTGTTTTATTAAAAAACTAGTTTCTAATGCTAAACATTCATCTTCAGTTCTAAAACATACAAAATTTTTCAACACATCAGTACTATGTTACATGGATTATATACACTAAAGTTTTTAAAAATGTAAGAAAAGACAACATTAGTACTCACCTCAGGAGGTCTAAGGAATAACCGAAATATAAGGGTATATACCCATCGTGAGAAGTGGAAGGGGCAGGGGGGGGGGCAGGTAGGTTAAATGTTTGTGATTTACTATGGGATTTCCTGTATGAATCATTGGATTTTTCCATTCCTATGGGAAACAAATTTAAAATGGGGCTATTGGGTATGTTTATCTGATCATTTAAACAAAAATCTGGATCAGTTTTAAACGATTTTATCATTTCTAATGATTGACAGATATTTAATTTTAGGCGATTTTATACTAGAAGTAGTATTTTTACTCCCGAGTCTTTATTAAATTTGTAGTTATTTTCATTTAGATGGATAGCGAAATTGGAGTTTTGGGTCATATTAGTGTATGCTCTTATATGTTCTTTTACTCTTTGATATACCGATCTTCCAGTTTTTCCCGTGTATTTTGCTTCGCAGTAATTACATTTTTGTTCGAATAAACCACTTTTTTAGAAAGGGTCTATTTTGTCTTTGGGTGAAGGGAAGTATAATGAAAATGGTTTATATATTTTAAATGCTGGGTTTAAACCTAATTTTTTTAATTCTTTCCCGACTTAAGTGGATATTGGGCCGTAATATGGTATAAAAATATATATTTTCGTGGTAGCTTTACCCTCTGGGGGTGTTATGTATATATTATTCATAGTTTTTTTATGTATTTGTCAACTTAAACCCCTTAAGGTGAGTGAGTACTGATGTTTGGTTTATTATCTTACATTTAACACTTATATAATCTATGTAGCATAGTACTGATGTTTTGAAAAATTTTGTATGTTTCAGAACTGAAGATAAATGTTTAGCATTCGAAACTAGTATTTTAATAAAACAATCCCAATAGAAGTGGCAATTAATTCATCAATACTAATTGTATAAATCCTTCTATACCATCATGCGTACCTCAATAAACAAAAAGATAGCCCGCCCTATATTTTATCTCAATTTTAACTATTGATATCTGTATATTATTTTATTAATATATAGTGTATTCTGGTAGAAAAGGCAGAATGAAAATCTCTTTTGAAAAGACAGAGTACCTAACCAATGTAAGAGAGGCACCGAACAATATGAATACAAAGTATGGCTAGATAAACAAAGTTTCTAATTTCAAATATTTAGGGTAAATCATCCAGCCCAATGATTTAGATAACGAAGGAAATAAAATAATAGCAAGAAAAATGGAAATGGCATTCCAGCTAACAAAGAATGTGTACAACAAAAGGTAAAACGCTAAAACCAGATACTATAACACCGTGATTAACCCAGAGTGTATGTATGCATCTGAATGTTTGGCAATGAACACCGACAAGGAAATGGAAGCTATAGCAAAGAAGGAGCGAAAGATCATATGAAGAGTACTTGAGCCGAGTTTCGAAAATGGGACTTGGAAGCTCAGAAGTAATAGAGAAGTGTATGGCAAAGTTTAGAAAGTGGGAGGTACTATGAGGAAGAGAAGAGGAAGCTTCTATGCCCATTTGAAAAGAATGAACGATGAAAGGCTGACAAAGAAAATATTGAGGTTCTTTGACAAAAACTCCAAAACCCAAATTACATGGTTCAAAGAAGACTAAGCAGACTTAGTGGAGATGGGTATTGGAGAGCAAGATGTTACAAACAAAGACCTGCTGAGAGACAGAATTCAACACGCTGAGAGATTTGAAATAAGGAAGAACATAACTGGAGGAATAGTGAGGACAGAGGACTGAGGAGAGCTGCATAGGCAAAGGATTAGGACATATTGGCAAAAGAGAAAGGAGGATGAACGCAATAAAAGAAATGTACATTGTGCAGTAGTTGTTTGTTTAACGCGGTCCCTAGGCGGCCGAAATCGAAGAAAAAAAAAGAAAAAAAGAAGTGTATTCTGTTAAAATTTGACTCGATTTTATCCATTAAGAGTTTAAAAAAATAATTTTTAAGAATTAATAAATTATACTTAATTTTGGGATGGGACAAAAAGATAACACACTTGTTTATGCAAAAAAATCATTTCCTCTGAATAAACAAGGCTAACCCAGTTCAGTTTTTGCTGACATGTGTGTAACATAATATTAGTGCAATGGGACTACCATTTGAAAAAAAATATCATCCGGCGAATGCTAATTCGAGGATTTTGTTTATATTAACTGTTTATTACTCATAAGGGGGATCTAATATAACAAGAAAGCTTGCATTATTTTTTGAACAACTCCATGGTTCATTATTATTAGATGAACATTTTTAATATTAATACTATTAGATACAGCAATAAGTTTATACGAAACAACAGTTGGTTATTTCAATTGATAAGAGAGTATATATTTTTGATATTACTTGCGAAGAGGTGGTCCTTTTAACAGTTACTTTTCGGTAACCAGTAACTGTTTAACCGGCGCGCATTCTAGAGGTAGACATTTAAAATTAGAACTAAATTTTCCCTTTATCACCACATACTAACTTAGCCACAATGTATTTCAACTATTTATTGATATTTACAACTATAAATCAATATACAACAAGTAAATTTGAGGAAATGATTATAATGGCATGTAAATCACTGGTGAAGAACTACTCACAAGTAGCACTTCAAAATAAAGTTCTAAACTAAAAGGTCTCTTGGCCGTCTTCTTCCCAGACGCCTCGGTGGGTTATCAGGTATCGAATGAGAAGCAAGTTGGGAGACTAATGGATTCGCGTGAGAGTGCAGTTTACTATGAAAGGATTGGTATCTGGTATGAGCTAAATCAGCAACATATGGAACATTGAGGTCTTTATGGATAAGTTTATTCGTGACAATGTAAAGAGCATTAAGGATTTTTCGAAGGATTTTGGATAGTAAGGATTGGATTCGAGAAGAATTGAATGGTCTAGTGGAGCCCCAAAGCTCAACTCTGTATGTCCATATAGGTCTAATAACTATCATGTAAATGAGTCTCTTTTAATTTATTGGAAGCTTTGATCGCTTGTCTTGATAAATTTTAAAACACTTTTATTCTTTTCGTTTCTTGCTATTTATTTTTCTACTTTTAGAATAAAAAGTCTATTTAATGTTATAATAAAAATTTCAAATTTATTGAATAAAAATAAAATTTGAAAAGCATTTAGTGTGATTTCTATTTGCATCTAGAATAGAATCAGAGGATATTGTGCTGAAAGGTGGGGAGTTTGGAAGTTTTCATTTCGAATCTCTACCGCTAAAATGCGCGCCGATTAAACAGTAACTGGTTACCGAAAAGTAACTGTTAATAGGAGCAAGCCACCTTTTCGCAAGTAATACCATATTTTTCTTTTAAATAATTTTTTTTTTTTTTTTTTTTTTTTTTTTTTTTTTTTTTTTTTTTTTTTTTTTTTTTTTTTTTTTTTTTTTTTTTTTTTTTTTTTTTTTTTTAGATGATGAGTTTATTTAGATTTTCAAAAGGGCAACGATATCCCTGCAGTTGTCCTTCCTCCACCTCGCCTCAGTGGGATTCGTGTTCATTTATTACGGAATACCGTTCCTTTTGTTACCTATAGCATGCATTCCATCCATCTCCCATTGTGTTTGCCCTGTACTCACCCGATCGCTTAAATGCTCCATTGTGCTATAAAAATAAATTTTTCTCGCTAACGTGGCGGTAGAGTTGTGGAATTGTGCACCCCCCTCGATTCCCATTGTCCTCTCTATGGAGCAATGTATCAAACTATTATTGAGGAAGTATATTGTCGATTCTATCCTTAGCTCCACCTATCGAGTCCATTAATCGATTCGCAGCCTAAGTGAGATACAGGCTGTCATAGAAAAATAGTGGTTTACAATCTCAACCTTGAGGATCCCCTCCTTTTGATCAATTGGTTACTATAAAAATATTATATTTTAAGAAATGATTATGAAACCCATGTGTGAATTATTTATTTATTTACAAGTTTTTAAACAAATTTTTATGGTTATTATTGTCCTTTTGAAAATTACATAAACTGATACGCATCGATTAATTAAAATTGAAATTATGAATTAAATTGAAATGTCAGGAAATTAATGTCATACAAATGGCTGATGAAACTTGAAGAGTGATTTCTCAGAAAAAAAATAATTATGGTAAATGAACTGGGGCTTAAGTGGAGAGTATTCTTTAAAGTATAAACTTTATATATTACTTTTAATTTTCTTTATATATTCCTCTTAACCCGATGCTATTGCAATGATTAGGTGGTTGAAATGTACGTAAAAGCATAACTGGATATTCAATTATTAATAATTAGCAAAAACTAAGGTTAGGCCGCCCATATTTTACACACAATTTAAAAAAAAAAGAAATCGATATTTAGATAAGGCAATAATTTTTAGTGCGGCAGAAATAAGTTTATCGATTTCATCTGGTTGGATTTTAATTTCTAATTATAAAAGTTAATAAAAGTGTTGTAAACCTCTGCAACTTAACACTGTGCATTTAAATTATTATTATAGTGAACTATACTATTTTAAATTTTCCTACAACCATGAAGACAGTTTTGTTAAAATTTGGTACAGGTTTAATCAATCCGGTGTTATTATTCTGTTTTCTTTGAGGTTTCGTAATCAGTTTTATTTTAGGATGTGTGGGTGATTAGCCCACAGCATCCGAGTCTGGTAAAGGGGCTGCCTTTTCAGAGCCTCCAGACCTGCTCTCCCATCCGGGAAGGCTTCCTAGGAAAGGTAATCCTAGGGTGTGTACTGAAGATGACCTTCGTGAGATTGCGTGCTGTACCAGTGTACTGTGTGATCGTCAGTGTAGGTGTTCCTCCAACCTGGAGGGCCAGTGGCTGATTGCGGTATATTAGAATACCGGGCGATGGGGCCGCCACATCCCTACGCCTGATTGAATCGGCTGAGCTGGGCTGGGCATGTTGTCAGAATGGAGGAAAACCAGGTACCGCGAAGAATCATGGAAGCCAAATTGGGTACCCATAGAAGAGTTGGTAGACCGAAGCTCAGATGGATGGATGCTGTTTCCAGCGATGCAAAGAACATCCTGGGTGTTCGTAACTGGACGGCGGCCGCAGAGGACAGAGAAACATGGAGAGTTCTCCTTGAGGAGGCCAGGACCCATCTAGGGTTGTAGAGCCATGAAGATAGATAGAGACAGGTTTAATAGTTTTACTATTGCAAACTTTGTTACAGAATGGCGCTAACCACATATCGTCCGATTATTTAACATCCCTGGGAATCACATTTTGCACATTTTATATTGATAGCTTATTTAATAACAATTTAATTGAAAATAAGTAAATTTTGTAATATATTTCTAGCTCTTTATAACCTCTCTTCGTGGTACTCGCCACCTATCGGTCGATTATTAAACTTCACTGCGCACCACATATTTATCTATTTTTTATGGCAATAAAATTGAAAATATTTAAATTTTATTATTGCTAAACCTTCCTTGAACTATGAAGATGATGTGATTAAAATTTAGTACAGATTGGTTCATTAGTGTGTGTGGTTAGTGATCACAAACAAAAAATGGCCTATCATATTATGAAAGGACTAGTATCTACCAGTTACGGCTTCGCCCACTGCTATAAGTAAAGAACTTAACTTCATACATGAAGTCTTATTTGTTTATCGATAAAAATCTTGTGATGAAGTATAAATTTGAGCACGGATTCTTCGATGATATTTTCACGTATAGCAATAATTTTAACCAGGTTAAAATTGTTTGAAGCTTTAACCTTGATTAGACATCCAATTTTAAATTTTAAAGTACGAGTCAATAATCCAGATGGAAATACACTATTATGAAATTCTTGAGGATAAAGGGCTGTATTATCAGTGTCTACAACTAAAGTTTTAGGGTTTATTTTAATGTACGTGTAAAAAACTAGTCAATAAACCAGTAGCTTCTAATATCCGGATTGTTTTGTCATTGCTACAATGTTTTTCCCAGAAGTTCGCCCCTCGGTCGTTGAGGTATTATTGGAAACTACAATCCGCCAATAACAGGAGTTGGTAATCGTTCGCTGGAAGTTGGTTCTGATTGGACCCCAGGAACTGTTGGGGTCAGCCGTAGCAGGTCAAAGCTTTGATTGGCCCTCCAGTCATCTCAGTGATCTCTCTCCTCATGGAAATGTCTCAATGCTCCAGAATATTCGACTGTCCTTCATAGCTTGGATTGTTGAGATAGTTTAGCTGCTTCCATAAACTGTCACAATAACAGTATTCTCAACTATTCCACTTTATGCAGCCCCCAGAGAAATATCCGAAGAGAACTTTTCCACGCATAAATTTTGTTTCCTGATCTCGTTATTTCAAAGTTTTTCGTTCCCTATAAAATATTCCTAGTTTGAAATATAGTATCCTTCCGATAGAAATAATCCCCAGTAGAAAACATAATGTGTCAAAATACTTTACTTTTCATTATGTTCAAAAATACAATCAAAAGCTAACTACCGTGCGGACAAATTAAAAATTTTAACAATAATCTATTATTAACATATAGCTAGTCGGCCATCAACTAAACAACTATAAAGTGGCACATCAGAAACTTTTTAATTTTTTTTTTTCAATTAATAATACAATTCAAAATAGTGTAGATACTTCAGAAAATCTGAATCCATAGAAAACTATGGCTATCTTCATCGGTTAAAACCCCATTCTCAACATCCTTCCCTACTATCCATTGCTTTACCTCAATAACATTCCTACTCAGTTCCAAAGCTCTATTAAAAATTTAGGAGTTACCTTTGGTCATCACCTATCCTGGAATAACCATAGCGCCCAAATTTCCAAAAAATCCATCTTAATCCTTAAACAACTGTATAGATCTCGAGATTCCTTTTCCCAGAGTACTCGTCCACTTCTAGTGTCCTCTCTTGTTTTCCCTTGCTTTGATTACGGTTGCTTGGTTTATGGGAGACTGTCTGGGGATCTCGAGATGAAGCTGGGGAGACAGATCTAGACAGAACTGTTTCATTAGATTTATCTTCGGGATCCCCAGGCGGTCACACGTTACTTTCCGATATTCTGAGCTTGGGTGGCTATTTCCTAAATTCCGACGACAATACTTTCTGGGTACTTTCCTATTCCAATGTCTAAAAACCAAAAAACCTTCCTGTATTTTTGATCTATTAACTCTGTATTCTTCTATCCACCTCCTAAACACTAGATCCCAACCATTTAACCTGTATATCCCCTCACATAAAACCGCTTACTTTGACAAATCCTTCATCATTCGTGCTACCTCCTTCTGGAATCCCCTACCCACTTCTATTCGTAAAGCAGCTCCATAACTTCCTTTAAAAATAATTTATTTCTGTACCTTTTAGACAATCAATCTTCCGCAAATATGTCAGTAATCAAATGAATACTTAGAATTACTTTTTTTTCTCTTTCATTCTTTCTTTTATATGTTCATACATATATACACGATTGTATTTTATGTTACAGTATTATTTCATATATTTATTTACTTATTGTTTTTAATTTAATTTAATTTTTTTTCCTGTAAAAATGTATGCTGTAATTACTGAAGCATCTAATTTGTAAATAATAGGCCAGACAATTGCACTTGTAACTGTGCAATATTTTTATTCTTAGGGGACAGTAAGTCTCAGAATAAATTTTATTTTTTCATTCAAAATCAATTGTTCCAATTTCCTAACGTTGTACGCCAATATCTTTACTTGGATGGCATTTAGCAGAAAGGAACCAATCCACAAAATATGCAAAAATGAGTTAGAGGTGGTTTTGGATAGGATTAGTAATTACTATTTTCAACAGAAAAGGACTATCTCTTGGTTCAGGTATTTTAATGGAATAATCAAAGTCGGAAAAACTATTTGAAATAGAATAGGACGAAAAGAATCAAAATATTTCAGATTTTCAATGAGGATTGGTTCCCTTCTGTTAAATGCCGTCAACTTTGCTGTATTTCATTACGATTTATTTTTCACAAATAATTTTTTCTTTTTTTTACATATTGATATTTACAACTGTATAGAAAATATAAATCAAATAAATATGTTGGAAAAATTAATTAAACATCTTTTAAAGAAACTAGCGAATAGTTTTACTTCAATACAAGTTCTACTTAGGAGGTGTGACCACTGATAAGGTTTCAACAATCCCTAAAATTATTTATTTAAACTAAAGCATTGATTTTTTGTTTTAACCTTTATTGTAATAGTAGTAAAAAAAACGAAGATTACGTATTTTGGTCGTGGGTGCCTACCGTTTAAAAATTATAACAATAACTGCTATTGGTCCTTCACTATTTCATTTCTTTACAAAAGTCTTTCTCATCGGAATCTTGGAACTGATTGATACAACGACTTAGTTTTTATCAAGTTAATTGAATAAATACATTAGTATAGAAAGAAAAAAAAATTAAGTACACATTAATATTATTTATATAAAAAAAAAGACTTTGGAAATAGAAATTTCTTCCATAAATCTAAAGGATTATGGTTTGGGTCTCGCGGAGTCATACCAGGAAAATTAAGGAGCTTGGTGTGGGGGCGAGGGATTTTGAGATAATGGCCGAAAAAATAATCATGGACACTCTGGTCCACCACATACGTGCTATAGTTTTTTTTCAGTGAATTTCATAATTTTTTCATCCAATTTCATAATTTTTTCAACCAATTTCATAATTTTTTCAACCAATTTCATAATTTTACCAATCAAATTCATAATTTTTTCAACCGATTTCATAATTCCATGAGGTATTGTTATCAAGAACTCAAGTAGAATTAAATGGGGATTAGATTGATGTAATTATTTAGAGATATATAGTGTTTTGTTTGCTTATTTTTTTTTATTCATCTATATATATATATATATATATATATATATATATATATATATATATATATATATATATATATATCATATATGATATATATATATATATAGTTTATCTTCAGAGGAATTGGTGAACAGAGTGATAATTTGTATTCTTAAGGACGAAAACTAATTCTAAGTCGGGAAGGAGAGTGGCTAAGGATGTCTTTTGGCCTCATAAAATCGTTATATTTAAACGATATATAAACTAACCTATAAAACGATATATAAATATAACTTGAAAGAATAAATTAAAAAAATAAAGACATAATATTTATTTAAACTTTGAAACCGAACATTATATAGATTAACATAATGAATATATATATATATATATATATATATATATATATATATATATATATATATATATATATATATAACTAATGCAATTTATGTTTATTGCATATATATTTGTACTAAATTATTTTCTGTGTCTGTTAAGTAGTAGTGATGTTGATTTTGAAGGAGTAAAGGAAAATAAAAATAAAAAACATGCCAGACTTTTGAATATAAAGAGGGTAATGAAATATAAAGAAACAAATAGAATGAAATAAATGGGAAATAAAAAAGTAATATCTTGGAATTGTACCTAAATAATGAATATCAATTGTTGTTATACAGAGTGTTGCTATCTTTAATTAGATACACAGATTGGTGTGCTGTGTGTTTAACAACCCAATAAAGTTGGGTAGCAATATGTTTTTTGTATTAATAAAGCATATATATATATTAGAAAATTCCTGTTTTCAATTACTCAAAATTTCACTTCAGCGATTTTAGTTAAATGTTTATAACAGGGTTTTCCTTAACTACGTTACTAACAACCGCTCTATTGTAAATTTAGTTATAAACAGTTAAATGAGTGTTTTGATGAAGTTAAATTTCAAAACTTATATCGATACAAAAAGTTATCCCGGGCACTTTTCTAACAAGGGCCTTAAAATTAATTATTTGATTCGGATTCGTGTCACGTAGCGGTTAGCTCGATCGCGGAGGCAGTTGTTGAAGTAGTTAGCGGCCCCTTGTCATGGTTAAATATTCTATTTGGGCGCCAACTTTTAAAGTAGCAATCATCTCCGGTTCGTCTTAAGGAAATTGTTTAATACCTCCGGAAAACTTTGCATCCCAGGTCACTCAAGGGTTTTCCCTTTTTAATTTTTCACAAATAAAAAAAAAAAAAAAAAAAAATTTAAATTATCTTATAATATTTTATTGAAATTCACTGTTCTACTTTAAAGTTTAAACACATCTCTATTCTATAAGAACAGAGGGGAAAATTTTTTAAATTCGTTTAAATGTGTAGAGCTTTCTTTACAATTGGTTATTCAATATGATAGGCCAGGCATAGAATTTTTATTTCAATGTGTCTTTCCAATAACAAATTAAAACGACACATAGTAAATAAAACGACCAGGGGTCCTTTTAGTCGTTGCATATTAATTTTATCAATTTATATTCTGGTATCCAATAATTTTTTTTGAGGTGGTAAATTAAGTCTTTGAAGTTGGTTTAAAAATTCATATAGCAACCACAGTATTTCATCAACCGATCGCATTTAGAAGGAGAAAATAATATGAGCTGGTTTTTGAATAAAAAAATGGAAGTGGACAAATGGAAATGTATTAAATGGAAATTGTCTTTTGTAACTTAAGGGTGATACATGGAAGTATTTTATGATGAGTATTACTTATGAAGTATATGAGATAGATGAACCAGATGATGATGAATTCCTATTCATTATGGAAAATGTAGAGACTAAATTGTTTACTCAGACCGCGCTTAGCGCTTGGTTAGGGGTTCGTGGTTAATAAAAGAAAAAGCTGAATTTCTTGGATCAAGACTAAAGGAAAAAAACTTGTCGGCTGTTGGAACCAAGGTAGCTCGATGGCCGAGAGAGTTGGGGAGAGGGTCTCAGCGCACTCGGTACTGAAGGTCGTGGGTTCGAAGTCCACCTGGGAAGTTTAAAATTTATTTCATTGTGAACCTACGAATGAATCTTGACCCTCCCACCCTGGGTATAATAGATAAGGTAACCTGTAGGATAACTCGCCCTTCCTGCCCTAGTTGGAGTACATAAGGACGTTAAGCCACCATAAACCACAAACCAATATTTATGTAAATAGGAAGAGAGAGTAGTAATTTTCCAACTTTTTTAAAACAAGAAGGTGATTTAGTATATTGCTCCGGCTAAAAAACTAAGGGCCATACAAACAAAAAACTAAGGCTAGATTTCGATTCAGGTCATAAAAATCTATAAAGATAAGCTATTTCAATAAAATAAATTTACATTACATAATTATCTGTTTTAGGGCTTGAAAATATGGCGAAACACGACGAAAATATGACGTCGCCTATAGGATTATTAATATTTTTGATTAATAAAACTTGTTTAGGAGATATCATTGCTTATTATCCTTCAAAATTCTGTTTTGTTTGTCTACGAAATCTAAAGCATATCACAGACCCTTAATTTGCCTGTAGGTTGTCGATTATTCTTGCTGTTGCTAGACAGCCCTTGAATAAATTATTTTTTCACTTACAATTTATCAACCAGGAACAAAGACAAGACTTGTAAATGTCAGATAAAAAGAGGAAGGACAGAGGTTAGAGATAGTTTGAGAGCTGAACCTTTCGCAAAGCCCTCTCCCCCCGAGTGGAGTGCCTACGCAGCATCAATCACCAACAGGGCGGCCAGCTTTGCAAGTCCGCACCTTCTCTTGAAAAAGATCCCACAATCCACGTTAGCAATCCATAATCTTCACTTTCTATCTCAAAATACAAGAATTAGTATTAGTATTATTAGTATTATTACAATGAATTATAATAGTTTGGATCAATTAATTTTTTTTCCTCTCTTTCAATTTTTTTATTCACACCTGTTATAATTTATGAAAATTAATGGGATGAGTCAGAAAAAATGACCGTTTTCTTTGTGTTTGAACTTTGAATCGTAATGCCTGTCTTATATACATTCGGGAGCTAAGAATTGTTATAAGAAGTTCATGTTTGATCCCGTCTAAATGATTTAGTAAACAGCATGCCCTCTATCCGGGCTCAGTTCTTTAGCTTTCCTTAGTTCACAATGACAGTAAAGTACGAAATTCTCGTAATTTTTATTTCATTATTGGAAACGGAAGTTTTCAGCAGCTGAAGCCACTCGTTCAGTGGTTGAATTTGAGGATGAAGACTCTTTGAATGAAAGGACGGTGAGAAGGTGGTTCCAAAAATTTAATGAAGGTGATTTGAGCCTTGAAAGGAAATCATGATCAGGGCGAGTTTCAGTAGTCAACCAGGACTCTGCGCTTCAGAGCTCTATTCTGAACAACTGAAGAGAATGTACGATGTTTTGGTTCAGCGGTATTCAGGTTTAGTCAACAGGATGCAAGTTTTGTTCCAACAAGATAATGCCAGACCCCACACTTTTCGCCTTACAGAAGAAAAACTGGCTAATTTGGATGGAATCGAACTTCTCCCTCACCCGGCATATAGACCAGACCAAGCACAATCAGACTACCACCTATTCAGATCAATGGCTCATTTCCTTCGTGGAAAAACATTCAACAACTTAAATGAAGTTCAAAAAATGGGGTTCGTGAGTTTTTCGATTCAAAACCTAAAGAGTAGTACCATCAAGTAATTCTACAGCTGGCTTCCAGATGGCGTCAAACCATAGAGCACAATGGTTTATATTTTGATTATTAAAAACCTTTTAATTATAAGATAAATAAATTTTGATTTTTACCTATAACACGGTCATTTTTTTCTGACTCACTCCATTATATTATCGTAGATTATCAAAATTAAAATTAATAACATTTATTTTTTTCTAATTTAAGCCCAGCTAGGAGAGCCTATGACCAGTCCCTTTGGATGCCTTCAGTTGTTCCCAATACATCCTGAGACCAGCCAATAGATTTTCCTTTTTTTCTTCCGTCAAAGGTTTTCGACTGGTTTTAATTTTAGGTAGTGGGTGGCCAAGATTTCACTATACCTCTATCTTTTGACCGATCCAACACATCAAGGTCAGAAATTCAGCAAAATCTAGGTTTTTTTTTTTGCACTTCATTAAGCCACAGACTTCTAGCCTTATAGCTTTTAATTAGCGAGAAGATCTTTTTGGTAAGCCTGTTGTCGCTCATTCTCAACAGATGCCCATAGTACTCCTTACTTAGTGTTGGCTGTTTCCAATTATTGGTACAATTCGTGATTCGACTTTCTCGTCTGTAGGATTCATCTGGGAGAACTCTTGGTCGAGATCATCTAAGGGGCCTTTCTTGTTCATTAGTAAGGTTTCAGTTGCATGTTAGAATTAATAACATATTATACGGTACGGATAATAAATGCTACGAATGTTTAGTAATTTATTTTTTGAGTTATTATAGATTTTAATATATATATTTATTTTGCCCTTTGAGCTTATTTTAGGATTATATTTTGAAAAAGCAATTATTATAATTTTTTTTTTTAACTGAGGTACTGGTATCGAGAATCAAGAATTGATTTTTTGGTATCGAACCTGTATCGAAAATCGATAGTTCGTGGGACCGACACATTACTGAAGATTTATAACAACGGCTCTAAGTCTTATGGAAACATTAACAAAAACTGGAAGGATGGTAGTGATTCTTGAATCATCTGGATTTAAAACATATTTTGGAACGAAGAAAATACCTGCGACGGTGATCATATGAGTAACTCTGGGTTACTCTATAATAATATATCGTAGAAAACAATTCAGTTACAAGCGATCTCTCGTTGTTCTTTATTTTTTTTTTTAAGTTACAAGCGATCAATATTTAACTAACTAGCATCCCCCGTCGTGGCTTCGCCCGCTCTCATAAGTAAAGAACTTGGACAATGAAAAATTAAAATTTTAATTTTCTATCGATAAAAAATCATGTTTTTTAGCATTTAATTGAGAATTATAGCCTTAATGGTTGTTTGTTTATTTCGTTTAAAGTCACTTTATGCTGCTATGGCTAATCGGACGATGCTACGGTGGGATTCCTAAATGTTGCCTATCCAGGCTTAACGAGTAAATCTTTAACGAGTACCTGACATCACACTGGCTCGGGACCCCCATTTTACGTCCCTTCCGAAGGACGGCATAGCTAAGGATTTTTTACTCCCTTTACAAAATCCTAAGGTCATCTGCAGGGCTGCGAACCCCCGATTTTGGTAGGTTGCTATGCTAACCACTACACCACAGGTGACTCCTGGCCTTAATGATATTTTCACGGCAGTAATTTTTAACTTGGTACAATTGTACTAATTGGGGATTCGAAGATTAGATGAAAGAATAATTGAACCTCAATTTTAAATTGTAAGATATGAATTGGTTATCCATATGTACAGAGACTATTAAGAAACTCTTGCAAATAATGGACTACATTATTAGTGTTACAGATAAAGATCCATAAATTATATTTTTACGAACAATATCAAAAATCAAAGGATCGACATTTTGATTTGATAATAATTTCTATTCGGCAGATATAATTTTATTGAAATCATCTATTTGGATTTTAATTTCTAACCATAAAAGTATATGACAGTGTGGGAAACCTCGTTTCTGTCTCTCAACATTGTACATTTAAATTTTTATAATTTAAAATTAATTATTGATAATTATTTTTAGTACTATGAAGATGATGTTAAAATTTGGTACCGATGGGTTCAGTAGTGTTACCGTTGTAAGCTGCATTGCTGAGTGGTGCTAACCACATATCGGTTGATTTTCAAACTTTACCTGAATCCCCATTTAGCATCATATATTTAAAATTTTGTTAATAATTTAATTGGATATAAGTAAATTTAATCAATTCAAACTCTCTATAACACGGTACCTTTGTAACCTCTCATGTTGAATGGCGCTCGCCACATATCGGTCAGTTTTCAAACTTCACTGTTATTCACATATTACCATCTTTTTAATTAGAAAATTAGTAAATTTTATCATTGTTAAACCTTTCTTAAACTATAAAGATAATGTGGTTAGAATTCGGTACAGGTTGGTATTATTCGTAATTAGTCCTCGAAAAAAGCTTGTCCTTTTATATAATAATATACATATAGGTATTTAATATGGTTAGAATAATTGGATAGTAACTACATTAGTTAATTGCATGACAATTAACAAACTGAAAATTTAAGCGAGGACTAAATAAATCCCTCTATAGAAGTTGCTACAGCTGATGCGGCATTTAAAACGCTAACCTAGCCCCCAGCTCTCCCCCCACCACTCAACTCAACGAATTATTTCCTTAAATAAGTTAGTCTTTCTTACTCCGGTTCTAGGAAAACCATCAACTCTATTAACCTCGTTTTTACAAGTTTGTATAAACAATTACATTACCGTGGTATTTTCAGCATTAAATATATCGATATTATTAAATTATGACACTATTGTTAAAAAATAATTTTAAACTGGAAAGAAAGTTTGAAAAAAAACCTTCCTCAACTAATTGAAAAGTTTTATTATTATTTTTTTTATATTATCAATTTATTGAAATTTACAACTGTACAAATATATACATCAAGTAAATTTGTTGATAACTATTACAATAACAGGTCAAAACTTGAAAAAAAACTAATCATCAGTAGCACTTCAATACAAAATTCAACACTAGAAGATATCTAGGCCTTCTTCTTTTCAGTCACATCGGGGGGTTATCGGGAATGGAGTGCGAAGCAATTTGAGAAACTAGTAGATATGAGTGGTCATGGAGCTTACAATGAAAGGATAGGTATCTGGTTTGGACTAAATTAGCAACATTTGGAACATTAAGGTCTTTATGGATAAGTTTATTGGTCACAAAGTAAGGAGTCTTTAGGATTTTTCGAAGGATTTTCGATTGTAAGGATTGGATACGAGATGAATTGGATGGTTTAGTGGAACCCCAAAGCTCGACTCCGCACGTCCAAATAGGCCTAATCACAGTCATATGAATACGTATTTTGTGATTAATTGGGAGCTTTGAACGTTTGTCTAGTAAACGTTGAATAAGTCTGTAACGAAGGGCAGTATCTTGTCGTTTTAGTCTTGTATGTGGATTCCAAGTTAAACTTTTGTCCAAATGGAGTCCTAGGTAGCGGATCTGTTCAACAGGGATTAGTGGAATATCATTAAAGGATACTGTAGGGCAGGACGTCGTAGGTTTATGAAGAATAGAAAACTTTTATTAATATATTTTTAAATATTATAATTTAATTTATTCTTTTATTTTGATATCGGCCAAACTGATAAATTATTTTTGTCGTGTGAAAGCGAAGCTTTTATTAATAGCTTAATGATATTTACAACTAAATTACTAAAAAAAAAAATTTGTTGGAAGGGATTTCATTTTTTCCTGTAGACGTATATTATGTACATGTATTTTTTATAATTTTGTTTTAGATTGCTATATTATATATAAAATGCATATTGTATTGTAAATTAAATATTTAAAAAAATATATTATATATACATATTTAAAACTGCATTCTTATTCAAAATGAGAATACACATAAAAAATTAACAATTTCTGTAGCATAAAAACTAACAAATACAGTATATTTTTAATACTAATACACATAAGTATATTGACATTTTTAACTAATGTCGGTTTTGTTAGAAAAGTAATCCTCAATCAGACATGAAATTGTATAAAAGAAAAACTTTCAATATAGGTAATTAATTGTTTTATAAATTAATTGTAAGTATAAACCCATATTATAATTTGTAAATTTGTTATATCAATTCATTTATTTTTTAGATTTAAAACTGTATAGTGTAAAATGTAAATTGATAATTGTATAAAATTAACACTAAAAGTTAATTTTAATAGAGTTGATTTCAGTGAATTTATTATTTTCATCAATAGGTTTTAGGGCAATTAAACAAACAAAACACACACACACACACACACACACACACACACACACACACACACACACACACACACACACACACACACACACACACACACACACACACACACACACACACACACACACACACACACACACACACACACACACACACACACAAACACACAAACACACAAACACACACACACAGATGACACATTTCGAGAGTGCTTAAGTGTCTGACACTATAATGCGGTCGGGCACAAATGGCCTCTTCAGTATTCACTATACATATATTATTATTATTATTATTATAATAGCCATTGTTATTATTAGGAATATAGCTAATGAATGTAAATCTTACGTATAAATTACTAATTACAATTATATACAAATTCAGTCGTAATATCACACTATGCTGATAGCGAAACTTGGTACTACCCATTATAATACAGAGATTGGCGTATCTCAATAAGGGAGGAGTTGGTGGGGGGTTAATGAAAATCAGTGACGTCACCAGAGGCACTTAGCCAACCAAAGGGAATTCTATGAGGGCTAATTTACATTTGCTCCATTTTATTGCTTCTTGCTCCCCTAACGATCCGATCAACAAACAACAACCCTAGCTGTCTTGTTTCCTTCTCACTCATCAATACCCAACACAATACATAATGCATGTTGAGTAGCAATACACAAACGAATTTCAGAGACTTCATTAGTCATAGATAATACTGAAATCGTTCAATGTCATAATAATATTATCATAAAATAATGATAAAAATAATGCTTATCATAAATGCAATCTTACTTTATGATATCGTATCAAAAGTCAGTAATTTTGCAAATACACATAGATGGAACTTAATAAAAAAATATTAATCTATTTTACTATTGTATTTTTATAGGTATAAATACGTATCTTGTAATTAAATTATGAATAAATGAAATGAAAGGAGATGAGGTAAGAAGAGGATAAAATAAAAAACATACTATTGTTTTGGCATGATTTATATACTTCCATTATTGTAGTTTGATCTGATCAAACTATCAACCTTTATTTGTATTTTTCCAGTTATGAAAAAAATAAAAAAAAGTATTTTTAATTTTAATTTTAAAATAGTATTTTAATGATATTCTACTGATCGCTATTGAACAGATAGGACTCCAACTAGACAAACGTCTAACTTGGAATCCACATACAAGACCAAAAGCGACCAGAAACTGCCCGTAGTTACAGACTACTTCAACATTTACTAGACAGACGTTCAAAGCTCCCAATTAATTACAAAAGACTTATTTACATTACTGTGATTAGACCTATTTGGATGTACGAAGTTGAGCTTTGGGGCTCCACTAAACCACCCAATTCATCTCTTATCCTATCCCTACAATTCAAAATCCTTCAAAAAATCCTTAATGCTCCTTACTTTGTCACCATTTAACTTATGCATAAAGATCTTAAAGTTCTATATGTTGCTGATTTAGCACAAACCAGATACCTACCCTTTCATAATAAGCTTCATAACCACTCAAATCCGTTAGTTTCTCAACTTGTTTCCCACTCCATTCCTGATAATCCTCCGAGGCGTCTGAAAAGAAGATGGCCTAAACACCTTCTTGTGTAGAATTTTTATTGAAATGCTACTGAAGAGTAGTTCTTTTCAAGTTCTGACTTGTTATTGTAATCGTTATCAACACATTTACTTGATGTATATATTTGATACAGTTGTAAATTTAAATGAAATAAAAAAAAAATTGTATTTTTTTTTTTAAATTTTTAAAATGTTCAGTCTCAGTTATTGTATATTCGTCATTTGTTACCAACAGCAGCCATAAAAACATATGTATACGTCGGTATTACGCATCAGTCTGGATCCAGATCGCAGTAAATCGCAGTTTGATCGCTAAAAGAGATAGTCTTTTTCTTCCTTTTTTTTTTTTTTTTTTTTTTTTTTTTTTTTTTTTCATCGCTTTCTTATTGACGAAGATATATGGATTTCGCTTTATTATCAGTAAATCGCTGGAAGTGGATATAATTTCACCGTATTTGATTGTAGATAATGCGATAGGCTACGCTTCCTGACTGCAAGATTCATGAGTTTTGGCTGGCCTTTAAGCCGGTTAGTTTAAGAAAATTGTCAAATTGTTAATATTAATCCAAATTATTTATTTATGTTGATTATTTTGTATTTTTAAAGTTGATTATAAGTTTATTGGTAATTCCATTAATTTATTTTTTTTTATTGTTTAATATTTTCAATCATGTGTTCTTTTGTTTGTTTTGTTCTATTTTGTAAATAGATAGGATAGGTGGGGGCAATTTCATTTCTTGAGCATTCTTGAGTGAATGCTGAACTCGGACTAGTCATCTGAGTAAGATATCATTTTGTGAAACCTACTTGAGGTATTGCTTTTTATCATCACAATATCTTTATTCTCAACAAAAGTGTCTTTATTCATTTCAGAAAATTTGAAAGTATTCTGTAGACTTTTATGAGTGCGGGGACTTTAACAGTGCATGGCTTTGCCCCATTTTCACATTTCCAAAATGGCGGTTCCCCCAACAATATAAACAACTGATGAGGATTTGAAACAGGAACCTGAAGCTCAAGCATGGGACTCATCACTGTAAGTTTGACTTTGGAAATACCTCAAGCCATATTTGTAATAACTGACTTGGAACAGGAAAAAATACATCAAAACAGAGAAAAATAAAATTTCCTAATTTTTTTAGCCTACACTAACACTATCACCATGATTTTTGGTGTGCGATTGAGGACTATTACGACGAAGCTGCTGCCTACTTTTCCAACATAACTACTAACAGATTTCCCTTTAAAAACCCCCTGCGTGTCTTTTCCCACACCTACTATAGTTAAATTAGTTTGTAACATGAATTAATTTTTAATATTTTAAAATCCTCAATGCACTTTACTTTGTCACCAAAAAACTTATCCATAAATATCTTAATGTTATATATGTTGCAGGTTTAGCCCAAACCAGATTCCTATCCTTTCATAGTAAGTTCCATAACCACTCAAATCCCCTGATTTCTCAACTTGCTTCCCACACTATTCCTGATAATCCTCCGAGGCGTCTGAAAAGAAGATGGCCCAGAGACCTTCTAGTGTAGAATTTTTATTAAAGTGCTACTGATGGGTAGTACTTTTCATGTTTTGTCACGTTGTTGTAATAGTTAACATCACATTTACTTGAAGTATAAATTTTGTTACAGTTGTAAATTTCAATAAATTGTTATTTAAAAAAAAAAAAAAAAAAAAAAAAAAAAAAAAAAATATTTGAAGACCAAATTAACCTTCATTAATGAAAAATGACAGACCTTTGAAACGGTAATGATATAGTACAAGTATAAAGGACAAATATTTGCATAGAATATACCTATTTATTCATGGTTTGGAAAACGTCGGAAAAAACATCATCTCTGCGTTACATCCCTAAAAAAATGAGCATGGATAATGCATGCTGAGATTACATGAATATCTTTTGCCAAGTAGACGAAATCCTTTGTTACGACGCGGTGCAAGATAAACAATTTTCCTGGAGATTTATTCCCGACACAGAGGGAGGAGAGAGGAGAGAGGGAAAATATTGAAGTATTGAAGGAGGCATGAGGAATGAGCCGGTCATCAAGGAGCAGCCTTCCATATCAATCACCTCTACCCCCCACCTCTACCTTCTCCCTCCCTCAGGACTTATACACTACATCTCGCACCTTCTTATCCTTCGCCCTAAATCCCTATAATTACATCAAGATCTTCTTAAAATGATCCATCAATTTTGATGAAATAGGTTTTCAGGCGAAATAATTCCAGTTCGATGGAACCTGATTCTTCTTGTGTAGGACCTGACCTGTTTAATTTGATATGCATATTTCATTTGGCTGGGGGTCTATCCTGTTTTGCTGTAACGATTCTTTCGCAGTCAAAAATGTAACATTTTTACACGCTCAAGCTCTGTTGGTGTTCAACTGCAGTTATCTTGTCAGAAATATACTGAAAATACTTTTTGTCATATAAAATTTGTTGTTAGGAACTACATTTTATGATCAATATTGGTTTGGATGAAAACAGTCAAGTTTTGCCAATTTTTTTTTTTAGTTTTATGGAAAACGCTCTAGCTGTAGTATCGGGAATTGAAAGTCGAGAGACTTGTGGGCTTAAGTGAAAATGGAGGAATTCATTATAAAACGATTGATTTCTACTTCGAGCTAATCACAAACGTATTAGTCACTTCTATAATCATAAGCTAAGCGTATTAAAATGAAAATCATTCCTTATATCGAAAATTATCTGAATGTAACACAAACAATCTTATCAATAGTCCAGTCAATAAACACATTGAGTGCATGGAATATGCGATAATTTTTGACTTCACAGCTTCGTTAAGAATAGTTGGAAGGTAAACATACTAAAAGTCCCCGCCCCTGGGGGTGAGCTAACGGTGGGGGGGGGAGGAGTTCCATTTTTTTGGTTTTTCGATAATATCTCGAAAACGGTTAACTCTAGAAAAATATGTTTCGAATAAATATAAAAGCTAATTAAATTTAGTATGAAATTTATTATCTATAAATTTATTTATTTATTTATTTACATTTTGGTGCCATGTACCACCACATGTGGTTAGAGGCACCATAATCAGGTTCAGAACTATAATTCCTTGTACAGGTTTGTTTCTTTTAAAAATTGAATAATGTGTTTGTGGAGATACGAGTTGTTTCCTAGTAATGTTGCAATGTCTTGATTCGTCAGACCGTTATCTTTTCTTTGCTTTTTGTATTTTTGGCATTCAATAAGAATGTGTTCTATAGTCAGGTTTACCTGACATTCGTTGCATTTTGGAAGTTGTTTGTCTTCTAATAAGTAACTGTGGGTTAATTTTGAGTGTCCAATTCTTAGTCTTGTAAAGATGACTTGTTCTTTTCTTGGTCCTGGTTCTTCTTTCCATAGTCCTGGAATTGGTCTAATTTTTTTAATTTTGTTGTTGCTGTCGGTTCCAAGCCATCTTTCAGAATTTGTCGTAATTCTGTTTACGAGATATACGTTATTGAAAATCGGTTATTTTCGAGAAGAAACAAATATCACCTCACTTTTTGTCAAACTTTTGCTTCTATTACGTTCCACAACCGTTTCTCAGAAAAACCGTCAGAATCAAAATTGTAAAGCATTAAATTTACTTTGATTTCATAAATTTACGTTTCTGGTATTTGCTTCAAATGTTTATCAAAAAGTAAGGTAAACATTTTTTTTATTTCTAAAATTGTCGATTTTTAATAACCTATATCTCGAAAACCGTTGGAATTTCTACGAATACGTATATAATTAATTTTATAAGAAATTTAATGTGCTTTAATTTTGATCTGCAGCATATTTTTCTAGGGTCTACCGTTTTCGAGATATAATCAAAAAATAAAATTGGGACCTTTTCCCCTCCCCCCACCTTTAGCTCACCCCCCCCCCCCAGGGGCGGGGACTTTCAGTATGTTTACCTTCTAACTACTCCTAACAAAGCTGTCGAAAATCCTAAAGTCGAAAATTATTGCATATGTCATGCATTCTACAACCCTCATTTCGGCACTCATTGACTGGACTACAATGATAATCTTAATATTCCATATGTTGCTGATTTTGCCCAAACTAGATACTGATAGAATACAAGTTTCCCAACTTGCCTCATACTCACTTCCCGTTAACACTCCGAGGCATCTGAAAAGAAGTTTGCCAAGAGACCTTTAAATATAAAAGTTTTATTGAAGTGCTACTAGGGAGTAGTTTTTTATGTTATTGAAATGTCATTGTAATAATTTACTCAAATTTCAAGATTCGTTTTTCCACCTGCTTCTTGGCTTTGCATAGCCTCCACGTTGATATAATCACTTATATTTATCTAGGCCACCAATTTAAATCTTTGACTTGTTTTAAAGTTCGCCTGAACTGGTTCTAAATGGTAACAGACTTCAGTGGAATCCATCTAATGAGGCAGTGAAATACCTTGGTGTTCATCTCTATCGTCGCCTTACCTGGAATCACCATATCAATATTAAACTTACAAAGACCTACGCTAGGCTGGCAATGCTGTAACCGATAATAAACAGAAAATCGACTCTTAAACGAAGTATAACTATTTTAGTCTACAAAACAATACTCAGGCCATTATGATGTACGGTTGTGAAGTGTGGGGTGTTGCATCCTCTACTAAACGGAAAAAAACTACAATGTTTCCAAAACAAGGTCCTGAGAATTGCTGTAGATGCTCCTTGGTTTGTAAGAAATAGTCAGCTACATCGTGAATTAGACATTGAATCAATTGACGATTTCATCAAAAAATGCTTTACCAGGGTTCATAGCAAGTTACCAGCGGTTAAAGGTGCAGTAGCTTCCAACATAGGACATCAAACACCATGACTATTTTATTTACTTTTTCGTTTCAACAACAATTACTGTTCCTATTACTACAATTTGATTGTATTACTTCATTACTTCCATACTTCATTTATTTATTTTTTATTTATTACAATTTTTTTGTGTATAAAATTGTCTGCTATTTTTTATTATTAATTTTTGTTAAGTACTTCATTTGTATATTACTATTATTACTTTTTTTTTTTTTTTTTTTTTTTTTTTTTTTTTTTTTTTACGAAAAGGCCATAGAGACCACGCGAATATTATGAAGATGGATTTTTAATTCTGTTCCTTCTCATCATATCTCCTTCATTCTTTCTGATTGCCTCTGTCTCCTCTCCTCCGTCCAGGCCATACCCTCCTTCAACTCCTTCCTGTCCACAAGAACCGCTATTGCTTGAAGTTTCTTCCTATATTCTTCTCTATCAAGGCAGTCACGTTCCTCAATCCTCAGTTTGCTAGCCTCCTCTTTTAGCTGTTTCATGTATCCCTGTGCACTCTTGTAATCCCAAATTTTCCGAAAAATAGCCTTATTAAGTCTTTCCTCAGGCATTATTACCATATGTCTATAGAACTTCAGTCTCTTAATTCTTATATCCGTCTCTATGTTCGTTGTTTCTTTGTAGATCTCCTCGTGTGATCTTAACCTGTATCCTTCCTTGGTTTTCCTAGGGCCGTAAATTCTCCTTAGGATCTTTCTTTCTACTTTCAGCATTCTTTCCAGGTTAGGGAGGTTCATGGTCTCTGTCCCATATTGTATAACTGGCTTTACTGCAGTATTGTAGTGCCTGATCTTTGCTTTTATGGACAGGCTCTTTTTATTGTAAATGTTACTGGTTGCAAAGCTCAATCTCTCCAGTCTAGCGATCTTTTCCTTCATGCTCTCCCTTTCCAATCCTCTACTACAGATGATCTCCCCTAGGTATTTAAATTTCTGTGTTACTTTGATTGGCCCGTATTTAGTTTCCACTTTTTCCTTTATTTAATTTTATTATTTTTATTTTTATTCTTTTTATTTATTTCTTTTTCTTTTTGTTTTAATTATTTATTTATTTTTTTTACTTTTCCCCCATTTGATTATCATTATTATTTTATTTATTTACTTTTTATTGTTACGTCTTTTCATTTTTTTTTTTGTTATTATATACTTCCTCTACAGTTACAATTATTCTAAAATTATTTGTTATGGGTGTCTCTTGCAGGAGACTAAACCCTCCCTTCTACTATTGTTAACGCATTATTAATATTGTTAAACCATCCATGTAAGGCTTACCGGGCTGATCTGGAAATAAAAAAAAAAAAAAAAAAAGAAATAAAAAATAAAAAAGTTCGCCTGGATTTCATAGTAAGTAACGCCACTTACCTTTCTATTCCTAATAACTTTCCGAGCCCTTTGAAAATAATATAGTCATAGGATCTTCTAATACAGAACTTTATTGGATAGACAATAATTGCTAGTTCGTCTGCAAGTTAGAGGAGTGTTATAAGATTCCTAATTCACTTCACTTACTGGAAATATTTTGTTTTATCCAGTAAATAGATAAAAAAGAAAGGAAAAAAGGAGGTACAAATAGCATTGGAGGACAAGACAGCTGGACAGAGCCACCTACAAACAATGTCAACCCCTATCGGGGGCGAAATAAAGAGACAAGGAAAAAGGGAGAGAAAGACAGAGAGTGTTTGAAGGGATCTAGCGCTAAAAGCTCCCTTTTAATCCATCAGTGACCTACTTAATTGTAGTTAACGAGTAATTGATTTTCCACCCCGTTCGTCGGCATCATTCGATTTAGGCGGGAAATAGACTTTTCACCACTCAACCCCAAGCGACACTTTTACAAACCCTAAATCTCTTCAGCTGGATTTCTTTTTAATTCTGAATTATCCAAAGTCGACTTTGTAAACAGCCAACAGAACTCTGTTAACAAGGTTCAACGGAGGCGCAGGTAAGATGAATAAATTTAAGTATGAAATTTAAGATGAATAAACAACGTGGAATAAATTTAAGTTTTAGTTTTATAGTTCTTAGATTGGGTCGACTCAAAGATAAAATGAACTCCCATCATCTAATAAATAAATGAAATAATTTTTTTTTCAAATCTAAATTTATCATTCATCAATTTCCTAAAATGTAACTCAGTTACAGTATTAGGAGGAAAAGGAAAAATATTAAGCACAACAAAACATTAAAATAAGGGGTTAGAAAAAAAAAATATATATATATATAAACACGAAAATTGTTTTAAACATTATTTTTTGAACACTTTATTTATTTACACTGCATTTACTTACTGAAACATTAACAAACTTGAAACGGTTACATTAACAAACTCAAACTCCAAATCTTCGAGGCAAAAACATTCAAGACGTTCACAGAAGCACCATGTACGTAAGCAGCATAACTTAACATACTGACCTAAGCATGCCTACAGTTAACGAACAAATACGAACCTACTACAAACGATTCTATGAAAAATAACATGGACATCCTAATAAACTTATAAACGACATGGCCACAACACATATTCCCGACAACACACAGAGAAGGCTAAAAAGGAGCTGAATGAGAGACCTACTAGACCAAAATAAAAAAATAAATCAAGACTGGACTTACTGCTGGGTTCTGCTTTCTCTCATGCCTTTCACGCCATTTTCTTTCTTACAACATATTCACTGGTTGTCTATTTGTAATTGACAGGTGTGAATAAATATATAAAGTAAAAAAATGAAAAATAAAATAATCAAAAAAAAAATGATAATTATCTTGGGAAATGAGTAATGTTTACTGGGGATCCATCGAGGTTCCCCAATGGAAATAATAAAAAGAATTCAGAAAATGGGTAAGGCTTCTCCACGACTAACAGCACAAAGGACGAAGAACACTAGTGGAAGACATTGTTAAATTTCAAAATAAGTCGAAAAATAATTTAACTGAGTAAGTATGGATACGATACGTTGACATCCATTTTAATTTTAGGCATTTTGCAGCTGTTACTATCCTTATTGAAGAAATAATCTGTATCAACAGGGATTAGAAAGAATCATCGAATCAAGGGAAAGAAATTAATGACGAAAAAAAAAAAAAAAATCAGGGAAATCCGGAAGGGAAGTTATTATAAGTGAAGGATGAGGATTGGGGGAGGGAGGAAGAGTGGGGGGAAGGAAAAGCTTCTTAAGTACTACATCTCCAATCTAGTAATTTAATTGCTTCTTTATTTTCAATATTTCTCCTCCGTATTACAGCTGACCGGATCAGAAGTCAACCTTTCAGGTCTTATACTGTCCAACCTCCAAGGAAATGGTTTTATATCGTTATCTTAAATAAATGGAAATATAAGAACCGTTTAAAATAAATGGAATATAAATAAGTATAAGAACTGTTATTATTGTTGTCATGGTGATGTTCAAAGTAAAATGTGAAGGAGCATTAGAGGATGAAAGTATAAGTATGTATATATTTAATTAAAATGAAAGAATATTGTTTCTTTAAATAGGCTAATTGTTTTAACCTTCTGACAATTTTTCCCTTGTATAGCGCACTTAATTATCGATTGATATGATATTATTTAAAATTATTTAAATTAAGATTATTATTAATATTTTTTTCTTTATGATTATCTTATCAAAATCTTCTTATATGCCTACTATACCACATACCATATGTCTATATTATTTTAGCTATAGTTCCTCAAGGAAATCCCAAATAGATCTCACTCCCTTTTTATTTTCGACATTTTACATAAATATTTCTGCAGTTACTCAGCTCATATGTAACCTAATAGCTGTTCAATTTTTTTATCCATAAAGTACGAATTAATTTAATGACTAATACTTGGGGAATATATTGTCGTTTTTATGTGAAATGTTCATAAAAATATATTTTATTATTATTATAAATTTAATGTAACACAAAACAATCTTGTTTCATCACAACTTGTCAAACATAATTACTTTTTATTTTCGATTAGTCAGTTCAACGCCTTTACATTAAAAATAATTAATAAATTAAATGATTGATGAATAATTATTTCAGCTGTTTATTACGTTTATGAAAGTTCATGAAAAAAAAATGTTTTAAAGAATTAAAAAATTTTTTTTTGAGAAAACTAAAATTTGAACTCACTAATCTTTTTCGAAATTAATCATCAGGGAATTTAGAGATTGGACCACTTTAAATATCTTGGTGAATGGATAAGTTGGGATTCAGGAGAGGAAAAAGCCATTCAATTCAGAATATTGTTAAAATATGAAAATAAATAATTTATATCCAAGAAATAGGTAATTACAACAAGAAAACTCTAAAAAGAAACAAACACAAACGGACAAAACACATATTACTTAAAGACTAAAAAAAAAAAACTAATTTCTACAAATTACAAAAATATAAATTTAATTCTATAAATTTTTACACCATAAAGTTATAAATAAAAGTTTGATATTGTATTATATCACAAAAGTAGACTTATTATCATTTGTTTATATTTTGTAATTATAAGTTGTTTATTATTATCTTTATTACTTGACTTAGATTATAATTTAACTATTATTTATTATAATTCATAAAATTAACTGTAATTGTTAAATGAACTAGTATTGTTTTTGTTTTTTTTTTTTTGTTGTGTAGGTTTTTTTTTTAGTTTTTCCTACTGTTTTGTCAAATTTGCATTATTTACTTGTTTATAGATTCCTCCATATTAATTACTATTTCACATGAGATGGATGTGTATCCAAACATGTACCTATGTTTTTATTAGCCTAATTTGGCTTTATGTAATTTATTTTCAATAAAGATAATAAAAAAAAAAAAAATAAAAATAAATGATATCATGAACGACCTAAAGCTAGAAGAGGTACAGTAGTATCAGAAAAGAGAAGAAAGGTCACATCGGAGAGGTTGGAGAAGTACGGGAGGAAGTATCTACAAATAAAATAAAAATAATAATAATAATAAATAAATAATTGATTCAACGTATCCTAAAGTGGACAATTCTAACAACAAAAAAAATCACCCTAAAACATAGCGGTTATTGAAATGGAAAATTTGTGAGAATGTTTTCTAATAAAAACATTTTAATTATTATAATGATGTAGATAAATGAACAATAAAAAACAATAAATGACTAGGAAAACTGATAAATGACGATTCATGAATTTCGCCCATGAGACATGCATGTGTAATTTAAGGCACTGTTGATTTTCAGGTAATTATCACATTTAAAAAAAAAAATACTTTACAGTGCTAATGTATCGGCTGCAAGCACTATTCCAGCAATGGTCAATATATTAATTGTGGTAGATCATAAAATTAGCATTAATGTTTTGTTCACTTAAAAAAAAAAAAAATAAATAAAAAAAAAAATGTTACAGATATCTACATTTACAAATTAAAAACGGTTTAAGGAAACCTAATATAGATGAAATTATAGCATTTGTAAAACAATATCATTTATAATAGTGTAAAAAAAAACCAATGAATACCATAGAAATTGGTGTATTGCTCATCATTTCTGTTAGGGTTTGACATGCCTCTTTTATCTTTTTTGTGCCATATATTTTAGTCTTTAAGGAATTTGAAATTGGTCTGGTTATTTTTGCATAGTTTTTAATAACTTTCCTATAATACCCGGTCATGCCGAGGAATTGTCTCGTCGTCTTTTCATTACGGGGTCCAAAAATAATCTACCTCTTTACTTCTAAAAATGATAAAATTCTTGATATTTCTTTGAAGCTATTTTTATTGCAAATATTCTTATAATCACAAAATATAATATAGTGTACTATATTAAAAAACTGAGTGTTTTCGAATTTTATTTAAAGATTGTATTTTTTTTATTATAAATTTTCTATTATGATACGATTAATATGTATGAATTTGTTTCTTAACTATTGTATTCATATATTCATTGTTACTTATACATTTTTTTTTTATTATCACGAAACGGCCTTAAAGACCACGCGAATATCATGACTATGGATTCTTCCTTCTGTTCTTTCTTTCTATCCATTTCTCCTTCATTATTTTTTTGATTGCCATTGTTTCCTCCGTCCAGGCAATCCTCCTCACAGGCTTCCTCCTGTCCACAAGAACTGTGACCTCATGCAACCTCTTTCAGTATTCTTCTTTGTCCAAACAATCTTGGTCATTTATCCCCATTTTTCTTGTTTACTCTTTCAACTGCTTGATGAATCCCTGTGAGCTCTGGTAGCCCCAGAGTTTCTGCAATATAGCTTTATTAAGCCTTTCTGGAGGCATCCTAACCGTGTGTCCGTAGAATTTCAGTCTCCTGATCCTTATATCAGTTTCCATATCTGGGGGTCCCGAGCCTGTGCGATGTCAGGTACTCGTTAAAGATCCCTATCCTAATTATACCTGGATAGGCAAAAGTTAGGACTCCCACCGTAGCATCGTCCGATTAGCCATAGCAGCATAAAGTGACGTTAAACGAAATAAACAAACAATCCTTATATATACGTATATTTCCCTGCTTGCTCTTAACCTGTAACCTTCTTGTGTCTTCCTAGGACCATAGATCCTTCTTAGGATCTTCCTTTCGGCTTTCAGCAGCTTTTCTAGGCTGGAAAGGTTTATGATTTCTGTCCCATACAGTATCACCGGTTTAACCACAGTGTTGTAATGCCTAATTTTCGCTTTTATAGACAAATTCCTTTTGTTGTATATGTTGCTGGTTGCGAAACTCAGTCTTTCCAGCTTGGGAATCCTATCCTTCATGCTCTCCCCCTCCAATCCTCTGTTGCAAAGGGTTTCCCACAGGTATTTAAACTTTTGTTTCACTTTTATCGATCAATATTTTGTTTTTACTGTTTGTTTTTTTTAAGTTCGGATTTGTAGACATAAGCTCTGTTTTTCAAAGGAGATCTGTAGACCTGTTTTTTTTGGCTATTTCTTTAAGTGTGTTAGTTTGATCAACTGCCTCCTCCTCTGATTCTGCCAATAAAGCCAGATCATCAGCATAGGCGAAGCACCTGACTTTGACGTGGTTGTATTTGGTCCCTATTTTTGCGCCTACAATATTGGATTTCCTGAATTTTTTCATGATTTTGTCCAATACTACGTTGAACAATTTTATTATTTATTAACAAGAAAAAAAAATAAGGGAAAATGATAGCATAAATAAATTATTTATAGTTAATCTATAAATTATAGGATGTAGAATGAATTAAAGGAATAGAATAGGAACTTCAGAAATTGACTTGTTAATAAAAAGTTTGGGGATGTAGAGATACACTAAAGTAAAGTTTATCCTCGAGTTGGGATGAAACGGATCGGAAAAATCTTTTTCTGAAACAGGTTCCCGGTTGAAATAGTTAACGAACGTTACATAGTTTTTGAGTCGGAACGGAATGTGGAGATTCCCCGGAGCGGAAGAATCCCGAGAAGCCGAGGAAGATAAAAGGTAGCGACCTCGTGATCTGCATAATCCTCAATCCTCAATGAGTTAGGGAAAAAAGTTTTAATTGAGGCCTGATTATAACTGAAATAAGTTAGCAAACTGGAGGGAGAGCCTTAGTTCCCCGAAATTTTCTAAGGTCAACGGGACGAGCTGATGGATAAAACAAGAAGGTAGGAGATTATATTCAAATATATTAATGGATTTAGTTGTATAGCATATTAAATAGATATTTATATCAGAAAAAGAATATTAAATTAATAAATATACATTAAGACCAATTTTAGTTACTGTATCAGGAATTTATTGTTAATAATATAAAGTGATTGATAACATTAATTTCAAAGTGTAATTAATATATCCTCGCTGATAATGTACATCCGACCTCTATAAAACTGCCGAATCAAATAAAAATTATTGAAGAACCAATAATCAAATCATTTTGATCACTCAATCACTGGATCGCTCAATTTATTTTCATTCATTCAATTCAAATATTAAACCTAAAGATCGGTAAAATAACCTGTTGGAGAATCTTTTCCAATAATTCTAAAGGATTTATCAATATTAAACACAACCTTTTCGCGGATTGTACGTGACTTGACATGATGGATCATATCATTACATAGAATACACAATGAGCTTCCTGATTGAGTTCTGCTCATGTTATGCCAGCAATCAGGACTAACCCAGCCTATTAAATCGACCGTAATGTATGTTCGTTCTGATTTATATTCAGGATGGAGGAACAACAGAATCAACATTTATACAAAATCTTAGTTCTAAAACAAATACAATATAATGAATCTTATATCTAAACTCTAAATCCTGCCTTCCAAAAGACTGTTTCGAAAAAAAAAATGGAAAATAAAATTAAATTACACTAAATCACAGAACATCATCATTACACCCGGACATGACTCTTGTCCACCTGTCTTCATTGACGATCAACCCATAGCAGAAAAACGAAATTCATTACTTATGATCTCGGGCTATGATGTAAAAAAAAAAAAAAACTCAGTCTAAACAAGAGACTAAAACTTTTGTACCTAATACTTCATAAACAATAGACATTACAACTCCGACAACGACTAAATAAATACACTAACTTAATTAAACCCGTATGGACATTCGCCAAACAAAGATACGGGACTGCAAAAAATACGCACCTTAAAAAAAAAAATACAAATATTCCAATAAAAAATACTCAGACTAATCACGAAATCACACATTGGTACATTTCAAACCGCACACTTCACTCATATTTACAAGTAGCCACAGTAAACGAAAATATACATAACCTTTATAGACGATTTCACGACAGACTTTATGGACATAATAATGTACTCATTAATGGCATGGCCACGACTGACATACCTGGAATACTCTCAGAAGGCTTAAGAGAAGCTGGATGAAAGATTAGTTCATAATAAATCCCTTATATATTTCTTTTATCCGTGCCAAGAGGAGGTACTGTTAAGTACTCCCCCGTCACACACAACTATAAGGCCTGTATAATTACAATATGATCAAAAATTCACTTATTGTTACTGCAAAAAGGGGTGTTGATAAAAATTTAAATGAGAAAAAAACTCTAAATGAGCGAATATTCATCAGAAATAATAAAAAATGGCTGTGTTATGTAAAATACTGGTCATGGTTGTAGTACTTTTAGATTTATAATGAAGCTCTGGTTCCCTGAGTTAGTGGATTTTCCCATTTCCTCGGCGAGAAGATTCCCCAAAGGACAAGTCTTCTCGCTAATTGGACGACCCACTCTGAGGGGAATGCTATCGGTAATTAGAACGTGATTACGAAGAAATCGCCTCCTGAGAAACACAATTTGTTGCGAGGGTGTTATTTCGTTGCGGTTGTGGTTTTACTTCATCAATAAAAAAAAGTTTAATTATATACAAATTAATGGTTTAATCTATGCTATATATTTAAAGGATTGTTGGGAATTAGACTTCTTTTAGCTAAGGCTTACAAAAACTTACTACTATCACAGTAATCTCAGGTACGAAAAATAACCCGCAATGTACATCACATTCCAGCACACAGGTAGTTGGAACCTGAAACGATATAGATTTTCTTTTCAGCTGATATTTATAGTTTTGAAGAGCTAAATCCGATATTCAAGTTTTCCGTGAGAAAATAGTTGAATGTTCAGAATAAAAGTTATAAATAAGAAAATTTTTAGTTTTTAAATTAAAAATTGCAAATGTCCGAGAAAAGAGGAATGGAGGAGAGGTTGGTCAAGATGGAAAGACTCAGCTTTGCCACCAGTAGCCTATACTGTAAAAAGGTTCTTTCAATAAGAGCGAAGATTAGACACTACAACACGGTTGTCAAGCCAGTTATTATGTATGGAATGGAGACCGCTTCTCTTCCTAGCTTAAGGAAACTTTTGGGAGTAGACAGGAAGATCTTGAGGAAAATTTATGGGCCAATAAAATCAGCGGAAGGATATAGGCTGAGGCCTAACAGAGAATTTCAAAGAGAAATGGATGACCTGGAAACGGACATTAGGTTAAGGAGGCTCCGTTTCAACGGTCATATGGTCAGGATGAACCAGAGCAGAATAAATAGGAAGATCTTTGGGAAAATGTGGGGATATAAAGGTCCTTGTGGGTAACAAGGAGGTGAGGGGGAGGAGTGTATGGAGCGAGGAAAAAAGAAGAATACAGTCTGAGAGAATGAAGAAGAGGTGGAAGGAGAAGAAGAGGAAGAGATGTGTGGGGAGAGTTGGGAGGAAATGATATTGGCGTGGTCTATAAGGCCGTTTCGTGTCAAAAAAAAAAAATTGCAAATGTCTAAATTGTTAGGAAACTGAGTTATACAAAAACAAACTTCGTTAAATGTTCTAAAACTTATTTATGAGAATGCATTTTTTATCAGATCAAAATAACAAAGTATATAATGGGGGGGGGGCGCTCCCCCCTTATGGGAGATGCGACTTGGCTGCTTGGGTAAGATAGGGTCCGAACCTCGTGAGGATTTCGACTTATCCTTGTAAAAGAAATGTAAATGGTTTTTATCCACATCCTACTTATAAGATTTATATTTTATCTAAATAAAATAAAATATGTACACATATAGATAAGCAAGCCGTATTTCCTCGCCTCTCATTAGGTGCGCACCTCTGTTCGCGGCATCTTCCTGACCCTAATCTAATGTGAATGTAAACGTACATATAGAACTTCAAAGGCATCGATGACCCTAGGGTTTTATGCCTATAAACCCCAACAAACAAACAAAGTATATTTTCTGCTTATTTGTCCTCTTTTCACTTGCGAGCCATGAAAATAAGACTCTAACAAGCTGTTGAGCCTAATAAGATAACGAAAAATTTTATGAAATAATTTGAGTGAAATTTATTTTTGTATAATTTGTATAAACTTATTGTTAACTAATGCAGATAATTTTTTTAATGATATTTCATTCATTTGAAAGCAAAACCTTTTTATTTTGCTAAATTGTCACTGTAGAATTGTAATTAAAGGTAACAAAATGGAAGACGAGATAAGAATCGAGAATAGAAAAAAATATTACCGGTCGATCAGAAAAGTTTTTCAAAAACGAGTCCTTCCAAGATAATCCACCAATACCATATCCACCAGTAACATTGTAAGTAGTTTCCTACTTCTCCATATTTTGTAATTATTCTATCGAATTTTTTTATATATTTATATTGTAGCTAACTTTATGTTTTGAAATAACTTGTATAACTTATATAATTGTATTGTAACCTGTTAAATAGTTGTTTTTATTTATTGACAGGACCTCAAGAACCTATTTATAAAGATATTCTTATATAAGAGTGAGTCTCGAGAGCGGGAGATTATATAATTAAATTATTTGTATAGCACATAAAATAGAATTGCTATCTGAAAAAATGAATTTCAGGCACATTAAAAAATGAGAAAAAAAAGAAAGAAAAATGTTTAAAACTTTAAAAATAAAATTAAATTAGAAATTTATACATTAGAATGATATGATAAAAAATGTTAATTTTTTTTTTTTGTGGTTTGGTCATATTATTCATATTTTTAAATTGAATTATTACGGCCATAGTTTGGAATTGTAGTTATCATTAACTAAATTAAATTATTAAAGTAATAAATAACAGTAGATATTGTATACTTAATTTTATTTATGATAAAACTATTATTTATGATTATAGTAACTTCACTCTTGAATTTATCTAATGATAATTATTTAGTCCGCTATTCTTTTATTTCTAAGAAAGAGTATCGTGATCAATCAGTTGTAGTATCTTAATAAATAGTGATATATTTGTATCTGCAATGACGGTAAATTTAATTTACTATCGCACAACACAATAATATCACTTTTTTGCTCAATTCTGTTTGGGATATATTTGTTTATTGTTTCAACAGACAACCACAATATAACCTGGTTTAATGGATTATAGAGGCTTATAATAGAAAGGTGGGAAATTCTATTCTGAGAGCCGTAGGCATATATACCACATGTTTACGCTTAGTTTAAAAAAATATATCATTTTAATTTTTTCAACAGTCAACTTTAATTTTTTTTTCTTCACCTTTCCAATTATGAAAGTCAAACAATTAGTTGTAATTTAGAATATTATTTTTTTTTGTTAATGTTAGCACCTTAGCCTCAATGTATTCATAATTTAAATAAACAAAAGAAAAAGGAAGAGGAAGGGGATCGCACGTCGGGTCGCCTGTTTATAGTGTTGGAACTCTTATCGCTGGAGGTTGGACTTCGTGCGGCAGTGGCTAGCATAGTCAGTTGGAAAAGATATCGCAACCAGGACGCATGGGAGTCATCGCATACACATATATATAATATATATTTTTTGTCTCAGGATCCTGAAATCGCCGGGTGCGCACCGCCGCAGCTACAGTCTGAGCGTCGAACATTGAAATTCGACTGTTTGGAAATAATCGCCATCGGACGTTGGTTGCATTCTAGAAATGAGGTCGCTTGGAAGAAAATGCCGAAATTCACAGTCTTCACTGCTTAAAAAGAAATAGTTTCGTGAGTTAGTTGGACTTCTATTTAATAATTATTTTTCCTAATAGTAATTCAAATATCCTTTTTTTAAGTTAATGGTTTTTTTTTGTTTAAAATATTTTCTTTCTATATTTTGTTTGGTTGATTGAAGGTTTTCAATCAAATGTATGTTCTTTTGTTTGATTTTAGTTATTTATTGTGTAAATATATGTGACATAATTGGAAAGAATTATTTTTTTTATAGGTTCCTATTTTTTATTTAATAATTAATATTTGTAGAACCAGCTGGAAAGGGGATAGTGGTAGGCAGCCAATAACGGTAAGCCCTTCTTCCCAACACCACATAAGCAATGATTCGGTAATGATTCGGCACATACAAAAGCAGAGCGTTTCGTTGATTTTATTTGTGTTTGTTTCGTTCACATTTTTATACTTTTATTTTTTTTTTATTCTCTTTCGGCTAGTTGGTAGGATGTTTCAGGTGGTGCTTTATATGTGTATATATTTTATATGAAAACAAAACAAAAGAAACTGAACCACTTACAACCTATGAAGGATCTTAGGTTCAGTACTTTGGTAAAAATATACTGTTACTAGGCCAACGGTAGTGAAAGAAGGTGAATTGTCAGAATTCACGCTCAACCGCCAGGTTTTACTCTAATTAAGGGTATCTTCTTTTAAACAGGCTGGGTGTGTCTCTGGAGGTTTTCCCGACCTCGAATTCGATCCACGGCTGAAATATCAGACTATAAATGTTATGCCTTAAGTCGGACTCGAAATCGGGCCCGAGAGCTTGGTAGTCAAGCACCTCCCTTATATTTTATAAATAGTTTTTAATTTTTTTTGTTTTTGTATTATAATATATTTCCTAATTTTCCATAATATTCCATTTTATACCTACTAATTTATAGATACTAATTTTTGTTTCGTTATTATTATTGTGCACTAGGGTGGAGAGGGAAAAAAAGTTTGAGAGACGAGGATTACTCTATAAAGGAAAAGTGGCGAAATTGGTTAAAAAGAATTTTCTTAAAATTTTATTTTGCCTGTCAGATTTTTTGTCTGATCATAGAATTAAAGATGATATTTGTGGTGGCAGATAAGCAAGATTCGAAAATTCTGAAATGCCGATATCAGAAACAGATAGCAATCACCAGACCGTTCAAACAAAATTAGGGAAATCTTTTCTGGCATCTCCAGTGTAAATTCAGAGTCTGAGGACTCCCTATCAAAAGATGTTTCCTCACAGAAGGATTGACCTTGTTATGTGAAGTATTTGGACAAAATAAAAAATATTACGAAAAATACAACTACCTGTGGAATAGTTGGAGCTTCTCTACTAGCTAGAACTGATTTAAAAAATCGCTCTGAGCTATAATTGCTACATCGACGGGTCAATAAAAACTCTAACTCTTCTTTTAAAATTCATACAAATATATTCTTCTTTAAGGGGCGTTAAAACGTTAAGGGGCTTAGTTCTACATAACTATTTAGATTATTCAAGTTAAAGTAAATTTAAATAAAAAATAAAAGAGGGTGCCCATATTTACACCTTTTACTGTCTCTCTCTATTACTCTGTTTCTCTCTCTCTCTCTCTCTCTCTCTCTCTATTTATATATATATATATATATATATATATATATATATATATATATATATTATATAAACATACATATGTATATTATATTAAGCAATTGAATCATTTATTGTATGGTACTTACTGCCTACCTAGCGTTAAGGGGCTCAGCTCTACATAACCAACTAGACTGAACTGTTAAGCTGGTAGTGTAGTACAGCTGATTGAAGGGGCAAATTGAAAAACAAGTAGATTGATTTAATTTTTGGTTATTGTTCAGTAATATTTTATAGCAAATACTAATCTGAAAATAATTATAAAATAAATAATGACCAACAAAGTTTTACTTAATTTAATTTAATAGTTTAATCATGATTAATGGGTATTTGAAATTACAAGGCAGAGATAAGTACCCGTGGCAATTTGCAAATAAAATCTATCAAATTAAGTTTTCTTTTCTCCTTTCAACGATCAGTATCTTCATTAAAAATTCATTAAAATATTATTTTCCCGCTGTAAAAATGTAGCAATAAGCTTAATTAAATATTACATTAGCACTTGAACAATTTTATCCCTTTGAATTTATTTATTCCAAACGATGGAATGTTTCTATGAATATTTTATTTTCCCCGAAAATTGAGTTTTAGAGACTTTTTTTTCTATTTCTTAAAACAACAAACCTTGCTTTAATCTTCACACTCTCACCTTACGTTCTTATATTCCCTCTTTGAAAACAAGATCCCAACCCAGTGATTTATATATATCCCCGCCAAGAACTGCTTCTTTTAGTGATTCATTTACTATTCCTGCTGCCTCTTCAAGTTCTTTATCTACCTCTATTCCTCAGTCTTTCTTTACGTATTCTCTCAATCCCCACATTTTCCTTCACCAACTTAAAAATATCCCTACCGCATCGATATTTTAAATGTACTAACAATGTATTTTATTGATGTTATTTTTTACATATATATCATTCTCATATACATATTTACATTTACTCGGACTAATGTACAAAATGACATACCACGAGTTTGATCAAAGATCGGGAATTGTACTTATTTATTTCAAAAAGAAGCGGAACTACCTCAGTAATTAAATTAGACTCCGGAGAGTGGACTGTATTTAATATTCGTAAAATAAAGGTTCCCAATTTTGGAGAGAAAATGATTAAAAGAAATCTAAACCGATTATAATGAAAATGAAAATGACTCAGCCAGGTGAAGATCACAAACTGGAGCCGGTAGAACCCGTTTATGCATTCGCGTGACCACAATAAGGCTGAATTTCTTCTAGGTGCTGTGGGAATAGGTTGAGAAATCTTCTGGCTTGATTAACACTCATTTCAAGTAAAAGGTTTGATAAAAAATAACATGAAAATGAAACTAAACAAATAAAAATAAGATTTGGAAGACTATTTTTAGTCTTGGACAAAAAAACTGAGGAAGGCTTAATGGCCTTGGCATTGAGAGAAAAAACCAAGCAGCTCGGTTGGTTCCTGACGAGAGAATGAGAAAGGTTCTAGGGAAGATTTCGAGAGGTGAGATTAAGTTATCAGCTGCCCTCTAGATGGTTATTATAATACTGAAAGGCTGGTTGCCATAAAAATTTTGAAAGTTGTACAGAGACATATCAAGCTAGAAAGGCCTCTGTTGAAGTTAGTTGTAAAAAGAACTAAGACGGATTTAATAAAACTGAAATAAACTCCAAGAAGCTACTTCCGCGATATGACAAATTTTCAGTATTGATGACACTCAACCTCAGGGTAATGATTCAAATGAGTAAAGATTTTATGAATTACTTTTCAAGCCCTCTGAATGATAAGTTTTTATAGCAAAAATATAAAACATAATTTTTTATATATCCGCATTTTTGTTTAAATCTAATAATTCAAACGATTTTTGTGAGCCCCAGTAATTTTCAGTTCTAAATTTTTACACAATTTTTTTTAAAACATATTTCTTTATTATTACATGTACCTAAGTCAAGGTTTTACAGATTCTCAAACCTTTTATTTTCATCAGCTTTCATTCCACCCTATTGTGCATAATGTTTGAATGGGTACTTTTTGCTCGGATCCATCGATTCTTGAGAAGAGAATCGGGATAGAGAACCGATGATCCAAAGTCGATTCCTAGGTCGATAGTCTTGTGATATCTAATTATTGTTTTATTATTCATCGATTCTCCTCCAAATGGCTAAGCCTCCTTTGCTAAGAACTGAAAACAATTCCTATGCATCTGCAAGCTGACTCAAGTTTGTGGAAGATATTTGTTATTGGAAAATGAAGAAATTATATTAAAATCTTTAATCAAAGAAATAATACCACTCCGTCAATAATACCATTTTACTGTACATTTTTGTTATTCTTAAGGGACGATATGTCCAAGAATATCGATAAAAAATAAAGAGTTTTCGAAACCTGATACTCAATTAAAACAAATCCAGTGCATCTACAACGTTTAGTGAATGGGTTTAGTAATATTTTTAATTCCTTAATCAATAAATTTACAGTAACTTGAAATTCAAGTCAGCTATCAAATCACTGAAAACAAGATCTCGTCTTTCCTATCTCTATACTCCATCCCACAGAAGTACTGCATTCCAACGTTCCTTCGTTATCCGATCCTCTACTCTTTGGAATTACCTCCCCCCCCCCTGTATCTGGAATGCTTCTTCCCTTGGAACATTCAAAACACTACTCTTCGTTCCCAAAAAACACTACACCATCTTCGTTCCCTCCTACCCGACACTCTCTAATTATAAGGACGTATGTAATATGTATGTAATCGTCTAATTTAATTACTAAGACCGTCAGACATAAAACATTAGCAAAAATTATAGTTTGACTATGATAATGTTTTGATTTCTTGTAATGATAATTTTTGATTTTCTATCTTTTATTTTTCTTTAAGTTTCTGTTTGGTTTTTTTCTCTTCTGAAATTTTGTTTACAATATTAACCTCTATTTTGTAGATTTATTTTTTCAATCTCTTTTTATTAACAGTTTTCTCTTTTTCTAGTTTTTCTCTGTATTTTTTTTTTCATACATATTTATATTCAATTTTATCTATGTTTTATTTTTAACAGCCTCTCGGCCAGTTATGATCTTACTTTGTGTTATTTAAAGTTTTTTTTAAGGGACTTTGTCCCAGAATAAAGTGTTCTTTCTATTCTATTCTATTCTAAATGAAACCTTGGAATGTCTATCTTCGTAAATACGAGTTTGTGAATTGAATTAAATTGTATATTGCCAGAATTATAATTAATACGATATATTATATGCTAAGGATCCTAAATGCTACTATCGATTAACAGATTTTCTGTTATAATAATTATTGTTTTTGTTTTTTTTAATTTGTGCTTTTCTTTTAGCTTATTTTTGGACTATGTTTTAAAATATCAATCTATTTTTAAACCGAGGTATTGGTACCGAAGTATCGTATAATTTTGATACCGGTACATCATTGCTCTTGAGTAAAGCAGCTTGAAATATTTATTTAACTAAACAGTTCATTTGTTATTTTATATATTAGAAATCGTTTTTGTTACTTTTATTTTATTTATTTATATCAATTTATTGAAATTTACAACTGTACCATTATATAATTAAGTAAATGGGCTGACAAAGATTACAATAACACGTTAAAGCATGAAAAGATCTACTCATGAGTAGCACTTTAGTAAAAATTCTACACTAAAAGATCTCTAGGCCATCTTCTTTTCAGACGCCTCGGAGGATTATCGGGAATGGAGTGGAAAGCCAGTTAAGAAACTAATGGATTTGAGTGGTTATGGAGCTTACTATTGGTTTGGGCTAACTCAGCAACTTATGGAACATTAAGGTCTTTATGGATAAGCTTATTCGTAACAAAGTAAGGAGCATTAAGGATTTTGATTTGTAAGGATTGGATATGGGAAGAATTAGAAGGTTTAGTTGAGCCCCAAAGCTCAACTCCATATGTCCAAATAGGTCTGATAACTGTCATGTAAATGAGTCTTTTGTAGTAAAGCGGAAGGTTTGAGCGTTTGTCTAGTAAATGTTGAAGAAATCGAATATTGTTACTTTTAAAATTTGAAATAGTTGACGAAGTACGGAACCTTTAGTTGGTCTGTAGTTCGATCTATTGGCTGTTGCATAATACGGTAGGAAATTTACAGTACCAGCAACGCATACAATATACGCGCTGATTATGTCTGCAACAGATTCGACCTCAACATTCGAGGTTGAAGAAGAGGAAATAATGAGCGTTAACGAGACGTAACTAATGGGGCCCATGTTCGAGCCTTGCTGCAACTGTTTCAATTACAATTGCGCGGTCTCCGCCCCCCCCCCCCTGATCGCCCAGGGAACATGCTACGGCGCCATTTGTTCTTGTCCCCGTGAGATTTATTTACTGTTCTCTGTCCCATAGTCGCATTTCTGATAAATGGCTCTCTCTCCCGGTCATACGAACCTTTATGAATAAATGAAAAAAAATGAACCCCAAAATTTACTCGTGGGACAGAGCCTAACCACGAAATGGCTTACCAAAAAAAAACTAAAACAAACGTCAACTCGTTCGATTTAGTGGAACTTATACATTATGTCCAAAATTATAGAATAAAAAAAAATATCTTAGCTCAAAATAACAATACTTTAACCTATTTACGCCAACTGTATACAACATTTTTTAAATTTTTTAAGTGCTTGGGTTTTTTTTAAACTACTTACATATATTTAGAACTGTATACATTATATAAAAGTAATTTTGAGGAACGCTATTACAATGACAAGTCAATAACAAGTAAGGAACTACTTTACTTGCATTTCAATAGCTATATATTCGAAAAAAAAATTAAATTAAATCAAAATTCAAAAATATAAACTGAGCATTGGGGCTCCACTAAACCATCCAATTCATCATGTATTCAATCCTTGCAATCCAAAATCCTTGATAAAATCCTTATTGCTCCTTATTATGTCACAAACAAACTTATCCATAAAGACCTCAATGCACCATATGTTGCTGAGTTAGCTCAAACCAGATACCTATCCTTTCATAGCAAACTACATATCAACTCGAATCCACTAGTCTTCCAACTTGTCAAACACACACAATACCCGATAATTCTTCGACATGTATGAAAGAATCCGAAGATGTATGAAAAGAAGATGAGAGAGACCTTGTATTTAGCTATTAAAGTGCTACTAGTGAGTAGTTCTTTAAATGTTATTGACTTATTATTGTAAATATTTCCCTCAAATGTATACAGTTATAAATATCTATATAAATAAATTAAAAAAAATGTGTGGGCTTAACCAGATACCTATCCTTTCATAGTAAACTCCATAACCATCCAAATCCACTGTTATCTTAACTTCCTTCCCACTCTATTCCAGATAACTTTCCGAGGCGTTTGAAAAGAAGATGGCCTCAGAACTTTTATAAGTGCTGTCAATGGGTAGTTACATAACCCTTTTAGCATTATCATCACATTTACAGAGTGGTTGATTCTTACCATTGGATTAAGAATCAGTGACGTGGTGAGGGAGAAGTACTACTAGAATCTTCTCGATAATACTTAATGCCTCACATGGGGTTGGCATCCTCAGCCTTAGTGTGAATATATTTTTGTATCATAATCACGTTCAACTTTCACTTATTCATTGTTTTGTTTTTATTTATATCTTATTTTTTAATTTTTTTTCAAAATATTGCATGAAATGATAGGCTGCAATGATAATACGACATAATAATAAAATTTCAATTCACAGATTTCTACAGGAATAAAACGAGTGGACGTGGTGAACACATGAAAATAATAAGATTTGAAGCATGATGGAGAACAGTAATTATTGATACATACGTCAAACTCAATATAAGTGCAATTTTTAGTTATGAAAATGTTTTTAACAATTCACATTTAAATATTAGTAGCTTTTATCAGGAATATTCGTAGTAGCTATGTTCTGTATATATCAACTAGGATGAGCAAAATCTTTGCTGGTTTTTAATTTTTCGTTTTAGTTTTAATGTTATCGTGTACAGAGACAATATTTGTTTGAGTTTTGGTACTTACGTACTTTAAGAATGTAGGAGTAAAGAGTATAAATTTGGTAATGATATTATTGAATATTCTTTAGCAATTGTTACTAGACAGGTAAAAAAAAAAAAAAAAAAAAAAAAAAAGTTTAATTATAATGAATAGTCTAATTATTATTCTATGAAAATATATATTACATTGGTTTCTCCATAGAACAGAACCAAACAAAAGTTTTGCGAAAATCTGGAGCTGACAGAAACTGCCGGACCAGAGCCAAAGCCCAAAAGAATTTTAGGGTCCGTAAATAGGTATATAAATTAAATAGTATAATAAAATGTAGTGCAATAACAAAAATGCTGAATAAAGTTTCTGAAAGACAAATTTATATGTTTATATGTTATATAATATTTAACAAATACTATGTATAATATATGTTTATACACAATACGAGATTTCGCACACACTCACTCACACATATATATGTTTATATATATATATATACGAGGTAAGTCAATAATTATCCGCAATATAGCTATATTTTTGTTTATGTTGGCAGTACTGTTCTTTTGTGTTGATGGCGCATGCTTTGTTTATTCGTTGTTATGTTTATGTGCGTATCAAGCTGGTAGGTTAGTTTTGTTATCGCTGTCATGCTGTTAATAATGGCCGCTCCACTTTCTATTTGCACCAAAGAAGAGCAACGTTCAGTGATCCGTTTTTTGTGGTCGGAAGGTGTATCAGGGGCCGAAATTCATCGAAGACTTTTGGTACAGTACGGGAACAATTGTTTGCCACAACGGAGTGTCTATGAATGGATTGAAAAAATTCAAAAATGGTCGCACAAGTGTTACGCAAAATGAAGGAGCTGGACGACCAGTTACCGCCATAAACGAGGAAAACATTGAGCGTTCACGTGAAATGATTCTCTCAGACAGACGGATAACTGTTGACGACGTGGCAAATCGTCTGCAAATTAGCCACGGTTCTGCCTACGAAATCATTTACAGCAGACTTGGGTTTCATAAAGTTTGTGCAAGATGGGTTCCAAAACAACTGACACAGTTGCATAAACAAACGCGCTTGGACGTGTGCACAAAACATTTGGATCGCTATGTTAACGAAGGGGACAACTTCTTAGACAGGATCGTTACTGGTGACGAAACATGGATCCATCATTACGAGCCGGAGAGTAAACGGCAGAGTATGGAATGGAAACATCCAAATTCGCCGTGCAAGAAAAAATTCAAAACCCAACCGTCCGCAGGAAAACTTATGCTTACGGTTTTTTGGGACTCACAAGGTCCATTACTGGAACATTATCAGGAAAGGGGCACAACAATAAACAGTGAACGTTACAGTGAGATGCTTACTGCTAAGCTGAAGCCTGCAATTCGAAGCAAACGCCGAGGACTGCTGTCAAAAGGCGTTGTGTTGTTGCACGACAATGCCCGTCCGCATACAGCTGCCCACACTGTGGAAACGCTTTAGAAACTCAATTTTGAAGTATTGAATCATCCTCCATATAGTCCCGATCTCGCTCCATCTGATTTTCACTTGTTTGGTCCACTCAAACAGGCAATTAGGGGCCGTCGATTTGCCTCGGACGAAGCATTGAAAGAAGCGGTGCATTCCTGGCTCGCATCTCAACCCAAAACCTTCTTCCATGAGGGCATCAGGAAACTTGAACAACGTTGGACCAAGTGCGTTGAAAAGCAAGGGGACTATGTCGAAAAATGATGTACTTGTAAGTTTCCTATTTCATTTCAATAAAATTTTATAACTATATTGCGGATAATTATTGACTTACCTCGTATATATATATATATATATATATATATATATATATATATATATATATATATATATATATATATATATATATAATGTATGTGTGTGTGTGTGTGTGTGTTTATGTGTGTGAATTATATAAACTTACATATGTATACCATATCAAGTAATTGAATAATTTATTGTTATATATGTATGATAATTAATGCTTAACTAGCGTTAAGGGGCTTAGCTCTACATAACCAATTAGACAGTTCTGTTATGCAAGTAGTGTAGTACAGCTGATTGAAGGGGCAAATAGAAAACAAGTAAATTAATTTAGTATTTAAGTGTTCTTCCGTAATTTTTGTATAGCAAATACTAAACTGAAAATAATTAAAAAATAAATAATGACCAACAAAGTTGTATATAATATAATTAAATAGTTTAACCATGATTAATGAGTATTTGAAATTACAAGACAGAGATTAGTACCTTTGGCGATTTGAAAATAAAATCTATAAGATTAAGTTTCCTTTTCTCCTTTCAACGATCAGTATCTTATTAAAAATTCATTAAAATATTATTTTCTCGTAGTGAAAAATGTAGCAATAAGCTTAATTAAATATTAAATTAGCACTTGAACAGTTTTATTCCTTTGAATTCATTTATTCCAAATGATGAAATGTTTCTTTAAATATTTTATTTATCCTAGGATTGAGTTCAAGAGAAGCAGGGTTTCATCAACTCAAAACTAGATGTTTGTTTCCTTTTTATTTCTTAAACCAACAGACCTTTTACCTCAACACTTCTCACACCACGTTCTTATATTCCCTCTTTGAAAACAAGATCCCAACCCAGTGATTTATATATATCCCCACCTAGAAATCCTTTTTTTAGTGAATCATTTACTGTTCCTGATGCCTTCTGGGGTTCTTTATCTACCTCTATTCCTCAGTCTTCCTTTACGAATTCTCTCAAACAGCAAATTTTCCTTCACCAACTAGAAAATATCTCCACCGAATTGATATTTTAAATAGACTATGAGTAGAGATAATTTATTTATAATAATGTATTTTATTAATTGAATATTCTTTTATGCGTATATTGCCAGACAATTACTTTCATAATGAACAAGAAACTATTTGTTTTACTTGTTAACCTTAATATCATTATAGTTTAATTTTTATCATATTATTTTACATTAATGAGCCAACAATGAGATTAATATTAATTTTAATTAATTTACCTTTTAGGTAAACAAATAAAAAAAATAAATTGAGATATATTTTTAGAATCTATAATTCTGTGGAAAATCGTCCATAGAGAAATAGGTCCAGAAAACCTCCAAGGATGCCTTTCAATGATCTTCTTCGAATGGCTTCTACCGAGGTTCGGCAATATATTTTGCAAATTCTTTTCTGAGTAGTGTCTTCACCAACAAAGTGTTTGAACCAATGTATGTCTAATCTCGCATAAGATTAAACCATTACTAAACCAGGAGCCCTGTCTGCGTCTTGATCCGCTTCTACCTTCGATTATCCCCTCCATTTAGAGTTACTAAGATTAATATCATTACATGAAGCGCAGAATCCCAAAAACAGATAAGACCATTTTTTAGAATTTTTCACTGGTGGTCGATAAAGGTAAATGTCAGACTGAATTAGAGAGAGGGTTTACTTTTTGTATGTCCGTTTCAAATGTGATTTAACTATAAATTTGAGAAAACCTTTTATCTTAAGGTAGTCTATTAAAAAAACTATTCAATAAAAAAAAAAATCTGTAAATTGGACTTGGCTGGTTGTGGAATTCCACGCCTCACACATTTGTTTTTTTAATGGTTTCAGCCCATTTGGTGCAGAACTTCTTATTAGTCGCTTCGGCACTCCAAATATTTCGTAATATTCTTCTATAAACCCACATTTCAGAGGACTTAAATCAGTTTAAACTTCTTAAGTTAAGGGCCAACAGTTTAATTTCATACATTAGTGTGTAATCTTCAAAGTTTTTTAAAATTTTATTATTTATGTATTAATTGATATTTACAACGGTATACAATAAGTAAATTTACGGTAAGGTAATGACAACTACATGTAAATAACTTGTAAAGAAACTACCCTTTAGCTGCCTACAATAAATTTTTATATTAGAAGGTCTCAACGCCATCTTATTTTCAGACGCCGTGATGGGTTATCGGGAATCATGAGAGAGGAATGTGGATTCGACTTGGTGTATACATTATCATGGAAGGATACGGTCCAATTTTGCAACAAGGACATTTAGATCGTTATGAATAAGTTTGTGAAATAATAAGGAGCATTTAAGATTCTATGAAGGGTATCTCATTGTAAGGATCGGATACAAGAAGAATTGGAAGGTGTGGAGCCCCAAAGCTCAACTCCGTTTTTCCGAAGTCGTCTTATTACTGTTTTATATGTCTAGTAATAAATGGCAGCTTAAACGCTTGTCTAATAAAATCTAGAAAATTCGAAAACGAGGAGCAGTAAAACATTTTTCTTGATAGAGTCCTAGGTAGCGGTTCAGTGGCAAGGGGGTCAGTGGAATATTATTAAAGGATACTGTTTTTAATTTTAAAAATAATAATACATTTCAGATCAGTTTATTTGTGACATAATAAGGAGCATTGAGAATGTGATGGGTATAACGAACCTCACCCGACATTGAGCTGCCTAATAGGCCGAGTTGTAGGCGCCAGAAAGCTGAGAACAAGATAGGGCGCAAACGAACGAGAAAAAGAAGCTAAAAATCTGTTTGTTTCATTAAAATGGCGGAATGATGACATCTGGACCTTTGAAAATAAGACAAAGGCGAAAAAGTATTCAAAAATCTGAAAAGATGCAGGACATTGGGCAGAGATACATTTTAATGCGTCCCCTCCCCCCACCCCTCTGGACCCTCCGGCAGTTATTCTAATCTATGCAGATTCGGCTAATGTATTCTTCCCCCCCTTGGCCAACCGGAGGATAGATTATATTTGTAGATGTTAGGGTGGATCTAGGTCTAGTTATGCAAAGATACCCTGGCTGGCTTCAGTTCCCATCTGCTACGTATTTGTTTTTCCATTGTCCTGATTGGCTACTCACCTAACCAATTGGAGGCCTTGCCCGATCGCTCCAAGTGGCTGGAGCTTTTTAATCTGGAAAATGGAGTGAGAAAGAGGAGGGAGGGGAAAAGGGTGGTAATTATCCACGAGGCTAACTGCTCCAATTAACGATATCTCGGCTCTTATTCTCATAATTGGCGAAGTGGAATATTACACCTCTTCCCAGCCTGTAAGGAGCCATTGGAATTCAACTAATTGAAGTTAGTAAAGCACATTAAGAGTATAAATTCTGAGACAGAGTTTTTGTTCTAGCATAAAATAATAATAAAAAAAAATGCATAGTTAAAAAAGAAAAACACACGCTTTGATAGCAAAACGAACTAAAAGGTAAAAAAAATAATTTTTATAACATGAATAGTTTGTGTTACAGCAATAGAAAGCCCAACAATCAATTATAAAAACAAATTAATTCAGAATAATATTAAAGTAAAACTTAAGTTATTAAAAAAAATAATGCAATTTATATAAAAAAATCTTGAGGTGCAACAATTTTTTGTTATAGGCGGACGGACCGAGAACATTTTATATTTTTAGGATTCTACTCCGTAGGAAACGTTAAAAACATTAATATACCGATGTCAAATTTCTAGACGATTTCAATACTTCCTTCATCCGAAGAAAGATACTTTAATATATAGTTACCAAAGAAGGTTTTTTAACATTTTAATACAAAGCATTCTATTGCCGTAACACAAACTTTAAATAATTTTGAAAAAAAAAAATTTTCTCTTTCAATTACAAATAGTCATAGATACTTTTATATTTTAAAAATTCAGGAACCTAATAATCTTGGTTAAACTATGATTTCTCAGTAGATGAAATGGTTGTCTTTAAAGCAATGGCATAATGAAAACTTTGTAATTATTTATTTTTTAATTCTTTCCAGCCTGCAAGGAGCCATTAAAATTGAACAGATTGAAATCAGTAAAGCATATTGGAACCTGGCTATTTGGAGATATTAAGGAAAGAAGTCTATATTCTTGATTTTTTATTATTATGAAATTTCTAATTTTTACGTCTCGTGGTAGGAAAAAAAAAAAAAAAAAAAAAAAAAAGGTTACGTAAAAATTTGTAAGGCCCGATTTATCAAAGAATAAAATAATATTAAAAAAATGCAAAAGTCTATAATATAAATGCATAATAATTTAGAAATAAAAAACAACCTTTATTTCGTTATTCTAAGATTAATACAATTGCATGGAATTAATACTACTAAATATAAATAAGGTTTTTGAGGTTTAGCCAATAAAATAACAACTTATTTTTATAACTCAGTTCCATACTATAGTTGTAATAGTTTGGTAGTAGATAACCAATAGCAGTATCCAACAGTAACATTGGCATTATGAGATCAACATAGTCTCGAAAGTTGTTTTTTATTGCCAGAATAAGTTGTTTTTTATTGACTGAACCTCGAAAACCTTAATAAATATCCAATATATATATATATATAAATTATAAGAAGAAGATAATCAGAAATAAATAAGTACGTCCAAGTATAACAACTACAATAGAGTGCCAACGTTTCGATCTTCCTTGCAAGACTTCCTTAGGGTCACCGAACCACATAGGAGAGGAAACAAACGATAGCAGATGAAATTATCATCTGTCATGATATGCCAGTTGTCTTGCATATCATTATCACATCTTGTTACAAGATAAGAGACAGTTGTGGATTTTAAAAATTTTTATTTTCTTCTTCTTTGTCACGTGTTTCCCTTTGTTGGGTTTCCGTTAGGTCAAAGAATCCTTCCACAGTTCTCTGTCCTACCAATCACCGTCCCTCAGACCTCTTCCTGCCATTTCCTCCGCTATCTCATCCTCCCATCCCCTTGCTGGTCGTCCTCTCCTTCTATTTCTCGGAGGGTTCCATTTTCTAACCATTTCAGGTAATCTTCCAGGACGCATTCGACGTATATGTATACCATATTAACTTCTTCTTCATAACATGTTCCGTCACGCTCTCCGTAATTTCCATTTTCCTCCTTATATCTTCATTTCTTACGCGATCTGCCCTGGATTTCTGGATACACCTCCTCCAGTAGTCCATCTCAACTATATTTAATTTATCCCTAATACTTTTGGTGAGGGACCATGTTTCGGCGCCATATGTAAGGATGATTTTATCAATGATTGAAAAATCCGTTTCTTATTCTTTTGGGATAAGGTCCTACTCCACAAAACCGGATGCAAGATGCGAATTGCCTTCCTAGCCATTCCACACCTGCTCAATCCTCCTACCATATCCAGAATGGAGCCTAAATATTTAAATTCTCCTACTTGTTTACATTTTGCTCCTTCTATCCAGAGATCCTCCTCCTCATTCCCCTCTATACACATGTATTTGGTTTTGTCAAAATTTATTTTTATTTCTCAGGCTTTGTAACATCGCATAAGCTTCCTCATCATCAACATCAGTTATCCTTTTTATTTTAATATGTTAATTTCAAAAAACAAAACAAAAGAAACGAACTATTAAGAAATAGTTCTTATCTGTACCTGTAGCTATGGTTCTGTATCGGTATATGTACCTCTAATAATCATTATCATTAATAATCGAATTAGTTCCTACCTATAATAATCGAACTAATTTATTTATATTTATAAACTAAATCGGGGAAACGTTTAAAGAACAAGGCTTGAGGAATTCTATTCCTTAATAAATGTTGAAACAACTTATATTTCGAATAATCATAGCGATATCGAAATATCGTGTTGCATAAATGCAATGAATTGTAAAATTTGTTTCAGAAATAATAAGGAATGTTGAATATTTTTATTGAAGTGAGAATCTGACGGGCTTAGGAGAGGGGAGGGTATGGCTAGCCTACATGAGATTTATGTCCCGCCCACCCGAGGAATAAATCCCAGAATTTCCTCACTGACTAGAAAGGGTTGGCACCAATAGACAACCCCCTCTCACGAGCAAACGGTCTGGTGCTCAGTTAAATTGGTCAAGGCCCTTTGAAAAGCCCAAGGACGATAAATCCGGAAAAAAAGGGCTAAAGTCGGACAATGGAAAAAAAAAAGAAATTCTTATCGCTGATCTTTCTCTAGAGAATGTTTGCAAAAGTCGTTTCCTATGACAAACGATGGGGTTTTATTAATCAGAAAGATTTTCAATTTACCTGCAACCTGGCAAGATACTTTAAAAATACAGTGGAAACTTGCTATTTTGTCACTCGATAATTCGTCTTATTCTGTCAGTTTTTTATTTTTATTTTTATTTATTTTTTTAAATTGATAACTATAAATAACAAAATTAAATACATATGTAATGCATTTTTTCCCCTTGCTACTTATTTAATCTTTAAACCACCTCATTTGGTTTGTTACTAAAAAAAATACGCCTATATTCATACATTTTGTAAATTATTTAATAGAAAAAACAAAACAAAAAAAAGGTAGATATTGAATAAATATGGTGTGTATGTCAGTATTTTTTTTATAATTTATACAATTATGAACGTTTTTGTATATAAATACATTTTTTAAAAATGGTTTGGTTCTAAAGGTTTTTGTGTTTTTTGCCATTGTCACTCAAGTCCAATGTTTATAATGTTCATATGGGGGTCACCTGTGGTGTAGTGGTTAGCACAGTAACCTACTAAACCCAAGACCACGGGTTCGCAGCCCGGCAGCTGACCTTAGGAATTTTTAAAGAGAGTAAAAAATCCTTAGCCTTCGGATGGGACGTAAAATGGGGGTCCCGAGCCTGTGCGATGTCAGGCACTCGTTAAAGATCCCTATCCTAATTATACCTGAATAGGCAAAATTTAGGACTCCCACCGTAGCATCGTCCGATTAGCTATAGCAGCATACGAAATGAACAAACAAACTATGTTCATATGGTCATTTGCATATTCAATAAATTACAACAAATTACAATTATATACTTTCAAATAATTTTTTGTTACTTTACCAGCAAAATTTTGTAATTCGTTATTTCCGTTATTTCGTCACCCTCCCTCCCCCAACCATGACGAATTATCGAGTTTCTACTGTATTGTGAATACTGTAACTATTAGGTATATAGTTCTATCGTTGACTAAAGAAGCTATCTCGAAACACCACCAAAAAAATTAATTTCGTTCACCGATGCCCTTAGAATCGGATTTAGATACAGATTTTTACCCTTGGAATGGTCTTCCCTTACCAAAAAGTGTCCAATAGGAGTTTTTTTTTTGTGTGTTTTTTTTCTATCTTAAAAATACTACAAAGGACACGAAATGTCGGCATGCCATCTTGAGTAGTTTTTTAAAAATAACATTTTTGCCTGACATAGCAAAACAATAAATCACAGATAAGTCTATCTATAATATACTGATACGATATGGGAAGGGCAAAATATCAAGGCAAAATGTTATTTTTTTCCTTCAAGTGATTATATCTCCTAAACGGTAGGTACTTGCGATATTTTATACAACGAAGAATTTCTTTTAAGGAAACTGCCATCAAATTTTCAATGGATGCCACACCAACAGAGCTAGATTGCGTCAAAATGTTACATTTTTGAGGGTTAAAAAAACGTTACATAAGAAATCTATAGACCCTTAGCCTAAAGGTATATAAATGTCAAAACTTTACAATGGTTCACGGCGAAAAATTTCACGGCGCGTTAACCAGTGCGAATGTTTCTCGAAAATCATGTAAAAATTAATTTAGGATTACAAATCAACCAATAAATTTTTATTTATTACAGAATAATCCTTCTGACCAGGACTCTGATCATATGAACTAGATTAAAATTTTTAATTATTATTAAATTCTGAAATATGAGATACAAATGAATAATGAATATAAATGAAAATTGGGATAACTCTCAGGAAATCAGGATTCGTATCTGGAAAGCAAGAAGTGTTTTTCAGAAAATGAGTGCCGTCTTCAAAAGCGATAATCTAACTCTAAGAACAAAAATCAGACTCTTGCACTGCTATGTATATTCTGTCCTATATGGTGTAGAGACATGGACCTTAAATAAAAACATAGAGAAGAAGCTGGAGGCCTTTGCATTGTGGCTTTATAGGCGGATCCTGAGAATACCTTGGATCCAGAGGGTGACGAATGTAGAAGTATTGAGAAGAATGAACACAACACCTAACTTGATCAAGATAGTGAAATCTCGAAAACTGCAATATCTAGGATATATCATGCGTAATACAAATAGATATGGTTCAGTATGTTTTCAACGGAACTTTTCCGCATTGCTACCAATAAGAGAAGAATAGCCATCATGATCGCCAACATCCGAAGCGGATAGGCACCGGAAGAAGAAGAAGAGATGCAAATAAATAAACAGGTGGTTGTGAGGAATTAGTCGATATATCCCATAACCTTGAAAACAAGCCAATTGTGTCTTCAATGCTAGATTTAAGCAAATAATGGCGTTGTGAAAAATAAGTGGAAAGTTATGGTCCTTAATGAAGGACCATATTTAGGCACAAATTCTATTTTTTTAGAGCATTGCGGTATTTCGAAAAACACTAAAAAGTTTAATTGCAGAATAGTGCATGATAGAATATTTTTTATACATAATATTTAATATTAGTATAATTATATATATAATAAACGAGGAAAACATTGAGCGTTCACGTGAAATGATTCTCTCAGACAGACGGATAACTGTTGACGACGTGGCAAATCGTCTGCAAATTAGCCACGGTTCTGCCTACGAAATCATTTACAGCAGACTTGGGTTTCATAAAGTTTGTGCAAGATGGGTTCCAAAACAACTGACACAGTTGCATAAACAAACGCGCTTGGACGTGTGCACAAAACATTTGGATCGCTATGTTAACGAAGGGGACAACTTCTTAGACAGGATCGTTACTGGTGACGAAACATGGATCCATCATTACGAGCCGGAGAGTAAACGGCAGAGTATGGAATGGAAACATCCAAATTCGCCGTGCAAGAAAAAATTCAAAACCCAACCGTCCGCAGGAAAACTTATGCTTACGGTTTTTTGGGACTCACAAGGTCCATTACTGGAACATTATCAGGAAAGGGGCACAACAATAAACAGTGAACGTTACAGTGAGATGCTTACTGCTAAGCTGAAGCCTGCAATTCGAAGCAAACGCCGAGGACTGCTGTCAAAAGGCGTTGTGTTGTTGCACGACAATGCCCGTCCGCATACAGCTGCCCACACTGTGGAAACGCTTCAGAAACTCAATTTTGAAGTATTGAATCATCCTCCATATAGTCCCGATCTCGCTCCATCTGATTTTCACTTGTTTGGTCCACTCAAACAGGAAATTAGGGGCCGTCGATTTGCCTCGGACGAAGCATTGAAAGAAGCGGTGCATTCCTGGCTCGCATCTCAACCCAAAACCTTCTTCCATGAGGGCATCAGGAAACTTGAACAACGTTGGACCAAGTGCGTTGAAAAGCAAGGGGACTTTGTCGAAAAATGATGTACTTGTAAGTTTCCTATTTCATTTCAATAAAATTTTATAACTATATTGCGGATAATTATTGACTTACCCTCGTATATATATATATATATATATATATATATATATATATATATATATAATATAGTTCTCATGAATTTCGCTTTGGACGGTAGTTAGTCTGTAATGTAGGTGACGAAGTTTAAATTAATAAGGAGGGAGGATCTTGACATGTATAGTAAATTATATGACGTCATGATCATTTATCGATCTTCCTATATATACTTAGCCCCACTAAGTCCAATATTAAGACCAACTATAACACCAAATGTCAAGTTACCAAATGAATGGTAGAAACAATTACAAACACCTGACTGATACTCGTTCCAGTTTTGTGATATCGCACCGATTAAAAAAAAAAAATAATAAAAAAATAAATTAACAAACTGTTCACAAAGAATGAAGTTAAAATCATATTAGTCGAAATATTTTCAGTCATTTCACAGTAAATTCCTACAGTATAAAATTAAAGTACATTTCAGGCGTCCAGTTGCAAAACCAAATCCCTAAATTTTTCACCAGAAGCCAAAAACCATAGCAATATGAGGCCTAATTTATATGAATCTAATTTTTCTTGTATAATTAGCAGACAAATAGATGGTTTTAGTTGGGCAAGCGTAATAAGGGCCCCTATTGTCCAGTTTTTTTTTTTTTAAATTGGATTTTCTTCTGTACTTGCTCCGTTTTGCAACAGTTTGAGACCTACTCCTTTTTGATAATGAAATAAATACATGTCCTGAGTTGATTTGTAAAATTGAAATGACGGATTAAAAAGAGATTTTACGTTTGAAAATGTTACTTATTAGCTTGGTGAACAATAAGAACGGATAGAAAAGTAATAAACGATATATGTACATACATGGACTAGTCTGCGTAATCACAATACACATTTTCCTAAACAAATTAATATTCTTTCTCATCTTACTTCTAGACAGACTTTTAGTAAAACTTCTTTGAAAATGGTTAAAAACAATTTATCATTAGAAAATATTTGTATACATAAATGCGATTATTTTTTAGAGTATTGAGGAACAAAATAAAAACAATGAAGTATTGAAGTACGTAGTAGTATCAAAATATTATTGATTCTGTTTTTTAGTAGGTAACTATAAAATTCAAAACATTTATTAGTTTAGTTTAACGAACAAAAAATGAAATATAATTAAAAAAATGGACTAGTCAATAGTAATTACGATCACAATAACAGGTAACTTTTCTAAACAGCTGATTGTGTTTCGTCCACCTCGTTTATGCCTTCTAAATCTGACAAATAATATGCATAATATGGCAGCCAGAGTTGTAAGATACTCCTTTTTGGTACTGTGATAGGCATGGTTTTAATCCCTTTTGCAACAGTACGTGATTTTTAATTGTAAATTTGAACATCTTTTCCTTCGTTTTTAAACCTAAAACCTAGTAAAGCTTCTGCGTGGAGAGGAGCTGGATCGAACGGTATATAAAACTCAATTTCAATTTTCAGTGGATTTCCTCAGTTTTGCAATTAGGCGCTCATTTAAAAATTTATACCGTTGATTAAAATTTTAATATTTTTGATGATTTATGGTTATTTGAAAATGGATGGGGAACGATTTTTAAATTACTTTAACCGGCAATTATTTCATTTAACGGCTAAACCGTTGACAACGGGGCTACTCATCTTCTGTCAGCCAAATATAATTTTGCCATAGTGGCACTGTCCATATTGTTGGAAACGTTCGTGTTATGTCAGAATGGGCAGCTTCTGTACTTAGCTGCGACACTACCGTTGTGGAGCACGTCAGTCAGATCCGAGCATACTGAGAGGTACAGGTCGTACGTTCTTGGCAAACAGAGAGCATTAGTGGGCTATATAAATCTCCAATCCCGTGCAGATAGCGCTGCAGTCAGTTATGCCATGTCTTCCTTCAATAGCATGTAATTCAAGTGTTTTGTGTCATTGACCATTCAAGTTAAACTTCCCCATAGCTCCCCTTCTATTTGTTTTTTTATTTTTTTCTATTGACTTTTATTTTATTGACAAGGAAAAATGTAAATTTAAAAACGAGTTAAATTTTATTTTTATAATAAATAACTAAATGCTGAGTAATAATCTAGAATAAAATTCAAATAAATTTAATATAGTATGAAGCCATTGTGTATTAAATTTGTTAACAAATGAAGAGTCCACGGGAGAAAGGGGGAATGTCATTGCGAATACATTTCAAGAAAATTAAGTTTGATGGTCTGGATCTTAAATAACTTCAGTATGTTTTCATAATTTTAATTGTAATTTTATAATTTATTTTGTGAATTAAAATTTTTAATAATCTAAGAAATAAAGTTTTAGTAAAAAAGCTCCAATTTAAACTCGGAAGGAAGGAGGAGAGACCTGGATGTTCCCCTTTTCTTCCGTGTATGGATATCTTTCAACCTCTTGTAACTAACTTAAAAAACCCCTTTTCTGGCTGATACCTTTAACCATCTTTTCTACTCAACAATGTGAATGTTTTGAAGTGTAAAACTCCATTTCAAAAAAAAATTGATTCTTCACCTTTCTCCCGTGGACTCTACAAAAAAAATAAGATGCTAATTTTAAAAATTCAACTACATAGTACAACTATTACTTTTGAACTATTATGCGAATTCAGTTAATATATGAGAAATTATTATTATTTATATTAGTAATAGCGGTATCCCTAGCTTACTAAAAATTACCTACTATCCGTCATTTATCTTTATTTTGTCAATGACATTTGAAACAATCATATAAACATAAGTAGAAACGACTTAGGTATCATATCACAAAACCATAGAGTTGTGTTTTTGAGGGGAAAATTGGATTTCGGCTTAAGGCTAACGGATTGGTTCATAGTATGAATATGTATGAGTTTGTAGCTGGGCAACACTGAGTGGTGGAGGTGATACGTTATCAGCTGGCATGATAACCAAAGAGGCAATGTGAAATCGATTTTTTTACGGTATATACATTTTATTTTTCATTTAGATATCTTTTTAAATTACGATTCTTTTGCTGAAAAGTATTGTGAAAGTTTCATTTGTATACCCTGCAGTAGAAAATCCGTTAGATACCTTACTCCAGCTGCTACCCAGCTTATAGGAGTTACCTTCGATCAACGTCTATCCAAAAATGCATTTTCATCCATAAACAACTTTTTAGATTTCGATATTCCTTTCCTTAGAATAACCGTCAACTTCTAGTGTCCTATCTAGTTTTGCCTTGCTTTGATTACGGTTGCTTGGTTTGTGCGGGGCAGTCTGGTGATCTCGAGATAAGATTGAGGAGACTGGTGAACTGTTTCATTAGATTTATCTTCGGGATCCCCAGGTGGTCACACGTTATTTATCAATATGCTGAGCTTGGGTGGATTTCTTTCAAATTTCCTACGGCAATACCAGGACTTCTTTCCTATTCCAATCTCCAAAAACCTTCCTATATTCGTGATCTAATAACTCAGCGTTCTTCAATCCACCTCCTGAAAACAAGGTACCAACCTTCCAACCAGTATACCACCTCACATGGAACTGGTTTCTTAGACAAATCCTTCATAATTCGTGCTACCTCCTTCTGGAATTCCCTACCCACTCCTATTCGTAAAGCTGCTCCCTTACTTTAAAAATAGTTTATTTTTGTGCCTTTTAGGCAATCAATCTTATTCGGCAAATATGCAAATGGTTAACTTAATATTTAGAATTGTTTTTTCTTTTCATCTATAATTGTATCGTATTTTATTTATTTATTTGCTATCTTTAGAAAGTATTTAATTTAACACGGTTAGACAATTGTGCCTGTCAATGTGCATTTTAATTATCCTTCGGAGATAGTAGGTCTCAGAATAAAGTTTCATGTAAATTTTGTTTCATTATTATTACTTTCGTCTTTTTTTTACCGTGTCATTATCCATTGCTTTAATTCTTTAATTTGGGCATGTTTACGGCATTCAGGTCTGGATTTTGGTATTAGTGAATAAAGTTGACTAATAAAATAAAATTATATATAAACAGTTGTACCCCATTTAAAAAAAAGTTAAAATATATAAAACTGGGCGCCAAAAATTACGAATCTTCCTCATAATATTGTTAGGAATGCTAATATAATGATGATTAAATCAGTCTTAGCGGGTAATAAAATCGTACAGCTATTAGTAATAAAACGACTAAAAGACTTGTGTAACTCATTGGCAAAATAAGAACGATTGATGCTAAAGAAGACAATATACGAGTAGGGATTGGTGACCTACCTGGAAGAGATAGGCGTCCCCGAAGGCAGTGCTGAGGCAGAAGATGTAGTCCCTCTTGGGGTGCTCTGGGATGGGCTGCATGATGGCCCCGTCGACGATGATGAGGTGCTTCGGTGCCGCCTCGACCGAACGCCCCTCCCTCGAGTCGCAGGGGTAGAAGAGAAGGGTCGTCCCTTTGAGGCAGACCCAATAGCCCTTCCAACCTCTCTTCCGAGCCAGCTCTATCTGGTGCTTCTTCCGCAGCAGCCATTTCTTCACAGATAGGAATCTGCAAAAAAAGAACAAAAATATAAGTTTGATTATTACATCAATAAGTATTAATTGATTAAATACAAATTCATAAAAGTTAAGTAATAAAAAGATAAAAAATATTTTAAACCGTATTCAAGAATATTTTAAATATTTTTAAAAAAGGAGTGTAAGCAATCCAAAAATGAATAAACTTACAATACCTCACATGGATTGCTAGAAATGCCTTATCCTGTAAAACAGACCTTTTATGTATCCATAAAATTCACCTAAAAAGTGATATTCTTCAACGTTAGAGGGAACGGCAACATTGAGGTCTTCATTATCATCGGGTTTTAAACCTTACATTTAAATTCTAACAAAACTAATCCTAAATAATAATAATAATAAAAAATAAAAAATAAATAACATAAACCTCTTTGATCTGGTGACGCTTTATTGACAGTTTTCCTCTATTTTCAATTAAATAATAAATATTTCCTTTGCTTTTTATTCTAATGAAGTGTTTATTATGTTTACAATCCTCATTTCCATTAAGGGATTATCATAATGTTTATTTACACAAGTAACTAATTTGTATGCCAAAAGGAAACACCATGTTTTTCCGGATTTAAAAGTAAATTTCTCCATGAAATCGATACGGATCATTAATTTAATCATACCATATGATGGTTAAATTTGAAAATTTTTGTGAGATTTGCAGTTTTGTGGATAGTTTTTTCGAAAGACGGTGAGCGTTGAAGTAATATAAGACATTGTAACTTCCCTAAATAAGGTGAAGATAAAACTGTTCTTTAGATCCCAAGTTTGTAAAATTCAAGGCTACATGTACTCTCATACAGGAAATTTAATGCTAAATCTGAAAATGTGATCAATTTTCAAATTTCAAAAATATTTAAACAAATTACAGCTTTTATGTTAAAAAAAAAAACTGGTTTTCTCATAGAAGTCTTTGAATTGTCGTATATCTGCAACAGATTGGAATAGAAAGGTGAGGTCTGCGGCATGTTTTTTCATTTTTGATCTGGTTAAACCCGATGTTTTTTTTTACACTGACGTATTTACCCTGTATACTTCTCAGAAGCTATAGACCTTAGTAACGGACCTAATTATTTATATTATCAAAATTGATATTTTGCCTGTTTCAACATGAAATACAGGCTTAACGAGTAACTTTTTTAAAAACTAAGTTCACATTGAATCAATAGCCACCGCCATAAAACGCATTATTATTTAAATAACGACAGCATTAGGACTATAACGATAATAATAGATAGAACTAATAGAATAATAAAGATTTAGTTTAGGACTGATGAACGTCATAGCGAACTTTTTCATCTGAATTCACAGCTGGAAAGTGTTGATTTTCTAATCGATACTTTACATTGGTATCGAAGATAAGCACTTCATAATATGGGCTGTTTATCTGACAAAAAAATCACTCTATTTTCACATAGAATGACGAATACTTTTATTATAATTTTTTTTTATAATTTAAAAAAAAATCTAAGTATTCGATAAGACAAGCAGTTCGTAAAGTAAAACCTAGATAAACGAGATTAGAGTTTAAAGTGGAGGATCAACATTCTAGCTTTTAGTGAGTATTTTTTTAGATCTAGGATTCAATATCTTTAGGAGTAGTTGAATAGATAAAACCACTCGTGCAAGGCTATTATTCTTCTCGTAATCCAACCCAGAACAGCTGGGCACTAAAACGTTTTTTCAAGTTAATAGTTAAAACTCCTGTTTCTGATCTGATCACTAAAGCTAAGTGATTGTCGATAGACTTTAGTAAAAACTCGATTGTTTGACTTTACATCAACCTCTAATCTCCTCAATTCCCATAGACATTTATGTATCTATCTATCTATTGACATCTACTGAGAGAGTAAGAGTAAGATGTTCACATACTTTAAAATTTCTAGATCAATAAAATGTTAAAATAATTTAATTGTTTACTGGTTATTTTTAGATTTTTGTTCGGATATAAAATATATCACTTACATATTATATTATTATCAATTTATTTATATTTAAATAATTAAAAATAAGATTTAATTTTAATACATATTTTTTAAAATAATTTTTTATTGATATTTACAAATGTTATAGCACATATACATCAAGTAAATGTGTGGGGAAATGAATACAGTAACATGAATGCAACCATTGGTGGCACTTTAATGAAAGTTCTATATCAGAATAAAAGAAGACCATCTTCTTTTCGGCCACCTAGGGGGATTACCAGGAATAAAATGCGTAGCAAGTTGAGAGACTAGTGGATTTGAGTGGTTATGTAGTTTAGTATGAAAAAATTGGTATCTGGATTGGCCTAAATCAGCAACATATGGAACATTAAGATATTTAGGAATAAGTTTGTGGGGTCACCTATGGTGTAGTGGTTAGCATAGAAACCTGCTAAACCCAAGATCGCTGGTTCGCAGATGATCTTAGGATTTTTTAAAGGGAGTAAAAAATCCTTAGCTGTGCCGTCCTTCGGAAGAGACGTAAAATTGGGGTGCCGAGCCTGTGCGATGTCAGGTACTCGTTAAAGGTCCCTATCCTAATTATACAGGCAAAATTAGGACTCCCACCGTAGCATCTTCCGATTAGCCATAGCAGCATAAAGTGACGTTAAACGAAATAAACAAATAATTGAATAAGTTTGTTTGTGACATGCAAAGAGCATTGAGGATTTTTTTGAAGCATTTTGAATTGGATATGAGAATTAGAAGGTTTAGTTGAGCCCCAGAGCTCAACTCCATAACTACCATATGTGTCTGATAACTGTCGTGATAAATGAGTCTTTTGTAGTATATCGGGAGTTTTGAACGTTTGTCTAGTAAATGTTGAAGAAGTCGAAATCGACGAGCAGTTTCCTGTCGAATTAGTCTTGCATGTGGATTCCAAGTTAAACGTTTAACCAGTTGGAGTGCAAGATAGCGGATCTGTTCAACAGGGATCAGTGGAATATTGTTTAAGGGTACTGTAAGACAGGAAGTCGTAGGTTTACGACGAAAGTTGAAGGTTATTTGGTGAAATTTGTTTGGATTTATTTCAATTATCCAAATTTGACACCATTCCTAAAGGTTTATGACATGAGATTGGAGTGTTTGAGAGACACTCCATGAACACATGTGTCATCAGAGTTAGTAGTGAGGACAGACATATTATTTTATCATCATATATTTATATTTAAATAATTATAAATAAGTTTTAATTTTAATACTTAAATATAAATTTTGAACTGCACCGTTCGTCCATCATATTATGAAAAAGGCAATGTGTCTGTTGGGACCTCTTTTTATTATTATTATTATAATTTTTTTTTTTAGACTGTTTCTTTACCTTCTTGACCTCATAAAAATATCATGTTTCTATCAAAGAGAACACCATCACAATATTTTTAAAAAAAATTAAAAATCAAATATATCAAATATTTGATCAATTCAAAAACAAGAAAAAAAAAAGCAAAACATTGTTAATAATAACTACGTAAAAAAATCACTTGAATATTTTTCATTTTTCAATATTACAACAAAAAAAAACCTGTGTTAGACCAATAATGTACGCGACCGAGGACAAGGTTTTCAACTTAATAAAATTGAACGCAGAATTTTTATGAACTGCCCCTCCCCATTCTTTCATGGAAAATCTCTTCAGATTTCCTAATAAAAGATCTCCTATTTTCTCTAAGAATTTTCCTCTCTTGTGGTAATATGTCCTTAAACTTGAGCAGTTATGCATAAAGGGCTGAATCTACATTATTTCAAAATATTTTACAAGTTTCAAACGAGATTGCTTTCTTGCCTAGAATTTTGCCATTCTCTACTACTTATTAAAAAAGTCTTTTTTAACTTCCGTATGTTATATTGAATAAAAGTTAAGGGCTCACAGACGGTTATGAGTGATAACGTATATTTAATGGTGCAGCTTAGGATCATAACAAAACCCTGCGACAACTCCTTCTAATGTTATTATTTTATTTCTAACTTAGAGTTAGCTCAGAAGATCCCTCATTCAGGTTTTTTTTTTTAGCCTTCTCTGGCTGTTGTCTGGGATTTTAGTTGTGGCCATGTAGTTTTAATAAGTGTGTTGGGGTGTCCGTGTAATTTTTTGTTATATCGTCTGCAGAGAGTTTTGATTTATTCAATAACAGCATTTCAAGGTGAGATGTAGATTTATGTTACATATGCACAAGAGTGCTTTCGTGATAGTCCTGAATATTTTTGTCAGAGAAATTTGAAGTTAGATATTAAAGTTTAATATGTTTCTTTCTAGCTGTTCCTATATTTGTGATGCGTAAATCCAAATATATTTCAGTTAATAATTATAAGTAGGGATGTGTCGATTTCAAGGGTCGATTCACGATTCCACCGATTCTTCAGAAAACAATCGTTATCGAGAATCGGTGACCCAAAGCCGATTTCTAGGAACCGATCGATACTGCTGAATTTGGAGATAGTTTTGTTAACCTAATCATGTAATTATTATGAATCTATTCTTGTCCTTAATTATAAACAAGAACTATTATACAATATATCTCTTCAATCAATAATAACAGAACAATTTTTCATGTATTGGATCAACACTGCTTAATACAGGATTTAATAAAAAAATAAAAAAAGTTTAAAAACCGGCATAATATATGTATTTGGTATTGAAATCAATAGAATTATAAAAAATTTTAAACCTGAAGCTCTAAAAAAACCAATGCTGCAAGACAACAACATAATTTTATTATGCTCTTTAATTATTCTGGTTTTATTTAATACATTTTTTTTTCATTTTATATACATTGCCTGTATTGTACTTTTGTTAATATATAAATTTATTGAAATTTACAAGAGTACAAAATATATACATCAAGAAAATGTAGTGATAGTGAATTCAATGGCATGTAAATAACTTGTGAAGAACTTCTCACTAGTACCACTTCAATAACTTCTACACTATAAGCTCTCAAGGCTATCTTCTTTTCAGACGCCTCGGAGGATTATCGGGAATAGAGTGGGAAGCAAGCTGGAAGACTAGTGGATTAGAGTGGTTGTGGAGGTTTCTATGGAAGGATAGGTATCTGATTTGGGCTAAATCAGTAACATATGGGACATTAAGATCTTTATGGGTAAGTTTATTGGTAACAAAGAAAGGATCATTCAGGATTTTTCGAAGGATTTTGGATTGTAAAGACTGGATAAGGGAAGAATTGGAAGGTTTATTTGAGCCCCATATGTACAAGTAGGTCTGATAACTGCCATGTAAATGAGTCCTTTGAAGTAAATCGGAAGGTTTGAACATTTGTCTAGTAAATGTTGAAGAAGTCGATAACGACGAGCAGTTTCCTGTCGTTTTAGTCTTGTATGTGGATTCCAAGTTAAACGTTTGTCCAAGTGGAGTCGTAGGTATCGGATCTGTTCAATAGGGATTAGTGGAATGTCATAAAAGGATACTGTAGGGCAGGAGGTCGTAGGTTTACGACGAAGGGTAAAGGTTATTTGATGAGATTTATTAGGATTTATTTTGATTCTCCATTTTTGACACCGTTCTTGAAGGTTTAGGATATGGGATTGGAGTGTTTGAGAGGCAATGAAGGGATCATAGTTTACTGTATAACACACATGTGTCATCAGCTTAAGTGGTGAGGAGAATATTTAATTTATATATTATATGATATTAGAAATAACTCCTGTTTGCTGTGTCTTGAATTATTATTGTTTATTAGGTCTCATATTGATTATATATTACTATGACCATCGATAAGAGAATCGATTTCTTGTTACCGGGACCAGAATCGAGAATTGAAAACTTTTGGTACCGACACATCACTAATTATATTTTGTCATTTTTTTTTTTTTTTTTTTTAATTTCTTTGTAAAAAAAGGATTAGTATGTACTTTATAGGTAATAAAAAATTGTTCTTGACTATATCAGATTTTAATATTTTTTAATTTCAAAAAATAATTAATACATTATAGTCTTATTAGACTTAAATATTACATCCTGCTGTAACAAACGTTTTGTGTCAGTCATCGTCCATTATAACAATGCGATATAAAAAAAAAAATTACTCAAATAGAATATGAATAAATTAGTAAAATTTGCAACCAGGCATTTATGAAGTGTGTTCTGTTGATTTAAAAAAAAGTGTTTGCTTCATGTAAAAAGTAAATCTAATATTTCTAGTACAATTGAGAAGTTTTCTAGTTAAAAAAAAAAAATGTCAGTTGTTAGTTAGATGCTGCATAACTTTGCGCTACTAATAAACTAGAATCGAAAGCAGTTAGTTCGGTTGAGGACTGATTTCAATGGTTTGCTACGGTTTCTCGAGAGGGTTCAACTTAGAACCAACTGTAAATAGCTCTGTTTTCAGAACCGAGTAGTATCAGAGTTCTATGAACAGCAATTTATATTGCATACCCGGGAAAGAAATTTTGTTTTATCGACAAGTTACTATTACAAAGTATTATGAATAATTTATATTAAATTATTTTTAAAAAAATATGCAGTTAAACAGCATCTGTTTTTAAACGATCCGCAATTGAAGCGTTAAATTCCAAAATCAGCTGTTTATTTTTTTAAATTGTTCACAGCTGGTCGATAAAGATAAAGGTTAGACTGGATTAGAAAGGGGAATTATTTTTTAAGGCCGTTCTCATTATGATTTAACTACTTTATTGAGACAACGTTTTACTTAAAGAAAGTCTAAAAGGAAAAATATTTAATAAAAATAAAAAATAAAAAAACGTGAAAATTGGACTTGGTCAGTTTCGGAATTCCACGCCTCCATTATTCTATGAGTATAACAAATATTGAATTAATTAGTACTGAAAACAAAGTCTGATTAAAAATTAAGCTTGGATAATAAATATTTATGAAAGAAAGATAATTACGGTTTGAAGAAGTTCTGGACTGACTTCAACTACAAACCCAACAGTCTGCTATGATAGTTTGATGATAGTCTCTTGAGAGGTACCCCGGAGTACTACAGTACCCCAGATATCTAATTATTTCTATATAAGTTCACTACAATGAGCTAGTGACTTAGTCCTTCTGGTAGGTTCCTAAGTTTGGCGTTTGTATTTGAAGTGTAGAATTCCAAAACCAAATAAGGCAATTTTTTTATTTATTTATTATATTTATTTAGTTTGAGAGGGCGTTTAACTGCCAGGTCATAAACACCCGTTGGTAGTTAAAATTTAATTAATTATTAAAATTATTAGAGACTGGCTATTAATTTAGAGTCATTGATGAATTTAAAGACGGCTTGTATAACGGATTCATCGTTTCTTAACGCCATTGAGATATTTGTTGGTATCCCTAACTGGTTTAGGTGGATTCTACAGCGTTTACATTCTTCGATTATGTTTACTTTCATTTCAAAACAGCATCCTTAAGGACGAAAACTAATTCTAATTGTGTAAGGAGAGAGTGGCCAAGGATGACCTTCGGCCTCAAAAATTCGTCAGATCTGGAAAACAGTGTTTTAAAACCAGCTATAAGGACACTGTTTTACAGATCTGCCATGATCTAACGATTTTTCGAGGCCGAAGGACATCCTTGGCCACTCTCTCCTTCCACAATTAGCTATTAATTTTCGTCCTTAAGGATGCTGTTTTAAGATGGCGGAATTTAACGATTTTATTTTGTCCATAAGGATAATATGTTGAAATATGGTAGTTTATATCTGCATGGAAATACTTCCTGTTTGAATTTGTCAGCTGGTTGATAAAGGTTGAGGTTTGATTGGATGAGGAAGGAGAATTATTACTTGTATGGCTGTTTTCAACGGATTTAACTACTTTATGAGAGAACTTTTCACTTAAAGATAGTCTAGTAGGAAAACTATTTAATAAAAATTAAAAAATAAAAAAATCTGGATTTCCACTCCTCCATTATTGTATAAGTAAAACGAATACTGAATTAATTAGTACTAAAAACAAAGTTTAATTTGAAAGTAAGCTTGAATAATAAATATATTTAAAGCAAGGAACATTAGAGTTTGAAAAAGTTCTAGATCAATTTCAAACTGCTAACCCAACATTATGCTATGATAGTTAGTTATTCCGGTATGAGAGGTATTCCGAGGTACTGGAGCACTCCAGATAGCTTATTACTTCTATATTAGTTCACTATAATGAGCTAGTGACATATTATTTCTGGTAGTTTCCTAAGTTTGGCACTACTTTTTGACGAAGGTAATAAATCCAATGCAGTAAAGATTCGCGTAATAATTGAATTATACAACTCAACTAAAGGCGATGTTGACACTTTAGATTAGTTGTGCCACAAGGAAGACATATCGCTGGGCTCGTAAGACACTGTTAGATTCAGCTCGTTTTTACTGTTAAAAGGATGGAAACATCCATGGAAAGAAAAATTCAATAAAAAAATAAGAACCTTTATGAATTTAGTTTGGGAATTTGTTAGAAAACACGTATTAAACCATTAGTCCAAATAGACAACATTATCCCCGCTTTCTGGGATGCAAGTCTTCAAATTTGAAACACTGCCGGAAGTACCATCGACTAAGGGAGCAACAGCCGGAATATTTTTTTTATGTGATCGGAGAAAGTACGGCAAAAACCGAACGAATTGATAAAAGTTTATTTGTTCGGATTATATACCAAACATATACGTGCAGTGCAGAAAATAATAATATTTTCTTTTTATAAGTTTATGTTACAATATTTTAACACTCTATACTTATGCACTTTAAATGAAAATAAATTCTCATAAAAATTTTTTTACTGTGCTACATTAGTACCCTACTGTACCCTGGAATATCTTTTAAGGATACCTCTACACATTATAAATTGCTCCTTATAACCCCTTTATAGGAAATAAAATTTTTTTCAATAAGTACAATGCCAATAAAGCCTGTCAATAAACGCGAAGAAAAGACACTACAATACGGTCGTAAAACCGGTGATATTATATGGAATGGAAACCGCTTCCCTCCACAGCCTAAGGAAAATGTTAGGGATAGAAAGAAGAATACTAAAAGAATTTACGGCCTAAATAAGACACAAGAAGGCTAAAGGTTGAGACTTAATAAGGAAATATACAAAGAAATAAATAATTTGGAAACGGACATAAGAATGAGAAGATGAAGGTTCTTTAGGAATATGGTGAGGATGCACCCAAAGATATTAAATCGAGAAATCTTCTATAAAATGAGAGGATACAAGAGTGCTGGGGTATATCTAACAGGTGACGGAAGAAATTGAGAGAATGAAAGTAACATACTAAGACTGTTTCGATATTGATGACTATAGCAAAAGACTAAAAGAAATTAAGGCCCTTGTGTGAAAAAGAGATGCGAGAAAAGGAGTAGCGTGGACCGAGCGAAGAAGGAAGAAGCAGTCGGAAAGAATGAGAAAGTGGTGCGAAGAGAGGAGGAAGGAGAGAAGGGGTATGAAAAGAAGTGAAAATGATATTTCCGTGGTATCTAAGGCCTTTCCGTAAAAAAAAAGAAAAAGAAAAAAATATAATGCCAAGAAATTTGATTAATGATTACAACTGAATTAAAAAATATTATGGAGAATGAATAAACACAATTTAAAACCGATATTAGTGCCTAGAAAAATGAAGAAAGTAATACTTTGTGTTATGGCAGTACCACCCTAGGTCGACAAGACCATTTTTTTTTTCTTTTTAATCTTTAAATGATAATTTTATCAGTTTAGGCAACATTAGGCGATAAAGGCTTATGATTTAAGATATACTTTTTTTTTTTTTTTTTTTTTTTTTTTTTTTTCTCTTTCAAATTTTGATTCACACCTGTTATTAGGGTAACAATCAGTGAATGTATTGAAATTGTAATAATACAGGCCTTGTATGCGTGTGGGAGACTAGCACTTAATAATACCTCCTTCTGGCATGACTAAAGAGATTTATTTGAGCAAATCTATCATCCAGCTTCTTTTAAGCCTTCTGAGAGTATTTCCAGGTATGCCAGTCGTGGTCATGTCATTAATGAGTATGTTGTTATGTCCTTGAAGTCTGTCGTGAAATCGTCTACAAAGGTCATGTGTATGTTCCTTTACTAAGGGTACTTCTAAATCAGTGTGAAGTGTGTGGTTTGAAATGTACCAAGGTGACTTCGAGATTGGTCTTAGTAATTTTGATTGGAATATTTGTATTTTTTTAAGGTTTGTATTTTTTGCAGCCCCGTATTTTTTGTGCGGCGTATGTCCATATGGGTTTAAGTAAGTAAGTGTTTGAGATATTCTAAAATTATCTTAACAATGCCTTATAATTCATAGCTAACAATATTTCTTACATCAAATTCGTTAACATAATCTGTTGTGAAATTCCTAAGCTTGGATGAAGTAATAAATGACCCCGAGAAGATATTTAGCCCCTAAAGATGACGGATTGGTTGAGTAATGGAAAAGAAGTCGAATCAATACTTTCCCATTCGGACTTAGCACTTTCTCTAATCAAGCAAAAATTCGCTCATATGAAATCGACTTGATTATTTCCAGGCTCAATGTGTTCCTACACTTGATTACTTTTATTCTGAGAACAGAGAACGTACTAGGGATCTGAGTAGTTTTGAGACCTGCTTATTTTAATTACAGAATAAGGAATTATTCAGTACTAGTATCCCCCGTCGCGGCTTCGCCCGCTTTGATTATTGAAGAACTTAAATAATTTTAATAATTAAAGCATTATTTGTTTATAGATAAAAATATTGTAATTATGTATGCAATTGAACATTATTTATTCAATGATATTTTCACGAATAGCAGTAATTTTAATTATTAATATTTTTTATTATTATTTATTATAATTAATTATCATAGCCAGACGATTTTTATATGTATTGTACTCATTTGTTTTTCTTAGGGACAAGTTGTCCCAGAATAAAGTTCATTTTCTGCTTCTTCTTCTTGATTGAAAAGACAAGAAGCTGCTCCTAAATTTCGACTCTACTTCAACTTTTACTAGACAAACGATCAAAACTCCCAATTAATTACAAACAAAAAAAACTCATATACATGACTGTGATAAGACCTATTTGGACACATGGAGATGAGCTTTGGGGCTCTACTAAACAATCCAATTCATCTCGTATCCAATTCTTACAATCCAAAATCTTTCGAAAAATCCTCAATGCTCCCTCATTACTTGGTCACCAATAAACTTATCCATAAAGATCTCAATGTTCCATATGTTGCTGATTTATCCCACACCAGATACCTATCCTTTCATAGTAAGCTCGTAACCACTCAAATTTACTAGTTTCACTACTTGCTTCCCACTCCATTCCCGATAATCCTCCGAGGCGTCTACAAAGAAGATATCCTAGGCACCTTCTAGAACAGAATTTTTATTGTACTAGAGATAAATAGTTATTTTCTATTTTTTGACATGTTACTGTAATCGTTGTCAACACATTTACTTGATGTATATATTTTGTACAGTAGTAAATTTCAATAAATGAACATAGAAAAAAAAAATTAAAAAAAATTCGGTGTCATTTTTTTTTCTTTTTGTTTGAGATAGTTTAAAAAGACCTATCCTAATAACAACGACTGAATTATTCATCATTATAACTTTCTTAATATGTTTGAGACTTTAATAACAGTATTTATCTGAGTCATTTTCTAAACCTCATTTTAATGTATTGGTGTATTTACATAAAATTTATCATAGTTGTTCCTTTGTTCTTCTTATTTGTTTCATTTATTATTGATTGAAGAAGAATCCTTCTTTCCAATCGGAAATCAGGAAAGTGGTCCAACAACTCGGAGGATCCAGCTGCTGGCAAACTTACAGCTGACAGCTCTAAGCTTTTGTCTTTGGCTTTAGCCTTCTGCAACATCTGGGATTTCCATTTGTTCTTCACTAATCTGTCAATGTTTCTTTTGTTCTCAATGTTTCTGATGAGGAAGATATTAGAAAATGTTGAATTGGGTATTCGTTTGTCCTTTGATTAAATTAAGTTTCAATAATTGTTACCCTATGCCTTTTTATAAATTTTGATTTTTGTAATTGGCTTTCTCGTTGGCTTCTGATTGCAGATTGTGATGAAGAATATCACTTTTTGAGATGAATTTTATGGGCAGAAGAATCTGTTTTTACAGGGTTCTAAGCGACAAAATTGGCGAAGTGGCGGTTTTTAAGGTTTTAAACTGTATCATAGTATGATATAGTACTCCATTATGTGATTATTATTATTTTTTAATTTATAATTTATTGAAATTTACAACTGTACAAATATACATTAAGTAAATGTGTTAAAAATGCTTACAATAACATGGTAAAACTTGAAAAGAACTACTTATCAGTAGCACTTCAATAAAAATCTACACAAGAAGATCTCTAGGCCATCTTCTTTTCAGACGCCTCGGGGTATGTGTTTATACATGTAAATATAACAAATTAATATTTAAATATAAAATATACCTTACAAAACTAACAAAAACTTTGGATTATGATATTCTTTCACTGATTACTTAGAATTTTATGTTTGTTGCTTACAATCTTTTTCGGCGGACCCATTCAATTATAGTTGGACTTTTTATTTCGTAGGACCTAACACTAATCACTCAGCTTGGTTTTCGACAAATTTAAGAATTTATAGACGTCTAGAAATCTATTTCTCTTGATAGATTATAACATGGCAGTGTTATAAAACAAAACAAAAAAAAACAAAACTTGTCTTTGAACCACAACTTTTCCACACTTTGTTTCAAGTTTCCTCCTTAAAAATCTATGTAAACATGCTTGCTTACATAGATTCCATCTATAAAATAAAGATTTCCCCCACCCCCATGTTTCAGTTGGGCGTAAACATTTTTGAGGGCTCAGCTGGTTTTCTCCACTTACAGCAACGGCCATCGGACCCAGAAATATTAAATTTACTTTCATGAGCAAATATTACACTTGTCCGAAACTCAGGTTCCTTCAGTAAATATTCATTATCAAATTACATCTTATCTATTAGATTATTTTTTTAGCTGATGAAAGGTTTCGTACGGACTATTCGTCTATGAAGTTAATCATAGGACACGCCACACCGTTTTTGCACTAACCGGCACTAAGCATTTAGATAGTCCAACGTGGATTTATTTTAATTTCCCTGACTTAATTCTAAAGCTATTAATTTTGTTTCTGGCAATAAGCTTGTACTTCTGGAATCTATATTGGACTAATTTAAGTATTAAAAATTACTAATATTCAAATTTTGGACATTTAGATATAATAATAAATATTGGCAATGACAAATTTTAGTTATATTATTGTATTTTTTATATTCTAAATTAATCAATTATCATCGCATGACTTACACCTGTTTAATAATTTGTTGTGTTATTAATATAGATTCCTTCTATTGTTTGTTATTTATGAGTTTCATTCCCAAAATAATTGCCGAAACATTCAGTGAAATAGAAAATTAATTTTTATTAAGGAGTATAATTTCAAGAAATCTGATTATTAATTGCAATTACATTGTTTATCCTAGTTCATTCAGAATCCGGTCTAGTTAAGATATTAGTAAGTTCATTGCCATTTATTTTTTTCAACGATCGAGAATTATAAATAAAACAAATATTGAATTAATTAGTACAAAAAAAAGAAAGTTTAATTTGAAAGTAGGCAGATATCTTCAAAAAAAAAAAAAATAATACTTGGATAATTAATATTTTGGAAATAAAGAACATTACAGTTTGAAGAAGTTTTACGGACCAACTTCAAACTTCTGCCTCGTCGGCAGTTCTAAAAAGTTTTTGTTCAAAATATTAAAGACGAATTTCTCGACATCAATAGACTCTTAAATTTATTGAACGGCAAGGGGAGTGGTTTATTTGATTGTCGTGTCAGAAGTGAAGTACGAAATCCGAAAAAATCTTACTTTTTACGAGTGTTGAAAAATGTACAAAAATTGACTGCAATTCAGCTATTCTGATAATTTATAAATTTTTATTTTTTAAAAGTAAAAGCAATACTATTTGTAGCTTTTAAATGCGGTCAATCATCTAATACACAAAGCACATAACCAAATCTAAGAAAAGAAACTTATTTATTTATTATAAGTTTTCAAAATAATATTAAATACAAATAAGGGATAATCGATAACGATTTAAGTTCATCATTAATCAGATATTGATCAATCCAAATATTGATTAAACTTGCAATATTGCTTTTAATATAATAATTATTAATATTCTATTGTGCCGCAGCGCAGTCAGTAGTAATATGCTTAAACGCTTACCCAGTTAAATTCAATGGCGGAAGAGCTAAATCTGATAAGCAGGGAAATGCTTTGTTTTAGTTTGTGTCAGAATACAGAATCCCTGTCTCAATGGTATCTCCTCTCGGAATAGAATGTCCCATCTATCCAATATAGGGACAATAATCCATTAAACCAGATTATATTGCTCCTATCAGTGGAAACAATCAGTGAAAACGTTACAAAGTTAAACCGGAAAAAAACCAGCAATATAATGCAAAAAAAAATAATGTCGAGCCAGTGATCAGCTTCTAATTAACTGTTAATACGCCTTACGTTGTCACCGATAAACTTATCCATAAAGATCTTAATGTTCCATATGTTGCTGATTTAGCCCACACCAGATACCTATCCTTTCATAGTAAGCTCCATAACCTCTCAAATCCCCTAATTACTAACTTTCAACAGCTTTCTACACCATTCTCGATAATCGTCCGAGACATCTGAAAAGGAGATGGCCCAGAGACCTTCTACTGCAGATTTTTTATTAAAGTGCTACTAATGAGTAGTTCTTTACAAGTTATTTACATGTATTCATTGTATTCATGCCATTTTATTCACTATCAACACATTTACTTGACGTATATATTTTGTACAGTTGTAAGTTTTAATAAATTGTTACAATAAAAAAAAAATGTTGAAAAACAATTTTTTAATTATTTATATGAATACTACATGAATCAATCCCTCCACACATTTTTAGAAAAAGAAAAACATAACTAATTATAATTATTTATTCCTTAAAGATTCATTCTTAAATTTAATTATAATAAATTAAGCTGATGACACATGTGTATTATCAGTAAATAATAATCCTTTCATCGCAACCCAATCACTACAATCTCATATTACTAACATTCAAGAATGGTGTCGAAATTTGAGAATTAAAATAAATCTAAACAAATCCCATCAAATAACCTTCACTTCGACGTAAACCCACTACTTCCTGTCCTACAGTATCCTTCAACGATGTTCCACAAATCCCTCCTGAACAGATCCGCTACCGAGGACTCCACTTCGACAAACGTCTTACTTGGAATCCACATCCAAGACTAAAACGAAAAGAAACTGCTCGTCGTTACAGACTACTCCAACATTTACAAGAAACGAACGTTCAAAGCTCCCCATAAACTACAAAAGATTTGTTTACATGGCAGTAATTGGACCCATTTGGACATACGGAGTAGGTATTTGGGACTCCAAGCCTTCCAAATCATTGTATCTAATCCTCACAATCGAAAATCCTTCATACAATGCTCAATGCTCCTTAGTATGCCACAAGGTTATCCATAAAGACCTTAATGTCCCATCTATATGTTGCTGATTTAGCCCAAACCAGATAAGTATCCTTCCGTAGTGAGCTCCTTAACCACTCTAATCCACAAGTCTCCCAACTTGCTTCCCACTCAATTCCCGATATTCCTCCGAGGCGTTTAGAAAGAAGATGGCCTATAGACCTTTAAGTGTAGATTTTATTGAAGTGCTACTAGTGTGTAGTTCTTCACAAGTTATTTACATGCCATTGTATTCACTATCAACACATTCGCTTGATCTATATTAGTTTGTACAGTTGTAAATATCAATAAATAAATAAATAAAAATATATAACAAATAATAAACATATAAAAGGAAAGCCATTTTTCTTTCTAATCACTAACCGCGAAAACTACTGAACCGATCTATACCAAATTTTAACTTCTTCAACTGTAAAATTCTAGGAAGGTCTATAAATAATAAAATTTACAATAATAATTTAAATGAGCAATGTTGAGTAGCAGAAGTTATTTTTGCCACACTTTCATATACTTTTATAGTTAGATATTAAAATCGAACCAGATGAAATCAATACAATTATTTATGCCGAAGAAAAGTTATTCTTCTTCTTTTCTTTTTTCTCTTCCTCCTTAGTGCCTTTCAGCGTGGAGGTGCCTCTGTCCAAGCAAACCAATCCTCCCTATCCCGAGCCAGCGCCCTCATGGCATTCCAGTCTTTGCCTCTCTTTTCTCCCACCTTGGAGGTGTGGTCCATCCATTGAGTTCTGGGTCTCCCTCTGGGACGTTTTCCTGTTGGTCTGGCCTCAAAGTACTTTCTCGGGTCTCGGTCCTCACTCATCCGGCAGAGATCTAAGTTGCCTCTTTTCAAGGGTATCCTTTAGAGAGACAACCCCTAGATCCTCTCTAGTTCTATCGTTCCTGATCCGATCCCTTCTGGTTCGGCCCGCTACTTTCCGTAGGTACCTCATTTCCGCTGCAGTTATTACCGTTATTGCAGAAAAGTTATTACCTAATCAAAATGTCGAACCTTTGATTATTGATATGGTGACCAAAAATATGATCCACGTGCCTTTAGTTGTATGAACTGATAATGCAATCCATTATCCACAAGAGTTTGTTAATAGTCTCTGTCCATCTGGATTATCAATTCATACATTTAAATTTGATGCCCAATTATGCTTTTATCTAATCTTCAAATACATAATCAGTACAATTTTAATCAGGGCTAAAAATTACTGATACGCATAAAATATCATTGATAAAATTATGATAGATTGCGTACTTCAATACAAGATTTTTGTTGATGAATAAATAAAACTTCAATGATTGGGCGAAGCTATTTAAAATATAAAAATGTATTGTAATATTGTGATGGTTGAACAATAGAAATTTAAAAATTAATTTTAGGCCTACAGTGAATGGGAAAATGAATTTCTTAGGGCAGTTTGAAAAATGAATTACGACAAAAAAAAAAGAAGCCTTGGACAATTAATTATTCCAGACCTTCACCTCATCATTAATCAATTCCAAGAAAATCAACCGTAAGTGAGAAATACTTTACTTAGGTTAACTTAGTTTTCAATTTGTGAAAATGGAAAACTGAAGGCGTTAATGTATTTTAAATTATAGGAACAATCTATTATTTTCTTCTCCATTATTTCTATTTTAAATCACTTTTAAAATCATAGTATTTGAGAGCTATTTACACATCTACATATTATATTAAATGAAAAGTAAATATCCTTAACGAAATAATGAAATGATTGGTTTTGATATTATCTTTATCGACTGAACAATAAATTTTCTAAAAATGGATCTTTAGTTATCAAAAGCGGAATAAAAAAAAAGTTGAATTAAATTAAAAATTGTTATTCATTAATTTTGAAAATTCCTTCTCAGACACGACTCATCGTTGCCTTTAATAAACTTCAAATTTATTTTCAACTTGAACAAAGGCAAAAAGGAAATTGATAACGGGCAATCTTGTGAAAAATGAAGACTTCAAACATAATAAAGGGCGTTGAAAAAGCGATTAAATCTTAATTCGACTTGACCTAAAGGTTTCCATAAAACAGGCAACGAGGCTCGTAGCTAAATTAATTCATTTCGAGGGAAATCTCTCTTCCTTATAATTCCTGTTATTTCTTATCTCAACATTGTCTGTGACGATAATCTCTAATATATACCGGTATAAAAAAATTTAATATTAAGAATGGAAAAAGCAATATTTAGCTGTATAAAAGATTTAATTTAGTAGCATTAACAAATTAATATTTTATTTCTAATAAAGTCAAATTTTAGAAAAAAAAACGACTTTAAAATTAAACCTACTATTACAAAATTGAACTAAAAAGTAAAAAATAATATTTAAATTACTTCAAAACAAAGAGCATTTTATGAGAATCGACGAAATTAGCGATACATGTACCTATATTATATTCACAATATATGATCAGTTATTTTTAAAGAAGGTGCCAGCCATGAAGGGCAGTTTATTTTGTCCTTTGCAACAAACTTTCGAATGTCGAGGAGACAGCGTTGGGGCGGTGATGAAATAGTGGGAAGATAACATTTATCAGCTTTCTTTCGATTTCTGTTTGATCGAAATTAGTGAATATAATATATGTACATGTGATTTCGTTGATTATCCTTTGATGCTCTACGTTTTGAAGTAATTTAAATATTATTTTTTTACTTCTTTGTTCAAGTTTGTACATGTAGGTTTAATCTTGTAGTTGTTGTTTTTTTTTGTTTTATTTTCACTAAAAATTACCTTTATTTTTCAATTCAAAAATAAAGAGAACAAAAAAAAACTGTCTTTTAATACACATAACCTAAATTAACAAACAAACTTAACACACAAAATGCATTTAATTTTTAACATGGAACAAGTTTTACCGGAGACCTGGTCAAAAGCGATACGTTTTGGGGGAGCTCTAGGGCGTTACGCCTGGTTTAATGGTTTGATATTAGGATAATAGGATCAGTAAAGAGTTCAACTCTCATATAATAATTAACACTATCAATAGGGACAGATTCTAATGAGTGAGCTCTTTTTGACTTTGTTTTTCCTAATACGAAATAAAAAATTTTAACTTGGATTTGACCGATCTTCCTCAACTTTTTTTTATCTGAAAACCATATCACGTTTGAAATTTCTATTTTTAAGTGTAGCAGCTTTTTTTTGGGGGCGCTCTAGCTCAGTCTGTGTTGCTCGGGTCAAAAATTTTGACAGCATCTTACTGGTCCAAAATTTAAAGTAGAGTATTTTTTTCTATATAACATATGTCGCTAAGACCTACCGTTATCAGCTATATTGGTTTGAATAAAAAAAGGTCACCTTTGAAACCTAAATTTTTAAGTGTAAGCGCTGCAGTGTTGGTTTTCGGAAAACTAGATGGATGCTGGCCTTGAAAACGTTTTGTGTATAATGCGTTCTATAAATGTCTCAAATAATTCGATATTGTAATTAAAATTCAATTTTAAATATTGACATAAACCCTATTTGTATTTGTAAATACTAGAATTTTCTCTCCGGAGAAATCGAAAGATGTGGAATGTCTATTCATTGACCTGGAAAAGGCGTACGACTCGGTTCCTAGAAAGAAATTATGGGAAGCTCTGAAAGAGGCTAATATTGCGGAAGACATGGTAAACATAAATACTAGAAACTATTTTTTTTTTAAATTTTAATAATTATCATTATTTTAATTAGTTAAAAAGGTATCAAAACAGTAGAAAAGTTTAAATATCTGGGATCAACGTTCAATAATGTAAAAATATCAGAATAAACAATAGAACAATAAGGGTAAAATCCCAAGATTCCGGGAAATTCAGGTATATGGTAGAAGGTAATGATCAAGCGGATTTAGCAGCCAAAGAAGCGTGTTCCCTCTTTCAATTACCCTTAATCCCTCTAATATGATACAATATCAAAATTTGACCCCAAAATTTAACAGATCTCAAATTGTTCTTAAAACGTCAAGATCATATAGTTTGGCATGAAAGATGGCTTGGAACCGACAGAAAACAAAACTTAAAAAAATTAGACCAATTCCAGGACCATGGTAAGAAGAACCAGGACCAAGAAAAGAACAAGTCGTCTTCACAAGACTAAGAATTGGACACTCAAAATTAACCTTTCCAATAAGTTATTTTACTCAAGATGATCAACATTCTTCGGAAAATGTCAGGCAAGCTTATTGTAACCATTTCTTATATAATTTTATTTGAATTTCTTATCAATCTGCAGGTACAATAAGTCTGAATGCAGAGTTATGGCTCATACATATGATTCCTATTTGTCTATCAAAGAGTATTATAGTATCTTTGTCTATTATAAGTATTATATATATTTGTGACTAAATATGCTATTTCATGCCTCTGTTTTTTTTAGCATTTATTTGCGATTATTTTTCATAGCTTCCATCCAAGCTTAGAACATCGCTAGTTAAGGTAGAAATGTCTTGATTACAACTTGACGATACTTAAACGAGAATAATGATAGTTGATAGCAGGTGTAATATAAGGGCCACTTTGATAAATATTGATAATAGCCTCGTAGGAATCAGACAAGGAATAATCTCGCGTAATTACATGGAAGGAGATAAGTCGACTGTAAATTATGGGAGGAGATGTGAGGAGGGAACGGCCGCTATAAATATCCCCACCATTCCTAGGCTTTTATTGGAGTCGTTCCAGCCCTCCAGCACTCCAGCAGGGCTCCTAGCACTCTCCCCTACTTCCAGTATTGGATTGTTATAGCTCCAGTTTTTAATAACTGAGAACCCTTCGCATAATCTGGATATGTATATTGGAAGGAGCGGTGAGCGACGAGGGATCAAATGATATTTCCTATAAAAATTCCAGGCTTTTGGCAGGGAGAGCATTGGTTCTCCGTTCCGCTTCATCTTCCGGGTTATACATTTTCTTTTTTTTTTTTTTTTTTTTTTTTTAACGAAAAATGTATTTTTAAATAAAAATGGACATGCAGAAATATATTTTTGTAAGTATTATTAATTAATCCACACATATTAAATACAAATCTAATCTTAAATTTTTTAAAAAAATGATGCGGCACTTTAAGGATTTACCATGTATATGTATGCAGTCATAGATACAAAGCAATAAAAAATATATTTTAATTTACAGTACCGACGTTTCGGCCAACAATGTAAGCCTTCTTTAGGGGTAGAAGAAAGACAAACAAAAAGATATGATAAAGAGAATGAATAAATGAAAACGTAAGAAACAAACAATAGTATGAATAAAAATAAATTTAAAAATTAATAATAAAAAAATGAATTAATTAATAAAGATTTTTCATACTATTGTTTCTCTCTTATTAGTTTTTCATCTATCTCCTCTCTTTGTCATATATTTTTATTTGTCTTTTTTCTTGCCCCGAAGAAGGCTTATATTGTAGGCTGAAACTTCAGCACTATAAATTAAAATTTATTTTTAATTGCTGTGTATATATGACTGCATACCCCAACAACCTTAATCTTCATTAGTTTCTCAGTTTAAAAATAATATACCAATAATTTAATTTAACCTAAACCTCTCAAAAGAGGAAAAATCCATTTTTTTTTTTTTTTTTTTTTTTTTAGGTTTTCACACAAGGAATGCCAAGAAAATTATTTGTATTATGATATGGAAATTATTTTTTAACTATAAATCATTATAGTTAGGATGTTTTTGTAACTCCACATGTCTCTTTTTGCGTTTGATCTATACTTTGAGTTTGAGCTTAAAAAATAAAATCACCGTTTTGCGAAATATAAATATATTAGCAGGCATAGTGGCAGGACAGGACAAGTGTAAACCTCCCCACAAATCCGCATTCAAACTAGCACTGAAAACTAAAACGTCAAGTTCAGAAAGCTGCCAGGTAGCGTCTTAACAATAGACTCCCTCTATGCCTACCTCTGGCAGCGACAACTGAAGAAAAACGTCTTTACCTAAGGAGTATGCTATAGGCAGATTTCACAGGTTCACAAAGCACAAAAGAATTGTAACGTACTTCTTAACAGATGTTTCTATCATCAGAAGAATATATTTCACAAAATATATTTATTTTTAGCTATTTATTGAAATTTACAACTGTATTTATTACAGTAAAATGAAAATACATCAAGTAGCTGTAAAGAAAATGCTCACAATTTAATGTGATTTGCTTGAGAAGTAACTACCCATTGGTAGCATTTCAATATAAGAAGATCCCAAGGCCACTTTTTTTCAGACGCCTGGGTGGGTTATGGGGAAGCTAGTTGAGATACTAGTGGATTAAAAAGGATATGAGTTTACAATGAAATAATATATTTCTGGTTTGGGTTAAATCAGCAATATACAGGACATCGTTAGGGATAAGTTTATTGGTGACATAATAAGGAGCATTGAGAATTTTACAAAGGATTTAGGATTGGATATGATAGGATTGGATACGAGAAGAATCGGAAGTTATAGTGAATACTCGAAGCTCAACTTCGTATGTCCAATTATAATTATTACTGCCTAATTAGTGTCATATAAATAATTGTAAAATTAATAATTGTAATTTAACGCTTGTCTAGTGAAGGATTGCTGCTTTCAGATCTGCCAGGATCTGACGATTTTCAGGGCCGAAAAAAATCCTTCCTAAAAAATTAGTATTCGCTCTTAAACAGACTATTTCGATATCATCCCGGATTTTAAAAGGTCGCAGGGTTCTATTCTAAGATATTTTAAGATTTAGCAATTTTCAATATGGTGGAAGGATATTTCGCTATTATTGTCCTTTTGAAAATCTGTGATTGTTGTCTTTTTTTTAAAATAGACTAAATGTTTTCATTTTAAGATGAAAAGGACATTCTCTCTCCCCGTTTATTCCTCTGGATTTAGGTTCTCTTGATCATTGTCCAACACATTTATAGTTTCTCTAATTAAATTTTTTATTCTTCACTGATTTTCAAATCAGTTCAGAAGGAAATCCTTGGCCACTCTCCTTCCCGTTAAATTAGTTTTCGTCCGTAAGGACACTATTTTGAGATCTCCCAGGAATTAACGATTTTAAACATTCGCAGGATATTTCACCATTGTTGACATTTTTCAAAATAATTAAATTATTACGTCTTTTAAAAAAGACAATCTCTCTTCCTGCATAATATTTCATGGTTTTTGTCCTTCCGGTCCTTGTTGAACTCATTTATCGGAAGGTTGGACCCTGAACAACAAGAAATTTTATTTGAAAACGACCATTTTTGTAAACAGTTTATTGTCGTTTAGGTGGATTAAATTAATTTTAAAATCCAGTTAGCTTCAAGCTTGAATCCGTTATTACCTAGTAAAACAAAAAAAAAAAAAAAAAAAAAAAAGGAAACGCGATTCAGTAAAGCTTTTGGTTCGAACTTTGATCACGAGCGAAATTTCGATTCGACAAAAGCGAATTACTCCTGTTTAATGAGAGTAAACACTAGTTTAAGAGGAAGCTCAGTGATGCATACGCTCAACGAACCAGCAATTTCCCAATAATTCAGGCAATACAGTTTTGGTCCAATAGGAAAATTAAACCGTAGCCTTTACCTGGAACCAATTAACAATTCACGACCTGGTGGATTTTCTAACTTTACTTCAATTAATATTTAATTTTTCCGATAGGCTCCCGTGATCGGATGTTTTAGCTGCGAGATGGAGTACATAAGAAAAGTTTTGAATATTTAATTTAGGTGATATCTTTCACTTCGTTATACGATATCACTTACTATTTTTAAAAATATTTTTTTATTCTAGTACATAGTTCCTTGCTAGAGCATCCTAATCATGGAATCCCCTTCCAACCATAATTCACCATCTTAAAACCCAAAGCATTATCAAACTTGTCTCTTCCTTCACCTATTAATTACTTAACCTTCCGATAGGTGCGCCTCCTAGGCCAGGACGGATCTCAAAGATACTACTTGTAAAGGGTGCGGCAGAGGAATAGGGTGTTTCTGAAAAATTCATAACTTCGTTAATTTTGCAAAAAAAAAGTTTTATTGATACCTTCAGTTAAGAAGGTGGGTCATAATGATAATAATGGGGTAAGGATTCAGCAAGACTGTGCCACGGCACACACAGCTCGGGCTGTTCTTCGTTCCCTGTTCCCCATGAAAACGGGCATCACATGACTGATGTAATCTTCCGTATCGAATATTATCGAATGGCAAGTCCTTACGAATGTCCTGATATCAATAAAACCTATTTTTTTTTTTTTTTTTTTTTTTTTTTTTTTTTTTTTTTTTTTTTTTTTTTTTTTTTTTTTTTTTTTTTTTTTTTTTTTTTTTTTTTTTTTTTTTTTTTTTTTTTTTTTTTGCAAAATTAACGAAGCTATGATTTTTTCAAAAACCCGAATAAGCATATCTGCCTTTTTAATCGCTACATCTGTATTATATACCTGTTTAAAAAGGAAGATAATATCTTAGGGTTAGGACATTCTCTCTTCTCGTTAATTTGTTTTCACAGGACACTAATGATAACTATTTTCAGATCCGACAGAATATTCCTATTTTTCATGGCTGATGAATATTCCGCTATTTTTGTACCTTGAGAATTAATTACATTGTTTCATATTTTAAAAGGACACTCTTCCCGTTTGATCCTTTTGGTAATTGCTTTTTAATTTATTAATTTCTAACATATGATAATAAAATTCTGTTTTAAATATCTTAAATAAGTAATATGTTATTTAGTTTGGAATCTAATGCTGATTGAAATAATGTTTGGTAGGACAAGAGGGGCGTCCTATATGGCTAAATAGAAGACTCAATCTGATAATGCCGTTCCCTCTCCCTAGGGAATGGGCTGGCGGTGATAGATATCTTCCCGCCGGATCCCATCTGCTTCAGGGGAAATCCCTTCTTCTCTGTCGGTTGAACATATTTAATTTGTCTTAATGGTGATGGTGGGCAGAATTCGCAAAACTTTAGGATCTTATGGTTAATTTTCCCTGAACAAAAACGTTTATGTGAACAGGGGTCTGAAAATGAACTTAAAAAAAGTTATATCACAATACTTACAAAAAAACGTGTATTTAACAGCTAATTGCTGACAACTGGCTTTAAAATAAAATTTGGTAGAAGTTTTTAGTAGTACGAGCATAGATATTTCGTTTCATGATGTTTTTGAGTTAATGGTAAAGAGAATAAATAACATTAAATATTAAAATTAAAAGTTTATTTAATGGTTATATCAGTAAGATGTTAAAAAGATAACATTTCTGACAATTTTATTTTGTAATTAGCTTTAAAAATTTGCATACTCAAATTTCGTAACAATTTTTTTAATGAAAAATTATTAAAGATATGCAGCACTCAACCTGTTTATGATCGTTAATTCTCTGTAAAATGAGAGCAAATAATCCTTCAAATACAGACCCGATGAGTAATCAAAACAAAACTGAACGATTAATTAGTAATAGCGTCCAGATTTGAATATTTGCACATATCTGACAAACACCTCCCTACTCCATTAAACGCATTATAGATCATCATGAGACTTGAAAAATATATTTTTTAATATAATTATTATTTAATAAGCCCTTTTCTATTACTACCTAGTAGTAGTTGAACAAAGGAAATAACTAGGAAACCTAAAAAAATAAAGGCCCGCTTGAGGCTGTCGGTTAAAGAAATTATAACATGAATCATGAATCAAAAAAGTTCCTATACATAAAAATAGAGGTCTCAAATTTGACTTTTTTTATTCGAACTCAACAAACGTTATATAACAAAAATTATTCATTAAATTCTTGAGAAGCAGAATGTCGTCAAACTTTTGATGCGAGCAACACTGATTGTGAGTTAGAATACGAGGTGTGATCAAAAAGTTCCAGGACTGAATTTTTATACATTTATTCATACAACATACAGGATATTCAAATTTGTCTCCTTCGAAGTACCTACTCCCCTTGGGAAGCTACACACTTTTCCCACCGGTGTTTCCACTGATCAAAGGCTCCAGAAAACTCTTCTTTTGTAAAGGTGTTTAGCAGCTCCGTTGTTTTTTCTTCAATTTCGTTAACTGTTTGAAATCTTCGTCCTTTCAGGTGTCTCTTGAGCTTCGGGAAAAGAAAAAAGTAGGCTGGAGCCAGGTCAGGTGAGTAGGGGGGCTGAGGAATGACAGTCATTGCGTTTTTTACACAAAAAGGCCATCTTTAAACCTCTTGAACCACTGATAGCAGCATGATCGGCTTAGACATCCTTCACCAAAAGTAACATCAAAAAGGTTTCAGAAAACATTTTGTTCAGTTTCACACAAAACTTCACACAAACACGTTGCTCTTCTTTCACATCCATTTTCATAAAATAGCCAAACTCTATAAAACTAACCTCAAACAAACAGTGCTAATGTTACTTTCAGTGTTGTTATGATTGATCTGCAAACACAGCTGTGTTCCTGTCGAGTCAGGCAATACAATGCTGCCAACCGCATCCCTGTGAGACATTGCATTCCCATAGTATATAAAAAGTCCTGGAACTTTTTGATCACACCTCGTATATCAAAAAGGCTCCTACAATTAAAAATATATAATAATAAGAACCATATTCACTTGATTTCAGGTTTAGACATTTTATTGTAGTTCTGCTGGTATATAGTTAATTTACTATACAGTTATTACTATACAGTTATACATTTCAACAATTAAGTTTAAAGAAATAGAAAGGCCTCCTTGAGCCTGTCGGCTAAAGAGAGAGTAACATAGAACATGTCTTAGGGGTTTCTCCCTTGACCTTCGATGCTCACGTGTTTTCTGTTTTCTTTTTTTCTTACCTGTTATTCATTTGACGGTAGGAGATAAATTTTCAAATTAAATAACTTGAAAGATGACCTGGGGCCCTCACGAGAAAATGAAACGCCTCTGTCTAAACAACAGACTAAGACTACTATACTCTATTCTTCACAAACAATCGACTATAAAAATCAGACAACGATTAAATACTTATACTTACTTAAACCTTTATGGACTTGAGCATCACAAATTTATTGGGACAGCAAAAAGACTCACATTGAAAAATTTCAAACTTTTTAGTCTAAGGTTTTAAGAATCATAACTCGCTGACCCTGGTACGTCAGTAACAGAACATTGCATACAGACTTAAATATACCCACTGTACAGGACTATATCCACACTTCCTACAAACGATTTCATGACAAACTTCCAGGACACTACAACAAACTAATACAAAACATAGTGACTTTGGATATGCCAGAGACAACACGACGAAGGCTGAAGAGGAGCTGGTTAAGAGGTCTCCTAAGAAATATCTTTAAAAAATGCGACTGGAGTAGGTACCGCCGGGTGCTGAACTTCCTCATGCCTGACATGCCAATTTTTTAAATAATTTCTCATATCACATCAACTTATTGTCACGAATTGAGCAACAGGTGTGGATATAATAAATAAAGTGAAAAAAAAAACTTAATCCTGTTGACTTTCGATGTCCTTATGTTCTTTATTATTTTTCTGCTTACGTGTATGGTTTTAAATTTTTAAATCCTTAATATGATATTTTAAAATATTTTAACAGTATCCTTAAATGATATTCCACTAATCCCTGTTGAACAGACCCGCTATCTAGGACTCCACTTTAACAAACGTCTCACTTGGAATCCACATACAAGACTAAAGCGACAAGAAACTGCTCGTCGTTACAGTCTACTTCAAAATTTACAAAATAGATTCTTTTTAGATAGATGAATAATAACTTAAATGTAAGGACTTAAAGCTTAATGAACAGAAAAAAAAACTATAAGATCAATAAATCAAAGATTAAAATAACATTTAAGAGAATCCAATAATTAGACGAAGAAGTTACTGTTTGCTATCTATTTAAATAAAAATAATCTTAAATTCAACAAGATTGGAGTGGAACTAATTCACTAAGCAGCTTATAGTCCAAAAACAAACATTTAAAAATCATTTAAGACAATTTTTTTTTAATAATGAAATAACTGGCTTTCTGCGCCGGCAGGATCTAAGATCACGCATTTGGGGACATTTTACACACACCTCTCCCCGAGAGTCTTTAGAGAACCTTTTATCAAAAAAGATGCATGTTGTGATCTCTAACAATATATTTGTCGAAGTTTTCCGAGGGAATGGGGGGGTCCATATTTACACTAAGAAAGGTTGCCCGTAATAATCCACCAAAGAAAGATGGCCACTATCATTTGTACCCTAAAAGCGTGCTTGACTAAAGGTATGCTTCAAAAAGTAGCTTAAGATCTCCACTTTCTTGATATCATTGTAAAATTATTTTTAAATGCTTATACTCCCTGTTGGACAGATCCGCTACCTACGACTCTATCTGGACAAACGTCTTACTTAGAATCCACATACAAGACTAAAACGACAAGAAAGTTCATCCACGTCGTTTTCTACTACTTCAACATTTACTTGATTAAGTTACATTACAGTAACTAGACCGATTTGGAGTTGAGCTTTGGGGCTTCACTAGTCATCCAATTCATCTCGTGTCCAATCCTTACAATCCAAAATCTTAAATGTCCTTTTCTTTGTCACCAATAAACTTATCCATAAAGACCTTCCTAGGATTAATAATTATCACCTATCCTTTCTGAACAATACCTAACCGATATAAGAATTAACAATCTGAAGAATAAGAATAGTATTTAATTCAATTATCAACAAATTACACTTCGAATTCAAATTATTACTGGGAGAAAAATCTAATGGAATATCCTTAATAATAATTTCCCTTTTTACATTTATTTTATTAAACAATTTTATAGGATTAATACCTTATATTTTCACTAGATCTAGTCATTTAGCCTTTTCTTTAACCTTAGCACTGCCTTTATGATTAAGAATAATAATTTACGGATGAATACAAAATACCAATTCAATATTTGCACATCTAGTGCCAAGTGGAACACCTGCCATACTAATACCATTCATGGTATTAATTGAAACAATTAGAAACATTATCCGACCTGGAAGACTAGCAGTACGATTAACAGCAAATATAATCGCAGGGCATTTATTAATAAGATTATTAGGTAATAAATCCCTTGATATTAGAAGATACTTATTAACATTAATTATTATTATTCAAATAATACTTATGATATTTGAAGCAGCAGTAGCCATTATTCAAGCATACGTATTCTCTGTATTAACAACACTATACTCTAGAGAAGTAGATTATAGAGCCTAACCCTTAAATGGTTCAATCTGAGCCATAACCTTTACATCAGGTATGAATAAGCCTTAGAGCCTTCAAGCCTCATTATCTCAATAACTTTGTATCTACTCATTTTTTATGTTTACCAATTATATTGTTGAATTTACTCATTGACTTTGAATTAACTACCACTCATTTTAATTTCTTTTCATTTTAATCTTAATTCAATAGTCTTTTTGTATTGTCTTCATGGCCTTAAGATATTGACTTTAAGTTAATGTCTTTACTCTTATACATTTATTCTTTTCATACTTTTTGTGTGTGTGTGTGTTTTTTATATATTCTCTACAATTTAGTCATACTTGTTTGTTTTGTTTTTTCTTTTTCTTTTAGTCCTGATTAAGGCTTGCAATGCAAGTCGAGTCGTCGGTATTATAAATTAAAATATTATTTTTAATTGCTGTGTATCTATGACTGCCTACCCCAACAATCTACAACTCTATAATTATTATAATTTGGCTAAAGTACTAGTTAGCTGTTTATGGATCAATAGACTGAATATGGTAACCAAATTAATGCAACATCTGAGGCCTACCCAAACCCATCGGTCCGCTGCCTAATGGCCATTGTTAGAGCAAGGTCTGTCTCGATGGTTAGTAATTAGTTAATACGACAGGGATATCTCACAAGGTTAGTTAGCCTACATATATTTTTAAAAAATATATCTATTATTTAAATTATTTATAAGAATGTACTCCTTCATTAAACATTATAATATAATTGTTAATGTACTAAATTTATTTTACTTTTAATAGAAAATCCACATAAAAGACTAAAACCGCAAGGAACTACCCGTCGTTTTTGGCTATTTCAAAATTTACTTGACAAACGTTCAAACCTTCCAATTAATTACAAAAGACTCATTTACATAACAATAATTAGACCAATTTGGACATATGGAATTGAGCTTTGTGGCTTCACTAAACCACCCAATTCATCTCGTATCCAATTCTTACAATCCAAAATCCTAAATGCTCCTTACTTTGTCACAAAGAAACTTATCCACAAAGATCATTATATACCTTACGTTTCTGGCTTAGCTCAAACTAGATATCTATCCTTTCATAGCAAACTCCACAACCATTCTATTTCATTAGTATTACAACTTGCTTATTCCGTTCCAGATAATCCTCCTAGGTGTCTGACAAGAAGATGGCTTCGGGACTTTCTAAAATAGTACTTATGTAGAACCTTTATAAATTTTAACAATGGGTAGTTTCTTTAAAATAAGTCGTGTCATTTGTAGCATTATGATCTCATTTATTTCATGTATTATATTTTTATATTGTATACAGTTGTAAATTAAAAAAAATAGCTAAAATAGTCAGTGACTTGGTTCCGGTTGAGGACTATTATGATTCAATGAACAAAACTATCATTTATAGATTTTTTTTATTAATTTTAGTTTTATCCTAAAGTAAGAATAAAAAGAATCAAAAAAAAAAAAAATTGTCAAATTCACGATCGATATGTCGTGAAAAAAGCAATAATAAGTTACCTATAAATATAATATATAGAAACTTGTTTTAAAACAGTATTATACTATAAATAGATAACATTTTTATTTTTTTATTTTTTATTCGGTCTTCGAGCAATCCAAATAAAAATGAGTCATAAGTATTTTGAACAACTAATGAGTTACAGTACTCCAGTACAGTAAAATTTAGTAAACAATTTATAATTTCTACAATAAGTAAGAAATAACAAAGAAAATTAAGAAAATTATGATTCTTAAATAAATTATAAGGCATTATTCACGAAAAGTGTTGTTTTTTCGGTTTTTGTTTATTTTAAAAAGCTTTAAGAAGCCATTGTTTCATCCAAAAATTTGAAAAATAATCAGCTCCTTTATTCTAAATGTGCGGTGTTTGTTGGAAAAATATAATTTGGAAAAAAACAAAATAAAAAAACAGTAAAGATGGAAAAATAAAGAGTGAATTATTAATTTGCAGCTTCCACTATTATTTATATTTAGAAGCTGAAAATAAATAATAATGATTATAATAAATATAATAAGAATAATTATACTGAAAATTCTCATTTTCATTCTAATTTTTATGTTTTAATTTATAATGTTTATAGCTCCAATATTTACAATAAGAGTCACCATATTAACCAATGGTTTCAGTTTCAGTAAAGTGTTAATAATTTGAATTATCGCTGGTGAGGGAGCTATAGAGTAGTTTGGTTTTGACAAAAACTTAGTGGGCGACTTTATAAGGGCAAAAAGCTCTTTTTTATAGGGCACATAAATATCCTACTCTAAAGGGTAAAGGGCATCCCTTAAATATTAGCCCCTCTCTTCCCCATCCCTTTATTTTAGATTTAAAATTGATTTTCCTATACTGTCTCAATTTAATGCGTAGCGAACTTACGTCATCTTGTGTTAAACAAAACAATATCTTCCGATATTATAACACCTTTTTTAATGTTTTATTTTTTTTAGACCTGAGAATGGTTTTTAACATAAAAATTAGCCTCCAGATAATATCATTGAAGGGTTAAATCATTCATAACTTCATAATATTAGTAATATAAACTAAGTCGATACGGTGTGTACAATCCGAACATTTTCAGGGGCTAACGCCTGACAGTTAGTAGGTAGGCACCACCAAAGTCTTCCCAGCTTTTTTATTGATACTGTTGGGAAAATGTTGTTTATTGTGGCTGAGTGTTGGGAAAAAAGTCAAACAAAAAATATTTTAGGGTGATCTACAAGAAATTTGAAGAAGTTTTAAATGTAGTGAATAAAGGCAGTGGCATGGTAAAATAATTCCAATGTTATCGATAAACTGGTTTAATACCAAATGCTGTCTGTACATATCCTTCATATATGTACATGACATCACCAGAGAACATAAGTCTTTTAACCTCCTCTTTAACATAAGTCTTTTAATAGCTCCTCGTTACGAAACAACTCAAACTTGTAAGGGTACACCTCTGCAGCCACCATGAGTTCACAGAAAGTACCATATTATAAGGTATGGTTTCGACATCAATCGTATTTTTGTTTGTTTACAACTATAAGGAACTTAATTTGTGGTCAAAGTGTGCTGCTTAAACATTTAACCTATTTTTTTTAACTTAGCTTATATCAAAATACCATATGACAATTAATCTATTATTATTCACCCTATAAAAATTGTAATTTTGTTTTTCGTGAATTAGCAGCGATCCAGGCCGATTTTTTTAAATTCCTTTCTTAGCGAGCACCTACGTCCCTAGAGAAAGCCACATACGAAATTTCATTTTAATCTATTCGGTGGTTTTTGAGATTTCGTGTTAAATGAGTGAGTAGTTTTGACAAATATATAGTAAATTAATTTATATTTATTTTAAAATGTCCCATTACAATGGAACTTCAAAGTAAAAACGACAAATATCAGAAAACCAATAGGTTTTAATGAGAGCGGATGAGTCTATGGTATACGTAATGTCGGACTGTCCTACCAATCTTTATTTCGTACTTTATACAAATCTTTCTGCCAGGAAGTGTGGATCGTTCTGTCCCGACCGTGACGAGCAAAGTGCGCACATTACTAAGGAAATAAATTTTAATGTTTTTCGAAAACTTCCTAGCAAACTATCCAACCGTTCTATCACAACAAAGCATTTAGCTATAGACAAGACATCACTTCCTAGATTTTTTGTGTGGGCAAATACTCTGAACAGAATTATAAAGACAAGTCGCATTTAAGTCAATAGTCCTTCCATTTCCCTGAGTTTCCAGAATATCCACTTTATGCCTTCTATTTTCTGAGGAAGAAAGACTGGTGATAAGATTTAGTGAGAATAAAATAAGGTGTGATAGGGTCAGAGCGAAGACACGATTCTCCACTAATAAAGGTGTGAGGGAGGAAGAGTTCGTGTATGCACGTTTCCTAGGTCTCAGGGCAGTTTTTCACTCAATTTCTGAATACATCTGCTATCCAGGATATTATTTTATTATAGAAATAACAGCAAAATATATTTAATTTAGACTAATAAGTAAACATTATGTCCATATCCTTTTCTTTACCAATGGAAGGTTATTATGAATTGAAATGTTAGATTACTTGATGGTTAATCATAGCGGTGGCCATTCTGTAACTCTCCCCTGATCCCCTGATAGAGGCAGGCTTTAATGATAATGAGGAGAGATAATTGTCTGTTAGAGAAAAAGTGTTCTCTTAGTAGAATATTAGGATGTAGGATATATTAGAATTAAAATAAATTTATTTTGGAACTAAGAATAGAAGATAAATATGGAAATAAATACAGTTACATATGATCAGAAATAGATTTTAAAAAAATGTAAGATAATATGTACAGAAGTACTAACTAACTATACCGTTTTTCAGATTAGCCTGAATCTGAATCTGCCTGAATCTGACGATTTTTGTTGGCCAAAGGATATTTTTGGCCACTCTCCTTCCCCAGTTTTGTTTAGTACTCCTTAAGAGTAATATTTTTTTAATTTTTTCTTTTTTCAAGATTTAATGATTTTATCAGTTTTTATCCTTAAGGATACTATTTTTAAGTATTAGTTATTAATACAAGAATATATTTATTAACAAATTATTAATTAGGTTTAATTAATAACAATTTCGAATATCGAACTACAAAAACTTAGAAAAGATTTCGTTAAATGAATACTTGCTTGTTCTATTTTTTTTTTTTTTTTTTTTTTTTTTTTTTTTTTTATCTGTTTTGAAAACTAGATAAACTAAAAATTGAATTACGAATGATGGTATAGAGGGATCAATACTATTAATATTGATAAATTATTTGCTACTTCAATTGAAATTCTAACTAGTAAAATTTTAGCTCCAATATACATTTTAATGAAAATAACCACAAACAAAACAGACTCGGAACTGAAACTGTTAAATCACACAGAAAATATTCTAAAATAAAATATTCAGGAACCATTAGAAATAATAATATCGTTCAAAACCAATCCATATTTGTATTTAACATAGCAGATAAATATTTCCAATAGTCCTATTTTAAATTAATTTCCAGTAGGAACAGAAAAACCGACCAGTCATAGAAAAAACTCAAGGGACCTGCATACCAGACTAATAAATGTAGGTAAACAATGTATTTACCTAACTAACTCCATATTTTCATCTCTTTACACTCGGCCAAGGTATAAATGTGTATATGTATTGCACATCGCTGATATTTTGAATTTATTGAATATTTAACATTCGAAACTAATCTTTGAGTAAACATTTCCAATAGAAGTGGCAAAAATTCTTAAAACTTTTGAAACATGATTTTAGGAACAATTTAATTTCGGGAAAGTGTAGTAAAATGAATGATTCTTAAAATTTTTCGTAAAAATGTGATTTTAGGAACAATTATTTATTTCGTTTAAAGTCACTTTATGCTGCTAAATTTAATCGGACGATGAATCCTAAATTTTGCCTATCCAGGTATAATTAGGATAGGGATCTTTAACGAGTACCTGACATCGCACAGGCTCGGGACCCCTATGTTTAAGTAAATTATTACAGCATTAGATATCTCTCTACGGTAGTGTATGCAAAATTCAATTGTTTTGAAAAATAATAATTAAGCAACTATAGTATCTATAAACCAAGAGGATGTTAGGAGTGACTATAATATATTTAGTTGCCATCATATCCGTTGGGATATGTTATCTGATGACTACATAAAACCCTTGGGCGGGGTATTGATCTAGAAGGCAGTGAACAGCCTGAGACGGATCTCGCACCTGAGCAACAGATTTACAAGGCACCTGCTATTCGTTCGCTGGGACACACACAGCTCCAAAATATATTCATGAAAAAGTAACCATTTTCATTCCTTCTCAGGAATCGAAAGAAAATCACGTTATTGTTGCACGCATGAAATTTATAAAAACAATACTTTGTGCATTTTTTGAATATATCTTTAGTAAACTCTGTTTTTTGAATATTTAAAAAAAAAACAACTGATAAACGCTCGATAAAGTAATAAAGTTATATATCTAATGCATTGATCTCATAATTTATAGATCATAAATTACTACACTATTTTTTTTTTTTTTTTTGTAATTTATACTAACATTAACTCTGAGGCAGATTAAAATAAAAATAAAAGTTAATAGCAAAGCTTTGGCCCAATAAACTTCAATCGGCAAGCTATGAATTTCTCCAACTATCAGGGAAAAACTCTCATAAAATCAGGCTCTCCGGCTATATTATTTCATAGAAATAAACGTCCGATTTATTTTTTTAAATTTATAACTTCGATTAAAGCATATTCTTTTTTCTTGCCGATATTAATACAAATGAAGAAAATATATTGACAAATGTTCAATATATTTTGCCAAATAAATTATTTTATGGCTTGTATTCTATTGTTTTAAAGTTATTTTTTATTTTCCACGACACAAATAACAGGACTATAAGAACCAATCGATTGTTGAAATCGTAGGGGCTGTTCCTATATCTCTGTTTTCATTTTGGTATTATATTGCTTAGCTGTTTTTTTACCATTATTTATTATATACTTTTATTGATATTGGGTTGTTTCACATGAAATGTCCGTTTTCAAGGTAAAGGGATTTTAGTAAAAATACAATATGAAAACAATATAATATTATTCGAAGTATTTACCTTCTTTTTCTACACATTTTTTCCCAACGTGACAACAACTTTTTTTATCCCGGATTTGAAAAACTCTGAGCTTTGAAGTGAAACAAAATCTGAAAACGCACTTTTGATTTCAGCATCATTTGCAAAAATTTTTCCTCTGCAGAAGTTGTCTAAATTCCTGAAAAGGTGATAATCTGTTGGAGACAAGTCGGAAGAATATGGTGGGTCCGGAAGAACTTCGTACCCCAGCTCTTTCAATTTGTACATGGTAAGTTTTGAAACGTGGGGTGTAGCGTTGTCGTGTAGGAGTATAGGGCCCTTCCGATTTACCAATCCAGGTTGTTTTTTCAATAATTTTTCGTGCATTTGGCCAATTTCATTGCAGTAGGTTGTAGAGGTAATGGTCTCACCTCTAGGCAAAAAGGAATAATGTATGATTCCAGCCATGGACCACCATACTGTAACCATCAATTTTTTCGGGTGCAAATTTAGTTTTGGCAATGTCCTGGGCTTTCGTCGATGTCTAACCACTGCCCTGACCGACGCTGATTGTCATAAGCAATCCAGCTGCCCAACGACCTAGTTTAAACTCATAAAAAAATATTACACGATAATCGCGTGTTTCCATGTTCATATTTGAAGGTATACTAAACAGTGTGTAATTGATTGGGAAGCTAATGTTTATAAAAGAAAAGTAGAGGATTAGTAACTGCTTGATTATGATATGTGAACTTTGGAAGTAAACAACAGAGACTCGCAAAATCCTCTATGTATTTCAAATATTATAAAATCGGACATTTCATGTGAAACAACCCAATATTTAACTGTATATAGGACTCCATCTGGACAAACGACTTCCGTTCAATCAAATCGTTCAAACCTTCCGATCGATTTATTACAAGGGATTCATTAACATGACAGTAATGTGACAGAGTGGAACTTTGGGATTCCACAAAACCATCTGATACGTCTCGTATCCAATCCTCGCAATCCAAATTCCTTCGGTTAATGCTCCTCACTTTGTAACAAACAAACTCACCCATAAAGTTTTTAATATTCCTTATATTTCTGACTTACAAAGATAGGACACACTCAGTCTCTCACGGATCTTGTTGGCAATTTTTTTGGAAGCTCCTGGTCAAAAAATATTTGACACGTATTTCGCCGTTCCGAACAGTGGACCCTAGAAGCCGAGAAAAAAAATAGCGTTAAATTAATTTATTTTATATCTCGAGTTTAAAAAATGGCATCGACATGATTCTTGCACCAACATTTTTATTTTTGATTGCGTATTTAAGGAAAAATACAAATACTCCATAGATTTTGGTTTAGGTTAACCCCCCAGTAGTCACAACCCTAGGACTAACACCAAAAGTCGCAACGATCTGACAGATCACCTCTTGAAATTCAATCGTTTTACTGATGATTTCATCACTTTTATTTTTCTCATTTACTTAATTTGATTTTTAAAAGTAATGCACTTAATAATACAGATTATTAAAATAAGTAATACAAATATTATGTATCTACCATATTATAACAACTTTTAACTATTTTTCTGTTATCACAACTTTTTAACTATTATTTATTTCACTAATTTTATTTATACAGCTTTGACAGGCAATTTTTGAATGTTCTAAACATAAATACATTTTACATTGTTCACAAAAGTATTTAGTCAGCCTTCACATAATTCACTACTTCATCTTATAGAGCCGCGTACTTCATGACTTGTTTCAGGTGGAGCATCTTCTTTTCAATAATATATGAAACATAAACAAACTCTTACCTATAATTGATTTATTGGTAATGCATTTCTCATCACTAGATACATCATCTTTGTGTTCAGTATCTGAATGCTCAATTATTTCATCAATGTCTGTTTCACTTTCAGAATCTGTCTCACTTTCATCAAAATTTTCTACATCAATATTATTCTCCGTATTACATAGAATGATTATCAATATCGTTTGGGTTTTCTAAATCGAAGGTGCGCTTACGATTCCGTAATGTAATAATGATAGAATGAAATCTGTGGCGTCAGTAGTCGCAATGAGCCTAATAGATCTTGTCCAGGTAACAGCTGAAAAGAAACTAAACTAAATTCTTCAATGAAGGAGTTAATCATTATTGAAATATTACACTTATTATGTCATCACTCCTCTTTATTATTCATCTATTTAGTTACATGTTTCGGGACAACTTTGTCCCATCCTCAGACTGAAAACAGTATTTCATTATATTACACTACTATTATATTATTAACATCAATCAATACAAATCACAGATTAATTAGCACATTACATATCATTATAATTTTACCTTTAACAGTATTTTTCCATGGTATTAACACACCGTGTCTGTTCCTTTTACTTATCTAAAAATAATAATACTTCTATCTAATGGGTACAAGGGTCAATCTCTAAACTATTGTTATCAGTCCATAGTTGGTCAATCTATAATATTAATTTATTAATTATTCCTGCATATATTGTCCCTATTTTATCTGTGTCTGTTTTGTAGTTAACAGTATTATTAATTATTTTATTGATGTAAATTGCCTCTTTTATTTTTCTACTATGTGTTTTGCTTTCATGTTGAAGAATTTTTACTTTTTCAAAATTAAATTTGTGGTTTAGTTTTTGTGCATGTTCTGATAAGGCTGTTTTATTATTGTTAGATTTACTAATTTTTTTCGTGTCATATTTATGTTGATTTATTCTTTTATATAGATTTTGCTTCGTTTCCCCTATATAGTGTTTATTACAATCTAAACAGTCAATTCTGTATATGACGTCTTTTTTATTCAAATGTTCTATTTCATTTTTAGTTATTATATTTTTTATTTTATTTGTGTGAAGTAATAATAAGTAATGAACTCATCACAGAAAACCATAAAAACATTTTAAGAAATAACATTAGCACTACCATTAGTAACTTTCTGAATAAAAATAAAAATAAAAACAAACAAAACAGTAGTAAAACTAGTAACCTAATAGACAGTATAATAGAGAATGATATTAAAGAGTTGAACATACTCATTAAAAGCAATAAGAATATAAGAATAATAAGATCTGATAAAACAAAGCAATTAGCAATAATATACAGTGAAGACTATAAGAAAAAAATGTTGGATATATTGAACGATAAAAACACATACAGGAAACTTAGAATAGACCCAACAAAAAATTAAACTAATGAAATTAATAAATATTTGAAAAAACTGGAAAAAGAAGGCTATATAAATAAAAAAGAAAAAATTAATTTGGCACCTAACAATATATATAAGCCTCGGGCATATGGATTAATAAAATTGCATAAAAAAGAAGAAAATTTAAGATTAATTGTTAATAATATTAATGGCCCTATGTATAATTTAAATAAATATTTTAACGAAACCTTAAATATGGTAAATAAAGACAATAAATTTGATATCAAAAATGCCATTGAATTAAAAAATAAATTAAATGAAATAAAGTACAACAACAACATGATAATTAATAGCTTTCATGTAAAAAACTTATACACAAACATACCACTTGACATAACAATCAAAATAATTGAAGATAAATGGGAAAAAATAAAAGAACATACTAAAATAAAAAATAAAAAATTATATATTGAAGGAATGAAAATATGTCTAAATAATAATTATTTTGTTTATGATAATGAATATTATAAACAAATTAATGGAATTCCAATGGGGTCAAGTTTGGGAGTTAATATAAGCGGAATAACATTGAATTATTTAATGGAAAAAAGTTTTAAGGAAGAAATAATTAATGTACCGATTTTAATAGTAAAATATATTGACGACCTATTAATTATCACAAATAACAATAACGATATGGATGAAATATTTAATAAATTTAATAAAATGAATAAAAAAATTGAATTTACCAGAGAAAATATGATTGAAAATAAAATTAAATATTTAAATATGTTAATAATAAAAAACAAGGATAGTTTAAACACAAAATGGATAAAGAAGGAAGAATCAAGCAATAGATTATTAAATTTTTACAGCCACCACCCCCTCCACCAAAAACTAAATACCATAGAAAACTACATAAAAACAGCAATAAAATTAACAGATAGAATCTACATTAACGAAATAAAAAGGGAGATTTTTTAAGATTTAATTGACAATATGGTGCCCACTAAAATAATAAATAAAATGTGGTATAAAAATGTATATATTGTAATAAATAATGAAACAAATGTAAATAATAGAAAACAAACATTAAAAAATGATATAAAGGATAATAATAAACAGAAACAAAACACAGATAATAATAAAAACACGAGAATAATAAAAAAAATGAAAATAACAGAATATTATAGTAATGCTATGAATAAGGAAAATAATATGGAAGAAATGGAACAAAGTGTTGAAAATAGTGATAAATTAACAAATAGTATCAACAATACAACATATATTAAAAAATATAAAAAAATAAAATATATACCAGAATTAACACAAAAAGTAATTAAGAAATTAAAAAATGAAAATTTTAAAATAAATGTAGCATTATACAACACAAATAAAATAAAAAATATAATAACTAAAAATGAAATAGAACATTTGAATAAAAAAGACGTCATATACAGAATTGACTGTTTAGATTGTAATAAACACTATATAGGGGAAACGAAGCAAAATCTATATAAAAGAATAAATCAACATAAATATGACACGAAAAAAATAAGTAAATCTAACAATAATAAAACAGCCTTATCAGAACATGCACAAAAACTAAACCATAAATTTAATTTTGAAAAAGTAAAAATTCTTCAACATGAAAGCAAAACACATAGTAGAAAAATAAAAGAGGCAATTTACATCAATAAAATAATTAATAATACTGTTAACTACAAAACAGACACAGATAAAATAGGGACAATATATGCAGGAATAATTAATAAATTAATATTATAGATTGACCAACTATGGACTGATAACAATAGTTTAGAGATTGACCCTTGTACCCATAGATAGAAGTATTATTATTTTTAGATAAGTAAAAGGAACAGACACGGTGTGTTAATACCATGGAAAAATACTGTTAAAGGTAAAATTATAATGATATGTAATGTGCTAATTAATCTGTGATTTGTATTGATTGATGTTAATAATAGAATAGTAGTGTAATATAATGAAATACTGTTTTCAGTCTGAGGATGGGACAAAGTTGTCCCGAAACATGCAACTAAATAGATGAATAATAAAGAGGAGTGATGCCATAATAAGTGTAATATTTCAAACTAAACTAATTTTTTTTCTTTTTTTTAATTGAGTAATTATTACAATCTGCAACAAATGTGGGTAATAAGTAATATAGATGGCGTAATGATTAAATTCGCACATTATTTACAGTAAAAAAAAATTAATAATAATAATAAAATATTTAATAAAAAACTATAAAAAAAACAAAAAAAAAGTATGCTATAAATAAATAACTAAAAATCTAGAGAGAATATTGAGGATTTGACTTCACTAATGCATTCGAGGAATGTTAGTTGAAAGGTACTGAGTCGCTTATGTTATTATAAAAATCCTACTCGGAATACTTTGCAAAAAATACCTTGGATGATCTCTCAGATCGGTTGTGACTGGAGGGTTAATTAAATTCGAAAAAAATGATCAGATGATTAAGCTCTCGGGAAATGTTATTCCTATGATTTGTCCCATAATCTTTTTTTTCAACCGTATTATGTAATTTTTTTTTTTTTTTTTTTGGTGTTTGTCCCAAATCATTTTTTTTTTTTTAGATCGGTAGGGCATACCGACTTCAAAAAAATTTTGAAATCAGGAGGTTTCAAAATCTCGTTAATGTATTTATTAACTGTTTTTTTTTTTCTTAAAAAGTGCTACTTTGATTTCAAAATAATTTTCAGGAAGTATGTCTAAAAAAGAATCATCAAAATTGATTCAGAATTGACGGAGTAATCCCATAAAAAAAAATTTTCCGTCAAATCAATCATTATTTTTTAGTCCAGTAGGGCATACATCAGAGGTAGTCGAAATTAATGCAGCACTTTTTAAGAAAAATAAAAAAAACAGTTAATAAAAATCACTGTTATATAACCTTACATTTTAAACATATTTATGATTATGAAGCAATTTCAATTATCAATTACAATTATACAGACAACTCTCGATCGATGTGTCAAACTTCGATAAGTCGAACAAAATCTATGTACTAAATACATTACTCGTAAATTTCACTTCAATAAATCTATTTCAGGCAAAGTAAGTTGAACTGATAGGGTCATAGGGGAAAAAAATAGGGGTCAAAAGACGGAAAAAAATACACTCACCACTAAAAAGTGAAAAATAAAAATAATTTTTAGAAAAAAAAAAAAACCGACTTCAAGATTAAACCTACATATATAGAACTAAAAAGTAAAAAATATAGAAAGAAGATAGTCAATGCAGTCAAAAAACCACATCAAATTATTTAATACGTGCCAACGTTACCATACTTTTATCATCGTAAAAAATCGAAACAAAGATAATTAAATGACAATCAACGAAATTATCGATACTTATATAGCTATTCACAATTAATGATCAGTTATTTTTGGAGTCGGTGCCAGCCAAGGAGGGCACTACAATCCTGCATTTGCAACAAACTTTCTAATGGCACGAGACAGCGTGTGGCGGTGATGAAATAGTGAGGAATCTTTACAATTACCTATTATTTTTTCTTTTTTTTTGGATTCTGTTTGTTTTTGTTGGCACCGACTCCAAAAATAACTTATCATTAATTGTGAATAGGTATATAAGTATCGATAATTTCGTTGATTGTCATTTAATTCTCTTTGTTTCGAAGCAACAAAAATATTATTTTTTACTTTTTAGTTCTATATATGTAGGTTTAATCTTGAAGTCGGTTTTGTTTTTTTTCTAAAAATTATTTTTTTTCTTCTCTATTGTATAGAATGTCCTGCTACGATCTATATAAGATATTTTATTCACTTACTCGATAAGATATTCTTAAAATAATGCAAAAATGTAAACTACAATACCTTAGAGAAAAACCCACTTTTTATATTTATACCTAATGTAGGGTTGAAAAAAATTCTAACTAATTTTTTTTTTTGTAAACAAAATTTTTTTTTTTACAAATTGGTACAGAATATACTGTCTATAGATCGATTTACATTGCTCCTGCACAACTGATGAGAGTGCTGTGATAGAAGAGTGAAGGTGAGCACAAACAGGGTGAGGAGGAAGCAATAATGATCTCATAATTCAGCCGATATGGGCTATCGGCCGGCCCCAAACCCTATTCCTCAATTATCAGCTCTTCCCTATAACTAACAGTTACACGCTAAGCTGCTAACACTATTCGCGCAACAACAGGAATTTGTAACAACTGCGCATATTATTTATTAGTTCCTATACCTAAACAGGTAGGTTAATAACCTATTTTAGCAATAGTATAGATACAGGAATTTTCTATCTGGGTTCGTCACTAAATAAAAGTCAACAATCAAGTTGGATTCCAATTCTGAAACTGATACAGTCTAGTTTTATTTGTTTTTTTTTTCATTAACGGCTGCAATTATCCCATATCGTTACAATTTATATTAAGAAATCCTCCTAAGTTTGCCTAAATCTATAATATTTATCAGAACACTTAAACTACTGTTAAAACTACTTAAATAACCAAGAAAAGTATTGAACCAATCTGTACCAAATTTTAATCTCACTGTCTTTTCAGGGAGGTTTAGCAATAATAAAATCTACAAATATAATAGAATGTCATTACGCCCAAAAGGATACTTTTTTTCAGATCTGCCAGGATCTGACGAATTTTGGCGGCCGAAGGACATCCTTGGTCACTCTCCTTCCCCACTTAGAATCAGTTTTTCTCCTTCAGGATTTTTTTTTTTTAAGATTTAACGATTTTGTTCTTCTTCGTTCTTAAGGATGCTATTTTTAAATGGCGGAAGGATATCTTTGGGCCACATATATATTAGTTTTCGTTCTTAATGATAACATTTTGAAATATTTCAGGATTTAACGGTTTATAAAATGGCGGAAGGATATACCACTATTGATGTATTTTTAGGTTTTGTTCTCAAGAATAATATTTTTAACTTTTTTAGTTAGCCCAGACCAGATACCTAACCTTCCATAGTAAGCTCCATAACCACTTCAATCCACCAGTCTCCCAACTTGCTTCCCACTCCATTTCCGATAATCCTCAGAGGCGTCTGAAAAGAAGATGGCCTAGAAAACTTTTAGTGTATACTTTTTATTGGAGTGCTACTATTGAGTAGTTCTTCACAAGTTAATTACATGCCATTGTATTCACTATCATCACATTTACTTGATGTATATTATTTTGTACAGTTGTAAAAATCAATAAATGAAAAAAAAAAATAAAAAAAAAAAATAGGATTTAACGGTTTCTAAACTATCCGAAGGATATTCCGCCATTGTTGTCCTTAAGGATATTATTTTGAAATATTCCAGGATTTAGCGGTTTTTAAGTTTCGGCCTTTGTTGTCCTTTTAGTTTTCGTCCTTAAGGATACTTTTTTAAAAACATTTCTTAGAATTTAACGGTTTTTTAAGATGGCGGAAGGATAAGGCCACATATAGGTAGCGAGCGCCGTTCTACATGAGAGCTTACAAAGATACGGTGTAATATAGAGCTTGAAATTGATGATATAAATTAGTTATTTTCAATTAAATCATTAAAAAAGATATAAAAATGTGGTGTGACAAGTGAATCCCAGTGAAGTTTACATAAATATCCTGAATTATTGGGTAATTAATTAATTGGTAAACCAATGAATTATTAGTAAATCTATTGAACCCTTCTGTATTATTATAATTATAACTAGATCATCCTCATAGTTCTTCTTAAGGATGGTAATTATTTTTTCCATTGTTTTGTTTGTATTTTCATTAATATAATTTTGAACTGATATTATGATATATATTACTCAATAGCAAACTTTAATATAACCATACAATAGTAGCTCTGTTTTACCTACCATCTAAAGGGTGACTTATTGATTATAGATAAACTTTTATCTAATACTTTAGATCTTATAATGACAAATAATGTTTTTATCTATTCTGGGAAAGCACCACTTCAGTTTGTATGGTCTAATAAATAAGGCAACTAACTTTCCATTGTATAAGCAACTTTGATCGTTTATTTTTATTTTGTTATATTTTTGATGAAAAAATTCTTAGAGGTTGTGACTTTAGCACAATTTTACTTTTTTATTTTGCTATTAGGATAAAACAAAAAATCTAAATGTAGCAAACAAACCTTAAGTACCATATATTGCAAATATTACAGATAAACCTAATACCCTAGAAGTTAGTTCATTAAAGAAATAAGTAAAATAATAAAAAAAATTAATACATTTTTAAAAGAGCATGACGTAGCTCTGCTTTTAGGTAAAAATCATTAAGTAAAAAATCAATTTTTTTTCAGGAGAGCAAAAAGAAACATAAACAAAACAGGAAAAGGTATGCTCCTTAAAAATTTCATGAAAAAAGTTATATAGTGAATTTTTTCATTCTCAAATATGCAATTAAATGAACAAAAAAATATTTTCTCAATGTGTTTAAATAATTATTTTTCTTCCTATTTTTGTTATTTTATATATAACACATAAAATGTATATAACTAAATTTTCATAAACGTTTTTGTTAATAAGTAAAATATTTTTTCTTAGGGTACACCTGAACACCAGTGTAGCCTTTGCATAATTATTTTTATGTGTAGTCTTCCAGAGTTTTTATATATATATACATATATATATATATATATATATATATATATATATATATATATATAAAAGATGTTTTAGGTATAACGATGATAATTGTATAACGACAATTGTAAATATATTAGATATTAAGTGTTTAAATAAATAAATCATAACGTTTTTATTTAAATAGATCTACATTTATTTCTAAGAAATAGATTTATTTTTAGTACAATTAATTTTGAATACTTATTTTAGCAGAATGCACTTTTATTGTTATTTTGATCATCATTAAATAGGTTTATATGTTTTCATTTAAGTGTGTGACCTAGTATACCTAACTTCTAGTTTGTGCTCTATTATTAGAGGTTTGGAATGGAAAGTAACGAAGAAAAGTTGAACAAAGCTAAAAATAGAGGCAATCTGGGACATGGAAGGCTTGTTTTTCACAAACGGGAAGTTAATATCGCTCTAAGTTGTTTACTAGAGTCTTAAAAATATATCTGCCTTCTTCTCTTCTTTTGAATTCATTTAGATGTATTCAGCTTGCGAAAATAAGGTTTCTTCCTCAGCGGTATATCCCTAAGTGGTGAAAGGCAATCAGCCTATATTAATAGTATTTTTTTATACCTGAATTTTATAGTATTTTGTTAGCACTGAACGTAAACAAAAATTATACGTTTGCCGGTTTTGTTTTTTAATACGCTTTTATTAACTTCACTTGTATGTAATGGAATCTTTAATCGCTATTTTCACTAATTTCCAGCAATCTGATTATATTAAAAATTTGCACACAGTTCAATACACCAATGACAATACAATAATTGCACAACTTTGTTCTAATGTTCTCACTTAGTCCAGTTCAATTTCCCCTGGGTAATTAAATGGGGGTTTTTTTCCAGCAAAAGTTGAAGGATCTTGAGAATAAAATATAAAAAAATGAAACTAAATTTGATTAGGGGGGAAATGTTTGGGGTGCAAAAAAACCTAAACTTTTTGAACCTTTTTTTCAGATTTTGGAAAAAAAACATTTAAAAAAATGCTTCCAATCGTAAAAAAAATGTTTTATTTACAAAATTAAAGTTTATTAAATTGTACGTCTAAAGACAACCCTTAAACTGAATTTGATTTAGGCGTATAGCCATAAACGACTGTCAAATATCAAAGAATTTTGCCAACTTAAAGAAGTTAGTTTTGGTCATTTTTAAGAGTCTATAACGCAGAAATGGCTAATCCAATAAAAAAAATGTTAAATACTAAAAGTTTTAGATCATTACATTTTGTGCAAGATAGGATTTTCAAAGTTAAAATTTGTCCATTCCTTCTCAGAGATATGTCAAAAAAACAAAAATTGTTGGTTGATTTTAGATAAACTGTGTTAAAAATGCAAACAAATAACGGATGGTAAAGGAAAATTAGCTTGAACTCGAAAAATTAAAAGGTCTGACTCCTGCAAATTTTCTACCACACCATGATTTTTAGTCAAGTTTGCTATAAAAGTGTGTTTTCTAGTTTTTTAAACCTATAATTTTTACATATTTTTATTTTGAGCCCTTTTACAGGTGAGGGTTCAGGCCAAATAATATCCTAAATATAAAATAACTTTTTGTTTCCACTTTGCCTCCAATGTCTTACAACCCATTTGAATTTATATAAGAGATGTATATTAATTCGAAATTAAAATATTCATATCTAAAATAAAAAAACAAAACAAATTGTTTAACATAAATAATTAATCTCTGAATGACCCATTGTTTTTGTTTGTTTTTTGCGGTATTTATGGATTGTGGTACAAAGAACAATAGAAAATTTTCTAAATCATATCAAAAATTAAAAAGCAAAACGAAAAGGTATGTTGTTTTATGTACGTAAAATTAATTAATTATCAAATTGAACTAAGTTGGATAAAGGTTTTCAAAGGAAACTCCACGATTCCTAGAGGACCGTTCCATCGTAATCAAGTTCTGAACAGAACACCGTCCCTCTGGAATGTAACCTGTTCTATTATCTAAGTGGCTTAGTCTGTGGAGAATCTCTTAGACAAAAATGCTCGAAATTTCTTTAACAGAGAGTGGCCAACTTTGTATCTTAGTTTCATGTATTGTGGAAATGATATTTAAATGACTAAAATCAGCTTGAATTTGATTATTGTAATTAAAACAACTATATAATATAACTAGCTGAAAGAACCCTGCTCCGCTACGGTTTAACATCATTAGGATGAAGACAACTTAAATTAGTAAAAGTTAAGCTTAACGTTGATAATTATTATTACTCAAATATACCTGAAGAATCCCATTTTTAGAATAATTTCAATAAGTAAATTTGACAATTTGCAAAAGTTAATTTTATATTATTTTGATAGTCCTCCTGTAAAGCTTCGAAGCAGCACTACCATCTTGCCCAGCTCTGATACCAGATCATCAGCTTTTCTTATGGCATACTTTAAGTGAATATAGTCTTAACTTCTCAACATTTTTGAAGAAAGTTCAGTCTTTCTGTTTCTATTATTGCGTACATATCAATCATAAATTGGATGAGGAGATTACGGAATTAAAGTAAATAAGGCTCTTTACCTCCTTGTTCCACTAACATTTAGGCGTAAAAATCAGCTGCAGACACAGTTTTCTTAAGTAATGTATTGGAGTTTGGGTCACGCAGAGGGATGTTAATACTGTACCTTTCTTCTCCATGGTAGAACATGATACGATACTAAAGAGAATCATACACTTGATAGAACTCATTGATTCTTATCTGGTTTTTGTCCCTACATCGAACTGGCCTTACATGTCATCACCAGAGAACATAAGTCTTTTAACCTCTTCTTTAACATAAGTCTTTTAATAGCTTCTCGTCACGAAACAACTCAAACTTGTAAGTTGTAAGTAACCTCTGCAGCTACCATGAGTTCACAGAAAGTACAAATATTATAAGGTTTCGACATCGATCGTATTTTACAACTATAAGGAACTTAATCGGTGGTCAAAGTTAGATGCTTAAAGATCTAACCTATTTTTTAACTTAGCTTATTTCCAAATACCATATGATAGTTAATCTTTTATTATTCATCCAATAAAAATTGAAATCTCATTTTTCGCAAATTAGCCGCGATCCAGGCCGATTTTTTAAAATTCCTTTCTTAGCGAGCACCTACGACCCTAGAGGAATCTACATATCGAATTTCATTCCAATCCGTTCAGAGGTTTCTCAGATTTCGTGTTAAATGAGGGAGTGCTATTTGACAAATATATAATAGATAATAACTAATAAAGTCTATCTAAAATAGGGGTCTACCAAACCATTCTTAGACCGGTTGTATTCTATGGGAGTGAAAACTGGACGCTCACTGCTAAAAATGAAGGCATTTTAAAAAGATGGGAGAGGAAAATTTTAGGGAAGATACATATATGGCCCTTCTAAAGATGGAGATGTATAGAGGATAAAAAGCAACCAGGAGCTAAGAGAACTGTACAAAGCTCCAGATTTTGTTGCTACAATCAAGCAAAGACAATATATGGCTTGGCAATGATTATATAATAAGCTCCCACAGAATGTGAAAAAATCATGTTGAATGGGCATTCAGAAGGAGAAAAGAGAGAGAAAAGAATGCCCAGCTTGCGCTGGAAGGAAAACATTGAAGCGGACCTAAAGACAATTGGTGTGAGGTACTGAAAGAGAGCTGATGGTGACCGGAATAAATAAAAGGGAATCCTGGAAAAGTCCAAGGTTCTGCATGATAGTGTAGTACCATTGTTGTTGCTGTTGTTGTTGTATATCATATAATATTAATTAGGTATACCTACCACAGAGTTCATATTTAGTTGATTATTCATGATTGAAACGTAATTTATAATCAAATGTTCAAAAAATAAAGAAATATAAGTGAACTAATGGAGATATGTAAACGATTTTTTTTCTCCAACAATATGATCCCATCTTGAAAATGGTAAAATGTTAAATTATATTATTTTTGTGTTTCCAATGACTCTCATGTGGAGTTGAACATCCACCAAGAAAGAACTGAGCAACAGGTTGATTATAAAACACATCCGTCCACAGGTCCATAGGTTAGAACATACAGAATCCCTCGAAATACTTGTAGATGATTGTTGTAAATGACAAACTAAGAACCAATTTTAGGTGTAGAAGTTCCAAAAAATTTCCTGATCCAATAATTCATTAAAAGGTTTCCAATGGTGACTTTGAAGATTGAGGTGGCAAAAATGTGTTTTGTTAGTATTAAGACTGATTTTTCGCCTCAAAAATAATACTGCTACTGAAAAAAAATATTACTGTGGAATTTTGAAAACCTATGCTAATTTTACGTTTCCTTCTATGGTAATGAAATTTCATAATTCAAAGTCAATTATCTCGATAAAATAATCTCCTACATAAATAATTATTATATTATCAATAAATAACTCAAACCTATGTGTGATGTGATAATATGGATATGATTTGTTGTTTTTTTTGAGCCCTTATTATAGATGTGTCTTCAGGTCAGATAATATCTTAAAAATAAATTTATTTTCACTTTGCTTCCAATAGCTTACAGCCTATTAACGCGGAGAGAGAAGATCTTGAATATTGGGTATTGATAATAATCTAAGAAAGTCTCCATGATAATTAAATTTATAAAGCTACGCAACGGTTAACCATCCTTTAATGTTGAAAACAGCAAATGATGGTCAAGTCTCATCAAATAAGTAAGTCTAGTTTATCATACTAGTAGTGGCCACTCTTCAAAAACTGGTAGGAAGAACTTCCTATCTTATGCAATTTACCGGTTTTAACTTTTTTGCACAGAGAGTACAGCTTCCCAGTGTGTAAAGAATTTAAATACTTTGGATCGTTTGTAGCAAATAATAATGATTTTATAGCGGAAATCTAGAGACGAGTAGCGGCAGGCAACAGATGCCTGTTGTCATCTGGAGTTTTCATGATTACAACCCTTGGTAATTGATTACACGCTATTGCGTTTAACGGTTAATTCTTCATGAATTAATCATAATGTTTGTACGGTTTTTGTTTTTTTATTATTCATTTTTTTTTTTAACAATTTATTAAAATTTACAACTATACAAAATATACACATCAAGTAAATGTGTTAATAACGATTACAATAACATGTCAAAACTTAAAAAGTACTACTCATCAGTAGCACTTCAAAAAAATTCTACAATAGAAGATCCCAAAGCCATTTTCTTTTCAGACGCCTCGGAGGATTATAGGGAATTGAGTGGAAAGCGAGATTAGAAACAAGTGGATTTGAGTAGTTCTGGAGCTTACTATGAAAGGATACGTAACTGGTTTGGGCTAAATCAGCAACATATGGAACATTAAGATATTTATGGATAAGTTTATTTGTGACAAAGTAAGGAGAATTGAGGATCTTTCGAAGGATTTTATATTGTAAGGATTGGATACGAGATAAATTGGTTTAGTGGAGCCCCAAAGCTCAATTCCATATGTCCAAATAGATATAATTAGTGTTATGTAAATGAGTCTTTTGTAACCGGAAGGTTAGAACATTTATTTGTCAAGTAGATGTTGAAGGAGTTAAAGAGAGAGATGAAAAAAATTATGAAAGATAATACCTACATAAGTACACGTACCTGCTAGTGAGGCAAGATAACACTACAAAGCTCAACTCCGTACGTCCATTACGGTCATGTAAATAAGTCTTTTGTAATTAATTGGGAGCTTTGTTGTTCTGTTTTAAATATCATTTTCTGCATTACTCACACTACGTATGGGTTTCTCCAAATGAAGAACTGTTTTTGAAAAATACTCTTAAGGGGACATTTGCAGTTGTAACACAGATTTGAATGCCGATTTGTGTGTGGGTAGTAGGGACCTATAGTAGTGCAAAACTGGAGTTGTAGCCGCCAATGGGCATTAGGAGCCAAGCAAAAAATAAAATATGAAAATCACGTTTTAGCTCAGCTCTCAATCATGATAGAGAAATGATTCATTCACTTCTAATTTAGTTTTTTTTTAGATATAAAAATATTCTCGTAATGCTCAAGATATTAGAGAAATAATAGATTCAATTAGAAAATTATCAAAGTTAATTACATAATTGTACGAATTATTTAATTAACATATGCAATTATGTAAATTTTGTAAAACTTCAGATATCCTTCTTATTATGCAACTATTAATTCTTCGGAAAATTTACTTACAAGGGGACGTTTGCAGTTGTACCAGGCTTTGTGTGTGGGTAGTAGGGACCTATAATAGTGCAAAACTAGAGTTAAAAAATTAGGAGCCGAGCAAAAAATTAATGCTCAAGACACCACCCGGCTTTAGGGTGCTCAAAAACTCTAAAAAAATGACAAAATTCCAAGGAAATCTCCTGTAAATCAGTGGATTTTTTTTTCATGGATAACTGACCTCAAATCTCGATTCAACCATAAAACCCTTATATGTGAAATTTTACAAAAATCAAAAAATATCGATTTTTTACCCCTTTGGAGATTAAAATTTTGAAGTTGAGATTTCATCAACAATTTAATACGATTACAGTATTAATAGCATCAATAGAATCAGCATACATTCTGCTGTTCATCCATGTATATAACATTAGGATTACTCAAGATTTTAGTGGATAAAAATTGATGTGAATGAAAAACTCCGAGGTCAGCTATAACTTGAGATATCACAATAACGAGAAATCCTGCGACCTCCGGATTTGAGCTAAACTATGCAGTTTTACGGCTTTTAGATGATCTTAAAATATGGTTTTAATCGGTGGCGAAATGTGTGAATTAGCGCAAATTATTTACATTTTTTTCAGAAATTGACAGCCTTCTAAAATCATACAAAATTTTAAAGGTAAAAAACATTATATTTGATTTTGACAATATTTTGTTTCTACATGTTTTTTGAGATGAGGAATCTGAAAATAATATCAGATTTTAGTTTAAAAATTTTCCTAATAATAAGGGCATAACAAACGTCCCCTTGTCAGTAAATATGCGCAATCAGAATTGCGTTGGCCCCTAAGACGGTTTAGCATCGTCACCTTGGAAAAAAAAAAAAAAAAATTCCAAAGAACAACAGCATCTATCTTTATAGTTCTAATTTCACACGTTAAAAAAAAAATGGTTCAAAAAAAAAAAGAAAAGAAATGAACAAAGCCAAGATGAAAATGCGTTATAAAACTCCAAGGAGGAGCGGGATGGAATGGTTTTTACAACCCCCCCCCACCACTAGAGGGGTAGCGCCCCCCCCACAACACTTGTTACCAGGTTTAATGCTCCTATAACCGGAAACTTACAGTCTTATTACTGGCCACCACCGCGTGGCAATTAGAATAGTTTTCGTTTTATAAAGGCTGCGGTCGTTACCATTTCCTCTCAACGACTGAACAACTGTTGGAAGGTGGGGGGAAGTAACTAGGGTGGGGGAGGTAGCAAGGGTGGGGGGAGTTAGCTAGGGTGGAGGAGGTAGTTAGGGAGGGGGGTCAGTGTCATCACGATCTGGAAGAATCAACCGTAGCTGAGCCCATCATAATCTTTGTAATGAGGGATCTGCTAATATCCTGCTAAGCTACTTTAATATCCGACTTTAAATTGTGAAACTAATTACCGGGATATTTTAAATTTTCTTGAACCGAAATATAGCTACACAATTTAGCTTTAAAGTCCCTTATGAGCGATTCCTCTATCTACAATACGAGGGAGGGGGGATTAATTTTTCTCTTGTTAGAAGGCTCATTTTCGCCGCAGAAACGCTTCTCTCTAAGTCTTCTTCAGTTTCAATTATCCCAAACCCAATCCTTTTAATTATAAAATCCACCTTTTTTTTTTTTTTTTTTTTTTCAAATTTTTTAGTTTTTCTATTTTTGTTTTGAGTCGGAAAACAATGAAAAAAAATCACTTGTCATCAAAATGATTCCGTAAATCCGCCAAAAACAACAATCTTTTTAACAATGTTAAAGCTATTATAAAAATATAACTATAAAATTAAAAATTTACAAACAATCTATTAACATAAACTTGATTTAGTTTTCAATCACATTGGTCCTTACCAAACAAAACACACGAGGAAACCTCTATATCTTCAGGTTCACCCTGAAGATGTTGAGGTCTCTTTGTTGAACTGAATGTTATTTCACGGTACTAAAAAAATAAAATAAAATAAATACGTAAGAAATCTAAACTTATCTCGGGTCTAATTCCATCCTCTTCGACATTGGAACAGAATAATACAAGACATCTAATACTATAAGACTGTCGAAAAGCTTTCCTCCTTCGAGGAACAATAAAGATATATTGGGCGGAATAGAACGGCTTTTAAGACAAAACATAAAATAAAAACAATATAAGAGAAGACTGGATATGGAATTGGAAGTCATAAAACTGTAAGTGGCGCTGGACTCCTATTCATGGCATGCACTGGCTCACAATGAGAAACATCGATCGCCTGCGAATCCAGGGCTGATAGGACCCGGCTCATGGAGAAATTTTACATGGCCCTGTTTATTTTGGAGGGAAGGGGGGAGTTTCTGTATTAAATTTTTACATACGAGTCGATTCCGGGGAAGGGGAGCTTTTTGGAACAGATATTGAAGCGGCTTTGGATAATGCATGGATTACCTCCTGCCCTCTTCCCAGGGTTCTCTTTATTTTAGCAATGTATTTGCTTTTGTCTCCTCTCGTATTTGAACCATCGATTGGAAATGCAAAAAGGAAGAGAGAGAGAGAGAAAAAAAAAACGAAAAGATAAAGATAAACATCCTGTGCTAGTTAATGACAAATAATATTATTTTAGGTACTTCCTACCTAATAATGGGGTGTATAAAAAAAAATGACCGTTTCTTTAACAAATATTTGCATTATTATTTCTTTGATATAAAATACAATTAATGCTGAAAGTATAGTCCATTGTTATCTACCATCATTACCCATCTGCTAGTCGATTGCTCGATGCCACGCTGATACCATTCCTTGGGATGGCTGTCAAAGAGCTCTTGGACAGCATTTTCAACTTCCGCAAAATTATCAATTTTTTTCCCTTGAGAAAAATGTGCCATGGATCGAAACAAGTAGTAATCCGAAGGTGCGAGGTCTGGACTATATGGTAGGTGTGGCAGGAGTTCAAACCCATGAAGTTCTGTAAACTTTTCTGCTGATTGTTGAGAAGTAAGTTCGTGAGGGACCAGTCTACAGGTCTTTTTCACCTTCCCCAATGAGAGAAGATGGCGACAAACAGTATCTTTTTACACACCACACTCCCTGGCAAGTTCGCGAGTACTTGTGGACGGATTTGACTTAATAGCTTCCTTCAGAACCTCATCAATATCCCTTAATGGCCGCCCGGAGCCCTTCTTTCTTTCCAATGCCACATCTCCACTTCTAAATTTTTCAAACCAATGCCGCGCATTGCGCTCTTCAAGGACACCTTTCCCTTTATATTTAATAATTTTACGAGTTGCTGCAGCGGCTGTGAAATCTTTTTCCAGTAATGTCTTAAAATTACGAGAATTTCGTAGGACACTGTCATGATTCTTCTTTGAAATAAATAACTTAACTGAGGCTTTTTTTTTAAGAAGTCCAGTGTTAGAAACAACCTTAGAGAATACAATAAAGGGATTAAGTATTGGTTAATAATAAATAGCATTAAGATATTTGCAGACTTTTGATCTCTGGAATTTGATAAAATGGTAATTTTTTTTGATACGCCTATTATTATAACATTCGATTGTTTTACATGTTTTGGAATGTACATTTCATCTTGAGATATATGAGGAGGTAACTTTCAAATCGCGTTTTGTCACAGTTATCCCACTTTTCAGCAATAACAAAAAACGTATTTTATGAGATGTAATTACTCTTTAGAAACAAAAAAATTCCTAATTAAATTTATAGCATCTAAAAAAACACATTACAACAAGGAGCAGAAATATTCTGAACTCCTAAAATTAGCATTTTTAATTTTAAATATGGACAAAACACGTTTTGTAGGAACACAGTAGACAAAACACGGTTTGATGGGGACGAAACACTGTTTGAAGAGGCTATGTTTTATTTTACAGAAGTCACTAATTGCTCAAAAGTAAACAAAATAAAAATTATAATTACATAAAAGATGATGTATGTTAATGACACTCATAATTTTCGGGGAGTATTTTCATTTTCTTTACACTCACCAGTTTTTAAATATGCAGTTCACATGTTTCATTTTCTAAACAGTCACAAGTTTCATCCTCTTCCACAACATTTTCAACACTTGAAGAGTCAAAAAGTACAACCTTGTACCAGTGTAAGCGATTATTGTCAATGTTGTCATTATTGTCAACAATGCAGCGTTCCCATTGGCTCAAAGCATGGTTTGAACTAAAAACAGGCAGTGGACAAAACACACTTTGCTCAAAACCCTTATTTAGTTTGCTAATTTTCGACGGGACAAAGCTTGTTTTGATGGCTAATACTCATCACATATTGTAGAGTTTTGAAAAACATATCTAGCGATACCAGAAACACAAAAAAACATTTTTGGTGACAGTTACCTCCTCATATTTAGATCTAAAATAAACTGTTTAAAAAATAATATTGTAAATTTTATAGTATTTACTAGTATTTTAATATTAATTTTATAATAAAGTGCATTATTATTCATTAGAAATTGTTATGTATTTTAGTATAGGAAAATTTCAGTAAGGATTTTTGCAAAAAAACAAAAAAAAAAAAAAAACAAGATAAAAAGGTTTCAGTTAATCTGAGAGAGGAAAGCTGAGATCTCTGTAAGCCTGGCTTGCTTTTTTCGGGGTTTCTCCGGAATGCTAGTAAATATTGTATATGTAGTATGATTACATTTAAGGTGTTTTTTTTTTTCTATTTTAGTTTATTTGTATCTATAATTATTATCCTAATTCATTTTACATTACTAACAAGGGGACGTTTGCAGTTGTAACTCACAGATTTTAATGCCGATTTTTATAATAGTGCAAAACTAGAGTTATAGCCGCCAATGGGCATTAGGAGCCGAGAAAACAAATAAAATATGAAAATCACGTTTTATTTTTTTTCTCATCTCTCAGTCAAGATAGAGAAATGATTCTTTCACGCTTAATTGTAGTTATGTGTGCTATTTTAAATAAAAATACTTTCGTTATGCTCAAAACACTACCTGACTTTAGAGTGCACAAAAACTCCAAAAAAATGACAAAATTCCCAGGAAATACACTGTAAATTTCATGAACAACTGACCTCAAATCTGGATTTAGCGCACTATAAAACCCTTATATGTGAAATTTCATCAAAATCAAAAAATATTGATTTTTTACCCCTTTTGAAGTTGAGATTTCATCAACAATTTCTAAAGGCCATAACAACTGCTGTCTTCAACCGATTACAATAGCAATAGCATCGCAATAATCAGCATACATTCTGCTTTTTATCTATGCATATAACATTGGATTTACTCTAGATTTTAGTGGATAAAAACTGATGTGAATGAAAAAATCCGAAGTCAGCTATAACTTAAGATATTTGAATAAGGGGAAATCCTGCGACCTTCGGATTTAGGCTACACTATGAAGTTTTAGGACTTCCAGATGACCTTAAAATTCGGTTTTAATAGGTCGCATTATTTTCAGATTTCTCATCTCAAAAAACATCTAGAAACTAAATTTTGTTGAAATCAAAAATATTCTTTTTTTAACTTTAAAATTTTCTAGTATTTTAGAAGGCAAGAGGCTGTCAATTTCTGAAAAAAATATAAATAATTTGCGCTATCCCACATCTTTCGCAACGGATTAAGACAAAAGTTTCAGGTCATGTAGAAGCCTTAAAACTGCATAGTTTAGCCCAAATCCGGAGGTCGCCGGATTTCCCCTTATTGAAATATCTCAAGTTATAGCTGACCTCGGATTTTTTCATTCACTTCAGTTTTTGTCCACTAAAATGTAGAGTAAATCCAATGTTATATGCATAGATAAAAAGCAAAATGTATGCTGATTATTGCGATGCTATTGCTATTGTAATCTGTTGAAGACAGCAGTTGTTATGGCCTTTAGAAATTGTTGATGAAATCTCAACTTCAAACTTTTAACCTCCTCGAAAGGGGTAAAGGATCAATATTTTTTGATTTTGATAAAATTTCACATATAAGGATTTTATGGTTCGTTAAATCCAGATTTGAGGTCAGTTGTTAAAGAAAAAAAATTCTACTGATTTACAGCGGATTTCCCTGGAATTTTTTTCATTTTGAGCACCCTAAAGCCGGATAGTGTCTTGAGCATAACAAAAATATTTTATATCTAATAGCATACATCTGAAAATTAACGTTAAAGAATCATTTCTGTATCATGACTGAGAGCTGAGAAAAACAATAATACGTATTTTGCATATTTTTTTTTTCTCGGCTCCTAATGCCCATTGGCGGCTATAACTCTATATTTGCACTATTATAGGTCCCTACTACCCACACAAAAATCGGCTTTAAAATCTGTGAGTTACAACTGCAAACGTCCCCTTGTAAGTAAATTAATTTTCCGAAGAATTAATAGTTGTTTACATAATTAGAAGGATATCTGAAGTTAATTACAAAATTTACATAATTGCATATGTTAATTAAATAATTCGTATTCAACTATGTAATTAACTTTAGATAATTTTCTAATTATATAAACAACTATTATTTTATATTAACATTTATAAATTTCTAATAAATTTAATGTTTGTAATTTTTTTATTTCTTGTATATTTAAAGGCTGTTTATTCTTATTTTTTTACTTTTTTATTCAGCATAATAGTTTTTGAAAACGGTTAATATAATTAGTATTAGGCATATTGTTAATAATATTCGGACTAGTATCTTGAGTTTAGGTAATTGTATTATCATTTTGTTTAAAATTACTCAATTTATCTAAGAAAGCTTTTTGAATAATTATCATAATAGAGCTATCAAAATATAGTATGCAATGCATCTAGACATTCAAAATTAGAACGAAAAACATAATACCAAAAAATTATATTTTTATAATGAAATATTAAATAAGTATTGCTAAAAATATTACTATTATAATAAGATTGTTATATTTATTTATTATATTTGCTTACGGGGTAATTTTAGTCCTATAATTTACTGCATTTTTAATGTTATTCGTAATCTATGTTATTACCACTAGTTTTTCTATAATATAAGCTTACAATGTTAATTTTTCCAAAAAAAAAACAAAACAAAAACAAATTACAACCGCCACTGCGCACTCACTTCTAATAGGAATAATATTATCTTCCTTCCCAAAGTTACACAATCAACTTAATTGGGCAGAAACATTTCCAATCAACAGAAAGTTCTCGCCAAATACAGCCTTCCTATTTCATAATTACACATCTGAAATGTTCGTATGAAATTTTCAAATCGACTATCTCAAATATAAAAATATACAATTAATTATCGCCTCCATTATCTATTATATGCAACCATCGTTATATTTTTTAAAATACTAAATTTATTGATAAATATATCAGTATTTAAAGTTATTTCATTATATAGGCCCTACAACTGCAAAGTATCGAAGGTGAAAGCACGCGGTTTTTGCATTCGATCTTTAGCGATTGGTCACATTGATTTGGCAAAATCGAATAGTTTGTATAATCGATCCTTTGACAGGGTTATTCCTCCCCTTTACAGGGTGAATTCAAATTTAAAAATTCGCTTAATGATATTCCAAAAATCCCTGTTGAACAGATCCGCTACCTAGGACGCCTCTTGGATAAACGACTAACTTGAATTCGACATACAAGACTAAAACGACAAGAAACTGCCCGTCATTACAGACTACTTCAACATCTACTAGACAAAAATTCAAAGCTTCCAATAAATTATAAAAGACTCATTTACATGACTGTGATAAGACCTATTTGGACGTACGGAGTTGAGCCTTGGTGCTTTACTAAACCATCCAATTCATTTCGTATCCAAATCCTTACGATCCAAAACCCTTCGAAAAATCCTAAATGCTGCTTATTTTGTGACTAATAAACTTATCCGTAAAGATCTTAATATTCCATATGTTGCTGATTTAGCCCAAACCAGACATCTATCCTTTCATAGTAAGCTCCATTACCACTCGTATCGACTAGCCTCCCAACTTGCTTCGCACTCCATTCCCGATAATCCTCCGAGGCGTCTGAAAAGAAGATGGCCTAGAGACCTTTTATTGTAGGTTATATTGAAGTGTTACTAGTGAGTAGTTCTTCACAAGTTATTTACATGTCTTTGTATTAACTATCAACACATTTACCTAATGTATATTATTTTGTACATTTGTAAATATCGATAAAAGAAAAAAGAAAAAAGAAAAAAAAAAAGAATTTGCTAAAACATTTATCAGTCCTAAAGCAGTTGATAAAGCAATACTAAAAATTTGTTTTGTCGGGACGATATCAGTAAGGTGATTTTGTAATGTCTGAACTAATATTTCGAATATTACAAATTCAGGAGTGTTTCATATGGACTCAAATAAACAGAAAATTTTTCAGGGTACAAATAGAATAGAAAATTTAAAGAGCACTTAAATTTTCGAAAGAAGACAAACAAAATAACCAAGCTAATTAAAGGGTCGAAGGCACTGGTATGTTCACTCCAGCATCCATCTAGAAACCGCAAAGCTTGGCAGTAAAGTACAGACCACAGGCTCTACAGTAAGGCAGTTTCGGCATGTATTTACCCAACACTCCTGCCCGCCCTCTTGCAAAGCCTAAATTAAGCAGGATCCATAAAATTAAACCCAGATGGACTTATAAATTGTGAATTCGTGGGTCAGAAAATAAAGAAAATGCAAAAATATTTATAAACTCTGAGACTCAGGTTTCCATAAGTAGTATCACAACATAGCACACAGACTTACTCATTCAGAGATAAATAAAACAAGGCTGTAACAAACATTATATACAACATATCAAACGAAATGACAAAAATGAGTTATCTATACTTTTATATAAAAAGACAAGCCATTTTTCGTTTGTGATCACTAACCGCGAAAACTACTGAACCAATCTCTACCAAACTTTAACCATACCACTTTCATAGCTCAAGGAAGGTTTAGCAATAATATAATTTGAAGATTTTCAATTATATTGCTATAAAAAAGTGATAAATATGTGGTTCGCAGTGAAGTTTGCTAATCGACCGATAGGTGACTGTTGTAGCATGTTATATAGAGTTAAAAATATATGATAAACTTTATTCATTTTTAATTCAATTGTTATTGAAGCTATAAATATATGCAACAAAGTATGGATATAGACATAGCTAAGTTTGCAGTGGTAAAACTATTAAACCGAACTCTACCAAATTTTAACTAAAACATCTTCATAGTTCTAGGAAGGTTTATAATAATAATGTTTACAATAGTAATAATTAAATTGTACATTCTTGAGTCCCAGAAACGAGGTTTGCAAACTGACATATGCTTTTTATGGTTAGAAATTAAAATCCAACCAGATGGATCGATAAAATTATTTCTGCCAAAGTGGATGTCTAATTATGCTTTACATACTTTTCAAACCTAATCAATGCAATTCTAACCAGGTTAAAAGTACTGGGTTTTTATCGTTGAAAAAATAATGCTAAATTCCATACTTACAAATACAAGATTTTTATCGGTAAACAAATGAAATTCAATTATTAGTTAGAAGCCGTGACAGGTTATGCTAGTATCATATATATGTTAAAGTGAAACGTTATCAGAAATAAAGTCAGGAGGATTTACCACTATTTGTTGGTACCACTATAATGTACTTTATTTTATAATAATTCTAGGTTTTTATAAAATAAATATATTTTTTGTTATTGAAGCCTTCTTAATATTAAAACTTTATTTCTCCCTGAAGTGGATCATGGGTACATCTACTGCTTTTTCCAATTTACATTCCATAATTAAATCAATATACTTAAATTAATTAGTAAAATACTGTAAAAATTAACGATTATTCGGAATAAACTAAGTTAAGAGAAGCTAAAGGTTTTAAACTTTTTTTTTATTTTTATTCGAACCAATACAGTAATCCGATCCTCTTCTTTCTTAAACTTGATCCCTCTCAACATTCGTCATTCAATTACCCTTTCCACTTTCAAATATCACTTCTTTAACCACCTACTATTTTACCGTCACTTCTACTCCACCCAGATCCTGTACTCCAAAAACTGCCAATACCCACTTTTTATTTGTTTAAAATATGAAAAATTTATATTCAAGATATCTTTTTGTTGCTGTTAAGAAAAAATAAATATGCTGTTACTTTTTATTAATATATTTTTTAATTTTATTATTATTATCAATTATTTTTTTATAAAAATTTTAGTTCATTTTAAGGCGCTGAAGGGCCTTGGTTGTACATCATTTCTTATTCTTAAGGGACTTAAGGTCCCAGAATAAATTAAAAAAAATATTATTATTAATATAGCCCCAGAACGGTAGGTTCTAGCGACAAATGTTATACAACAAAAATATTCTCTATTAAATTGCTGATCAGGAAATTTTCGTTAAATGTCTAATCAGAGCAACACTAACTAGGGCGGGTCAAAATGAAGGTGAAAAAAAAGTTATTTTAAAAAAGTGTAGACCCATAGCCGAATGGCGTCAATGCCAAAATAAATAAAAAACATTGTGTCACAAAATTAAATCCTACCCCGCTTGTTTGGAACATAATGTCTTGCTCTAAATCATGAGCATCGAAATATGTATTTTTACGTTGCATGTTATTGCCAGCTCCCTATCATATTTATGCTATTATCTTTAAACAAAGTGCAATATTTAGGATTGCATTGGTATTTGTATTTTCCAATTTGTTTTCATATTACTATAGCGATATGGAACAACTATTTAGATATCCTAGACACGAATGCGTAATATTTTGAGTGTAGCTACGTGAGAAAGCGGACATCAGACCGTTCGATCTGGAAGGGCCCTAACGGAATTTATTAGCGCGGAGCAGAGCGATCCTGAATACATAACTATATCACATCGTTAATTCATCACTTACTGCCAGTTGATTATTTTACTTCATCGCGCATATTTTGACGTGAGTAAACCCATTCGCGGGCAAAGGATTTTCCTAAAATCCTAGATTTCTATTCTATGTAACTTATAACTTTTTTTTTTTCAATTTAGATATGTATACATAACAGGCTAAAACAACATGAAACTGCCCGTCGCACAGTAGGCAAAAAATCCATTTCGGCGGCCAAAATTATCATGACGTCCGATATAGGGGAAAATATTTTTAAAATGTTTATAAAAGCGGAAGAGTTCATAATAAATAACTGAATTGGCGACCTAAAATGCAAGGTGTACGGTTAAATGAGATGGCTGTAAAGCCTTATTTGATGGTGCTATTTCTTTAATATAATATGATATAAATGAGGTGTGTCTATATATTAACACAGCAAAGTCATGTACGATCGATTATTTCAAAATTAAGCGCATGTTTGAAGACTTATTAAAAAAAAAGACTTAAAAAACTAAAAGTAAACTTTTTGGAAAAACAACCAGCATTTAAAAGGACGATGGGGTACGATGTTGAAACTTATATCACGTCGATGTGTATTATTTTGTTTTAATTAAATCCCAAAAATCATATCCGTTTTGATCCGTGGGTCGTTATCCCCCCCCCCCCCTCCCAATCCAAACGGTTCCTTTTTGTAATTTACTACTTCACACTCTTCTGGATCTGGTGGTGGTTTTTCAGGTACACAATCTAACTTCAGAAAATGATATAGGCTCTTATTAATGTTTGTCATGATGTACAAACATATACAACGCGTTAGTAGGCAAAAAAAACATTTTGGTGGCCAAAATTATTTTATTGCCGAAACATCTAGATGAAGTGCAACTAACGGAAAAAATATTTAAAAAATTGAAAGTGGACTAGCTAATATTTAAAAAAACTTGATGATAATTTTTCAATATACTTCCAAAAAAAAAAATAAATAAATAAAAGAAAAAAATATGTAACAAAAAAAATTCCCTACTACCTTAATGATCTTTAACTACATTAATGACTTCTGTTTTGATGGTAGGGTACGGTACTGTTTGTGTAAAATAAATTATTTCGGTATAATAGGTTAATAATATGTTAATACTCAAAAATATGAAAAGAAATTAAGAATATGAATAAAAACCTTATTTCAAATTAAACTACATTTACTAAAATTAAATAAACAAAATTCAAGACATTAATAAAACCTGTATGGAGTAGAACTTTGGGGCTCCACTAAACTATCCAATTTTCTCAATTCAAAATCCATAAAGATCTTAATGTACCATATGTTGCTGATTTAGTCCGTAGATAGATAACCCTCCGTGGCGTCTGAAAAGAAGATATCCTCCGGACCTTCTAATATAGAACTTTTATTAAAGTGCTACAAATGGGCAGTTGCTTCACAACAATTGCCATGTCATTATAAGCATTATCTTCACAATGCCTAGATATATTTTTATTTTATTGTATACAGTTTTTCAATAAACAGCTAAAAAAAAAAATTACAAGTACAGAGCTTAAATAAATACAAATTGAGAGCTTTTATAAATATAAGTTTAAGTTATATCGAAAGATCAAAAATATTTGTAAGCAAGTGATCTACGGTTTTATTTTACTAATCATAACGGACTTTGCTAACCTGTGTAAAGGAATAATTTAGCTTTGCTTCAATGTGCTTTGATACTAAAATAGGGTTTATAAGTTATTAGTTGACTGTTAAGTATTTAGAGAAGTAGATTGTTGGGGTATGCAGTCATAGATACACAGCAATAAAAAATAATATTTTAATTTATAATGCCGACGTTTCGACTTGCATTGCAAGCCTTCATCAGGGCTAAAAGAAAAAGAAACGAACAAAAAAGTATGACTAAATTGTAGAGAATATGAAAACAATAAATGCACTCATTTACTTTTAATTTTTATTTATATTTACTTATTATCTTTTAATTAATTATCATTCATTTTAATTCTTTTCATTTTAATCTTAATTCAATATCCTTTATGTATTGTCTTCATGGTCTTTACATATTACCTTTATGTTATTGTCTTTACTCTCATACGGTTATTCTTTTCATACCTTTGTTTTTTTTATACTCTCTGCAATTTTGTCATACTTTTTTGTTTGTTTCTTCTTCTTCTTCCAGCCTCGATGAAGGCTTGCAATGCAAGTTGAAACGCCGGCATTATAGATTAAAATATTATTTTTAATTTATGTGTATCTATGACTGCATACCCCAACAATCAACATCTCTAATATATTGTTAACATTAAACATACTAACGTTTCATGTGTACAAACTTACTACCACAATTTCTGGATAAAACACAATGATAAGAGCTGTGTGGATATTAAAAATATAAAAAAATAATAAAATAATAATATTCTAACATAAAAACGGTTTATATGTTTTTTTAATAAAAGTAGTAAAATCAAAAAGAAAAGTTATGAATGTTCTTTTCAAGAAATTCGGCCTTTAATATTTATTTTAAATTGGAACGAATTTTCATGGGTTTCTGTATTGCTACGCGTTTCATCTTTTGACATCACGCTCATTTAACTTGACATTTTATTTTTTTTTTACAAAAATATTATTTACGGAAATATCAAAAAAAATAGAAAATTAAATAATAAATTAAAACAAGTAAGTATATAAAATTATTTATAACAACAGTTATGAAAAGAGAATGAAAATACAATTTATATGTAAATGGGTCATGAATATTTAACGATATGTTACGTTATAGGAAGGCAGGTAAAACGGTAATATGAAGAGGGTGAAAGTAAACGAAGGAAAGAAAAAGGAGGAAATAAGAAGAAAACACCAGAAATTATAAATACAAAATATTTTAAAAGCTTATTAGATAATTAACACATTATATATTTTCCTATTATACGAGGACTCTCTTACACCATCGTTATTATGTTTGAAATCAAATATATATATATGTAAGGTAAGAATCAAAAACTAACACAGCTCCAAACAGGACACGGTAATACTAAACAATATCTAAAACCATTCAACATTTTACAATCAGACATAAGTAATAAATACGATAATACATCAAAAACTTTAACCACAAGCTATACAAATTTAAATTATTCAAAACAACGATTTTATTCGAAAAGATTTCAAAATTTTTTTATCAGAATCAGACCCAGAAATAGGTATAGTTTGACAAACAAAGTTGTGATGGGCTGCGTACACTATTTCTCGTGGAGTTTTTAGTAATTTATGTTGTTGATTAATTACTTCTTCAATACATTATTCAAATAATTATTTTTGTAAATAGATAAATAAACGTTCCCAGGAAGAGGATAAGGAAATATTGTTATAAAAAGATAAATTTGGTTTTCGGCAGAGCCTTAAACTACAAGAAACAGCTCTTTGATTTCGAAAACAATTACCAACCAAGCGTTCAAAGCTCCCAATAAATTACAAAAGACTTATTTACATAACAGTAATTAGATCTAATTGGACCTACGGAGTTGAAATTTAGAACTCCAATTCCTTCCAATTCTACACTTGTCTGATCCTTCCAATCCAAAATCCTTCGTCGAATCCTCAATACTCCTTATTATGTCACTTAAACTTATCCATAAAAATTGTAATGTTCCATTCATTGCAGAGTTAGCCAAAAAAAGATTATCCTTCCATTCGAAACCACTTGTCTCCCAACTTCTTATTCGATTCTCGAGTGTAGGTTTATTTAAAAATAATTTCATAACGATATCTGGAAAGCGGAGCTCTGAGGCTACTTTTTGAAGCACACCTTAGTTAAGCACGCGTTTAGGTTACATATGATAGTGACCATCTTTCTTAGTTGTAGTTTATGTAAATATGGACCCTCATTTCCCCAGGAACTTCGACATATCTCTAGTTAGAGATTACAATGTGCATCTTTTGTGATGAAAAGTTCTCTGAAGACACTCGGGGAGAGGTGTGGGTAAAATGTTCCCAAATGTGAGAACTTAGATCGTGCGGGGGCTGAAAGAGCCCCCTTTTTTTCTGTGATGAATAAACTCTCTACCGTTTCGAATTGTTTAATCTTATTTTTGGTAACTTTTTGAAGAGTGCCTATATTTACACCCCAATTTTTCTTGTGTTATTCTGAAATATTTCTGTACATCGTCGTTTTTGATATGGAATAATTGATGTTGATCATTGTTTTGCCTTCTCACATTTAAGAAACTTGTTATAGTTGTTAATAAAAGACAAAAATCAAAAAATGTTCAAGTTAAAAGTAACTTTAAATAAAAACCAAAAGAGATAGTGTCCACATTTACACCTTCTCCTCTTTAAAGTTGTGAAGAAAAAAAAAAAGAAAAAAAAAAGAGTTCTGGTCACATAACACTAAAGCTACGTTCTCACGGGGTGTGGCACGCTAGAGTGATCCACGCATTCGTGGAATATCCTCCGTCTGAACGAGGTGGCGTGAGTTTGCCTCTGACGTCATCTAGAGAGAAAGGAGTCCATGACCGCTCACGCTCGGTATCAATCCTGTTTGATTTTCAGGCGTGGACCACGCCAGTCGAGGAAGTTAACAAGTGGTTTATTTAGAACAAAAATGGATAATATGTTGAAATATTCCAGGATCCGAACGATATTCCGCCATTGTTGTCCTTTTAAGGATAGTGTTTTATTAATATTAAAATATTTAACGGTTTTTAAGTTTTCCAAAGGGAATTCAGCCATTGTTGTCCTTAAGGATACTGTTTTAAAATATTTTTAATATTTAACGATTTTAATATGGTGGAAGGATATCAAATATAGTATAGTTACTATGAATACTTTTAAAATTGGTTTCTTCTTCGCTTCGCACAAAATATAATTTTTTTTTACAGGAACTGCTCATATTGTTTCTTTAAAAGGAAACGTGACAATACAAAAGCACTTTTTGGAAAAATTACCATGATGATAAGAATTATTTGGTGTAAATTGACACAGGAGATTGTTCCCAACAAAGAAGGATTCCCTCGAGAAATACCTTGACGCCTGACAAGGATAATTACACTGAGCGGAGACTTGTCAAGATGATGCAGTGGGCTGGAGCAGATGGAGGAGGTAAGTGCGAACGATAAGAGATCTGGGGGCGAAGAGTGGAAGGAAAAGAAGGGGGTCGCGGGCTAATTGGTGCCAGATATCATCTGCCCTTAAATCAAGACTAATTGAGTTTATGACAGCTCTCTCGGCCAACACTTTATCTTCTCGACTTTGCACGTCCCCTGTCGGCTTTTATCATCCCTTTTTATTTTAAATAAAATATTAAATACATTTTTTTTACTGTTCCTAACTATTCGAATCAAAGATAATATACTAGATGTTTATGAAGAATACAACTTAACAACAGTTGTATAACAATATAAAAGTTTTAATTTAGATATTATTTTAAGTTGAATTGATTCCTTTAAAAACGCTCAATAGTGCTCTCACTCAGCCTCCACTGGGATTTGACACCAATGACGCAACTGAGAAAGCAGCGCTGGGATATCTCGGGAATATCTTATCCCACTCTCTTTCTCCTGTATTATTTAAAAAAAATTATTTTATTGAAAATTACTTGGAGATTCAAAGAAATTCTTAAACGACATGACCAATACACATGTACCAGGAAAAATACCCAAATAAGGTTAAAAAGGAGCTGGATGAGAGACCTCATAGACTATAATAAAAATGACACATTTAATGCTTTGGAATATAAACGTATGTATACATATATATGCATATAAATTTACTGCTTGGACATAGACGAACATCAACTTAGAAGTAAAGCTAATAAAATGGCAAGTTAGGCATGAAGAGAGATCATACAGTAAGACACCCCTCCGTTCGCTTCAATTAACTTCTTTGAATTCTTACTATATCCTATACTGCATCCTTTTTAATAAAAATTCATAAATTAATTGATTTTTATTAGATCTCACACAATTTTATTTATTTAATAAATAGGTTAAATCATGATTAGCCTTGGAAATTTTATGTATTTACACATATTTATATATGTGCTACTTCAAATAAACATTTAAAAAAATTATATATGTACGAATGGTGATCTAGATGTGGTCTCAGTCATTAAGGTCGGAATACTACGGTGGGCTGGACACGTGACACGTATGTCTGAAGGAGACATTCCCAAGAGTGTCCTAACAGAATCAATTCATGGAAAGAGAAGAGTTGGAAGGCCCAGACTGCGGTGGACGGACTGCGTGGCTGGCGATGCAGGATCCCTCGGCGTCAGGAACTGGATGGTCGTAGCACAGGACAGGGACAGATGGCGCTTGGAGGAAATCAGGACTCGTGCGCGGGTTGTAGAATTCGGTTAAAAAAAAAAAAATCTATATGAACGAAAATTTACAATTAATGTGAAGATTATAATTAAACAAAACTTTAATTTAAACCGAAGGGTCTTCGGTTCAGTACTTAGGTTGGCGTTCAGTACTGTTTCTAAGCCAACGGTTGTGAACGGAGGTGATTTGGCCAGAATTAACGCTCAATCGCCATTTTTTCCCCAATTAAGGGTACCCTCTTTTTAAGAGGCTAGGTGTGCCTAAGGGGTTTCTCCAGACCTCGATTTCGATCCACGGCTGAAACAACAGAAAATAAATTTTCTGCCTTCAGCCGGACTCGAACTCGAGTCCAGGAGCTCGGTAGTCAAGATCCTTACTCACTGAGCTACCGCGCCTCCTTAATGGAAGATAATAAACTGATAATATTACCCAGTAATGGTGATATTTTCAGTAAATTATTGAGAGCAGTAAAGCGAAAAATGGAACGCTTTTAGATTATTTTTATGATCTCATTTAAATTACTTCAAGTAAATGAGTTTAAAAAAATCAATTGAGACCTTTTAACAATATTTGGATTCAACACTGTTGATAAGGGAGATTTTTAATGATAAGGAAGAAGGTATCATTATCAAGAATGAATCAATGTAAAATGATATCGCTAATTATAAAAATAATGAATTTTTTTTTTGTTATATTTTGTAGGCCAATTTTTTTTCCTAACGTCGCTAGAGAGACTCACTAATTAAGACATGTGCTATAAAGAGTGGCGGGGGGCAACAGAGATGACATATTAAAATGGGGCTTTAAGTTAAAAAAAAAAAAAAAAAAAAATACAAAGGGAAAGAAAGGGCAGGCAGTGAAGGGTTAAGGGCTTCACAGATTGGATGCTGGTGTTAAAACAGAGCAAAGATTTCTACGTACTATGCTTTTGTTTCTAGATTAAATTATAGTAGGGGTGTTAAATGATTAAGGGTAATACTAAAAAAAAAAAAATTAGATGGGTCTTTTTAATTTTTTAAAATTATTTAATTCAATGTTTTTTTTTTTTGTTTTTTTTTTATGATATATATTTTAACACTAAAACTATCATAAAAGGTTAAATGACCCTTTTCGACCTTTTAGGTAGAAGTTCCTGGAAATACCATTTATTAGTTTGATTTCTGAATTAACTACTTTTATTATTAATTATTAAAAAAGTGTCCTTTCAATATCCAATCCTTTTTTATTTTTATTTTTTTTTTTTTTTTTTTTTACCGAGAAATAGTGGTAGAAATATTTACACATGGAATGTCGGTAGTTTTCTTGTTTTTTTTAAAAACTATTTACTGGTATTTACAGCAGTATAAATATATACAATAAGTAGATTTGAGGAAATTGTTACTAGTTCAATGTTATTCATTAAAAGGTCTCTCGGTCATCTTCTTTTCAGATGTCTTGGAGGATTATCGGAAATTGAGTGTATGGAAATGACTGTTACAAAGTGTAAATATCGATAGTAAATATTAAAATTTTGACTCCTCTTTTAACCACTACGATGTTGACAATTTATGTCACAACTTCTTTCCCAGGGAGGATTTACAATGATGTTTGTTTGTTTATTTCGTTTAACGTCACTTTATGCTGCTATGGCTAATCGGACGATGCTACGGTGGGAGTCCTAAATTTGGCCTATCCAGGTATAATTAGGACAGGGATCTTTAACGAGTACCTGACATCGCACAGTCTCGGGACCCCCATTTTACGTCCCTTCCGAAGGACGGCATAGCTAAGGATTTTTTACTCCCTTTAAAAAATCCTAAGGTCATTTACCGGGCTGCGAACCCGCGATCTTGGGTTAAGTAGGTTGCTATGCTAACCACTACACCACAGGTGACCCATTTACAATGATGTTAATCTCCAATAAACAATGACCCCCTCTAAGTATTTAATTAATTTTTAAACTATTAATTGATGTTTGCAACAGTGCTCATTACATACAACAAGTAATTTGAAGAAAATGGGTACATTGACTTCTCAATAACAAATAACGAACCACTCACTAGTAGTTCTTCAATCAAAAATTCTACATTAGAAGGTTCTACATAGGAAATGAGGTTATCTGGTTTAGAATGAATCAGCAACATATGAAACATATCTTTATGGATAAGTTAATTTGTGACAAATTAATTAACGACTTTCTTTACTGTTAAACCGATGAATTTCTACTTGTGCACTATGATAAGTTGCAGGTAAAGCATCTCGATCTAATAATGTTTTAGATCGCTGTCCTTCATCATCTAGTCAGCTTGTCACATTTTTTTGGGTTGAGTTGTCAAAGGAACCGTTGTCAAGGCATAAATACGCCTAGGGATCATTCGCAAGGTTATCATGCTATATTGAAAAATCAAGTATTATCCTCGTTTTCTCTAACCAGTTCATAAACAAAATGTTCGTTCAAGAACCAACTATAATCAATCCCAATATTTTTTTTTCACTTGAATCAATAAAAATCAACCAGGGCTAGAACTACTACGAAGGCAATATTATTATACGTCCTAGGATTTAAAGTATAAGAAACCCTTTAAGAATATATTATTATAGCGTCTTAACATTAGATAAAAATTTTAACTTCTGAACCGATTAGCATATGGAGCTCATCGCCAATAAAAATAGTGTTTCCATGACACTACAAGGGAAAATTTATTTGTTCAAAAAAATATTTATTTCGACTTTTCAAATTAAATAATAAAGATAAGAAATATTATGGATTTGATCTTTCATATTGTAATAAACAGGGGGTTTTAGAACACAAGATTGATTAACAAAGTGATATGACAGAAAACAAAGTGAAGACAGAACAAGACCAAGCAACACTAGAACTAACTAGAACACATACTACACTGCACTGACAGACACAACACCGAAACATAACCACACTAATAACCTTCCATCTTGTTATTCTTATATCACCTAGCAACCACTATAATACTGCTTGGCTAGTCTAGGTCACCTAGCAACGGGGGTAGTTCTCCTTATTTCGTTGCAGTATCTTTATTATGCTTAAATGGACAAACATGTACTTAATAATTGTTATATATTATAAACCTTTTAACTAACGATTATTCCAAACTAACGGTCACTCTTTCTGTGTCTTTATTTTCATATTTAAACCATAATATAAAAAAAAAAGCATTAATAACTATATTCAGTAAAAACAAGCAACATTGAACAAACTTCCAGGAAAGGTTTCAATGGCTATTCCCAGTACTTGAACGGCGAAACTTCGAACAATCTCGGTACAATTACAAAGTTTCCGTCTGCAGTTTCTGAGGTTTGATTTGTTTTAAAGTCTATCACCAAGACAATGATTATTTGTAAAGTTTTGATGCAAAGTCGGTAGAAGCGATTATTACAAAATAATGCTAAGATAAAAATTATTTTTTCAGAGAAAACTCATCATTGTAGCCATTTTATAAATATTGCTGCCTTATTTTTTAATGTTTACAAGCGTAAATATCCATTAACGGTCAATCGATTTGGCCGATTTGGATAAATGTTATTGAAAATCATATTATTATCACGTATACTTAATGTGTATTCATTATTATAATAATTAAAAAAACAACATTTTTTTTCTTAAATTCACTCCTCACTAATCTCGTAACATGATATGAACGATAACTGACATGTCAGACATGATGTGGGAAGGCAGCACCCAGCGGTACTTATATACAACATGATATTTAAAAAACTTTAACAGAATTGATCTCTCAACTAACTCCTTTTGAGCCTTCTTCGGGTATTCTTTGGAATCTTGGAGAGCCCTGCGTTATAATAGCAGAGTCAAATTCTTAGCCGTGTGATTATCACCTTTACATGATTATCACATTTTTCATGGTAGTTATCAGACATATTTGGACATATGGAGTTGAGCTTTGGAACTCAACTAAACCTTCTAATTCTTCCAGCATCCAATCCTTTCTATTAAAAATCCTTCGAGAAATCCTTAATGCTCCTTACTTTGTTACAAATAAACTTATCCAGAAAGATCTTAATGTGTTATATGTTGCTGATTTAGCCCAAACCAGATACCTATCCTTCCATAGTAAGCTCCATAACCACACAAATCCACTAGTCTCTCAATTTACTTCGCATTCCATTCCCGATAACCCTCTGAGGCGTCTGAAATGGCCTCTGGGCCTTCTCAATTAGAGTACTTGTACTGAAGTGCTACCAGTGGGTTGTTTTCTTTTCTTTTTTTTTTCATTGTTAAGCTATCTGTTTTTCTTTTATCTTCTAGAAAGCAACACCCATTTTTTTCTTTTTAATTACCCTCCACCATCTAGAAATTAAAAAAGGAAACAAAAAAAAAATGTATAAATGAAATGGACAAATAGTAAATTTAATAAGGTTGGAGAAGAAAAGAGAGGAGAGGAGGGATATGAAGTGTTTGAGTGTAATTTCAACGACGGAACAAGGGCGATGAGAAACCTTTTAATATAAGCCCAGTTCTAACGAGCTAAGAGCACGCTCATTTCACAGCCCAATCCCTTCGTCTCATTATGGTAACATCTTTCCAGAAATTTTAAATTATTTCTCGTTGGCTAGGCGAATATTTAGGTTATTGCACAGCATTTTTCTATGGGGCTGGAATAAAAAAAAAAAAAAAAAAAAAAAAAATTGTTATTACTGTTGTTCATTTGTTTCATCCAGACATTTTGTGCCGTTTATAATAATTTAAAGACAATTATCAGCAATAATACTAATACTAAAAAATGGTGTGCTGGTGTGCTAAAAAAAATAATTACCTAATTATTATTTAACTCTTAACCAGGCGCGCTGGTTGATTACTTCAACCAATCATACCCACTTGCTTTTAGTCACTAATACTCTTCCCCCGACTCTTACTTGACCCTTTTTATACCGTTCCCAACTTAATCAAGCAATATAACAGAATAATGATACGATGAAAATTATTTTTTTCTGAGAAAACAGCATGTTATTTTGACATTGACATTTTTTAAATATTGTTGCTTTATCCTCTAATGTTTACAAGCATAAATATCTATGAACGGTCAATCAATATGGCGATAAATGTTACTGGAAAATCATATCATTATCACGTATACCTAATGTGTATTATAATAATAATTTATTTAAATAAATTTTATTTATAAGGTATACAATTTTACTCAAATTAATAATTCTGCGGCATTTAAACAATAAAATTTACTATTATTTTTTAACCAAATATATATTTTTATATAATCTGACATATTGATACCTTTATTTGTGTTTTTTTTGGGTTTTTTTTTGTAACTATACGTGTATGAGCTATATGTGTAGAAAAAAATACTTTTTTTTTTTTAATTCGCAAGAAGGTAATATAAAATATTTATAACTGAAATTTTTGTTTTGATTCTGTACTGAGAGTTATATGTATTTAGGTGAATGAATGTTAAACAAAAATAAACAGTGTTAGCGGTCATTTGGGCCGCTGCACAGTGGGACGAATGGCCAATCTAGGAGGAAAAAAGTCATAATCGAAATTAATGAAACTATTATGATAGGTGTATAGTTAAGTATTTTATATTATATTTTATACTTTATATTTATATAGTTAAGTATTTATAGAACATTATTAAAGGTTCTTCCGTTTTTAGGTAAAAACAACGATGGAAGTAGTACCTACCTCGACATGTCAAATTTTGTTAAAACTATTGATTCTTTCAATCTAAATTTGTGTGTCATCGTTTTGATATGTTTTCATTATTCTTTTGTAATTAGTGAATATAGACGATCTTTATGCCAGTAAGCCATTCTCAAAATATTTTTTTAATAATTTGACCTATTATATAATTTTTTTAAAAGTGCCGTAAACTAAAGCAGTTTTTAAACTTTAGATCTATTACTAAAAAGTACCTCAAAGTACCACTCTGAAATTCATAGTAGAGGTGTCTTTGAAGGTATATGAAATAATCATGAAGCATTTAGCTGTTTTTATCTGCTTTCTTGTCTGAAAACGAATTTTCAATTCCGCGAAGAGAATTATTTCGTATTTGGCAAAACTTTAAGGGCATTGATTTAATATATATATTACTATATTTGAAACACTTAAATTAGAGGATATTACTTCAACATCTTCAGCTGCACTGGAGAGATATTTAAAATTGGTAGTTACGAAAATTAAAACGAAATAATAAGAGGCTGGAAAAGCCCGGAAAATCATCGGACATTTTATTGACTCCAATCATCAAGGGGATTGAGAAAATCAATTTTATAAGAAAAAATCGTTTTACATACATTTATTAAGTTATAATACACAAAAATACATAAGAATGAATGTTTTTACTGTATGAATTGAATTTTAATTTATTATTTATTTTATTATTTTTTTGTGACATTTTGATAGTTCCTATTTAAATGGAGACTAAAGCATAACTGAGTAAATAGTTTTGCTTAGTAGGCAAACAGGTAAGTAAGAGTATCACAGAAAGATTTGAAAACAGTATCGTTTTATAATAGTACAACGGAAACATATCATTTTTGCGATACCAGCTTGACGTGATTTTTCATTCATTACTTTTTTTAGGTAATTAAAAATAATTACTATATAATAATAACTATAAATCATAACCGATTTCGTAATAGTTATAAATGATCTAACTCATTATTTTTTTAAAGTTAATATGATACAAATAAAATAAATCGTGAAAAATTAAAGCTTATAAAAAAAAAAAAAAATCGGAACCACGGATAATGGGGGCCCACTGTATAATATTTTCCTTATGGTTGTGACTTGAGTGGTTTTATTTTACCTTATTTAAACTCTATTGTTTATGTAAATCGGCTTGCCAAGTCTGTTTAAGTGATTCAAACTTTTTTTCTCCTAGATTGTTCATTCGTCCCACTGTGCGCTGGTAGAAGCGATGGTTCCAAGCGAAAGAGCTTAAACGAAGTTGAACAGATTCAAACATAATCTAGTGAGCTCCTGTAGTGTTTTTCGTAATTGAATATCTGAAACCAATCTTTAGTAGACAATGTTTTATATATCTTCTCTTATTGACATACCCAATTATTTTAGAAGAGCTAAAAAAAAAACAATCTGACCAGGAAAAAGAAACTGGAACAAGCACTGGCAAGTCAACAAAGCCTGATTCTTATTCTTATAAATCATTATAATCCGGATTATTATAGTAAAACCGAGCAGGAAGCTTATTTTTATAATGAATTAACCTTTGAAGATAAGATGAAAAAAGAATTTATCTTAAGAGTTCCTGTCCTACAGTCTCTTTTAATAGAATATCATTAAACTGATTCGTGTTGAGCAGATCCCATACCTAGGACTCCACTTGGATTAAGTCTTACTTGGAATCCACATGCAAGACTAAAACAAAAGGAAACTGCCCGTCGTTACAGACTACTTCAACATTTACTAGACAAACGTTCAAAGCTTCCAATTAATTACAAAAGTCCCATTTACAAGACTGTGTTCAGAAATATTTGGACGTACGGAGCTTTGGGGCTCCACTAAACCATCCAATTCATATGGTATCCAATCCTTACAATCCAAAATCCTTCGAAAAATTCTCAATGCTCCTTACTTTGTCACCAATAAACTTATCCATAAAGATCTTAATGTTCCATATGTTGCTGATTTAGCTCAAACCAGATATATCCTTTTATAGTAAGCTCCTTAACCACTCGAATCCACTGATTTCTCAACTTGCTTCCCACACCATTCCCGATAATCCTCCGTGGCGTCTGAAAAGAAGATGGCCGAGAGACCTTCTAGTGTAGAATTTTTATTGAAGTGCTACTTATAAGTAGTTCTTTTCAAGTTTTGACCTTATTGTTAATGTTATTAAAACATCCACTTGATGTATATATTTTGTACAATTGTAAATTTTAATAAATTAATATAAAAAGTCTTTGGAAATGATGAAAATATGTGGGCTACAATGGACTTGACGAAATGCTTAAATTAAAAAAATATATAATAAAATATATGAGCTAAGAAAACGAAATTTATAACATGACTGATGAACAATGATAATAATAACGTAATAAAAAACTGTGTATAACGTGTCTAAGTAAAAGTTTATCTCTCATATTTTTATATTGAATCTTAGACATTTGTTTTTCTGGTTTATAGTAAAAGGCTTAGGTTACGGACTACATCAGACCTACAACCTACAACCGTTTGATAAATACCGTTAGATTTTCTGTTTTTTTAACAAAAAAAAATTTTTCAAACATATTTAACATCCTCCTTTAGAAAACTTATTATTATCCTTATTTGAGATTGTTTTGAAATAGTATTTATATCATCAGAAACATTGTTAAAAAAAAATTAAAATAGAAAAAAAGAATTAGGGAAGGAAGATAACATCAAATGAGCAGATTAGTTAACAGATTTGAAAATATTTCTATACTTCGAAATTACATTGCTAAGCGGTTAAAAAGGATATGATTAAGACGAAGGAGAAGCAGAAAGTTCTAAATATTAACATCATTTTTTTTATCAATCAAAAAATGTCTCGTTCTTAGTGAACTTTAAAAACAAAAGCTCGAAGTGAGAAGATTAAGATAATTTTCGACACTGTTGAGAAAAGTTAGTGAGAAGATTACTTGACAAGGCTCCTTAAGTATTGAAGAATACGTTAATTATTTAACTGCCACTAGAGAGGTTTAGGAACTGTTTTAACACAGAGTTTCCGACACCTATACTGCGTGATGGAATATTCATTCAAACATAAGTTTTACATTCTTTTAAGTAATATTTTTGTAAATTTTTTAAACTAATATTGACAAAAGTTAATGAATATTATAAAGCACAAAAAAAGATCATTTATATATTTATAAGGACCAGAAAAGATTCTGGTCTCTATATGAAATTTCTTGCCACCCAACTGTAACAAGTAGGTGCAAGGATTCTACTCCTTACCTCTTAAACGTAAAGTAGTTTTCCCATGGTTATATATTTGATGTCATGGTTAAATTCGAATTCAGAACGTCAAATTCTATTTCCCTCAGGCGTCCCATAACATGAGTTGGTAACTGTAAAGGTGAATAAGTCCTCCATTTCTGCTATTATGAACTTACTTTTTCTAGTACCGCAGGTAAGCTGCCATATATTGAAGTTTAGAATTGAAACAAACGCTAATTGCTTACAATAAGAAGAATGACTTCTAATGCCTGTGTCCCGTAGGGTCAATCTTTCTCCCTCACATTTGAAACAGACCGCCAAAGCATAACCAAGATTCATTCCATCATATTTCAGGCTGGCAACATTGCAGCAGCTTCCCGCCAGACTGAGGGCAACCTAACTTAGAACAAATTTCCTTTGTAAGTTGTTCCATGTTTGTGTCGAATCAAGTGTCCGAATCCTGTCATTCGTAATTCTATTTCCCTCACATAGTGATTTTTCAAAGAAGGTCAGTTTGATTCTTGTTTTCTTTTCATTGAACTATATGTTTCCCATGTAATTCAGAGTTCCATTTATTTTTTGTTTTGAAATGCGTGTGGTGTTGTTAATCTTAAATCAAACTCAAAATTCTATTTCCCTCACACCTAAAGTGAAGGAAATAGATTACAATAGGAAAAATGTACTGAAATAACATAAAAAAAGTTTTTTTTATTTATATTTTTACTGTTTATATTAATTTAATATAATATTTATCATATTAATCTAATGTTCGATTTCAAAGTTTAAATGTACGAGTATATTATAATGTCTCACCATTTATCGATTTTTTTTCTTTCAAGTTTTATGTTTAAATGTTTAATTAATGTTAAATAATATAATAATATATTTTAATCGACTAGTTGATATCATAATAAAGAACAGTTCTTTTGTACTAAAATCATTTTATTATTAGAATAGTGAATGATTTCTATTTCCGTCACACCATCTCAGTTTCCCTTACTTTCATGATTTCTATATGTAAATGTGCACATAGGATACGTTCTATGAAGCGATTTTTTTGCTAGTGCCATTAGTGGAATTTTATAAAGCTGTTTATGAAGAAAAGCTTTTTTTTTTACCTAACTTTTTTCTGATGGAATCACAATGTTGAAATTCCGACAAAATGGTAGAATGACCCGTATCCATATATATATATATATATATATATATATATATATATATATATATATATATATATATATATATATATTAGCCTTGCATGTATGTCAATGTAAAGTTATATAGCTTCAATTGGTTAAGTTGTGCTTCTTAATAATGCCTATAAGTACGTATATTGTCATAAATAGTATTTTTAAAATAGTTACAGGATTTAGGAAAACGATAAAATGTACTCCTAAAAAGATCATAGTTTTTATTAATACACATATTCACAACTGCCAAGGAATTATTAATATAAATAATATGGATAGAATAACAAGTATATCAGGGTTTGAAGTGAATGTCATAGCACAATAAATTAAATTTTACTCAAAGTACCATACTGACATGTATAACTACCATTAGTTTTAGTATTTATTAACTTTGTACATTGACAATTTATATAATTGCATCATATAATTTATAAGCAATAGTTTATAAAGGAAAACTATAAAAATATGTGAGGAAACACAGTAATGATAATAAAATATTTATCTCAGTATCTAAATATATTCTTACCAGTCGGATTGATTGAGCTCTATTAAATCTCTGTCAACAGAACTTTAGCCTCAATAAAATTATATGTGATCGTAAAAGTGGAAACGAAGACGATATAAGATATATCATACTGATTTATAGAGATCTATTTTCAATAAATTTCTGAGTAATAGATAAAAAGCAGGATAGAAGAAAAAATAAATTTATTTCACATAAAGAATTGAGTTAGAAAGGTAAGCACGTAGAAGGCTGGAGGATTTATTGCCATATAAATTGAATTGGATGGCCAATCTAAGTATTCCTTTTGGTTTAGTGTCTAAGGTGGTATGTGATTGTATATTGCAAAAGAGAAATTTTATTAAATACTAAATATTATACATATTTCTTAATTATTTAAGCAACAATACATTATTATAAATTATAGAAAAATTAAGAATAATTTGAATGATTGATTTTAAATCCTGTGTGAAAGTGAAAATTGAGAATCATTCTGTCGTAAATCTGAAATCTGTCACCAGCACATAAATATAAACTGTTGTTTGTTTGTTTTCCTCCTACTGGGGCAGGGAAGACGGGTTATCCTACAGGTTAGTAACCTATTCTAGCCGTGTTGGGAAGGTCAAGACTCATTTCGTGGCTCTACCACAAAATAGACCCTCGCCTCAACTCGCTCGGCCATCGAGTCTCCAAGTATCTACTATTGTATAGAAACCTAAATAAATAGATAATTATTATTCTTATGAATGCATTTTTTAAATTATTTTCTTTTCATTGTAGTCTGATTTATTAGAAAAAACTAGGGTAACGGTCGGGTTAAGAGGAGGCAGCAAACTGCCTTGACCAGCGCTACACCGACCAGTTCGATCCTTACGCTTCACTTCGAGTTTACATTTATCGATAGCTCTTTTCAATAACCTCACATGTAAACAATCACTTCTACAGTTTCAACTTGGATTGTGTTGTTTAGTCTGTTATATTGATATTTAGTCTTCTTAAATGTAAATAACTGAAACATAAGTTAACAAAATGAGTTTCATAAAGGATTAAGTGTTTTATCAATTCATGTTTTCTTATTCCCTCTTATCTAATGTGTAAAAGTGTTACAAAACTTAAGAACATTAATTTGTACATGGATTTAGTGTTTTATATATTTTTATTTGTTGTATCAATTTAAGTGATAAAATTTCAGTATGCTTATTTTGTGAATGCATTCTTTGTCATCCACAATACTTATTGCCCTAAAGTGAGACAGATTGTATAATTATTTCAATAAAATATATCGATCTAAAAATAAATCTGAGAAAGTATATCATAGGTTTCATATTTTCTTATTTCTACTTCCCTTGAGAAAATATAGCAGAAATTAACATCATCACTTTCAACTAGGATTCTGTCTTATAATGGATTATAACATGGAGAATAGACAATGTTAAAATAAACACAAATTAAGAGGTAAATGACAGGTTACTATATAATTGTAAAACTGTTGGTATAATGTTATAGACTAAACTGTTTTAAAAAAAATTTAGAAGCCTGATGATGGAGCATTGTCTCGGAAACATGTAGCTACAAATGTTAAATAAATAGGAGTTATGACAAATAAATACTAAGGATTCTGTCTTTTAAATATTTATAATTTGTTATTTACATTTCCCTCACATCACTAGGTTTATCAAGAATTAACATTACTGGTGGTTTAGCATTATATTAATTTTCATTTAATTCCAAATTTATTTAGTGTCTTATAATTTGAAATTTTATTATTTCTACTTCATTATATTCTTATTTCACATTTTAGTATCATAAGGTAAACAGAAGTTAATATTCCTTTGAACAGGGATTTAAAGTTTCTTCGTAAATAAATGAGAATAACCTTTCCCCTCTAAAAGTAGCGACTAAAACACCGAAATAAATCGGAAGAAGGTAAGAATCGATAAAAGGTATTCTCGGCGGGCGTAGGAGCTGCCTCCTCTTAACCCGACCGTTACCAAAACTAGTCCATATTAAAAACTACTAAAAATACCAATAAACATAAGCGAATCTCTTTTCTATACTGTGGACGTCCGATTCTTACATAAAGGAGTTGAGATGTACTTCTATATATGATGAAGGATGAATTAGGGTGAATCTCTATGAAAAAAGTTTTTTTTCGGAGTTTCACTACTATGACTCAGAACAGGCATTATAGTTTATTAAAAGAAAAACGGATCTATTTAGAAAAAGTATTGGATTTAAAAATCTGAAGTGGGTGAATAAGAGACTTCTTCAAACTAATTACAACACGAAGTTAAGCTATTAGATATGGAACTCCAGACTCAAAAAACGTGTAAAATACCAGTATGAAGGTGGATGATTTTTTAAACTTCGACCGGTCGCGCCGTTGTATTTTGTACAACACCCGACTTGTTTTTCCTCTCTCGCTTTCGATGAGCTTCTGGGAAAATTGGCTTCAGCTATTCCTCGAGATAATCCTCTTTTTGCTAACTGTAATTTTTTTTCACTGTGGTAGGAGGGATAGTTTTCAACCGCTCTCGTTATGATTTTTTTCTCGTCTCTTTCTCGGCAATCAGCTGGATTTGGCAGAATTATGATTCATTTGAATTTTTGGATTTGATTGTTTTATTGAGAACGTTTTCATTAAATGCAAAATTATAGGATTGGAAGATATTCCTAGATTGAAGCAGGAGCTAGATGAGAAAGAAAAAATAGAAAATTTGAAGGAGAGAAATTCGGATACGAGTGAAATAGAAATAGAAAATATTTTAGTTCATGATACATAAACTGATGATGAGGGTATTGATGAAGATGACATTGGAGAGGGATTTCTACGTATAATACGTAAAAATAATTCCTCAAAAAAAAATGCTTGCAATAATTGTTCATAAAAACGACCATTTTGACATGAAAATAATTATATCTGACAATAATATTTGTAAATAAAAATTTATCTAGTTATAAATTAGATTTTTATTATTTTCTTTTATAAACATATTTTTCTTAACGTTCAAAATGTTATTCTTTCGGGTAATATACTATACACATCTTCTATTTTAAATGTAGAATGGTTAAAATATTTCATTTAATAGATTTAATGTAAAACTTGGACAAAAACAGATTAAAAACAGGGTATTGTACTTTGTACAATGCGCAACCGCTCGTGTTACGGAAATTGGTGCGACCAGTGGAATGTTAAAGCCTTTTTTTTTCTAGATTTAGTGTTAATGAAGTTGGTTAAAATTTTTTTTAAAAAACAAGAGTAATAATTTCTGCAAACTACTTAAATTATGGTCAAGCATCAGGTATTCTCTTCCATTCAATAATAATAATGATTATATATATATATATATATATATATATATATATATATATATATATATATAGATATATATATATAATATTTCGGCCGTCAGTCTATATACAAGACACTTTAGATATAATCCATCGAGGAGAGGGATGGGCAAAGAACGAGGATGAAGAGGGGATTTGGGATGAGCAAACATAAGGAGTTTTTGGGTCAGCTTTCTGCTTCCGAGATTGCTTCTCTATGTACACTTCTTCCCAGCCAACCTTTTATAACCTACCGCTTATACTTCACTAGCGCTAACGATATATATATATATACTCAACCAAAGCCCAGAAGAAATAGGATAACATTTATACAATTTAACACTTATAAATTTATCCATAAAATGTCAATAAAATTAGCTTCAATAAAAAAAAAAACATTACTTTTTGTTATTAACTTGATAGATCTGTCGAAGCTAGTGTAATCTGACCTAACGTAAAATATCGGCTATTCTAAATAAGAAATGTTTATAAATCATATGAAATGGTCTTTTTTATTTTTTCGGAAATTCAAAGTGGGATTATTTACTTTACTGCTGTTATATTAGATTATATTGAGCCGTTATTATTTCTCTATTTTTTAAATATTATTTACCATGACTCCAATTTATCGCACATTGGTTAGTATGCCATCAGACACTCAAGAAATATAACAGTGTTCAGGGAAGGGTGTTGTAACGATATACTACATGAGACATGTCAAAACTAAATTTACCTCCAAAAAAAAATTTCGTTCTGTTAGGTGGCCCATAGCAAGAATAATTTATTTCACCTTTTTATCCAGAGGTAAAACCATCACATTCAAATTCTTATTCATATCGCACATTGACAAAATGCATAAAAAACTTATTAAAAAAACAACCCAAAAAGGTTAATCGCAAGGGTCCTATACTTACGCCACGTAACAAACACATCTTGTTTTTCAGGGAAGGCAGTGAAGAAAATAAACTAGCTGTGTTTCTTTCCTTCCACACCCTCCAAATTCGACAGACTTATCTTTAACATATCTCATCTGTTCAGATATTAAAGAATGAAATTTTGAATATGATCCACAGGTCAAAAACGCGAATTCTAAGGTACTGAAGGAAAAAGCTACTGCTTCATTACATTTATCTTCGGGATCCTCAGGCGGTCACACGTTACATGCCGATATTCTGAGCTTGGGTGGCTATTCCCTTAATTCCGACGGCAATACTTTCTGGCTACTTTCCTATTCCAATGTCTAAAAACCAAAAACCCTTCCTATATTCTTCATTTATTAACTCTGCGTTCTTCTATCCACCTCCTAAACACTAGATCCCAACCTTTCAACCTATATATACCCTCACATAAAACCGTTTCCTTTTACGAATCCTTCATCATTCGTGCTACCTCCTTCTGGAATTCCCTACTCACTTCTCTTCGTAAAGCAGCTTCCATAACTTCCTTTAAAAATAATTTGTTCCTGTACCTTTTAGACTATCAATCTTCCTCAAATATGTCAATAATCACATGAATACTTAGAATTGCTTTTTTTCTTTTTCTTTTTTTTTTTCTCTTTACGATTGTATTTTATGTTATAATTATTATTTCTTATATTTATTTATTTTTATTTTTTTTAATTTAATTTAATTTTTTTTCCTGTAAAAATGTATGCTGAAATTACTGAAGTATCTAATTTGTAAATAATATGCCAGACAATTGTACTTTTAACTGTGCATTATTTTTATTCCTAGGGGACAGTAAGTCCAGGATAAAGTTTATTTTTGCATTTCATTTATGACCTAGATTCTTCACAAGCCCTAAATATTTCCGTTAATATTAAAATATTAAAAATTTGATAAAACTTAAGTAAAAATGTATAGAAAATAAGAGTAAACATTCTGAATAAAAATATAGTGGTTTAAGCCTTTCTTCTGAAAAACGGACATTTCATTCAAAATGAACCAAATAAATAAATTGAAATATCAATTTAAGATGGATGTAAGAAGTTTATCGAAATTATTGTTATTATATATATATATATATATATATATATATATATATATATATATATATATATATATATATTGCTTAATATATAAAAATTCTAACTAGGGCATTAAGTAAATAAACATACTTAACTATTAAAACCCATATGCACACATACACCGATATACATTCCGACAAACAAGACTAAAAAAATACTAATTTTAAATCCAATAGTAAAAGTTAGATCTACCAGCAATTTACCATAACGTTCCAATGCTTTTTCGTCAGTTTTATCTATTATAAAATAAATGAACATATAAATGGGAACAAAAAGTTTAAGTATCCAGAGATTGAGATGGAGTTGGATGTGAGATCTCCTTCCGTCAGTTAGTGACGTGTGTGCAAGAAGAGGTGTGACTTTTAATGTCTGTTTGATACCATGATATTTATTATTATATATCGTCGAAATTAAAAAAAAAAATAACAAACTCTTAACAACGCTTTTAGAGCACCAAAAATGATGTTGATTATAATTTACAAAGTCAATTACCAATATTAAGGATGATTAAAAGTTATTTACTCCTAAAGAGCGTTAGTAGTAGAGTGAGTGAAATTTTTTGTTTTTTCGGCCCTCCTTGAAAATGTATGTTATTTAAACTTTTTTGAATGTTTGAGACATGTTATAAAGACTAAATCAATACAAAAATATTGTTGAAAAACAATTTATAAGAACTATAAATGGCTTTAAGCAATAATAAGATTTTTTTTTAAATTTTCGCCTACAACTTATTAACTTCAGTAAAAGGTGCGAAATTCGGCCATTTGAGAGATATTGAAATGTAGACTTTTCATTTATTTATTTACGTATTTGTCTCTTTCTTATATAAATTAAGAGTGATAAAGGGAAGACAATAGATTAGTAACTAAGACAATTAATTATCGAAGAAAGTTAATTAAAACATTAATTAAGCAGGACTTCCAATCAGTCAGGGCAGCTAATTTTGTAGCACCATCTTTAATTATCTAAGGCTGGATGTTAAATCTGAAACTTGAGGTTCTGTAAAAAGAGGTATGACAATCTAATACTTATGAATCTTTTATTTCCTTTGATTTGAATGCAATAATATTTATTTAAAGAATAAATAATAAAAATAGAAAGTACTTTAAATCTGTCATTATATCTATAATCTATACGGCATAAGGAAATTAAGAAAACCTTTTTAACCTCTTATGTAGAATGGATAGTCACCTATCAGTTAAGTTTAAATTTTTTTCTTGAATTATGGAGATAATGTAGTTGAAATTTGGGTTGAATAGTTTTACCATTGCAAACTCTGATACAGAATGGCGCAAAACTTCATTGCATCACTTCATGTCAGACCAAATATTTATAGCTTTTTTAATAACAATTTCATTGAAAATATGTACGTTTTATTATCAATCTCAAGCTGTATATAATACTGTACCTTTGTAACCTCTCATGTAGATGGGCGACCGCGACCTACCGGTGAAATATCAAACTTCACTATTATACACATATAATCATTTTTTAAATAACTAATTAAATGAAAATTAATAGATTGTATAATGGCTAAACCTTCTTGGGACTACAAGGATGATGTAGTTAAAATTTGGTAGTTTGGTTCAGTAATATTCATGGTTAGTGATCACAAATGAAAAATGCTAAAAAAAACCTTTCGCGGAAAATCGATTGTGCTCTATTACACGACATGAAGTGCAAGCAACCAAGTGTCAGTCAAGAATAACGCTAAGCTCTTATGTCAGGTGTCGGTATCGAACTAAAATAAACACGTGACCAACTTTTTATTATAATATTTATTTCATAATATGTAATTATTAAATGTTATATAAATTAAAAAGTTGGTAAATATGTTGTTTAAAAATAACGTCGATATAAAAATATGTAAGATACTGAAGAAAAAATAAGTATTTATTATTAAAAAAGAATGTGAATCATAGTCAATAACAATATCAATGATACACATCTTTGAGCTTCAGAGGAACAGGAGAAATAAATTTAAAAGTTTATTGTTCAACTTAAATTTATATATAAAAAAAGGCAATAATTAAAAAAACAAAAAAAACATGTTAGATTGAGTAACCGGTATGCAGAAGAACAATGGACCTACAAAATAATCCCTTTTACGGGAAGAAACGTTAATTAAGTGTCTTCTTTTATGAATGCAGTCAAGTTGAACTACCTCTGACTCTACCACTCAGAAAAATAATTTTGTAGAAAAAAAAATTAACATATTTTTTATAATAAAAGAAACAATTACAAGGACCTCTGAGGCGTTAGATCAAAGAGTCTTTATTACCATAATGCAAAAGGCTTAATTTACATATTTAGAGGCAATCAGGCCGTCTTTCTCTTCTCATTATGTTATTGACAAGTTATTTAATGCAGCATTTCCTTCATTTGTTAAAATCAGTCTACTTCTCAACCACAAAAAAAAAGTAAGAAGAAAATTCAAATTTAATGAGCTTCAGGCTAACTACTCTGCGGTTACAAGTTATACTTGTAATAATGGGGCTTATAAAAAAAAAATGACTGTTTTATAAAATTCCAGAGTTCAAAAGTCAGTAAATATCTTAATGCTATTTATTATTTACCAATACTTAATAATCCCTTTAGAGCATTCTCTAAGCTTGTTTACTAACACTGGACTTCTTAAAAAAAAAAAAAAAAAACCTCAGTTCAGTTATTTATTTCAAAGAAGAAACATGACAGTGTCCTACGAAATTCTCGTCATTTTTTTCACAGCCGCTGAAGCAACTCGTCAAATTATTAAATATGAAGGGGAAGGTGTCCTTGAAGAGCGCACTGCGCGGCATTGGTTTGAAAAATTTAGAAGTGGAGAAACGACGTAGGAAAGGAAGAAAGGCTCCGGGCGGCCATTAATGGATATTGATGAGGTTCTGAAGGAAGCTATTGAGTCAAATCCGTCCACAAGTACTCGCGAACTTGCCAGGGAGAGTGGTGTGTCGAAAGATACTGTTAGTCACGATCTACTCTCCATGGGGAAGGTGAAAAAGACCTGTAGACTGGTCCCTCACGAACTTACTCCTCAACAATCAGCTAAAAAGCTAGAAATTTGTGAAAATTTATTGGAAAGCCCTTCTGATATGAGATTTTATCGGAGTATTGTTACGAAAAGTGTGATGAAACGTGGGTTTACTGGCGAAATCCGAATACCCATAAGTAATGGCTAGATCGCGGATTAACTGCCTTACCGGTTGCTGCAAGAGGGCAATTTAAAAAAAAAATCCATGCTTTGCGTTTTTAGGAATTTTTAAGGTGTTATTCATCACGAATTTGTTCCTGATGGATGCTCTATGAACACAACTGCGAACAACTGGAAACATTGTACGCAAAGTTGTCAGAGCGTTATCCTGCTCTGGTCAACCGAAAAGGAGTTTTATTCCAACAAGATAATGCTCCTCCACACACTTACCGTCGAACCAAAGAAAAGTTTACAGAACTTCATGGTCCTGCACACCATATAGTCCAGACCTCCTGGACATAGGAGTTCAAGAGTTCAAACTATATCCCAGACCTGAGTATTAATTGTATTTTATATCAAAGAAATAATAATACAAATATTTGTTTCAAAAACGGTCATTTTTTTATACACCCTATTAATACCCAGATAGTACTTAAAAAAAAAAAAATTATTATCATTATAATTTTGTTTTATGTATACCTAAAATATACATATGTATGTATTTTTTTATTCATATATTTCACTTGTATACTATATATTGTATATTATTTATTTATAGCATAGTTCGTTTTTTTTCTTGGTTTTATTGTAAGTACGTAATGTGTGAATGTAATCATGAAGTCATCTATATAACTTATTGCACATTTGGGGCAGATTTTAATAATTACTCAATATATGTTTTAATAAAAAACAAAATACAAGCAATGAAAAAAATAATTGGGGATATCTTTAGCATAAAAAAAAAGTAAGTCCGAACTTTTATCGCGAGAAGAGGGCTCATTTCTTGGAGTGCTAAAAATACTTTTAAGTTTTTATGATCAGTGATCTCAAACCTGCCTAAACAAAACACCTAATCTCATAAAAAAGAATTAGCAAGGTGTGATGGATTAAAGAAAAAAAATGTTTTAAACCTGAGTCTTGGGAAGGAGGATAAAATCTTTTAGCAAGTTTATCAACCACTCTCTTCCATTAATCCCTTCTCGGCTTGATCAAATAAAGGATCGCCCACGCGGGAAACCTTCCATTTCGGGGATTATTTTTCCCCAAACAAGTTGTTATTTATACATGTTGTCGTCATACAATTTTTATAGCACAAGACAAAAGTTTCTACTAAATTGCTACTACCACAGATAGTTACAGGTCCATTACGTCTATCAGCTGCTATGTGGCATAACATTGCTTATGAGAAGAGTTAAATATGTATAAAGTAAAAGTAATCAGATAATACATAATAAATATTTCATAATCAATGGAATGAAGAATGTTTCCATTTAAAAATTAGAAATAACATGAAAAATATATACTACTAGTATTCTCCATTCTCTTAATATAAATTAGACACGCTTCTGAAATCGAAAGGTTTTAAAATTGTGTGCAGAATGTGCCAAATTATCGTTATTGGCTGATATGATCTCTAAAGATTAAGCTGTCATTCTATTTTAATTGCTAATAAATAATTAATTAATATTTATTTATTAATTTGCAAATTATTATAAGTTTTATCTCCCAGATGATTGAATGTACTTATATATGTTGGTTCTTTGTAATTTTAAAAAATAGTTTAATTTTTTTTTTTTTTTTTAAATTAAGAACCTCTATTTTATGATTTCAAAAAAAATAGTTTCTGTTAATTAAGTTTAAAAAAACAAACAAACAAAAAAAAATGGGGTCACCTGTGGTGTAGTGGTTAGCATAGCAACCTACTAAACCCAAGATCGCGGGTTTGCAGCCCGGCAGATGACCTTTTAGGATTTTTTAAAGGGAGTAAAAAATCCTTAGGTATGCCATCCTTCGGAAGGGACGTAAAATGGGGGTCCCGAGTCTGTGCGATGTCAGGTACTCGTTAAAGATCTCTATCCTAATTATACCTGGATAGGAAAAATTTAGGACTCCCACCGTTGCATCGTCCGATTAGCCATAGCAGCATAAAGTGACGTTAAACGAAATAAACAAACTAAAAAAACAAACAAGCAAATACAATTATTGTATCTTACTTGCTTATTTGGAATTATCAATTTTAAGCTCAATATAGCTGTGTACATTTGTGTTTCTACTTACGTAGAATGGTGCTTGCGACCTATGAGTCAATATTCAAACTACACTTTTATCCACGTATTATTGCTTTTTTCATAAAAAAATCCATTGAAAATCAGTATATTTTATTATTGCTAAACCTTCGTTAAACTATAAGGATGATGTGGTTAAAATTTGGTACATACAATACAATACAAGTCACAATGTAGATTGGATCTCGAAAAATGACGAATCTTACTTTATTCAGCATATCTCCCATTTTGCAATCATGAATGTAAAAAATTGTATCTTACTTGTTTATTTTTAAGAAAATAAACTTTAGTAAGCTCCATCTTATACATCTTTAGTATGAACTAGAAACTCACTTTTTCCTGATTTTAAGCAATTAAAGACAATTATTTATCAATAACTGTTTGTTTTTTTTTGTATTATTAATACATTTACTATTATTAAATATGCAAGGGAAAAATAAGTAATGATGTGCATTGATAGTCAATAATTAAATAGAAAAGAAGATGGAGTGCGTGGTGTTTTAAACATACAACAATTTATTGTGTTAACGTTTTGGGCTTATATTCATTAGGGTTATAACAAAAGCAAACAGTGTGGCTAACAGACCAGAATTTCTTGAAAACCAGGAATTATGCTTGAATTTTCTATAATTGCAAAAATCAGGAAATCATGCGGCATCGTCCCCTCTCCTAATAAAGAACTTGGATAGTTTTAACTAATAATTTAAGTTAAAATTAAATCTTGTATTGAAGGAATTGAGCAATATTATCACACATAGTAGTAAGTTTTAACATGGTTAAAATTAAACCAATTAGGTTGTTGAAGAGTACGTAAAAGCATAATGTGAGATCCAATTTTTAATTTTAATGTATGATTTCGTAATCCAGATGGACCGAGACTATCAAAAAACTCTTGCGGATAATGGACTGCATTATAAGTGCTTACAGCAAAACGGCCCATGAATCATGTTTAATCAAAATATCAAAAATCAAAGGATATACATTTTTATTGGCAATAATTTTTATGCAATAAAGAATAAAATTATTTTATTTTATCGGGTTCAATTCTAACTTCTAGCTATAAAAGTATATCACTGTGTGGCAAACCTCATATATGCCACTCAACATCGTACATTTAAATTTTATTATTGCTAAACCTTGCTAGATGTATGAAAATTATGTAGTTAAAATTTGGTACAGATAAGTTCCGTAGTTTTACCATATTCTAAACCATGTTGCGGAATGGTGCTAACCATCGGTCAATTTTCAAACTTCACGTACAACATATTTAGTAATCAAATTGAATATAAGTAAATGTTATTATCAATTTCGAGCTCATTATAACACTGTACATTTGTTTTTCTAATAACGTATAATGGTGCTCGCGACCTATTGGTTAATTTTCATACTACATTGTTATTCACATATTATCACTTTTTCAATAACAAATTTATTGAAAATCAGTAGTTTTTTATTATAGCTAAACTTTCCTGGAACCTTACGGACGATGTAGTTAAAATTTGGTCCATATTGGTTCAGTAGTGTTCGCGGTTAGTGATCAGAAACTAAAAATGGCTTCTCCTTTTATATAATATAATAAATATTTAACATGTCCAAATATAGATTGTATCTCGAAAAATGACGAATCCGACCTTATTTAGCATTTCTTCTTTTTTGCAATTATGAATACAAAAAATATATATGTATGAACAATTCTACATATTTAATTAATTTATATATCCGTGAAATGAATTTTGGAACAAAGTCACACACAGAGAGATTATATAATTAGAAGATAAAGAATAACATTTTGACGCAATAAGGGCTCATTTCAATATTTTTATTATTTATTTTCTCATTAATCATTTATAATTTTTTTATTGATTTGTAAACAGCCTATAAAATTGATTAAAAAAAAAAAATGTTTGTAAATATGCAAAATTAAAAAAAAAGTTTAGCTTACTCATTAAAATTCTTAAATAGTTTGATTCTTTTTCTTGAAACAGAAACGTCGTATTCTATTTCAAATACGTAGTTTTTCCGACTTCGATTTTTCCATTAGAATACCTGAACCAAGACATGGTTCTTTTCTGTTAAAAATAGTAAGCACTAATCCTATCCAAAACCACCTCTAACTCATTTTTGCATATTTTTGGTTTTCTTCTGCTAAATGTTGTCCAAATAAGAAATATTTTTACTTTATAGGTAATCACCTTTAAAAAAACTGTACAGAAAAAAAAACTGTACGTTGTGTTTGTACATGAATTTCGGTTTTAACTCTTAATCCGAGCAGTTTGTTTTTTTTATCGCGCACATAAACATTTACCCTCAACGAGATAAAGGTGTTACGCGACTGAAATCATTGCGAGGCGACTTACCTGATTAGAGCCGGGGAATCTGATTGAGGACTTAATACTAATTAGTGGACAGACTAACCGAATAGTTCGCCAACTATCCCTAACTGCCCCTCACTCAACTCGATGCCTGCAACTATTTCAAAAATCGATTACTCCAAAGCCTGTCAGGTCCTCGCCAATTCCATTATTCAGTTGCGGAGAGAGAGAGAGAGAGGTGATGTATTAAATTTATAAACTTTGGATGGCAGGTGATCAATAAAATAGTGATAAAGTTAAACAAAATAAATACCTTTGAGCCTAGACTTCATCATGTAAGATAATATTGTATAATTCGAAAAGAAAATGTATACGATTTTTTCTGTCTTAATTATTTTTTGGATGATTCGATTTCACATATGAAATCGCCAAGGAAAAATAATAATAAATGATTTTTTTTTTTTTTTCAATATTTTTATTATTAACTTCTAATATGTATATTATGTTTTCAGATCATATATTTTATGATTATATACTATATTTCACTATTTATATTTACCACAAAATTCGTTATATTTGTTTCATAAATTCAATCATTTCTTTTATTGCTGAATCAATATGAGTTGATAGAGTATAAAATATACTGGCGGCTGAAAATGTGAAATTTACCAAAATGTTTTGTTTTATGTACTAATCCATGTCTTAGAAAAGCTGTTACTATCTGTTTCTCTAGTTTTTGTTTTTCTCATTTCTGTTTTTTTTTTTTTTAATAACCTTTTTTTTATTTCATTCTACATAATGAGTGAATGTAATTATAAAGTCAATTAGATTACTCATTGCTCACATTTTTAGCAGATTGTAAATAATTACTCAAGAAAACATTTTTCAAACATATACTCACTAATATCTGATATATCCATCTCACTATAATTTTACGCGGTGCTCAATAGTTTCATTTAAACTTTTTAGTACATTGATTGATCAAATAGTGAATTCTATTATTTGAAGAATTAATAGTTAATTTTATTTTATTATCGGAAGATCGTTAGCCAAAGAGGTGTCTAGGGTTGGGAGGTTCATTTTGAACCTATTTTATGCCACTTACCTATATACGAGACTCGTACAAAGTCTTATGTTTTTTTTATGATTTTTTTTTTAAAACTGGCCAACACCAAACATTTATGCCTTATAAGTTCGTTTATACTGATAGATCAACGCCATTTTTTTTTTTTTTTTTTTTTTTTTTTTTTTTTTTTTTTTTTTTTTTTTTTTTTTTTTTTTTTTTTTTTTTTTTTTGCTGGAATTACTAATACATTTTCCATGTAAAATAAAAAAAGATTTGATAGCAAGAATTAAGAATGAATACATTCTAATAATTAGGAGAGAGACAACCATGTTTAAGCTGTGATAGAAAGAGAAACAACAATTTGTTACGGTTTGCATAAAAAACACGTTTTTAAAATAATTTGGATTTTGCTGCTGCCCTTACTTTTTTTTAACCTAAATTTAAAGTTCTTAAATTTTTTTTTCTTGCTTGTAACAAGATTTAACAGTCTCCTGTTTTTTTTTTTTTTTTTTGTATTTGTTTTTTGGATCAAATCTTTTCTATTTTACATGGACAATGTATTAGTAATTACAGCAACAAGAAATGGCGTTGATATATCTGTAAACAACGAAGTTGTAAGACAAAAATGTTTGGTTTTGGCTAGTTTTTCAAAAAAATTAAAAAAAAATCGTAAGACTTTGTATATAGGTAAGTGACCTTAAATAGGCTTAAATTGAACCTCCACATCCCATATACGTCTTTGGCCAACGATCTACCGAGCACCCTGTGTATTGTTTTTATATTAACAACTATACACAAAATATATATCTGCTTAATTACAATTCTAATAATATTCCGATGGCTTGTAAATCAGCTGTTCATTAGTAGAAGTTAAAAAAAAAATTCAATGTTAGAAGATTTCGTGGCCATTTTCGTTTAAGACACTTTGATAAGTTTTTGGGAATAGGATAGGAGTTAAGGTGGTCAAGGAGTTTACCTCTTAATTTAGTCTAATTTTAAATTTAAAACAACAATATAACAGAAATTACGAATCAATCAGGAAACAGTGTATTGTCGGAATAATATGAAACCGAATACAAAAATTATGTTTCGAAAAAAATAAAATAAAGTAATATAAATAAATAATCAAGATGCAGGGCCTAGGTATAATAAAGTTATAAGTAAGTGCTCAAAAAAGTGTATTCTTCCATTTTTATTAATAGTTAATTTGTGAAAAAATGACAAATTTAATCTATAAAATTATTATTTGTTTCATTTTTTTTTTTTTTTTCTAATTTTCAAATCTATATAAAATGAAATTTTCATTGAGCATAAGAGACCGAATTATTCAATATTAATATTTAATTTTTTAAGTGAATTTCTTACAATTTTTCATTTTCGTTTTGAGAGGAATGAATGATGAATTATCCGTATAATATTACTAAACATATAATAATTGATTCAGTTTTTCGGAACGAAAAAAAATCTGGAAGTTTAAAAAAAAATAAAAGAATTGAATTCCGTGTTCTATCATCCGGAACCCAATAGCTAGATAGAAAATCTTTCATTTATTTACAGCTATCCCCGAACTTTTATCAGACGAGTGGCTTTAACAATTTACAAGCGATATGGAGGGATCAACTTTTGAAGGGCTCGTTTAGCGAAATGAATATTGGAGGGACAGAACCGTCCATGAGTTGGTTTGGAAAGACTCATCAAACATAAAGCAGTGGTAGATTGTTATATTTTTGATAGATTGGTGTACTTAGTTGTTAACAATAAAATACATCAAAATAAAATCTAATAGATGCAAGGCTTATGTTATGCTCATTAGAAAGTCCCTAGGCCATTTTCTTGGCAGACACCCCGGCCGATTATTGGGAATGGAGTGGGAAGCAAGTTGAGAAACTAACAGATTTAAGTGATTATGGAGCTTACTATGAAGGCTAGGTATCTGATTTGGGCTAAATCAGCAACATATGGGACATTAAGATCTTTGTGGATAAGTTTATTGGTGACAAAGTAAGGAGGATTGAGGATTTTACGAAGGATTTTGGATTGTAAGGATTGGGTACGAGATGAATCGGATAGTTTAGTGGAGCCCCAAAGCTCAACTCCGTACGTCCAAATAGGTCTTATTATATTGGTCTTTTGTAATACATCGGGAGCTTTGAACGTTTGTCTAATAAATGTTGAAGTAATCTGTAACGACGGACAGTTTCTTGTCGTTTTAGTCTCGTAGGTGGATTCCAATTAAGACGTTTGTCCAAGTGGAGTCCTAGGTAGCGGATCTGTTTAGCAGGGATTAGTGGAATCATTAAAGGATACTGTAGGACAGGAAGTCGTAGGTTTACGACGAAGGTATAGGGGTATTAGAAAAAGTTTTCATGATCCAAATATATTTAAATTTCAGCACAATACACTCCCGACTGTAACCTATAAGTTAGTATTTTAAGATGAAAAGGAGTGTCAAAATTGTTTCCAAAAGGTCTTCTAACGTTAATTCAATTAGATAAGACTCTTTTTTGAATATCATGATCATTTCGCAATAAATCCTAATTCTTTGAATATTGAATATAGATTATAGTGCATGATTTCAAAATTTCTTGAATTACCATATGAAAAAATAATTGATTTATTTAATTGCATATTGACTTTTTAATTTGTAATTTAACGCATCAATGTTATTAAGAAATAATGTTGAATTGATTGGTCCAACTGTGGGCTTCAATCATTAAAATCTTCAAAAGGAGTCGGTCGAGTTGAATATATTAATGATGTACTTTGTATAAATTGAAGCTGAGTTAGTAATTAGTACAACTGTTATTTTCTCTTAGGGGTTCAATTTAATATAGATTAAAAAATAACAGAAATAAAAGTTAACTTTTACCATTAAAACCGAACTTTTAAAGTTATAATAAAACCTAAAATTGTTATAATATGAACATGTAATTGCTAATGAGACAATACAAGTAAATATTTTATATTCATTCATCAAAATTTACAAATATATATGTATATATATATATATATATATATATATATATATATATATGTGTGTGTGTACTATATATATTCCAGCATCCCCGTCGCGGCTTCGCCCGCCCTCCATAAGTAAAGATAATTTCAACTAAAAATTAATGTTTTATTTGTTTATCGATAAGATTCTTGTATTTTAGCATGTGGTTCAGCATTATTTCTTCAATGGTTTTTTCACGCATAGCAGTAATAATTAATCTAGTTATAATTGCACTGATTAGGCGGTTGAAGATTACGTAAAAGCACCATTAGACATATTATTTTTAATTTTAATGTATGAATTGGTAATCAATATGGATAAAGAGTATTAAGAAACTCTTGCGAAAAATAAACTACATTATCAGCGCTAACGACAGAAGGCCCGTGGATAATATTTTTACACACAATATAAAAAAGCAAAGGATCGACATTTTCATTTAGTAATAATTTGTATTCGGCAGAAATAACTTTATTGATTTGATCTGGTTGGTTGTTGATTTCGAACTATAAAAGTATATGACAGTGTGGCAAACCTCGGTCCTGCCTCTCAACATTATACATTTAAATTTTAGTTATTGTAAATTTTACCATTGCGAATTCTTCCTAGAATTATAAAAATTATTTATTCAGATGTCGGTACAGATAGGTTCAGTTTACCATTATTAACTCTATTGTGGAATGGCGCTATACACAATCGGTCGATTTTCAAGCTTCACTGGGATTCACATATCGCACACCATATTTAAATTTTTTTAAATAATTTTCTTTATAGTTTAATAAAGTAAATTTTATCATCGATTTCAAGCTCTTTTCTAACCTCTCGCCAATGGAATGGCACTCGCCACCTATCGGTCAATTTTCAAACTTCACTGTTGTCCACATATTTTCTTTTTTTAATAAAAAATAAATTAAAAATCAGTAGATTTTAATATTGCTAAACCTTCTTGGAAGTATGAAGACGATGTAGTTAATATTTGGTACAGAATAGTTCTATAGTTTTCGCTGTTAGTGATCACGAACGAAAATGGCTTGTCCTTTTATATATTACTTCATCATCCCCCTCTCTCATAAGTGAAACTGCTTTATCAGTTCTTACAACTAAAGGTTCAAAATTCATATTTTTACACACAATATTAAACAGCAGAGAATCGGCATTTTGATTTGTAATAATTTTCATTCGACAGAAATAATATTTTTGATTTGATCTGGTTGGATTTTAATTTCTAACCATAAAAGTATGTGATAGTGTGGCAAAACCCGTTTCTAACACTCAACATTGTTAATTTAAATTTTTATTGTTGCTAAACCTAGAACTAAGAAAATGATGTTAAAATTTGTATATTTTCACTCCATATAGCTGTTTTTATAACAATTTAATTGAAAATAAGTAAATTTTATTATCAATGTTCACTTCTATGTAACACTGTACCTTTTAACCTTTCATTTAGATGGCAATTGCTGCCATTTTTGAACTGCACTGTTATCCACTTATTATTCATTTTTCAATAAAGAATTATTTGAAAATCATTAGATTTCACTATTGCTAAACCATTCTATAAAGATGAAGTAGTCAAAATTTGGTAGAGATTGGTTCAGTAGTTTTTGGCGTTTAGTAAACACAAACGAAAAATTGCTTGTCCTTATATATAATAGTATAACCTTATACCGCCATATGTTAGAATCGTATAGAGCTAACAGATAATTGTGACTTACAGATAATATACAAATAATATTGCGACTATAAATTAAGATATAAGGTATCCTATCTTTTTTGTTGGATTAAACTGCATACGGTGTGCAAATTTGATTAAAATCGGTCCAGTAGTTTAGGTGTCAGCTTGCCCCAAGACAGCGACACGTAATTTATATATACATACACACATATATATATCATATCAAAATGCTCTAAGGGGCACTATATATTTATAATGAAAGGCCAATAACTACTCATTAGCAGCCCTGCAATTATTTGCTTTACTAGAAGTTCCTCAAATCATCTTCTTTACAGAAGCTTGGAAAGCCTATCAAGAAGCAAATGGGAAATTGACATGTTTGACCCACCTCCCACCACAAATTAAAAAAAACTGTTAACACCCTTTCAAAGTATTAGTGAGTATGAAAGAAATATAATAATCAAATTTCATTAGAATGGGTCGTTCTTAAAGTACGAACTGAGCCTCCTTCACCAACCTCCCTCTAAAAATTAAAAAAAGAAAATACTGTAACACTCTTTCAAAATGTTAGTAGGTACGAAAGAAACATAATAAGAAACAAAATAGCTTTCCTTACAATCGGCCAAGTCGTTCTCAAGTCGTATATTCTATTGCAAATAAAAAAAACAAAACATAGACCTGGTGGTGGTCAGAACAGGTATTACGATATTTATTTGTCTATTTAATGGAATAAAAATTGTAACCGAATTACATCTGTAAATAAGTCGTATGTTAATTTACAAGTAACCGTAATCCAATTATTTTTCGGAATTACTTTGTGAAATTACTGTAATTCACAAATGGTCTATTTTAATGTAATTTATATATATATATATATATATATATATATATATATATATATATATATATATATATATATATATATATATATAAATGAATATGTGTATGTCTGTACTCTATAGATTCAAAAACCGTACATCCAATCGCCGTGAAAATTTGGGAAATTATTAGATATATCCCCGGGAAGGTTTTTGAAAAAAAAAAATTTAAATCAGAGTTGGGGTTCTAGGTGTATGTAAATATCAAAATAACATTTTTTTTTTATAAATCATACTTTAGTGCAGGTGTTTGTAAACAATTAGCAATAAAACATATGTTCTAAATTAATATATATCTACACTATTATATAAAAGGACAGGCCATTTTCGTTGGTTATAACGGTACAATGTTATATAGAGCTAGAAATTGATAATAAAATTTGCTTGATTCAAATAAATTTTATAAAAAAAAGCTATAAATATTTAGTGTGACATGTGGATCCTAGGGATATTTACCTAATAATGGAACGATATGTGGTTAGCTGCATTCTACACCAGAGTTGGCAATGGTAAAATTATTAAACCACTCTGTACTAAATTTTACACTTTAATGTTTCAGGTTTATTTAATAAATTGTACCATTCGTTGTGCGAAAGAGCAGTAATATTACCAACAAATACTATAGCAGAGAATATTAACAACATTATTATTGAAAAAGTAAATTGTGACATAGAGAATATCTCTATTGATAGGGTTGTAAGCACTGATAATGCAGTCCATTATCCGCCAGAGTTTCTTCCTAAAACGTCTCTGTCCATCTGAATTGCCAACTCATAGATTAGATTTAAGGATCGAATATCCAAAAATGCTTTTGAGTAAATCATTGCAAAAATACCGGGTTACAGCTTTGAGTGAAAATATCTAGAAATATTGTGAGAAAATAATTCTCAACTGCATTATAAGATTTTTATTGTTAAAACAGTCTGTTATTAGTTAAACCTATCTAAGTTCTTTACTTATAAGAGTGGGCGAAGCCGTGACTGGCGATGCTAGTATGAAATGAAATGCAATTCAATTAATAATTGGATTACAATGTAATTTAAATTGTTCCCAACTTTGGTTTTAGGCTAATGTGTCCCAGTGACTATTCTTACTATGAAAATCCATTTATGAAAATATTTATTCTTTGAAATATCTGAAAAAGAGCTGTTTAAGGGATCTCTTTAAATAATTTTTTAAAAAGCTTAAGTTAGGAGTTGGTACCACTCGGAGAGCTTTTGACTTTACTCATGAGTGACGTGTCAATTCTACTATATAGTGACCGTTTCCTCTTACTAAAGATTTTAGGTTGGGGTGTAAAACTAAAAAGAAAATAACAGCAATCTATTAGCATATTTATTGTGTTAAATTGTCTTTTTTAACACTTAAAAATAATAATAAATACAAAAAAAAGAAAAAAAAAAAAAATTTATGCAGTCCTACTGGACTGTACTCTACCCAAATTAAAATTTTCCCTTGCTCTTCAACATTTATCTTAAGAAACATTTACCCTCCCCCACCCTCACACCCAAGACAAATAGACGTGGATCCCCTCTTGAAAGAAGAGGTAATAGCTTTTGAAGTTGCAATTGTAGAATTTTCGTTAAGGAATTTTCAGTTCTCTTCCCCGACCTCCCCTCCCTCTCACCATTTATATTTTCTTTGATGTGGCTGCTATGGTCAAACAAAGGCATTCAGCAGGCGTACTTTCGTAAGCTTCAATCGATTCTCAAGTTTCTCGTTTAGACCCTGCTACTTCCGGGAAAGTAAATTTCACTAAAACATTATCTTATTTTATGTTTTGTTGTGGAAAATTCAGTATAAGTGAAGTAATACCTTATTTTATGGTATAACATGTCTCAAACATTCAAAAAAGTTTAAATAACATACATTTTCAAGGAGGGCCGAAAAACAATTTCACTCTTCTACTAAACGCTCTTTAGGAGTAAAAAAACTTTTAATCATCCTTAATATTGGTAATTGACTTTGTAAATTATAATCAAAATCATTTTTGGTGCTCTAAAAGCGTTGTTAAGAGTTTATTTTTTTTTTTTTAATTCGACGATATATAATAATAAATATCATGGTATAAAACAGACATTAAAAGTCACACCTCTTCTTGCACACACGTCACTAACTGACGGAAGGAGATCTCACATCCAACTCCATCTCAATCTCCTGGATACTTAAACTTTTTGTTCCCATTTATATGTTCATATATTTTATTATAGATAAAACTGACGAAAAAGCGTTGGAACGTGATGGTAATATAGCATACCTGGTAATATAGGAAACAGTCCCTTTCATCGGTTTACAAATGAATTATAACATGTTTACATTCAAAATATGAAATAAATTTCTTTATTACTTATTATTGAGCTGTACCAGTTTTATACGCTATGATGTTCTGCTGTTCTCTTCTATGGTCCTAAGACATTAAGATATATCTCACCATACTCACCTACTCGAAATGGAAAACGTGAATTTATATTTCTTTGAAGGAAGTTAACCTGAAAAATATGTGGAAGAGTACAGCTGCGAAGACACTTTGACCAGAAATTCGTGCAAAGCCAGCGTCAGACTAAGGTGTGTAGCACAAATAGAAAAGAGATAAAACAGAACAGACTCCAATCTTGACTGTCTAACCTCTTTATGTTACAATAAGATGAAATGCAATTGATGAGTAGTTATATTCAAGTCATGTTATTGTAACCGTTATCAATACATTTACTTGATGTATACATTTTGTACAGTTGTAAATTTCAATAAATTGATATAAAAAAATTAAAAAATATTTTTAATCAGCTATCGCATCAAAAATGACCCGTATAACTTCCAAGACCATTCTATATGCGAAGACAATTATATCAGCAGCAGAGTATAGATCTAAAGGAAGGAACAGAAGCGTCGGGACAACGGAGCTGTACCAAGAGCAGCAGGGTTCATCTCGCCTTTATTTCCATCGTGGCATTGGAGTTCTTATTAATTTATGACTTTATTAATTACTGCTAGCTGTCTAGCATTATTTATAGCCACCAGCTTGAATAATGAGTAAATTGAAAGGGGGCGTTCTTTCTTGGCAGCAGCAATATCTCTGCTGAATTATAAAAGTGGAATAGCCATTTAATGTGAAGCAGTCGCCATGATTTAAACTTAAGAGAAAGTAGGTATGAATTACAACTATAACGAATATATATATATATATATATATATATATATATATATATATATATATATATATATATATATATATATATATATATATATATATATACTATTATATAAAAGAACAAGTTATTTTTAATTTGTGATCAATAACCACGAACAGACCCAATCTGTACCAAATTTTAACCATATCACTTTTTTAACTTCAGTAATAATAAAATCTACAGATTTTCAATTAATTTATTATTTAAAAAATGATAATAATTTGTGGATAACCATGAAATGTGAAAATTTACCGATAAGCTCTCATTCTATATGAGAGGTTACAAAAGTAGGGTGTTATTTAGAGCTTGATTGATAATAAAATTTACTTATATTCAATAAAATAATTTTAAAAGATTGAAATATCTGATGCGATATTGGATCCCAGTGAAGCTTGAAAATCGACCGATATGTGGTTAGAGTTTACAATGATAAAACTAATGAAATAATCTGTAACAAATGAATGGGTCCGCCAAAAAACGCCCTAAGCGACAAACATAAAATTTTGAGTAATCAGCGAAAGAAAATCATAATCTGAAGTTTTTGTTAGTTTCGTAAGTTAGATTTTATATTCAAATAATGATTTGTTATATTTACATGTATAATAACATAATGGAGTACTATATGATACTATGACATACGATTATATATTTTATAAACTTTAAAATCGCCACTTTGGAAATTATGTCGCTTAGAATGTTTTTCGATGGAGCCATTCAAATTATAATTACATGATCTACGTAAATCTAAGAAGGCTTTGCTGTAATGAAATTTACAATAATAATAATTTAAATGTACAATGATGTTGATAGATTTGTCACACTATATAGTTTTGTGGCTAGAGATTAAAATCCTACCATATGGAATCTATAAAATTATTTCTGACTCATAAAAATGTTTTTCAATTCAAAATGTCGGTCCTTTTCCATAAGAAATTGTAAGTAAAAATATGACTCACGGGCCTTTGAGTTGTAAACACTGATAATGTAGTCCGCAAGTTTCTTAACAGTCTCTGTCCACCTGGATTATCGATTCATACATTTAAATTAAAAATCGGATGTCCAATTATGCTTTAACGTAATCTTTAACCACCTAATCAGTGCAATTTTAACTAGGTTAAAAATTACTACTATGCGTGAAAATAGCAATGAGGAAATAATGCTTATTAATTGTATGCTACAATACAAGATTTTTATCGATAAACAAATAAAACCTCAAGTATTATTTAAAATAGTCTAATTTTTTAAGGTATGAGAGCAGGCAAAGCCTTACTAACAAAATAAGCTAGTATATAATATATATATATATATATATATATATATATATATATATATATATATATATATATATATATATATATATATATATATATTGTAGCTTAATAATGTCATATGTTAAAATTAAAAAAAAAAATATTGAGGAAAAAGTGTTAAAAAAAACCTAATTTGATGCAATATTAAGTAAAGTTGTTTCAGTATATGCAATCCGAGATAATCCTACCCCGACTTCAAAATTTAGACGCAGTAGCAGCTAGACTGAAACTAACAGATAATACTTTAAATATTGTTTCGGCCTACCAAAGACCAAGCAAACGACTGACAGACACAGATTTCGAACTGATATTTACTGGACAGCCAACACTATTACTCGGAGACCTCAACAGCAAACATACAGACTTTGGCTGCCGGACCCGTAATTCAAATGGGACCAAACTTCTAAAAATCATTGATAAACTTGGTCTCCAAATAAGTTCTCCAGAAGAGCCCACATTTTATCCAACCCAGTACGGCTACCGCCCAGACATATTAGACATAGGTCTCGTCAGCAACTTTCCCACTCCCATTCATCACACTCCTGTAACAGACTTGGATTCGGACCACCTCCCTGTGATCTGCTCTCTAGGCGCCCGAGCCCAACCACCACCCTCTCTTCCTCGGCTCATCACGGGAAAGGTGGACTGGAGGATCTTCGCCGAGGAGATGTGTTCGCTTCCCATCCCCTCACACTATTACACGACTGAAGACATAGACACAACCATATCCATACTCACACAACACATATACAATTCCATAAACACAGCCACTTCACATACGTACCCTCACACACACAAACAACACAAGACTCCACAGCACATACTTGACCTTATACACCACAAAAACCACATTCGTCGTCAATGGCAACGCTACAGACTACCGGATCACAAACGTGAGATGAACCGACTGTCTAGGCAAATTAGACTAGAACTGGACAAAGAGCGGGTCCAAAAATACAACAGCTACCTGGAGAGTTTCGAGCCGGGGGACCAACGACTTTGGAGAGAAACCAAACGATTGACTGGACAAATCACACAGATCCCCACTCTTACACTCGGGACAGACACTGCAACGACTGATGACGAGAAGTGTGCAGTTTTCGCTGAACATCTTTCTCGTAAGTTCAGAGACTTTGACAGACAAGATGAACTAACTGACAAGGAAGTAGATACATACCTCGCGACACCTACAACAACAGTAGAACCCCTGATCCCCTTCGTCTCTCCAATCGAGCTAAAGTGTCTCATAAGAAGGTTGCCAAGGAAAAAAGCTCCAGGAGATGACCTGATACCTAATTTAGTCCTCAAACGGCTGCCTAGGAAGACCGTTGCGCTGCTCACCAGTATATACAATGCCTGTCTCCGGTTTGGTTACTACCCTCACGCCTGGAAGAACGCCATAGTACTCCTTTTTCACAAAAAGGGGAAGCCCAAGCACGAACCAGACAGCTATCGTCCAATAAGTCTCCTCAACACACTGGGGAAACTCTTGGAGAAGATTATCGAGAAGCGTCTCCGCTCACATTTAGAAGACAACGAAGTTATCCCGCAACATCAGTTTGGCTTCAAGCCTCACCACTCGGCAACACACCAAGTCCAAAGAGTCGTCGAAGTAATTTACCGTGGCTTTGAGGCAAAAAAATATACCACGGGAGTATTCCTAGATGTGGCAGCAGCATTTGACACAGTGTGGCACCGTGGTTTACTGCATAAGCTGAAGAAGACTTGGCCTCCACTCTACCTTTTCAGCATTATAAACTCATTTTTGACCAGCAGGACGTTCCAAGTGAGAATAAAAAATGCTATCAGCGAGAGAAAATATTATCCTCGCAGGAGTACCCCAGGGTGCCATACTGAGTCCTCTTTTATTTAACCTCTATTGCTCGGATATCCCCCAGTGTGATGAGGACACAATTATTGCTCAATTCGCTGATGACACAGCACTCCTTTCCCAAGATGATGATCTTCACGAAGCCATCGGAAAACTTCAATGCGGCATTAACGGTGTCTCGTCATGGTTCCGGAAGTGGAAACTTCAACTAAACCCATCGAAGACGGAAGCAAAAATCTTCACCTTTCGTCGCTTCAACCTCACCAACCTGATTACACTTCGACTCGATCACATCCCAGTTCCCTGGAATCCTAAAGACCAGGCAGTGCGTTACCTAGGAGTACACCTTGACACCAGACTGACTTGGAGATTACACACTAACTACATCTTACAACAAGCTAACGCAAGACTTAAACTTTTGTACCCTCTTTTAAATAGAAAATCATTACTTCGTCACAGAACAGCTATTTTAGTATACAAAACCATGCTGCGGCCCCTACTGACCTACTCCTGTCCTGTCTGGTATAACACTTCAAAATTAACCAAAAAGAGACTACAGACATTCCAAAACAGAATTCTGCGAATGGCGGTTAATGCGCCCTGGTTTTTAAGGAATTCCCAGCTTCACCGGGAACTGGGAGTTGATCGACTTGAAGAGGTCTTTAACAAGCTCACAAGACGACACCATGAACTTCTCCACGTCGCATCTGGAGCTCAGGAGTATAACTTAGGAACATCAATAACAAGAAGATTAAAGCCTAGGGCTTACCAAGACATACTTGGCTTATAACATTTGTTTATCAAACAGTTCGTGTATAACATTTATTGTTGATCCGAAATTTAAATAAATAAATTTGTTGTTTGTTGTTGTTTCAGTATATACATTTTTAATGTAATTTGTCTTGGAGTTGGCAAAAAAGAGATAAAGTATGTTTTTTTCATTAAATAATTTTAATTTAATGGAAATTAAATAAAATATATTTTATACTTTAATTAAAAACTCTAAAAAGAGAGTCAATTTAATTTCCAGGAATAGGGGTAAATGAATGAGTGGAAGACAGAATTTGAATATCTCAAAGTAAAGTTATAAAGGACTCCTTCTAGTTTTTCCATCGAAATTTGTAACCTGATGTTATATTTCAAGTCGCATGATTTTTCCTGTTTCCCTTTAATTTTATGGCCTTATTTTTTTATTGAGAGGTTCAGGGTTATTTTAATTATTAAAACTTGTTCAATAACTCCCTTCAAATACGCCAAACATTATCCTTATTAGCTTAACGAATATTTAATTATATTTAGAAAATGATCATATTTTTATGGACTAAATATAAATTATTATGTATTTCGTAAATTATATGAATTATAATTCTGGCTCAATAGCCACTGAAAAAATAAAAATTGACTAAAGCGAATCATTAGGTGAACTAAACTTGCTGAAAGCTCTATTTCCACTCAGATTAAGGTTTCATATTTGATTTGCAACCATCAGTTATCTTCGGTTGATTAAAGGTATATAGCTTTTATTTATAAATTAATTGCTCAAAATGAATATGGCTATACCAATTTTGAAGTTTTTACTTTGCCTAGCATTTTTACATAAAGAATGAATGTACCATACCCTAGTTAATTTATATTTGCTCATGATGAGAGCTCTTTAAAAACTGAACCATTTAGAGCTATTTTTATTAATTTTCCAACAAAATAATGAATGATTGTATTGATTCCAGACGTCAATTTCCGATTCCAACGATTGTTAAGAAAATCATTGGTATCGAGAAGCGATGAATATTTGAATTATGAAATTATTATTAATCGATTATTCTCTCTAATGTATGAAAAAAACTCTATATTAGTTTATTTTTAATAAATGAGAAATTTTCCATGTATTATACCGACTCTATTTGGTTCAGATATTTAAATGATTCTCATAAAGCAAGCATTGCTACTCCAAATGCCAAATTTTTGAAGATTTTTTATTCATTTTAGAAAAATAAACAAACATGATTACTATTATAACACTAAACCTACGGACATTTCATGTATGTACCTATTCCTACCTCAATTTCTCATTAAAAACAGTGAAAAAGAGGAGTTGAATTTGAAAAAATACTTTTGAGGTATTTTTTAATAAAAATAGTAAAGTCAAAAGGATAAATAAATAAATGTTGTTTCCAAGAACTTCGGCCAATGTGCCCGAAGATAGATCATTTGACCCGTCGGGGTAGGTTTAGTATAAAGCTACCTAAGCTGAATCACTTAGTCATAAAATGCCCCTATAATAGAGCAATCTAAGAACAAAAATATTTTGTTTTTTTTTTTTTTTTTTTTTTTGGGGGGGGGGGGGCTTAACGTCCTTATGTACTAACTAACAAGGGCCCAACTAGGGCAGGAAGGACGGGTTATTCTACAGGTTACAAAACTAAGATTTATTCGTGGATTCGCCACAAAATAAATTTTAACCCGTCCAGGTGGGATTCGAGCCCACGACCTTGTAACGAGCGCGCTAAGATCTACACCCCAACTCACTTAGCCATCGAGCCCACACAACAATATTTTTCCTTTTTTATTATATAATCATTCTTTTCGAGCCGTAGTTAACTATTACAACAACATTCCAAAATAACAGTGCATTCTTCATTTACAGGTTTTGATAAAAGATTTAAGTAAAATTTGTGATTTCTCATAGTTTAAATAAAACCAAGAACCTTTATAAAATAGAATATAATAGAAAAATAATTTTCTGGGACAAAGTCCCTTAAAAATAACAGATAAATACAGGTATAAATAAATTAAATCTGGTCAGAGACATAAAGAGATAAAAAATAAATAAAGAAAAACAATAATACAATAATGACACTATGTACATAGATGATAGTTAAATAAACAGAAAAGAGGATAAGATAGCATTCTAGAAATTAGAAAAGATAAAATGAAATTAGAAAAAATAAAAAAATTAAAAATCTTTTGGTACAATGATTAGATTAGTATGTATAATAGAAGTACCCAGTTTTATATTCATAGAAAGTGAAATTTGTATTAAATGGAATTTTAATCATGCAAGAACTGAACCTGAATCCAGCAATGCAAGAACAATTTTTTGACTAAGTAGGTAGATAGTTAGCGTAGGTAGCGTCAGCTTGGATGAGGAGGAGGTATTGAAAATAGAAGTATTTGAATGTTTTCAGGGATTTAGCTTGTCTGATGTGAGGAGGGATGGAGTTCCAGAGGATTGGTGAGCGGAAGAGGAAGGAGCTTTGGAATGTTCTAGGGGATGGGGTATACAGATGAGAAAAACGGGATCTTGTATGTATTGGATTGACAGCAGATCTGAATTGAAGCATATTGTAAATATAAAAAGGTTGAAGGGTATTGATAATTTGGTATAGTCATGTTCCATGGAAATATAGTCTACGTAAAGTGTTATAATGTTTGTCTTCTTAAATAAGAATATGTAAGGTGAACTTTTGTTTGGTTTTTTTGCCCGTAATATAATTTTCATGATATTCATAATTTTCTAATTAATAATTTATTTCATGAATAATCATTTTATTTTACTTTTTACTAAAATAAATCATAAACTGGTGATGGAGTGGGAGGTGGAGGGGAGAAGAGGGAGAGGAAGACCTCGTACCCAATGGGGAGACAAGGTGAAGGAAAGCATGGCGGGACGCGGACTTTGATGCGGATTTTTTGTTTTCAAACATGAAGAAATTTCTATTAAAAAAAAAAAAAACTAAAATAAATTTATTTTTAAACATATGTAACAGTATCGAAAACCTATAATTGAAAAATTTAGAAACTGACGCATCACTAATTTATTTATTTTATAAAACCTACAGCCAATATAAGATATAAACTTTTATTTTCTTTTTTAATTTATGAAGAAATGATCTTGGATACAGTCAAAAGTAATAAAATAAATTCCAAAGTTTAACTTTACAAAAAGTACTGACTTTTTTTAAACGTTCATCATTATGTGAATACACCCCCTGATAAGGACATTTTTTTTTTAATTAGAGTAATATTTTAATTTATATATTTTTTAAAAACTGTAATTATATTTCCTTTAATTGTTATTGATAAATTTTAAAAATATATTATATATTTTGGAACATAAGAAGCAGATATTCTAGCCATTGCTGGTAGACATAGCAACATGTTTTACGAGAACTCTTAAGGCCTCTCTATTACTTCCAGAGTTATTTATTCCAGTGGAATTACGGTAAGGCGAAAGGAAGGCTCGATTTATCCCTTGTCCGCTCCATTTTCTTCCGCTCCAGTAAGTTCTGTTTCCTCTTCGTGACAAGGGGAACTATTACATTCCCTCCCTACCGTCCTCTCCCGATCGCAGGGGAGTCATATTTATCACGCTGGGTATACTCGATCAGAAAGCTCCTTCCTTAATATGTCACTTCCCTTTCTCATCATTAAATAAAATATAATATGCTTGACATATTGCGTTAAATAAATGTAACGAGTGTTTAAGTGGACGAATGTTACAAATTGTAACAGTGAATCCAATGTTTTACACACAATATATGACATATATAAATAAATAGAGGAAAAGGTGCAAATATGGGCACCCTCTTTTGTTTTTTAATTTCTTATTGGTGTTAGCCAATAACAATAATAATTACATAATAGTAAATAAACAATAAATGCAAATATAATAAGAGTTTTATATGTTATATAATTAACAATAACAGAAAAAGCATTTCTTCATATTATAATAATTTATACGAACAAAAGATTTTTTTGTTTTCTTTCTTACAAGATATAATGATATATACAAAAAAAAAAACTAAATAAAAACATAGATTTTTACAATTTATAATAATTGATATTAATTATAGTCTAGGGTCACAGAAGTTGTAGCAGCAATCGCAATAGAATCCAATATTTTATTTAGTTAATTCAAAAGAAACATATCAATTACTTTTTGCTAGCATTTAGAACATTTAAAATAAATAGGAAGACGTTATTTATCTTTTCTATAATATTGTAGGATAAAATATTTTCTAAAGATAGACTTTCATCTGTTTGAACTATATAGTCTATTAGGCATTTCTTTCGATAATTATCGTGTCTTTTTCACTCTAACAACAGATGTTTTAAGCTATTTATGATGAATAAGCTACAATCTTCACATTTTTCATTAGCTTTAATTTTTAAACTATTATTTTTTGGCTAATCTCAGTAGGCTAAGGGTTCTTATTTTGGTGATATTAATGTTATATTTTAAATAATCTTCCGGCTGGGAGTTATTAAAATTTGAAATTTTCATAAACAATGGGTTATATCTTGTATCTAAAGTACGATCAATGTCTGTTGATATTAAATGATTAGTGACTTTTTCTATTATGCTATTTTTGTTAGATAATAATTTTTGTGGATTGAAAAAATGTTAGAAGTGTTCTGGGATATTGTCGTTAATGGGTTTTTGATTTCAAGGTACTTATAACTTAAAAAAATTCAAGATTTTTGTATTTCATTAACAGCTATAACAAAATTCTTAAATGCGAGAAGGCAAAACAATGATTAACATCAATTATATAATTTAAAAAACGATTTAAAAGTCCATAAAAAAAGTCCCCAAAAATAGTTTAAAACAGTATAAAACTGTTCGGAACGGTAGAGAGTTTATTTATTACAGGTAAAACGATTATTTACAGAAATCGCTGTCATAACTAGCTCTTTCAGCCCCCTCGATCTAAGTTCACACATTTGGGAATATTTTTTCAAAAATACCACGCTACAAAAAAATTTATATTTTTTTTTTAGATTTTTGAATATTTAAACAAGTAAATATAAATGAAGTTTTTAATAGTTTCTACGTGATATATTAATTTCACACCCGAGTCTTTATGAATTTATGTTTATTTCATTTAAATTTATAGCGAAGTAAGAATGTCGTTTATTGTATGTTGATACAAATATATTATTGAAGTATGCAATTGAACATTATTTCTTATGATATTTTAACGTTTAGTTATTTTTAAATTGAACTGATTTAGGTTTAACAGGTTTAAATTGAACCGATTAGGGGTTTAAAGATTACGTAAAAGGATAATTTTACATCTACATTCTCACTTTACTATAATTTTATTTTATTTTCTATAAATTTATTAAAATTTACAACTTTATATAATATGTGCAACAAGTAAATGTGTTGAAAGTGAAAACAATGGCATGTAAATAACATGCGAAGAACTACTCACTAGTAGCACTTTAATAAATTCTACACTAAAAGGTGTCTAGACCATCTTCTTTTCAGAGGTCTCGGAGGATTATCAGGAATGGAATAGGAAGCTGTTTAGTTGAGAGACTAGTGGATTGGAGTGGTTATGGAGCTTACTATGGAAGGATAGGTATCTGGTCTGGGCTGAATCAGCAACATATGGAACATTAAGGTCTTTAAGGATAAGTTTATTTGTAACATAGTAAGAAGCATTAAGGATTTTTCGAAGGATTTTGGATTGTAAGGATTGGATACGAGAAGAATTAGAAGGTTTAGTTGATCCTTAGAGCTCAACTCCACATGTTCAAATAGGTCTGATAACAGTCATGTAAATGAGTCTTTTGTAGATAATCGGAAGTTTTGAACGTTTGTCTAGTAAATGTTGAAGAAGTCGAAAACGACGAGCAGTTTCCTGTCGTTTAATCCTGTATGAGGATTTCAAGTTAAACGTTTGTCCAGTTGAAGTTCTAGATAGCGGATCTGTTCAAAAGGGATCAGTGGAATATACTGTAAATTTAAATGAAAATAAACATAAATTTATAAACACTCGGGTGTAAAATTAATACTTTTAAAAAATTTCTTTATATCAACTTTTTTAAATTTTCATGAATTATAAAAATAAATAAATTTTAAAGTCTGAGATCGTAATAAGATGTCAGCATTCCACAAATCAAAAGAACATAACCCATTTTATTATGTTTCTCCTTAAAATATTATTGTTGTTTTTATGGCGTCCCGTAACTTTTTTTTTATCTTGAAGTCCAGTTCAGAATTTAATAATTTTTTTTTTGTATTTCAAATTCATCATTGCTATTTTAGCGCATTAAAGTACTGAGATTTCTTTTTTAGAATACATATTAAAATAAATAAATGTTAATAATTAAACACAAATATTTGTTTAAACTATTTATTATTAAAATCGTGGAATTACGGAATTGCAACTTCTATTGGATTGATTTTATTTGAAGACTAGTTTCGAATATTTAACATTCACCATTGGTTCCAAACACCTACAAAACATACAAAGGTTCTGAGCATCAGGAGTAAAACTATTACATCACTTAGAAAATAATTAAATTAAATATTTACAAACCATTAGAAATAATATAATCTTTTACAATCAGTCCTAATTTTTGTTTCAATGACTATTTCCAATAGTCCTATTATAAGTTTCTTTTCCTCTACGAGCAGAAAACTGACAATTCGTAAGGAAAACCTAAGGGATAGTCCGCTTACTTGACTACTAAAAACTTCCTTCGAACCACGAACCTACTACAATGGACATCCTAGTACACTTATAAACGACCTGGCCACAATACATATTCCCGAAAACACACAGAGAAGACAAAAAAGGAGCTGGATGAGAGACCTCCTAGATTAAAATAAAATTAAAAAATAAAGACTGGAGGTGCAGCTGGGTTCTACTCCCCTTCATGCCTCTCAAGCCATTTACATTCTCACAACAGATTCAATGGTTGTCAAATTGTAATTGGCAGGTGTGAATAAAAATATGAAGTCAAAAATATATATATAAAAAAGACATGTTTTGTTTTACTAAACAGGATTTGTTTTCACAGCTTCATAAGAAATTCAGAAAAAAACAAAACAATAAAATTACATTAAATAAATGATAAGCTATATGAAATTATACTTAGAAACTAGTTTTTTGATAATCGTAAAATCACTTTAAAGATAAAATACAATCATTGAAGAAATTTTTTTAATGCTGCAAAAAAATTAACCCTTTTCTATAAAAATAAAAATATCTCAAAATTGAAACAGGTGATTCTCCTTTTTTCTCATTTGTAAACATTACCTGTAGTGACTAAAAAAAAATAAATATGAATAAGAAATAGCAAGTAAATAGATACAATTATACAATCATGAAAGGTCGAGCGTTTCTGACATAGTTTAGTTTCAGATTTTGTTTTAATGAAGTGTAAATTGAATTTGTATGTTACTATAAATTACATATGAATTAAAAATTTTATAACGAATAATATAAAATAAAATATTTAAAAAGCTTATATGGATGAGCAAACGTATTCCTGAGATACAAATCACGTTTTTCGAATTAACTGTTTGCCGTAGGAATCCTCTGTAAAGACTATGCTAGGGTTGAATCAAAAGAAGAGGGTAGAGAAGACGGGAAATCCCAAGACGGCATAGATACAAAGAAACTTAAACAAACATTTCTGCGGCGTATCTGATAGATACGCGGTCCTATCGAAAGGTTAATGATTTAAAACATATAAAATAAATAAATATGCCTGTTAATTTGGGATATGATATAATATCAATTTTATTTGTCACAAATATCAAGCTCTGATAAAAGTGATTTATCGACAGACATTTAGCAAACCGGCTTTTACGTTACTGAAAATTTACAAGCTGAGATAAAGTAATTAATTAAGTAATAAACTGTTGCAACATTAAATTTTAATTAAGAACAATTACAAGAGGTTATCTCAGCTTGGAGCTTCGAGGAGGGGGGGGGGGCAGCTCGCGCTTTAAAATGAATGGAATGGCTGGAATAAAAAAACTTGAGAACTTTAACAATCCAACTTAACTACTTTAAAAGAATAAAAATAACTTCCTAGCGAGTTTACGGGGTGTTTTCAATTGAAATAAAAAATAAAAAAAAAACTAATCGGCATTATGTTACTTCATTATAAGGAATCAGGTTAAATTTGCTATGAGTTGGATATTAAATATCGTCATAGTCATTTTATACCCGTGTGCCGCTGCACAGGGTGGGGTCATAATTTGTAGAGTCTGGACCAAATGTCCTGTTCTTGATCCAGCTTTCTTCTCCAGACTGCAGTCCATATTCTGCCTCCTCAACGCCTCTTTAACACTCTCTTCCTAAGAAAAGCGTAATTTCCTCTTGGCCTTCTTCCCTCCACGCGAGTATCGTACGTCTTTCTGGCAGTTCTTTCTTGGCCCAGCTTGTGCTCCTCTAGGATGGTCTCAGCCAGCTTAACTATGAGACTAGTCCGTATGGTACTGTTGCGTATCCTCCTATCTCGTCGTGTCCTTCTTTCTACTCCACGAAGATAACGCATTTCCATGGATTGGATCCGACTCATGTCTTTCGGGGTGAGGATCCACGATTCCATGATTCGGAAGAGTAGGAAAGAATAGGGAGGAATGTTGATTTATAAATCATTTTAGTTTTCATAGTATGATATTCCTCTAACCCCTCTTCAACAGATACCTGGGACTCCATTTGGACAAACGTCTCACTTGAAACCCACAAACAAGACTAAAACGACAAAAAACGGAAACTTAAAGCTTCCAATAAATTACAAGAGACTCATTTACATGATAGTTATTAGACCTATATGGACATACGGAGTTGAGCTTTGGGGCTCCTCTAAACCATCCAATTATTCTCGAATCCAATCCTTACAATCCGAAATCCTTCGAAAAATCCTTAATGATCCTCATTTTGTGGCGAATAAACATCCATAAAGACTTACATTCCATATGTTTTTGATTTAGCACAAACCAGATACCTATACTAATATAGTAAATTCCATTAATATTCTAATCCACTAGTCTCTCAACTTGCTTCCCATTCTATTCTCGATAATCCACCGAGGTGTCTGAAAAGAAGATGGCTATCTCAGCTTTCATATGTGGAATTTTTTTCTTTTTATTGAAGTGCTACTAGTGAGTGGTTCTTTACATGTTATTGACAAGTAATTGTAATAATTTCCTAAAATTTACTTTTGGTACATATATATATATACAGTTGTAAATATCAATAAAAAGTGAAGCGTCAAATTGTTAAATTTTGTATGTGAGAATAAAACATAGAACAACATGGTCTACGAATATGACTGCTACCATGTAGTGTTTTTGTTTATGATTGTAATGTTGTAGTGTTTTGGGAAGGAATAGGTTGTTGCCTATCTACTGACAGGGCAATAATCTATTTGGAAAAAAACGATTTTACAATTACAGTACTTCGAACTATATAGATATCATAAAATCTCCATATTATCCATATCCATAAGATGAGCTAAATTACGATACCAGTACAACAAAAATCCACATACAAGACTAAAACGACAAGAAACTGCCCGTCGTTTCAGACTACTTCAACATTTACTAAACAAACGTTCAAAGCTCCCAATTAATTACAAAAGACTCATATACATGACTGTGATTAGATCTATTTGGACATTCGGTCTTGAAATTCGGGGCTCCACTAAACCATCCAATTCATAATTTTCAATCCTTACAATCCAAAATCCTTCCAAAAATCCACAATACTCCTTACTTTGTCACCAATAAACTTATCCATAAAGATCTTAATGTTCCATAAGTTGCTGATTTAGATACCTATCCTTTCACAGTAAGCTCCATAACCACTCAAATCCGTTAGTTTCTTAACTTGCTTCCCACTCCGTGCTTGAAAATCCTCCAAGGCGTCTGAAACGAAGATGGCCTAAAGACCTTCTAGTGTAGAATTTTTAATAAAGTGCTACTGATGAGTAGTTATTTTCAAGTTTTGACATGTTATTGTGATCGCTGTCAATACATTTACTTGATGTATATATTTTGTAAAGTTGTAAATTTTAATAAATGTATATATAAAAAAAAAAGAAAGAAAAGTACTACAAATAATAATAATAAATATTTTATTTAATAATAAATATATTTTAGTTAAAACTTTAGAATATAAAAAAGAAGCAATAAATAGCAAAGGGAACTAAAGTGGTAGCTAGAAATATAGAAGGGACGGCTAAGTGGAACCAGACCACACAAACTTGTTAGAGAATTGGAGAAACTAGTTTCGGAAAACGAACCGTTGACCTACTAACAGTTGAATCTCGGATCCGCTGTATTAGAACATTTCAAATTTAATTTCAACATAAAAAGGTCTTTAAGGAAAATATCCGTTTAAGCGGATCCTTCAGACTATGAAACGACAGAATTAGAAATAAAAATCAAAGTAGTGATGCTTTAAGGAAAATTAAATCCATCTGGACTCAGTGATGTTATACTGTGTCTTGTACTGATGGGCCGAGGATTTATAAAATAATAGATTTTTCAAGAACAGCTTTCATTAGGTTGAATGGTTTTTAAAGGCTATTTGAGAAAATTAAGACTCGTTGGAAATGTTAAATGATGAGTTAGTTATGTTTTTTGTTTTTTTAGTTTGATTTTCTCACTCACAGTTTTTATTCATTCTTTATTAAACGTGGGAGATTAAGGAAATATATTTCTGGAAGGTATTTTGTATCGCATCGCAAATTTTTAATTTAGGTTTTTGTAAATATAAAAATTAATTTTTTGGTTTATTCCGATCAAGAAATTAAATTTTAGATTATTATTTATTATGTCACTTAACCTTCCATCGCACAGTGGGGTATTTGACTGGTTTTCTTGGCCAAAAATATTTCTGATGTTTAATCCATTTTATTTGATCCGATATGCTAAAAAATAGTTAATACATGAATATAGAAGTAGATTTTAAGAAAATAATAGTGTTTTTACTGTTATAAATGAAATAAAAAAAAATATTAAAGTTAGGTATACAAGTATATTTTTATTAATCAACTATCAGTCTTTATTGATCACACACACACACACACACACACACACACACACACACACACACACACACACACACACACACACACACAACACACACACACACACACACCACTTCCTTGAAATCATTCAGAAATTGATCTTAATGCTTTGTGTCAATGCCTTCTTCATCAGATGACCCATCTTCATTATTTGAAGAAAAACTTCGCTCCTGAATGTCAGGATAGTTATATTTCTGCTCAGGTGGTAGAAGCATGTCTATAGTTTCCTTAAGGAAGGATTTGGTTTTTTTCCTAGGTAGCGGCCTCAATCCAGTTATGAGAGGATCTGAAGTAAGTAGAAGTCTATTTAGGACATCTAAATTGCAAGCTTCTCTCGAACATTTTCTTGAATAACTCTGCCGGTATTCACGAAAGTTCTTATTTCTGGCTTCGGCTGCTTCTTCAGACAATTGCCCTATAGGCAGGAGAGCATGTTGCACAATAATTGGCCCGTGTACTAAAATCTTGTGCAAAGTTGGTGTCATAGGATGCCAACCATACAACTGAACATATAATTTAGCTGTATTTGCTGTATATTCTGCAAATTTTTCAATATGGATACGATGACCACTGGAAATAGTTTCCAATATCACTTTGATGCGATATATGAAATTATAATACAGGCCAGTTATTTCGGCTGCTAACATTGGATTTGCAAAAAATCTACGACTTGTGTTCCCGTCATTTGTGTTGCCAAAAGCAGGCTTAGGAATATCTACAATAAGTCCCATTTTGTCTTTCATCTGTTTTTGAATCTCTGCCTTCTTTTCGTTTACAATTAATTTGTCCTTTTCTTCCCTTACTTGCCACTTCTTCACTGGTGATTTGTTGGCCAAATGTAATAATCCTTCAAATAGTCGAATCCTTGAATGCAAAATAGATAAACCAAATCGTAATGATTCTTCATTAACTGATGTAATCTGTGACAACTCGTTAAATGTTTTTGATGTTGCACCACATATATAACACTTCATTGTAGAAGTAGTTTGAGTTGCGGCATTACACACTTTAGCGTCAACCATTGTCAATAACAACCTATGCTTAACAGAATACAATCTTTGTGCCAATACAATTGTCGATACTTCTAATTGGTTTGCTGAATTTTGAACATATTGTATTTCTTCATTCGTAATATCTGCATTCTCCTTGACAAACCTAATTCTAATTGGACGGCAATGCCGCGGCGAGGATGGTGTTGGATTCTGCCAAACAACTCGTTTTTCAAATAAGCCACAAGTTAATTGTAGCGGTACAAGAGAAGATTGAAATATGTTTGCATCAGATTCACAATCATTTGCAAAGTTCTGTTTATATTGTGATTGCTGGGATCCATCACATCCCCATTTATAAGTCATCATTAACGAATTGGAATCCTCTTCGTTTAAGGTTTCTAAAACAACTTCTAAATGTGTTAGTAGGCGAGTGACAGTATGATTCAACAATGCTTGTAAATTTATTTCCGCAGAGGTAGCTGTCACAAGAAATGAATCTTTATGAGGGTAACATGTCTTCTTGGCCCTTTGTAAAATTGAGTAGCAGGGGAAGAATTTAAGATTTGTGTTTTCTTATTTATATTATATTGTTTTCTAGTGAGTCCAGCTTCGACAAACATAGCTAGTGCTTGCAAAGGTGACAGTGGTGGGGTTTGATCTGTATTCATTCGTTTTGAACAGGTACCCATGTATTTCTTTGCGCGTGATGGAGAGCTAGTTATATTCTTTAATAAATCACTAGCTTGAGGATTACCTTCAGCTCGTAATTGCATTTGTGTAGCATACATCAATTCCATTGAGTCCATAGTAGTACGTAACTTTTCTGTCTTACGCCTACGACTGCGCTCACTGGATTCTTCAAACCTCTTTAATGGTCGCCCTGGTCGCATTTTTGCCATTGGCAACAAAAATTTACCCTGAAGCCATACTTCATTATTTTTGATAAAAATAGCATTTTTTTTGTGTGCTGCCAACCATTTTTGTTTAAAATGTGACTGAAAATGGGAAAAAAAAAAATTGTGTTTGATTTCATTAATTTGCTTTTGTGACCAATCATCATATTTTAACAAAATATTAAGGGCATAATCTAATTGTGCTTTATAATTGAGGTCTTTTTTTTTTGACGCATGATGTCAAATACACATTTTCTAGTCATTATTTTGACTCCTGAAGGTCCTAAAAGGAAAAAACAAAATGACATTAAAAATTATCACAAAAACAATCACATTTAACAAAAAAAACAACAGACATTAACAGCCATGTACACGCACATCCGCGCGAATCCGCGATTACTGATTATATATTCTTAAAGTTGAATCATTCCTCTTTATATTTATATAAAAATAAGTGGTTGGAAATGCTTGGAAGTATAACAAAAACATTCGAATAACTTGAAATTCGACACTAAAAAACGCCAGAATATTTTATATTTTCTTTTGTGGTCTATCTAATTTACAAATGGTCTAATTATTGCTAAAAAAATGATAAATATTCTCTCACTTACCTGCTTCAGAGTGATCCATAATCAAAAATTGTCTTGAAAATTCCCAACTCGAGAAAAATAACCTTTTTACAAAGATAAATATCCGACTGACAGTTACCATGTGAGTGCAAAAAAAAGAGTGGTGACTTTGTTGTATTACACCTGATTCACAGATGATCCAGGCAAAGAAATTAGCCTTATACATTGTTGACAGACTATTCAACTATATCTGACAGTAATTACTTTTCGTCTGAGATAACTTTTACAAAATGGACTTTTGGCCAGCATTTGAAGGCAAATACCCCACTGTGCATCGGCCGCGCCGTTGTATTTGGTACAACATTCGACTTGTTTTCTCTCTCTGTCGTTTCCTGTGAGCTTTCCGGAAAATTGGCTTTAGCTATTCCTAGTAATACTCATCTATTTGCCGCCAGTAATTTTCAACTGTGTAAGGAAGAATAGCTTCCTGCTTGGAAAATATTTAGTCCTCAGTGTTGCACGAAGTACAACAAGCGGCCGCTCTCGTTTTGTTTTTTTCTTGTCCCTTTCTCGGCAATCAGCTGGATTAGATATAATGTAAGTAGGATTATTTTGTATTTATAGTTTAGTTTATCTTAGCCAGCAAAGTATTAATTATCCGGAATGTTTCGATTAGGTGAAAACCTATAAAATTGGGATGTATTTCTCACATAAACATATTTTTTAATCTTTTGTTTTAATATTTTAATATACATTTATTGAAATTTACTAAATTAAATGTAATATATACATCAAGTAAATGTATTGGCAGCGATTACAATAACATGTTAAAACTTGAAAAGAACTACTCATCCGTAGCACTTTATTAAAAATTCTACACAAGAAGGTCTCTAGACCATCGTCTTTTCAGACGCCTCGGAGGATAATCCGGAATGGAGTGGGATGCAAGTTGAGAAACTAACGGATTTGAGTGGTTATGGAGCTTACTATGAAAGGATAGGTTTCTGGTGTGGGCTAAATCAGCAACATATGGAACATTAAGATCTTTATGGATAAGTTTTATTTTTTAAGTAAGGAACGATATTGGATTGTAGGGATTGAATACGAGATGAATTGGATGGTTTAGTGGAGACCCAAAGCTCAACTCCGTACGTCCAAATAGGTCTAATCACAGCCATGTAAAAGTCTTTTGTAATTAATAAGGAGCTTTGAAAGTTTGTCTAGTAGATGTTGAAGTAGTCTGTAACGACGGGCAGTTTCTTGTCGTTTTAGTCTTAAACATATTCTAAAATATTATTCTCTTAGATAATATTTTTTACATATACTCTACTTTAAATGTAGAATGGTCAAAATGTTTTATTAAATAGATTTAATAAAAAAAGTTGGACTAAAACGGAGAAAAAAACAGGGTGTTTTACTTTGTACAAAGCGCGACCGCTTGAGTTACGGAAATTGACGCGACCGGTAGAAGGGCAAAAGTGCGGTTATAAACGTTAAATTCTCTATAGACTTTCATTTTTCTTTTATATAACTATAATTAATTCCATTCATCTGATACAAAATAGAAACGTATTCGAATGACAAATGCGGGGTCAGATTAGGTATGATACATCAAAAGCATCGATTAAATGCTATTTTTGAAAATACAGGCGTTGTTTATTGTCTTTAAATATTAAAAAAAAATACAAACAAAAGAACTATAACCCTTATTGAATCTTTAATACATGATTAGCAAGTGATGGTAGATTTACTTAGGTATTACAAGGAGGTTATAACAGTGCTTAATGAAGTTATAAGTTGGATGTGTAACTAATGAAGAATTTGGTACCCACTTTTTATAGACGGAATATCCATTTTGGTTTATGAATGGTGGGTTAAAAGTTCACTTAAAGAATCATTCTTCTTAAGAATTAATTTTCTGCCAACATCTGAATTGAAACAGAATAATGAGCCAAATACGGTACTCACTGATCTACCCCTTTCCCAGCCTTGTATGAAAGTAATGAAAGTTATCGATAATAGAAATATTTGTAAAAATTTAATTTTATTACCTGAGCACTTAAAATTAGTTTAATATTTTATTACATATTTGTTTTGTAAAATAATAATTAATTCCATTCATCTGATACAACCACATGCAAAAAACAAAACAGAATCAATTCTCTTCTTAATAAAAAAATAAATTACCCATACATCATGAGTACTGAAAAAGTATTCAGCCTCATTATAAAAACATTATAAATTTATGATATTGTTGAAAAATACATTGAGGTTTTCTCAGGACAAGATTTGCCATTTTTCAAAAGTGATATATATATATTTTTTTTTTAATGTGAAAAAATGCTTTGCTTTTTTTCTGCTAGGATTATCCCGTTCCAAAAACAGGGAACTTATCTCTGGCCATCATATATGAATTACGTTCAAACATTTTTCAACCCTGCTTAGAGGAAGCCAAAGCAGGCTTAGCCCAGATTAAGCAACTTTAAATTTTAATTATCCTTAATTAAAAGTGGTTTCAAGTCCTCAGAAATAGGAACAAGAGGAAGTTGAAATTACTTCTTTCTTTCTTTTCTAAGAAACTATTTACCATTCAAATATTATCTAAGAAAATAACAATTTAATAGTTGATAAATTAAGGAGTAATGTTTGTTTAAAACTACACAAAATTCTATGTAATTATAATTAATACAGTTTTTCATAATTATATGATATACATAAATAAATATAAATTGAGTAAAACGATTTATTTTAATATTATTAGGATTGGATGAGCTTATTGAAGTTTGATGCTCTTAGTTCTTTATTATTTACGATCAATGCAAATGGACGATTTTTTTTTTTAATTTCTGTATTAACAAAAAAAAAACAAAACAATACGATTAGAATTAGTTGATTTTCTTATTGTTAAGGAACTACAAACAGAAATTCATAAAAAAAGTACAATGTGGTATGTACATAAATGAACTAAATAATTATTATTATTGTTGTATACCAATCAAATTTATTTATTGTTATTGTAAATATACTTTTGTATTTATGTATATGTATATATATTTACATATGTATGTACATATGTATATATATAAAAATATATAGATATTAAAAAATGTATAGTTACAATATTTGTTTATTTAACTACTAGAATTTATATTTTTCTTTTTATTATATGAGTTTTTTTTTTTTTTTTTTATAAATTATGACTACATCACCTATATTTAAGTTGTTCAATAGTATTAAAATTTAAGTTTGACACTGGTTTATTTTTCTTGGTACAGCATGAAATTTTATGAATTGTTATAAAAAAAGTTGTATAAGAAATAAAGACAAAAAAATAAAAAAAAACAGGTTTATACAAAGAGACAGACGGTGATTCGGCTTTTATTTTATTAATATTAATATATTATTCTCTGTATCGTCAAACTATTTTGAAATAAAAAAAAAAAAAAAACTAATTAAAAAATGCGAATGGCAAAACAGACAGAAATACGAATTTTACTTCGAGTTCGGCTTAAGAAAAAAATTAAATTTCCATTACTTGGATCGACTTGCGGGTCTAGAGACCTTCCTGGGGCACACCCAGCCTCTTTAAAGTGATTCCCTTTAAAATAGGAGAATAACCTGGCGATTGCATGTTATTGTTAACCACATCACCTTCAAGTAGAACCGTTGGTCACGAATCAATACTTTCTTACCAAGTACTGAACCCAAGATCCTTATTTTTTTTTAATACAAATTTCATTTATACACTAATACACTAATACACTAATACACTAATACACTAAATTAAAAAAATTTTCAGTCTACACTCTGTGAAATATGGAAAGCGTACCCGAAATATCTCTTAACCATGACAGCAAGTAAGATGTATCCAGGTGTAATTTAAAGTTAATTCGATACAATTTTGACATTTAATAGAAAAGTATTTAACTTAAATATGGTGATTAGGGCTGTGAAATATATGCATTTGCATATTTCTCCTAACTAACTAAAACATCTTATATTATTAAAAAATATATGTTTTGAGGCATTTGGAATAAATTTGAGCTATTTTTAATTTGCATTTTTTACCATAAATGCATATGTTTACATATTTTGAACTAGAATTACATATTTATAGACGGCAAATCAACATTTGGCATTTGAACTTTTTATGTTTCTGAGCAGAAAAAAAATAAAATATAGATAAAAACCGAAAAACAGCTATAAGAACTCCCATTCTTTTTTTTTCGCCTAATTAATGTGTTTGTATGTGTCGAAGTGCTGATTCTTCGGTTTAAGCAAACTTTCGATTATATTTGCTTCTCTTAGAATTATTTAATCCGATTAATTTCTCGTTTATATTTCGCTCAAATACGTAGAATATTATGATTTCACTTTTCATTTCACTCTTCTTCCTCCCATCATTCCATTACTCTGTCTCTCACACACTGTTCACCGAGACATATCATTCGTAAACTGTTCCTTTGTGTTAGCCTAAAATACCGAAAGTCACTCCTTCTAAGACAAAAGATCTTGTTGGAAAAGTAGGTGAGCTTTCAAATGAAACTTTAAAGAGTGATAGAGAGTTTTATATTTATATGATGTAGAGCGGTCGTTTAGTGTAGAGCTTTCCAAATCTATTTTGAGACCCAATAGACCATCTATTTTGTTTGAAAACCTGAAAAAGTGGTTGTCTGCAATTCAAATCTACAACATTGAATAAGTGGGATGAATAAGTCCGGAGAGTTTCTTTATGGTCGTTGCTTATTGTTTTTGATGTATATTGTTCTGTTTTAAAGTATTTTGGATGTTATTGTTGCTTAAGTTATCTGGAAATTAATGTCATAATTTTTTTTCGTTTTTAATGTTCCCTGTTTAATGTATTTTAGCCATCTTTAATTATGGTTTTTAACATTTGTTTTTTTTTTTTTAATATTAGCTTTTTAATGTTTTTCTTCCTAATGTTCTCCTTTTCAAAACAATTAGTTATTTAAACTTGAGTTTGTACTAAAGCATAGGTATGTATTGAGATTTTTATATTTTTATATTATATAGTTGCATATTTTCGGAATTCAATTGCATATTTTACCCAATTTCTCTGCATACATCCGTGTATATTTTTCAGTTTTTATTGCATACTAGCTGAAAGTACCCTGCTTCGCTACGGTTTAATATCATTAGGATTAAGGACAACTTAAATTAGTAAAAGTTTTAAGCTTTAAAGTTGATAATTATTATTACTTAAATAAAACTAAAGAATTCCATTCTTAGAATAATTCCAATAAGTAAATTTCACAATTTGCGAAAATTAATTTTATATTATTTTGATAATAATATAAATTATATATTGATTTATATATTGATAGCTCCAGTGAAGCTTCAAGGCAGCACTACCATCTTACCCAGCTCTGATACCAGACCATCAGCTTTTCTTATGGCATACATTAAGTGAATATAGTCTCAACTTCTCACCTTTTTTTTATTTTTTCGAATAAAGTTTAGTCTTTCTGTTTCTATTTTTGCTTACATCATCATCATCATCATCATCAGCGGCGCAACAACTCATTACTGAGTCAAGGCCTCCTCAATCAGCTCACGCCATATGTCCCGGTTCTGCGCAGCCACCATCCAGTTACGCACACCAAGCAATGTCCGGGCATCATGCGCAACACCGTCTCGCCAACGCAGTTTGGGTCTTCCTCTAGCCTGGTTCCATGAAGTTCCTCCAGCAATGTCCTCCTTGGAATGGAACCCTCATCCATCCTCGCAAGGTGTCCAGCCCACCTTAGCCTTCCAAGCCGAACAAACTTTACCCCCAAGGGGAAGTGATGCGATGTTATGACCCCTGGTCACATAGCCTCTCCTTCTCAACTCCACTCTCACCTTCTCGAAGGATTCTACGATCCGAGTGGGCCCTATTAAGCCTAACTCAGACTCATGGCTGGGTAGGTGACTGACGAGAGATGGGGGTTCTAGCTTCGGTCAGGATGGTAAATCGAGGGTGTCACGAGCCTTTATCCACCTACCAAAATACGTGATGAAGCCTTCAGCTTTACGCTATTTTTGCATACATATCAAGCATAAATTGGTTGAGGAGATTACGAAGTTAAAGTAAATAAGGTTCTTCACTTCATAACATTTAGGCGTAAAAATCAGCTGCAGACAGTTTTCTTAAGTGGTGTATTGGTGTTTGGGTCACGCTGAGGGATGTTAATACTGTACCCATCTTCTCCATGGTAGAACATGAGACGATACTGAAGAGAATCATACACTTGATAAAATTCACTAATTCTTATCAGTTTTTTGTCCCTGCTGTGGAGAACAATGTCTCGCTTTTCAAACACCTGGCCAACAATCAAGACAGCAACTTCGTTAGCGGTAGGAGTATTGTCATGTCCTCAGTGAACATTTGAAGGCTTTTTGTCAGCACTGATATACCTGGAAATAGTGTAGATCTTTGGGAACAGACTCAACAGCAACTCTGAAGTCCTTGATATACTCGTTATGTTTATGAAGAGTTTTATGAAGTAGTTGGGGACGAAGCCACTGGTAAAGCAATGTTGGGGGGTTGCTCGTAAGGAATATGTACATCGAACTGGCCTTACATGTCATCACCAAAGAACATAAGTCTTTCAACCTCCTCTTTAACATAAGTCTTTTAATAGTTTCTCGTCACGAAATAACTCAAACATATAAGGATCCACCTCTGCAGCCACCATGAGTTCCAAGAAAGTACCATATTATAAGGTTTCGACATCGATCGTATTTTTGTTTGTTTACAACTATAAGGAACTTAATTTATGGCCAAAGTTTCCGGCTCAGACATCTTACCTATTTTTTACTTAGCTTATCTCCAAATACCATATGACAATTAATCTATTATTAATCACCCAATAAAAATTGTAATCGCATTTTTCGTGAGTTAGCCGCTATTCAGGCCGATTTTTTTTTAATTCCTTTCTTAGCGAGCACCTACGGCCCTAGAGGAAGCTATATACCAAATTTCATTCCAATCCGTTCGGTGGTATCTGAGATTTCTTGTTAAATGAGTGAGTGGTATTAGACAAATATATAGTAGATAATTCACAGCCCCAATGATGATAAATCGAAAATACAGATTTTTGTGTTGTGTCACTTTAGAAATACATGTGCGATAGATTCCTAAATTTATTTATTTAAATTCACAAATCCATAATAATATTCATTAAGTAAATGAGCGATAAGATTCTAATGAAGAAACTACTCACTGATACCGATTCAGTTATATTTTGATGCCAGTAAATCATATTTTTACATTCGAAAAGAATCTAAAATCCTTCAAAAGTAAAAAAATAAAATAAAAATTAAAAATAAAAGAAATAATTTTGAATTAGAAAACGATAACAGTTAAAAGAAATATTGGATGCGAAAAATGCCTTTACATTCTGATATTTATACATAATTTTGATAAGAGTTGCTTTGAAATAAATCTTAAATGAGCTTAACTCCGATCAAAGTTTGTGGAAGACGATTCATCTTGGAAGCATCTTGACAAATGAAGCAGGTGACGCCTAGAAGTGACAAATACAGTTGTGTATTACCGCCCTGTCTTCTAACCTGCCCCTAATTACCAACCCGTCACTTCAGTATCACTAGTAAAGGAGCTGTTATAGAATTATCTGCGATAATTAAAGCTAAGGGTTTAAATATAATTGGTGGTATCAAAAAATAAACGTGATTTAAAAAAAAAAAAATTGTGTTAAAAATTAAAAATGTTCAATTTTTAGAGGCATTAAATTACATTACAGATCGTTAAATATTTTAATATTAGAAGATAGTATCTTTAAGGAGAACACTCATGGAATATCCTTCCGCCATCTTAAAATTGTTAAATATTCTAATATTTTAAAACACAATTCTTAAGAACAACAATAGCGGAATATCCTACGGATAAGCTAAAAACTGTTAAATCCTGAAATATTTTAAAACAGTAACCTTAAGGACGAAAACTTTTTTTTAAATTTCCTGAAAATAATGTTTGTTTGATGTTAAAATAATCAATAGCATTTATAGACACAAAATACTTTATTTGCAACCAACTGAATAACAAAATAAAGTAATCAAGATATATAACTCAAAATAATAATTTTTCTAACGAAAATAAACATCGTCACACACAGATTATTATTTTTTTTTAAAAACGAACCAAAAATATAAAAACTTTAAGTGAAAAACATATTGCCTAAGGTCTGAACTATAATAAATTAGCATATGTTAACTTCTAAACTTCAAACGGAACAAATTGACATTGGTAGAAATGTCCTAGAGAAATATTATTTTAGACCTCATCTAGATTTTCAATCCATTGAACATACAGCTTATAAGAACATTGCAAACATATTGGATTTTTTTGCTCACAAATAAAACAATACTTTCTATGATTTCTAGGTAGAACTTATAGAGTAACAGAGAACGTCGTGATTACATATGACAGCACTCTCGGCAGGAAATTCGCTTTCAGGATCACCCTCTTGATCTGAAAACTCTGTGTCAGAGTCCGCAAGGCATTTTAGTAGTGTCTCCTCATAGTAAGCATCTATAGTTCTAATGTATTCTGGATTCCTAGACATAGTTGCAAAATTGAAAATATAGCACTAACTGCGTCGAGGAGTCCCACGGACTCTGAAGCAATTGTAACTCGCTGAATACTGTAGTAAACATAAAAAATGGTGCGTCCCCTCACCCTAAGAAGGTATCGGGAAACATCCTGTTGAACGACAGGAAATCTGCTAGAGTCCCAGGGACTCCGCAACGCCGGTTAAGGGTTAACGACGAAAACTAATTCTAAGTGGGGAAGGAGAGTGGCCAAGGAAGTCATTAGGCCGCAAAAAATCCTATAAAACAGTATTTGAAACAGTAAAAATTCGATACAAGTACGAATAAGCATACTTACAATAAATATAATAATGATATAATAGAGTGAACATATCATTAATAATCTTTTTAAACGAGATATAATTTGAAATTGTACATCATCTGAGTCACGAGTTGTTGAATGCGCTGTAAAATTACTGATCATTTTCGTCTCCTAAAGGCGTATAAACGCAGATTTGTTCTCAAGTTCAATTATTTTCTTTCAAATATCCTTTCTTTACTTTAAAAATAATAAATCAGAGAATTAAATATATAAGTATTAATAGTTCAAAACTTCAAGAGTGGTGTCAAAAATGGAGAATCAAAACTTCAAGAATGGTGTCAAAAATGGAGAATCAAAATAAATCTCACCAAAAAAACCAATTTTGAACTGGACTTTCGTCGTAAAAACCACGACTAAAATCCCGTCCTACAGTATCCTTTAATGATATTTGATATAAACTAATCCCTGTTAAATTTTCATTTAAATTTACAGATCCACTACCTTGGACTCCACTTGGACAAACGTCTAACTTGGAATCCACATACAAGACTAAAACGACAAGAAGCTGCCCGTCGTTACAGACTACTTCAACATTTACTACACTAACGTTCAAAGCTCCCAATTAATTACAAAAGACTAAGATACATGACTGTGATTAGACCTATCTAGACGTACCGAATTGAGCTTTGGGGCTCGACTAAACCATCCAATTCATCTCGTATCCAATCCTTACAATCCAAAATCCTTTGAAAAATCCTCAATGCACTTTACTTTGTCACCAATAAACTTATTTATAAAGATCTTAATGTTCCATATGTTGCAGATTTAGCCCAAACTAGATATCAATCCTTTTATAGTAAGCTCCATAACGACTCAAATCCCCTAATTTCTCAACTTGCTTCCCACACCATTCCTGATAATCCTCCGAGGCGACTGAAAAGATGATGGCCCAGAGACCTTATAGTGTAGAATTTTTATTAAAGTGCTCCTGATGAGTAGTTCTTTACAAGTTTTGTCACGTTATTGTAATATTTAACAGCACATTTACTTGATGTATAAATATTGTACAGTTGTAAATTTCAATAAATTATTAAAAAAAAAAAAAAAGGCTCAAAAGGTAACATTATCGGTTTTGGAGCCGAAAGTTACATTACCATAATTGTCTATGACTCTAAGTTTTATAATTTCTTTCGACTTCTTTGTCTAGCATGTGAAATGAAAATAATTCTATTTTTACGTAGACTAACTACTACTAAACCTTTATTTAACGATTATTGTGGTTCATTGATTTTTTATTTCTCATTTTCGTTCATTCAACTATTTTCGTTTATGATAAAGATAAAAAGTTCAAAAAGATGTTCTAAAAAATTAAGTCATTACCGTTACAAAATCAAAATCGAGCTTGCGATCTAAGTTATTTTTTTTTTAAAGAGAGAATTTATCGAAGTGTAGTAATCCTTGCTGAAATCATTAACCACCCAACGATTGACCGCGTCTTTAAAATTTATGTTCCACGTCTGTAACACTTCACGGTTATTTTTTTGTTAAAGTTATGAGTACTTATTTAGTGTTTTTAAAGCGTTAATCGTAACAAAATCATAGGACACCCTCAGCTATTTTCGTTGCTGTTTAATTACTTTATTTTTAATATAAACCTAAAATGTCAACTCCGTAGCTTTTATCTTGTTATTACCTGATATAAAAGTGTTCGTAACGAAAGTGGCGTCTTAGGCATAGTGATAACGTTTCAAGAATTATTTAAACCAGCGTGAACGTTGCACTCATTCACATTGTCGACAACTCAGACTTCTGAAATATTTTTGGCTATTTGGGCCCTTTTGCGACCTATTTTAAATTCATAAAATGAATATTCGCTTTGATACCTGAAGAAAAAGTGCATTGTATGAAAGCAGTGGAATGCAATAGATGTAAATAAGTATTTTCATCGGAAGAGTAATAATAAATAAAGACACTTATTCACAGTTGACACTAATTTCATCAGTTGATTATAATAAAAAATAAATCGATTAGAAGATATAATTGATTCCTTAAACGGAATGACTCGGACCTCCGGTTGAGGAGGGGCAATAGGAAATGAGGCATTGAATAACCTCATTGATCAGAGACAGACATTGATGTCAACAACAACCATGACATCACTCAATAAGGCTGACCCAAATCCTCACTAGATATACAATCCATTTATTGCTTCTGATATATATTACAGAACTCACTTGCATTTTATAGAATGCAGAATTTTTTTTTTTACTAAACATGATTTATTTAAAAAAAAAAACCTAACAAGAAATATAGGTATTACAAGTTATATGCCTATAAAAAATATGGATGTGCGATAATAACAAGGAGATTCGCATTAAGGTAAAACTATCTGTCACACCGCTTACCATAGTTATTATTATTATGTTAATTGTTTATTGTTCTGTTAATATTATTTTCTTTATATCATTATTATTATTTGCGAATAAGCCCATTGGGACTATGCCTAGTACTCAAGAGGCATGCTTTTCCTTTCTTCGTGCCCACACTTCCTTCGCTCTTCTGTTGTGTGCTTCTTTTCTCTCATGAGATCATGTTGTTTCAGTCTTTTTCTTAGGTTTCTCCCCCAGGTCAATTTGCTTCTTGTAAATTTGGGACCCGAACACAACCCAGTTTGGAATATCCTCAGATGTGATTCTGGCTAGTTTAAGATCAGTTTTCATTTAACCAACTCACTTCATTGACCTCCTTTGTTCGTAGAATTCAATATTTGTCAAGTAAGTCTTGCTAGGTTCATTTTCAATAGAATTTCAATCTGCGTTTTCTAATGTCACTGTGCTAATATTTGAGTATTTTTTGATTTCTTGATTACTTCAAAGCCGATAATGTTCGTTTATAAGTTTTGGGCCTATAAGTTCGTTATAATTTTTCTAAATGTTCTCTATGCCGGATTTCCTATTCATAATTAGTGTCTCTGAACCATATTGGCATTCTGGTTTTATGACTGAATTGTAATGTTGTAGTTTTATGTGCTTAAAAATAAATCTTTTGTTGTGTCGATATGCAGTGTCCATTTTCTTTATAATATTATTATTATTATCATATTTGTTATAGAAAGTGTTGTGTTAAGTGCAGTTGTGTTAAGTGTCGTTGAAGAAAGTGTTTTAAGTGCTAGTTTAAGTGAACCTGGCAAAACTGAGTGCTGCAAAACTTTTAGTAACCTGGCAACACTGTGTGCCATATATAAACCAATTATAATTTTATAACTTTCAATCATGGAGTTATAGACAAGTGGAGGGGGCTTATCTCTCAATAGCCAGGGCAGGCAGCCATTTTGGTGTGAACCGTATTATCAGTATATTAACTTCTTATCAGTTCAAATTTTGGCTTTCTAGGCTTTATACTGCTGTTATTTATTTTAGTGATTTATTTACTTAAGTGATTTACTTATTTTATTTATCACGAACCCTTTCAATTGCGCTAGGCTATATAGAATGCAAGTCGCCAGTTGGGCATAGTGGGCGTGGCCGGTTAGTGTTTTGGTCTCGCCCCTTACGGAACAAAATACGGGAACGGCCTCTCCATAGTACTATAACTCCATACTTTCAATTAAGTTCCTTTAATTCATTTTTTAATTATAGACATTTGCTTTTTGTTTTTTGTAATATTTTGTGATTAAAACTGTTAACAAATATCAAAGAGTTTTTTGCTCACTTATCCTGTGTGCGAACTGTTATATATTACAATTTCAAAAAAGGTCTGTAGCGAATAGCCACTACAATGGAGACTATTCACCATTCGTTATTGCAGTGCAACCGATAGTATCGTTGAAAGTTATTGCAAAACTATGATTTTAACTCACATTAACCTACATCCAGTGATATAAATTTTAAAAAGATAAATGAACATATTAAAAAAAGTAATATAATTCACAATAAATTCATTATCACTTGATTATATTTATATAAATATATAGTCAAAATAAAGTAATAAATTAATTAGTTTTACGATAAAATATAAAGTTTACCATAGTCAACTTAACGGGTAAATGTCTGAAGATTAGACAGTCTTAGATGGGAAAATTGTGTTCGGTCTGATTATGTAAATTTTGGTTTTGACAGGGTCCAATGTAGGTAGATAATGGTTTCTTGTCGTACCGGGAACGTACACTCAGACACAAATATTTAAATAATATAATAACATAATATCATAATTTTATTTTTATATCTTTTCCACAATAGTTCAATCATTTTCTAGTTATGTTTAATCCATTTCTAATATATTTTTTTAGTTAAGTTTTAATCCAATATATTTCCACTTATATTTCAACTTTGGCATTAATATTTAAACACTTCTCAATAATTTAAATCATGTTCTATTTAATTTTAAACTATACCATTTTTACTTCACCTTTTTCTATTTATTCTTAGACTTTATATATATTAAGTTTGGTAAAGGTATATATTAAAAAAAATATTTATATTAGAGTAATACTGATTTTTATTTTATAAGCTATGTAGTAATCTGGTCAAAAATATGTACAGCAGTTTAATTATTTATAAATTAAACACTAATTGTGAGAGTCTGTTAAACTATGCAATAAAGCTGGAAAGGGTATTTTATGGAATATCCCCCATCCCCTTCCTCCTTGCTCTGAGGCATTGTTCATGAGAGGCGAAACCGTTCCTAGATAAAGAGGGGATAGTTTTCAAAATTTACAACCTAATTTGCATTTGAATTAACAATCTCATCTATCCCATATTCCAGTTTCTATTAGCTGGAATTTTTTTTACTAATCTTTGTAAAGAAAAATTAATTAAAATAAAAATAAAATGATGATAAAGAATAAAAAAATCTTCGTCCCAATAGGGATGGTTGAGATTTTTTAAGTTTGAAAACTATTAGAAAAAAAAAGTTAACAATAAATTTTTACTATTACTAGTACTGGAGACGGTTAAAAAGAAATCACGGTATAAGTTTATACATATCTTATAACTGTGGCATTTGTGAATAGGAATATAAAGTGACATGTTAACATTGTACCTATACCTACATTGGACCAATAGTGAAAGTATTTTTCGCTTTCATGAAGAAGTGGCAGTTAAACCAGGGGAATGTCAACAGAATTACAAATCTAACTACATTAGTTCCAACCTCCCTCGCAACATCTAGAAGGCCCTGAACCTACATATGGAGAAAGGAAGAGGTATACAAAATGTCGGGAAGTAAAGGTTTTTACTCAAATATAAATGTTTGAAATGTGATACTGGAGTATTTTGTAAGGGATATGTCAAGACGTTATGCAGGAAATGTTATGATTCAATTTTTACGAAGGTTGTGCCTGGGTCTGGTCATGAATCTGAATGAAGCCTTTCACAAACTATTCTTTTTTTTTTACTTATTTGTATAATGATGTAAAGTTTTATGGTCACAAGTTAGATTAAAATAACCAATTTTTGTTCCTTCAGAAGACTGAGAATCTTTTTTTTTATAAGAAAGTATTTATAACAATTGTAATTATTTTTATTTTTTTATTCAAAAGTGCAATGTGATATAGAAATGTTACCTAAAACACACACATAGAGAATACAAGTATAAGTAAAAGAGTTCAGTTATATGTTTTCCCATAAGCCCACAAAAAATTATTAAACTGTCAGATGAATGTGTTTGATCGTATATGTTCAATCTCTGTCGAGATACGTAGTGTGGACAAAGACGTTGGAGTGTTGGGATGTTGCTTCCAGTAAAAAGAATTGGCGTCCTATGAGAGCCTTCATAAGAAGAGGACATTCCAGAGTCAAAGAAGGTGATACCCATGGTCTCATAGAACCAGATTTGACTAACGGCAGCTTATATCGGCATCTGAAATTGTGGAAGTGACTTATATGTTTGAAAAAAAAATTGAGATCATTCAATTTGTGATAAAAGTATAGTTGACTGGTATGATGAATGGAGAAGATGATCAGGGATGCAGTGAAAGAGGAAAACCACGTCTAAGAAGGAATTCTTTTTCAGGGCTGAAGAAGACCTGCAAGGCAGGTCGAAACGTTGGCACGTATTAAAGAATTTCTTATTAGGCGTGGTGTTCCTCTTTCACTGCATCCCTGATCATCTTCTTCTTCATTCAATTTGTTTTTTTGTTTTTTTATTTATTAAGTTGTTATATAATGATATTTGGATGCGCTAATATGTTTTCAGTATAAGTAGTGATATTGATTGTTAAAGTTATGTTAATCTGTAACTAAACTTTGCTACTACTATTACTGGCCGGATTGCCAGAGATTAAAGGTTAATTAATTTATAAGTATTTATTTATAAGATAAAAAAAAGATTGTCTGTATAAAAATAAAAATTATACTGTAAAAAAATATAAAAATTTGGTTAATGTTGTTAATGCATGATAGGTATACATCGGAAATGGCTTTTGATTTGATCTAACAGCCCTATAAAATTGTGAGTTTGCAATGAACCTCTAGCCACCGCACATAGAGGGAATTTAGCTAATCTAGGCGGCCAAAAGTCGATTTCATAATAATTCATAAAGGTTAAAAAACCAAGCTGTTTAAAAAGTTAGATAAACAGAGGGCATTATGGAAGCATATTGCATCTCTCATATCAGCTCATATTCATGCACAAAACGGAATTGATTGTGGATATACCTAAAGCTAAATTTGGTAACACTAACGATAGTAACGTGTGTAGAAGACTTTTTAGATGCAAATATCATTGCTGTTGATTTCAATCTGTTATACCGATTTAAAGTCATCATTGAAGTAAAATCAAGTGGCCACAAGGTTCATTTACAAACGGCTAAGACTGATATCAAATATTAAAATTATATATAAGTCATTATCCACTTACGATGCATAAAATTCTTATTCACGACAACTTTGATAGAAAAAGCAATGCTGCCAAAGGGGTGCTCAAGAAGTCAATGAGCCAGACAACAAACATATCAAGCTATACACGCAGAATTTTACTCGAAAATTCCTATCGAGGAATGTTTAAGTATATTGAATAAACATTAACATTTTTTTTTCTTTTCTTTTTTTTTTTTTGAATAAAAATCCTTAAAAATCATTTTTTAAAAGTTTAATATGATAAGAAAATTTATTTTTGACACTAAACTGGGATTCTATAATTGTAGGCGCCTAGATTCGGAAAATACCCCTATGTGCGCCGCTACAAGGGCTATTGCACCAGAATAAAATTTATTTTCATTTCATTTATAAAATGTTAGGTAAAACATAGAGAAGGACCAATTTCTATTCAAATCTTGATGAAATTGCTATTTTTACAAGTCCATCAACTTTTTTTTTTCATATTCATTCCTAAATAGGACGAAATCTGAGCCCTTTCATCCTTCCTTTGCAAGCTAATCCCTAGGCTAGGCCTTAAATATTTTAAAATATGATTTATAATTTTAAAAAAGAAATGTGTTTGTTAAGTTATATTGATATTAACTAATACGAAAGCTTATAGGAGAGACAAGGTTAATAATTTCAGATGAAGAGGAAGGTAGAGCCTAGCTGAGGAAGGGAACTGCAATCTTCCTTGCTTAATTAAGACCTTTGTTGTCAGGTATTGTCATTTTCTATCCTGGCGGTGCTTCATCACCAGCTTCGATTATACAAAGTCTCTATTATATTGCAACTTAGTGGCATAAGCTACCAGGAGGGTATAAAACGAGATCTGAAGCCTTACAGACCAACTAATAGACGATATTATACTTGCCTCAAATATGCCAATAAGTCGTGAATAAAAAGAACAATTTGTAACATCGTTAAATATAACATAGTAAATTTAAATTTGTCTATCAGTCGGTAATAGAACATATATTGTAAGACAAACATTTCAGTAACAAATCATTAACACAATAATATTGTCAAAAATGGAGCATCGAATTCCGAAAATCCTTTCTTAAAATATCTCAATACAATAGTATATTCCTTTAAGAATTATTTGTAACGTAGATATTTATAGAGAAACAGCTCAAACATTATGGCGTATCGGGATTAACCAAGAAATAGGTGACGTACAAAATGAAAATATTGCTTTATTAAATAAAGATGAATTATAATGATAAAAGTATAGTAGACTGTTAAGATGAATGGAGAATAAGATGAGGGGCGTGGTGTTTCTCTTTTAATGCAACCCTGATTATCTTCTTCTCCACCCTAAAGATGAAGGGGTACCAAAAAACCTTACCAGGTGACTTTCCCTGGTATGAAAAGAAGAGGACGCCCATGTAACAGTTAGATTGCTGCTGTGAAAGAGAACCAGATAAGAAATGTCGGAAGAAGAAACACTCTTGCTAGTGATGGCTGGAAAGCTATTGTTTGGCCAAAGTTCATTAAGTAATGTAGAGCCGGAAAAGAAGATTTCCTTGAAATCATATACGTTAAAATTAGATATCTAATCTATGACCCTACTGGAGGAGTTGTGTCTAGAAAACCAGGGCAGATCGCGTAAGAAATGAAGATATAAGGAGGAAAATGGAAATCGCAAAGAGCGTGACGAAACATGTTATGAAGAAGAAATTGATATGGTATGGACATGTACGTCGAATGCCTCCTGGAAGATTACCTGAAACGGTTAGGAAATGGAACCCTCCGAGAAATAGAAGGAGAGGACGACCAGCAAGGTGATGGGAGGATGAGATAGCGGAGGAAATGGCAGGAAGAGGTCTGAGGGACGGTGATTGGTGGGACAGAGAACTGTGGAGGATAGTTTGACCTAACGGAAACCCAATGAAGGGAAACGCCGTTCCAAAGAAAAAGAAGAAGATCTATAACCCTATGTAGACTAATATATAACTATCTCCAGCCTCCAGCAGAATGCGTTTACAATGGCGGAATATCCTTCCGCCATCTTAGAAACAGTTAAATATTTCAAAATAGCATCCTTAAGGACGAAAACTAATTCTAATTGTGAAAGGAGAGAGAGCCCAAGGATGTCCTTCGGCCTCGAAAAATTCTCAGATCCTGGCAGATCTGTAAAACAGATGAATATATGAGGCTATGAGAGCAAAAGTGGCCTAACCCACAAAATATAAAAAAATCTAATTTAGTAATTTTTTGCAACTATAACGCCATCTGGTGGTGTTAATGTGTTTGAAAAATTGGTTCACATTGCACCACCATGTGAACCAATTTTTCAAACACAATTAACACCACCAGATGGCGTTATAGTTGCCAAAAATTACTAAATCCGATTTTTTTATATTTTGTGGGTTAGGCCACTTTTGCTCTCATAGCCTCATATAGCCCCAGATAATCAAACAATAAAAACCTGTACCACTTACAACCTATAACCTTATAATATATATGTATATTTTTTTTTTTTTTTTTTTTTTACACGAAACGGCCTTATAGACCACGTGAATATCATTTCCTCCCAACTCTCCCAACACATCCCTCCCTCTTCTTCTCCTCCCACCTCTTCTTCATTCTTTCAGACTGTATTCTTCTTTCTTCCTCACTCCATACTCTCCTCCCCCTCACCTCCTTGGTACCCACAAGGACTTTTATTTCCCTTATTTTTTCACGATATCTATCCCTATCGAAACAGTCTTGACTTGAAATCCCCAGTTTCTTTCTTCATCTGTCCGATGTACCTCCCAACCCCTTTATACCCCCACATTTTCCCAAAGATCTTCCTATTTATTCTGTTCTGGTTCATCCTGACCATATGACCGTATAAACGTAGCCTCCTTAGCCTAATGCCTGTTTCCAGGTCATCCATTTCTCTGTATAATTCTCTGTTAGGCCTCAGCCTATATCCTTCCGGTAATTTTATTGGCTCATAAATTTGCCTCAACATCTTCCTCTCTACTCCCAAAAGTTTCCTTAAGCTAGGAAGAGAAGCGGTCTCCGTTCCATACAGAATAACAGGCTTGACAACCGTGTTGTAGTGTCTAATCTTCGCTCTTGTCGAAAGACCCTTTTTACAGTATAGACTACTGGTGGCAAAGCTGAGTCTTTCCATCTTGACCAACCTCTCCTCTATTCCCCTTTTCTCGGACCCATTACTACAAATAATCTCTCCCAAACACTTGAAGCTGTTTGTGACCCTGATTTCTCCATATTCTGTTTTAACTGTTTTTTCCTGAAAGTTTCGATATGTAGTCATGAACTCCGTTTTTTCGAATGATATTTGTAAACCCACTCATTCAGCTATTTAGGGCGTCCAGCTGCCCTATTGCTTCCTGTAGGAGGGCGAGATCATCAGCATACGCTAGACAACTTACTCTAACATTATTATTTTTGGTTCCTAATTTTGCCCCCACGCTATTTTTTACCCACAATTATTATTAGTATATATTATTATTATATTTTGATTTTTTTGCTTAATTTATTAAAATAGATTAAAAAAAGAGGTCTGATATCTTCTTTGGGCAGATGACCGAAAAAAATCAAACTGGCAATAAAATGTATAGGATGATACCTACTACCCTAATTTCCTTGGAAGTGCTTCCAACACACTACGATATAGAGTCTATAAAGAATAGTCTAAATAAATTGTTTTCAATTAATAACATTAATAAATTCAAATTATTATGTCATATTTGAAATGCTATATTTAGCAGTGTAAGAGCTCTCTACTTCTTACGATAAGTAAGATAAGAAGATTACCAACTCAACTTATCAGTAACTTATGCCTACCAAAGTTTACTAACTCTTAATTTAGAAACTTGATTAAGTTTATAACAATATATTATATAATATATATTTATAGCTCCGTTGCGGCTTCGCCTTTAAAACATTGTTAAGTTTAAGTTTAACTAATAATTGAAGTTTTATTTGTTCATCGGTAAAAATCTTGTATTGAAGTATGCAATTGAGCATTATTTCTTCAATGATATTTTCAAACATAGTTGTAATTTTGAACCTGATTAAAATTGCAATGATTAGGTGTTTCAAAATTACGTAAAATCATAATTGGACATCCAAACATAATATCTATTAAAATTTGTAAAAATATATATATATTTTTTTAATGGATTTATTGAAATTTACAACTATATACAATATAAGAATATGATACATTAAGTAAATGTGATGACAGATAAAAATGAGACTTCACTTGTTTTTAAAGTAACTACCCATTGGTAGCACTTATAAAGATTCTTTAGTATGAAGTTTTATATTAGAAGGTCCCGAGGCCATCTTCTTTTCAGGCACCTCGGAGGATTATCTGGAATGGAATGAGAAGCAAGTTGTGATACTAATGGATTTGAATGGTTATGGAGTTTGCTATGAAAAGATTGATATCTGGTTTGAGCTAAGTCAGAAACGTAAGGTATATTAAGGTCTTTGTGGATAAGTTTGTTTGTGACGAAGTAAGGAGCATTTAGGATTTTTCTAAGGATTTTGGATTGTAAGGATTGGATACGGGATGAATTGGATGGTTTAGTGGAGCCCCAAAGCTCAACTCCGTATGTCCAAATTGGTCTAATTATTGTTATGTAATTGAGTCTTTTGTAATTAATTGAAAGGTTGGAACGTTTGTCAAGTAAATGTTGAAGTAGTCGAAAACGACGGGCAGTTTCTTGTCGTTTTAGTCTTGTATGTGGATTCCAAGTAAGACGTTTGTCCAAGTGGAGTCCTAGGTAGCGGATCTGTTCAACGGGGATTGGAGGAACAAGGTTAAAGGATACTGTAGGACAGGAGGTCGTGGGTTTACGACGATGGGTGAAGGTTATTTGATGGGATTTATTTTGATTCTCCATTTTTGACACCTTTCTTGAAGTTTTATGATATGGGATTGGAGTGTCTGGGAGGCAATGAAGGGATCATTGTTTACTGATAACACACACGTGTCATCAGCATACGTGTTGAGGATGGTGCTAGGATGCGTCGGGATGTCAGCTGTATACACCGTGTAGTGGATTGGACCTAGGATACTTCCTTGAGGAACACCTGCAGATCGGGTAAAGAGAGAGAAGTAGGAAATTGTAAAAATATAAATGTTAATATTGTAAAAATGTTTTATTTAATTTTAACAAATACCATTGCCAGTGCTTAAGTAAGTCTTTATACACACAAAGAAGCACAAAATAACCTGAAGCATGATTAAAAAAATGTGTTACCTAACTTTTGATGAGATCCACTTGAATTTGTCAGCAGTCTAGTTAGCTTCCAGATATATCTTGGATTCTTCTAAATGTGATGTATGTGAATGCCTACAACTCTATGTGTAGCCTATTTTTCATTGCCATAAAATATTAGATGTAATAATTAATTGAATAAATTTAAAAAAAAACGTTTCCTTTAGGTCAATTAAAATCCCACTTTTTCCAATGTAAAGAGTAAAAGGAGACCCTAGGAGATCCCATTCTTTTTTTCGCAATGATTTGGTGGTTGAAATTTACGTAAAAGCCCAATTTTTCCGCACAATATAAAAAAAAAATATGAAATCGATTATTATCTTACTTCGATAAGGCAATAATTTTTAGAGTGGCAGAAATAATTTTATCGATTTCATCTGGTTGGATTTCAATTTCTAACTTTAAAAGCTAAAAGTTAAATAGTTTCTTTTTAATAACAAATAATTTTAATAAAGCAAATTTTATTATCAACTTCTGTCTCTACCATATATAACAATGCACCTTTATAACCTTTCTTAAATGGCACTCGCTGCCTATCGGTCAATTTCCAAACTTCACTGCACACCACATATTTATCGCTTTTTGGCAACAATTTAGTTGAAAATGTTTAAATTTTATTATTGCCACATATTTATCGCTTTTTGGCAACAATTTAGTTGAAAATGTTTAAATTTTATTATTGCTAAACCTTCCCTGAACTATTAAGATGACGTAGTTAAAATTTGGTACAGTTTTGTTCAGTAGTTTTCGCGGTTTGTGATAACAAACAAAAAATGGCTTATCCTTTTATATAATAGTATAGATATGGATTTATTTTAAATTAATCTCATGACAACTTCTTATATTCTGAAAAGTTTAATATAGAGAAACTTCCCACAGTTTAATAAGGAAACCTGTGCCGGTGACACTAACTCCAGTTCCTTAAGATATATCGTTCCAGGAAGAACATAGAGAAGGGACATTGAAGAGGAGGGAACTGAAATTGAATGTAGATAGGGATGGGGGGGGGAGGAATTTAAATAAGTTAAAGATAAAACGAAAGATGTTTTTGTATTCTAGGAAGGGAGGCGCCGCAATGCGGATAGTTACTTGCGTCCAATTAGTTATCGTTGACAACTCAGCTCCGAGGGCCTTGCGAATTGCGGGCGCTCTGTCTGTGTCTCATTGTAAACTGCAACACGTACAACAACACCGCCACCTAACTAGATTATAATGCCGGATGGGGGCCACACTCTTAAGGTTTAAGTTGTCCCTTCTCAGGGGAAAAATAAATTGAAATAAATTTTCTCAGAATCTTCAAGCGCTTCGAGGAACCTTTGAATAAAGATACCTATAAAGAAAGAAACCCCGATACAACCTTACCATAAACATACTTCAAATCTATAATATTATAGCCATTTTTCGTTTGTGATCTATAACCACGAAAATTATAACTAATCGATAACAAATTTCAACCACACCACCTTTATACATCCAGGAAGGTTTAGCAATAATAAAACATAATGTTTTTCATTTAGTTTGTTATAAAAAATGCGATAATATGTGGATATTGAAGTTTGAAAGTTATTGGTTAACTGGTGACGAGCGCCATTCTACCTAAGAGGTTACAATGGTATGGTGTTAGCTCTAGAGCTTGAAATTTACTTATATTCAATTAAAATGTTAAAGAAGATATGTAGTACAAAATGTGGATCCAAGTCAAATTTGAAAATTAAGCAATAATAAAGTTTAAACTAAAAAAAATTTAAATGAACAATGTTTGAGGGGAAGAAACGAGGTTTATTACACTGGCATATACATTTATGGTTAGATATTAATATACAACCAAATGAAATCATTAAAATTATTTTTGCCGAATAAAAATGATTATAAAATTGAAATGACAATCCTTTGCTTTTATATAATGTTTGATTCTTTGGCCTTTAGTTGTAAGCAGTGATGATGCAGTCCATTATCCACAAGCGTTTCATAATAGTCTCTTTTCATCTGGATTACTTATTCATACATTAGAATTAAAAATTGTATATCCATTTACGCTTTTACGTAATCTTCAAATACCCGTAAGAACAACTATCTTAACCCAGTTAAAAAATATTTCTATGAGTGAAAATACTGAAGAGATAATGCAGAATTTCATAGTTCAATGCAAGATTGTTATCAATATACAAATAGAAATTTAATTATTATCTAAAAGTTCTTTACTAATGAGAACGGGAGAAGCCGTGACCGAAAGATGTTAATAAAATAAATATGTTTTTTATGTGTATTAAAAATAATTATATTTGTAATTGTTATGTTTGCGTAGCATTTTCATACATATGATATCGTTGATACTAACTGTTTTACAGATCTGCCAGGATCTGACGATTTTTTGAGGCCGAAGGACATCCTTGGCCACTCTCTCCATCCACAATTAGAGTTAGCTTTTTCTTCCTTAAGGATTGCTGTTTTAAGATGGCGGAATTTTATTAGTTTTTAGTCCTTAAGGATTGCTGTTTTAACGGTTTTTTAAGTTATCCGAAGGATAACTTCCGCCATTGTTGTCCTCCAGGATACTGTTTTAAAATATTTAACGGTTTTAAGATGGCGGATCTTAAAAGGACACTTTTTTTTTTTTTTAAATATTTAACGATTTAACTGTTTTAAGATGGCGGAAGGACATTCCGACTTTGTTAACTCATTCTACGGGAGGAAAAACTAAGAAAACCTTTTCACTAACTCTTATATTGTAACCTTTTCGTCACCATTTCCTCCCGAAATCTTAAGAATATGGTATCATAATATTAAAACCCAAAAATACACTCCTAATCCTATGAGATGCTTTAGGTGTTTGTGTTTCTCTCATCCAACTCTAAAGTATAAGAACACAGAAACCATTTATTCTCAGTGTGGTGAGAAAAAACACACCGATGGAAAATTTAAAAAAACTTAAAATGTATTAATTGTGGCGGTGAACACAATAGTTTATACCGTTTCCTATATTCTAATAGTTTCTATAATTCTAATAGTCTTCTATAGTTTCTAATATAATTTTTTTTTTACAATTCACAATTATAATGCTGTACCAAAAAAATAAACCAGCCTCAAACTTATATAAAATACAATTAATCAACTTAAGTATATACTGATATAATCATAATTTATAATGAAAGAAAAACATACAAAAAAAATTTTAAAGAACTGTAGTTTCTAATAGTTTTCCAGAAAAGTACCCAAGAATTTGGGTCCCCCCCCCCTAAATCCCTATAAATAAGATTTTTTTTTTTTTGGGGGGGGGGGGAGGGAGGGCTTTTCACCTTAACAACTCTTTACCCCTCATGCATATGGACAAGAGATAAAATAACTAATACATTTATTCAATCTAGTAGGTACGTGAAGCAATTAAGTATTCATTCTCTAGCGTGTTTTTCATCAGAAAAACTTCTGTTAGATTCAAAAGAAAGGTGAAGTGCAATTGTATCATGAGTTACACCACTAAAAAGCTAACTAAATTCTGTAGTTTTTGGAAAATTTGACGGCCTCTAAGTGAGAAATTTTCAAAAAATATTAAAAATTTAAGTTTTAATAAATGTTTTGTGTTTTGCGCGTTAAAAGACCTTCTAAAAGTAAATTTAAAATAACTAGACCTATGTCATATTTTAGAAAATTTAATGCTGATTAAGAAAATTTCATCACTTTTGCTTCTACGCTATACCAAAATAGAGAAAACTGCCATTTTTCAGAAAAAATAAAGAGTTAAAAAATAAAAACAAAAAAAAATTCTATCTCCTCAACAGATTGAGATATGAAACTAGTTTCTGCGCCATTCTACCCCGTTTAGTATGCAGTATTACCCAATTATTTTTTTTTTACACTATGTCTGGGACACCCTGTATAATAGTATAGATTAATAGAAATCATATTTAAGAAAATATTAATGTGACTTTAATTTTAAGTTTAAAAATTAAGTTGATTTATAGTTGTCTAAAATGAATATGACTAATAAGCTAGTAGCTACTTGGAATTCCTATTTAGGCCTCGGCAGATTTAGAACATTCTGGAACCCCCTGAAGCCAGAGGAGGAACGCTACAAGAGTCCCGGGCCGCGAAGTCAACCTCTTAACTACAGGTTCCGGTTCCTGAGGGTCTTGCCCTAGGCTAGGTATCTGCTTACACATCGAGAGTATCCTAGAGTCCCTATATGGGGTGACATATAATCCTTTGATTTTAGAACATGAGGGTATCATTTCGGCAGTCAGAACCAATATTAAACTAAAAAAATGCATTTAAACAATGAGATTCACTCAATTTTCTCACAGCGTTAGGAGTACTTTAGACTAAAATGGTTTTTACCAACTAAAAATTCCTATCTTAACTGTTTGAGCTTATATTTTATACCTATATTTATAATTTAATTTAAATTCTTGAAAAATATGGCGTTGTAACACACTGAGGGGTTTGCTTATTATCTTGTATTTACTGGTATTAATAGCTTTTATCCATACGCTCTACCGCCACTATTTCCCACAATTCAGGGTACCCACTTTATACAGTCTATGTCTGGGGTGTGTCTAACAACCCTGGGAAGGTTAGTCACAATGATCTCACAATATTTGCCACTTTTGGGATATTATCTTTTTAAGTTGGCGAGTTCTGATGCCGTTAGAAAAGTTTTGCCAGATCCTGGGAGGGGTAGAGCTTCTTTTGCTGATTTATCACCTTTAATTCCGATACGACTTGGCGACTGATTTTCCTTTTTCATGAAGGTTCTTGACCAGATCCAGAATTTAATGCATTAAGTGATCTCAATACATGTTCTTCATGGACCCTAAGGTACTCAATGAGTTTGACACCAGGAAAGCATGTTCAATGGCCGAGCTCAAGGAGTTTAGTAAAGCCATGGCGATGGCACTAATTTCAGCCACTATAATATAAATACTGCAAAGTTTAGACTTTTGCGTTGTTTTTGGTGTAGTTTAGGGTTGCCATAACAGTCTAGGAACTGACCGGTTCAGTAGTAGGTAATAAGTGTTCTAAACAGTTTGATATAAACTTTACAACGAATACTGCGTACTGAAGGGAATTGGGAGCATAGAGTAAGGAAAATAAAGAGTGCCAACTTAACACTACGAACATCTGCGATCTAGTGGCGCGGAGCTGCAGACGCATAACACCAAATATCACCCCAAGAATTATGAACGCACTACAAATACACCGAATATATAATATAACACCACTGAAGGGGTTAACCAAATATACCGCAATTACTGTATATTCTTGGACTGGGACATATGATGGGTCAACCGGGACGGCTGGGACGGAATGTCTGTATCGGTGACATGTATGGTATAGCAACCCTAGTGTAGTTTCATTCAATGTTTTTTTTTCAAACTACAAGGGAATCAGTCTATATAAATAGGTAAAACAGTAGATATACTATAATGCCATAGTTTTTAATAATCAGACGAATATAACCAAAAATAAATAAAATTAAAAATAAAAAAAATAAAAAATGTTTTGCTTTTACAAATAACAAAATAAGTAGGGGGTCACCTGTGGTGTAGTGGTTAGCATATCAACCTACTAAACCCAAGATCGCGGGTTCGCAGCCCGGCAGATGACCTTAGGATTTTTTAAAGGGAGTAAAAAATCCTTAGCTATACCGTCCTTCGGAGGGAACGTAAAATGGGGGTCCCGAGCCTGTGCGATGTCACGTACCCGTTAAAGATCCCTATCCTAATTATACCTGGATAGGCAAAATTTAGGACTCCCACCGTTGCATCGTCCGATTAGCCATAGCAGCATAAAGTAATGTTAAACGAAATAAACAAACAAACAAACAACGAAATAAGTGAATTTTTATTCGCTATTTTGAATACACTTTTCCTAAACCTAGATATAAATATGCATGAAACTCAGGATTTCACAAGGCACGTATATTTTATAAGTTTTTTGGTTTGGCCTTCAATGGGCACTTGAAAGAGGAGGTGAATGGGAGTTGTCGGATGAAGATAAGCTAAACAGGTGCTCGCCCTAAAAGCCATCAATGATTCACAGGAGGGGGTAAACGGGAGGTTGGTAATGAACCCGGGGGCTATCTCGCTTGATGACCACTAGGGATAAGTGCAACAAGTAACCTCAAGTGCATATTAAAAATTCCATCCTCGCCCTGAGGGCTCAGCCTTTCAGCCTCAGGGCACGTTCAAAGGTGGCCCCGAGACCCAATAATTGCCCATTCAATGTTAAACACCTTCCTGAGAACCTAGCTCCATTCCATATTGATATTTGCAACGCTTCCTTATTATATATTCACACACTCTTTAACCCGGCCTTAGCTAAAATGATAGGAGTTTCTTTAAATTTTTGAAAGGGTGCGGAAGCGCGGAATCCATTGAAGACAGGTCCGTATTCAACTTCTTTTAATATGAGATAAAAGAAACTGTTTAAGTATACCGAGCCGCTAGGCATTGGAGTGGCTTCTCCCCGGGGGGTAAATTAAAAGAAAACATTTCAGAAAAAAGTTTACTTCGAAAAATTTTTAATCATGCTCGGCAAACTCGAGCTGAGAGGACAAAAGGCCCGGCTGTCACCGCTCAACACATATCGTCATCACTCCAATCATTTAGATGTTACCATAAATTTTAATCTATATACGTAAATGATAAAAATATTTTTATATTATACTGATCAAAGACTCATTTACATAACAGTAATTAGACCGATTTGGACATACGGATTTGAGCTTTAGAGTTCCACTAATCCAAAATCCTTAAAAAAATCCTATATGCCCATTACTTCGTCACAAACGAACTTATACACAAAGATCTTAATAGACCTTACGTTTTTGACTTAGCTCAAACCAGATATCAATCCTTTCATAGCAAACTCCACAACCATTCGAATCCATTAGTATCACAACTTGCTTCTCATTCCATTCCAGATAATCTTCCAAGGCGCCTGAAAAGAAGATGGCCTCGGGACCTTCTAATATAAAACTTCATAATAAAGAACCTTTATAAGTGCTACAAATGGGTAGTTTCTTTAAAAACAAATGACGTGTCATTTTTATCATTATCACCAAATTTACTCGATTTATTTGTATATACAGTTGTAAATTTCAATAAGTAACTAAAAAAAAAAAAGGACCAATGACAATACAATAATTGCACAACTTTGTTTTAAAGTTCTCACGAAGTCTAGTCTGCCTTGCATAAGGTGAAGTAGTAGGTTTTACGTTTTTATATGGTCCTGATAGGTCCTGAGAATAAGGAGAAAATGTTTGGGGGCAAAAAAAACCCCAAACTTTTTGAAATTTTTTCAGAGTTTGGAAAAAAAAACAACATATTTTGAGCCTGAAGACTTAAGCTTAATCGGATCTAGGCGTTTAGGCACAATCGATTTTCAAACATCGAAGAATTTTGCCAACTTTAAAAAGTTAGTTTTGGTCAAGTTTAAGAGTCAATAAATAACGCTGAAATGGCTAATTCAATAACAAAATTTTATATACTAAAAGTCGTAGATCATTAAATTTTGTACAAGATAGGATTTTTAAAGTGAAAATTTCCCTATACTCTGAGATATATCAAAAAAACAAAAATTGTTGGTTGATTTTGGATAAACTTTGTTTAAAATGAAAATAAGTCACGAATAATACTCATGTATTAGCTTCGAACCTTAAACTAAAAAAATTAAAAGGTCTGACTTGTGCGAATTCTTCACCACACTAAGCTTTTGAGTTAGGTTTGCTATAAATGCGTGCTTTTCTAGTTTTGTAAAGTATATTTATTTTTTCTTTCAAAAAACCTTCGATTGCGGAACAAGCATTAGGCAATCTTTTATCTATTCTTTTATCTACTAGCAAACGAATTGTCTTCAACAATTTCTCATGAAGAATGCTTTGCAGGGTTGCTGAAAACACATCAATATTTAAAAAGCAGAACTGATGCTACATCGTTCGATTCGTTGCTTCTTAGACAGCTCATGCAAAAGAAGATAGGACGTCGGTAATTAAATAAACGAAAATTACATACGAGTACAAGCCACCAAGTTAGCCTTACGCTTTCTCCAATACTCCTTCGTCTATTCACTTTTCCATTTTCTCCTCTATCTTTTTGGAGCTCTTTTGTCATGGAAGTCATTACACTCTTTAATTTTGTTTCTATAGTTTGTTCTGTCTTCAACTTCTTCTTTATTCAAGCATATTTCATTAAAAACTTCATGTACATTCTGTAGCCAATTGGATTTGCCTTTTAATCTTTCAAACTGTTGTACAATCTTTCTTGTTAATCTGCTTGGGCTCATCCTTTGTATGTGCCCTTAGAACATTAGTCTCCTTTTCCTAATTTTATCTATTATTTTTCCTACATCATTGTATACGTCTGTGTTACGTCTTAATTTGGTAATTTCTCCCATTGATTTGTTTACAATATCTTTCTAACAATCTTTCTTTCCTCTATCCTTTCTTAATTTTCTTTCATTGTTCCTAAAATTATCGTTTCAGCTGCATACAGACATTCTGGCCGAATGACAATGTATCTTGTAATGACGAATTTTTGAGTTTCTGAACAGTGATTTTTTATTGTATTCATCTTTAGTTAAATGGAATTATTATTATTATTATTTTTTTTTTAGTTTAACGATTAGATTTATGCTTCCATAAATCCTGACCGTAATGCATTGCAATTATATTAGATAATTATTATTGACTGGTGAATGTGCTGCGATCTAGAGTGACCGTACTCAAGTAGGTGGTTGAGAAGCAAAGATCAAACAAAACTGGAGAAGATCCCAGCTAGCCTTCTTATGCCGAGATTTATAGTCGACATCCATTAGCCAAAGAGGAAGGGGGGAGGGGAGGAGAGGGGAAGGAAAGGGTGTTGGGTCGAATAGCCGCCTCGGCATTCCGATTCTTCGCTTCCTTCAACAATTGAAAAACTCGAGCCCAAGTATTCTACAAAACTCTTATCTGCCTAAAACTATTATATTATAACAGAGGCTAAGCTTTTATCAAACCGCAAAAGAATTTATTATAAAATTATCATATTAGTTTATAACTGGTATAACCAGTATAACCTTAATTAGTGTATAACCTTTGCCCGTTCTAATTAGTAAAAAACTTAGATAATTTTAAATGATAATTAAGTTTTCTTTGTTGATCCATAAAAATATTTGATTAAAATATGCAATTATTTCAATTTTACATACTATTTTATTTCACTGATACCTACTAGCATAATTTCCTAAGAAATGCTTCCTACTAATCAGGATGTAGAATAGAATAGAATAGAAAAATATTTTTATTCTGGGACAACGTCACTTAAAAATAACAAATAAGTACAGGTATAAATAAATTAAATTTGGTCAGAGACATAATGAGATAAAGAAAGAAAAACAATAATACAATCATTGCACTATGTTCATAGATGATAGTAAAATATACAGAAAAGAAAATAAGATAGCATTCTACAAATTAGAGTAAATAAAATAAAATAAGAAAAAATAAATAAATTTTAAAAAATTCTTTTGGTACAATGATTAGATTTGTATATACAATAGAAGTACACCATGTTATATTCATAGAACGTGAAATTTGTATTAAATGGATTCTTAATCATGCAAGAACTTAATGTGAGTCTGAATGCAATAACGATTTTTGACTAAGTAGGTAGATAGCAAGCGTCAGCTTGGATAAGAATGTTTTCAGGGATTTAGCTTGTCTCCTGTGAGGAGGAATGGAGTACCAGAGGATCGTTAAGCGGAAGAGGAAGGAGCGTTGGAATGTTGAAGTTCTATGGGATGGGGTATACAGACCAGAAAGACGGGATCTTGTATGTATCCAATTGATTGCAGATCTGAATTGAAGCTTATTGTAAATATAAAAAGGTTGAAGGGTATTGTTAATTTGGTATAGAAATTTTCCATGGAAATATTGTCTACGGAAAGTGGGATAGAGCCAGTTTAGTTGGGAACAGAGATGTAATACATGGGAGCACCTCGTACTACCGAAGACAAACCTGATGAAGCAGCAGTTCATGATTCGTTTCAGTCTATAAGCACAGTGTATATAAAGTACAGTAAGGAGTATGGCAGCTTAATATAAATATTCACTCCAAATAAAAAAATTTCAAATAATAAAATTAATATATTCAAACTACCATGTATTTGAAATGCTATATTAAGCAGGGTAGGAGCTCTAATTCTTACTATAAGTAAGATAAGAAGATTACCAACTCAACTTATCAGTAACTTATGCCTACTGAAATTTATTAACTTTAAATTTAGAAACTTTATTAAGTTTATAACAATATATTAAATACGGGTGTATATTTATACGCTATAGCCCCGTTGCGGTTTCGCTTTTAGAATATAGTTGAAGTTAAACTAATTGTAAGATTAAAACGACAAGAAACTGCCCGTCGATACAGACTACTTCAGCATTTACTAGACAAACGATCAAAGCTCCCAATTAATTACAAAAGATTCATTTACATGACTGTGATTAGACCTATTTGGACGTACGGAGTTGAGCTTTGGGGCTCAGCTAAACCATCTAATTCATCTCGTATTCAATCCTTACAATCCAAAATCCTTCGAAAAATCCTGAATGCTCCTTACTTTGTCACCAATAAACTTATCCATAAAGATCTTAACGTTCCATATGTTGCTGATTTAGTCCACACCAGATACCTATTCTTTCATAGTAAGCTCCATAACCACTCAAATCCGTTAGTTTCTCAACGCTTTATTAACCCTTTACTAACTCTAAATTTAGAAACTTGATTAAGGTTATTTAGCAATATATTAAATACTAGCATATATTTAAATGCTATAGACCAGTAACGGTTTTGCCCACTCTCACAAATAAAGAACATATTTAATTTTGACTGATAAGTGAAGTTTTAAACTCTTGTATTGAAGTATGTATTGAGCATTGTTTCTTCAATGATATTTTCATGCATAGTTAAAATTTTGAACCTGGTTTAAATTGCACTGATTATGTGTTTGACGATTACGTAAAAGGATAATTAGACATCCAATCTTTAATTTTAATCTATCAGTTGGTAATCCAGATGGACAGACTATTAAAAAACTCTTTCGGATAATGTACTGCATTATCAGTGCTTGCAACAAAAGGCCCATGGATCTACCTATTTTTACCCACAATATCGAAAAGCAAAAGATCAGAATTTTGATTTGGTGATAATTTTTATTCGGGAAAATTAATTTTACTGATTTCATCAGGTTGGATTTTAAATTCAAATCATAGAAGTAAATGTCAGTGTGGCGAAACTTGTTTCTGCCACTCAACTTGGTATGTTTATATTTTTATTATTGCTAAGCCTTCTTAGAATTGTGAAAATGATGGATTTAAAATTTTGTACATTGGCATGTCTCACCTCATATTTATCTCTTTTTTAAATAAGTATAACACTATACTGTTGTAACCTCTCTTGCATAATAGCCCTTGTAATCTATCGTTCGATTTCCAAACTTCCATTTTAGATTTAATTTAAGAAAATCAGTAAATTTTATTATTGCTAAATCTTCCTAGAACTATAAAAATCATTTGGTTAAAATGTAGTTCAGATGGGTTCAGTTATTTCATCGTCGTAACTCTATTGTGGTATGATGCAAACCTCATATAAATCGGTTTTCAAACTGCAATGAGCCACATGCTGACCCACATATTTATAGCTTTTTAATAATAATTTAATTGAAAATGAGTAAATTTTACTGATGATTTAAAGCTCTATATAAGACCGTACATTCGTGACTTCTCGTGTAGAATAGCGCTCGATCCCTATCGGTCAGTTTTCAAACTTCACTGTTATCCTTATATTATTGTTTTTTTGTTTGTTTTTTTAATGAAAAATTAATTGAAAATAAGAAAATTTTATTATCAAAAATCTTTCCCGGAAAATATGAAGTGGTTACAATACGGTACAAATTGGTTCAGTAGCTTTCATGGTTGATGATCACAAACGTAAAATGGCTTCTCCATTTATATAATAGTATAGATACAGATGAATGAATAATCTAAGGACGAAATCCAACTTGAAAGTATTTATGTGAAAACCCATAGGCCGATCAAATATCTAAAAGGCGTTAACACACGAGCAGAGTTAGGAAGTTGGACTCTGGGAATGCGGTGACCCGATCAAATGGGAACGAAAAGAGAAATCCAAGCCGAGATGTAAAACCGGAGCTGTCGTGTTGGCTTTAATCTAGAAGGTTCTAAGGCCGGCTCTAAGTGGTCACGTTCTGCTCTCGCCAACTTGCAAAGGAACGCTTCCAGCCACCCCCAACCCCCTCCATCCAGTTCCAGACAAATAATACCTCTTTACACGGGATAATACTATTTCTCCAGCTCATCTCGCCTGTATTTAACCTGCCCCATGGAAAAATATTTACACTCCCCGATGGAGAAGGTTTGAACGAAGCTCTGTACTCGAGCTATGTTTAGCTTGGCCGGATGTATTCAGGTCGGTTGGGATTAACAAGGATTGTTAAATAGTGGTCTGTGTTAAATAAATTGAACCTCCACCGCTGATGTGATAACATACTCTATTTTATACCTATATAATTAATTACATAAAACAAATAGTTTGTTAATAGAGTAAAAAAAAAAAAATATTATAAAACATTTTGTGTTTGAAGTACTTCACATTCTTGAAGTTTATTGACACGAATGTGATTTTCTGCTTGGAGTCTATACTTTTTTGGTACAACGATTTTTTTCACCCACAAAAATATATCATTTTTACATGCTCCAGCAGCAAAAACTAAATGAACAACAATGGCGGAATATCCTTCCACTATCTTAAAAACCGTTAAAACCTGAAATATATATCAACATATTATCCTTGAGAAGTAAAACTAAAAGCGCAACAATGGCGAAATATCCTTTGAATAACTTAAAAACCGTTAAATCCTTGAATATTTCAAAACAGTATCCTCAAAGACTGCAATGGCAGAATCTCCTTCGGATAACATAAAAAGTTAAAATTCTAATATTTCAAAACAGTGTAATTAAGGACAAAAACTAAAAGGACAAGAAGGGTGGAATATCCTTCCGCCATCTTAAAAAACATTAAAATCTGAAATATTTCAAAACTGTATCCTAAATGGACAACAATGGCGGAATATCCTTTCACCATCTTAAAAACTGTCAAACTCTTAAATATATCAGTATATTATCCTTAAGGACGAAAACTAAAAGGATAACAATGGCGGAAAATCCTTCGGTTAACTTAAAAACCGTTAAATCCTGGAACATTTCAAAACAGTATCCTAAATGGACAACAATGGCGGAATATCCTTTCACCATCTTAACAACCGTTAAACTCTTAAATATATCAGCATATTATCCTTAAGGACGGAAACTAAAAGGACAAAAATAATATATATATTTCGGATAACTTAGAAACCGTTAAATCCTGGAACATTTCAAAACAATATCCTTCAGAACAGCAATTGCAGAATATCCTTCGGATAACATAAAAAGTTAAAATTCTAATATTTCAAAACAGTAAACTTAAGGACAAAAATTAAAAGGACAAGAAGAGTGGAATATCCTTCCGCCATCTTAAAAACCATTAAAATCTGAAATATTTCAAAACAGTATCCTAAAGGACAACAATGACGGAATATCCATCGGATAACTTAAACACCGATTAGTTCCGGAACATTTCAAAAGGACGAATACTAATAAATATGTGACCAAAATGCCCTTCCGCCGTCTTAAAATAGTATCCCTATGGACGAAAACTATTTTTAAGTGCAGAAGGAGAATTGCTAAGGATGTTCATTGGCAGCCAAAAATCGTCAGATTGTGTTGGTGTTGCTCGGATCGAAAATTTGCTGGCAGTTTCTGCGTCAGAAATTTAATGAAGAATATTATTTTTCCTATAAAATTTGTCACTAGGACCTAGCGTTTAGGAGCTATATTGGTTTGAATGAAAAAATGTGTTTGAACCCCTTACATTCTCGTTTCTTTGTTTATTTAAAAAAATGATTATTTGCTAGTTTAAGCAATACGATCATTTTAATTCTGAAATGTAAATAAAGCAGTAAATAATAGATAGAGATATCTATGATCTTTAATAAATTACATAAAGCCAAACTAGGCTAATAAGAGCATAGGTACACGTTTGGATACACATCCATCTCACGTGAAACAGTAATTAATATGGAGGAATTTGATAAAACAGTAGGAAAAACTAATAATTACTTAAATATTATTTAGAACTATTTTTTTCTTTTACATTGTTAGTAGTTCAATAAAAAATTACTAGTTCAATTTACAATTATAGTTAATTTTATGAATTACTAGCATCCCCAGTCACGGCTTCGCCCGCTCTTATGACTAACAAACTTAGATAGGTTTACCTAATAACAGAAGTTTTATTTTTTAACAGTAAAAATCTTATAGTGTTGTTGAGAATTATTTCCTCACAATATTTTTATATATTTTCACTGAAAGCTGTAACCCGGTATTATTGCAATGATTTACTCAAAGGCATTATTGGATATTCGATCCTTAAATCTAATCTATGAGTTGGTAATTTAGATGGACAGAGACGTTTTAGGAAGAAACTCTGGCGGATAATGGACTACATTATCAGTGCTTACAGCCCTATCAATAGAGATATTCTCTATGTCACAATTTACTTATTCAGTAATAATGTTGTTAATATTCTCTGCTATAGTATTTGTTGGTAATATTACTGCTCTTTCACACAATAAATGTTAAAATTTATTTAATAAACCTGAAACCTTAAAATGAATTTGAAATCATTGAAATATTATTCTTCTTAAAACCTTCATCAAATAATCGATATTTTGGTAAGGTAATAATGTTTAGTGCAGCAAAAAAAATTTTATTGATTTCATTTGGTTGGATTTTAATTTCTACCTAGCTTTGACAGAGTGACAAACTTCTGCCACTTAATGCTGTGAATTTAAATTACTATTATAGTAAACTATACTATTTAAAATCTCCCTAGAATTATGTAGATTTTGTAGTTAAAATTTGGTATAGAGGGGTTTAATAGTTTACCATTGCAAACTCTGGTGTAGAATGCGCTAACCACATATCGTTCGATTATTAAACATCCCTAGGATCCAAACGTCACGCTAAATATTTATAGCTTTTTTTATAAAAATTTATTTGAATCAAGCCAATTTTATTATCAATTTCTAGCTCTATATAACATTGTACCGTTATAACCAACGAAAAATGGCTTGTCCTTTTATATAATAGTATAGATATATATTAATTTAGAACATATGTTTTATTGCTAATTGTTTACAAGCACCTGCACTTAAGTAGTATTTATAAAAAAATAAATGTTATTTTGATATTAACATACATCTAGAACCCCAACTCTGATTTAATTTTTTTTTTTTTAAATTTATGCTTTAGTTGGATTTTTGATAATGGATTTGTTTTTGTATTTTTATATAATGAAATATTTTATATAGTTTACATCGCAAATAAAAATACTTTTGAATGAAGTGTCATTGAATATTTTATGTATTATTGAACGTGAATCACACTGGAGATTAAGGATAGTTAAAAAAACTTGGGGAATCGTACTAATTATTTCATGCATAACGTGAGGGTGATTGGTTCTTGATACTTTTTTATTACCTTTATTACTTGTCTATTTCTTTATATACTTTTTTTTTTTTTTTTTTTTTTTTTTTTTTTTTTTTTTTTTTTTTTTTTTAATGAAAAGTAAAAAAGTACAATGTAAAAGAAAAAAAAAATAGCTGTAAATAATATTTAAGTAATTATTAGTGAACATATTTTTATTATAACCAAGGATATAAAATCTACGAAACGTACGCCCATCCAGCAACGGACTCTTTAAAGTTCATTGGTGACAAATGTTGATGGGGCTCCTGACATTGCCACTGTCAGGAGAATTAACTACTGCCTGTGAAAAATGAATGCGGGAGACGCTGGAAATTGTGAGTACTCTAACATAGTAGAGTTTCAAAAAATGAAAAAAAAAAAACTTCAAAAATGTAAAAAAGTGGTCCCTTCTTTTAGGAAACTTAAAGAAATGTAACGTGTTTAACTTTTTTTTCGAAATATCTACAAGTAATCTTGACTATATAGAACTTATAGTTCTGACTTTCTTTTGGGATCACTGAGTGGCTTAGAACCACCAAAGGATGAAATATGATGAACAGAAATGAACAATACGATTCACTACATTACTTTAATTAATAATAATTAAAATTTTGTATTTATTGAATCTATCTAAAAAATAGTATGGTTGACTGTAGAATATATTTATCAACAAGATGGTCTGGGTTGTAGTCAGGAGTAATAGAATATATGTCCAAGTTTTATTTAAACTTCACATAGAGTCCCGATGTTTCGACCTGCCTTAAAGGACTTCTTCAGGGCTAGAAATTATAAAAACTGTATATGGCCGAATGATAACAAAAATTTACAAATAAACTGATTGTGAGTAATATTACAAATGAATACTAAAAGTTGTAATTATATAATTAAGTATGAAATATTTATATGATCAAGCTGAATTATACAATTTTTAATAATTTTATTATAATAACATAATGATGCCGTTTGAATTTTTTATTTAAACAGTTCCATTTGATAGGATAAAGACAAGACAGGAATATTTCTCCTTATCCTTATAAATTTTTATCTTAAAAATCTAATGTAACTATTTATTCGTTTGGTCCATCCAAAAATCCAGTTTTTGTCGTTTTTAGCCCAAAAGAAGTTCTGCAAAGCAGGTCAAAACTGCGGTACTCTATATAATGTTGAAGTGGTTACAACCCAGCCCATCTGCTTCATATATATATATATATATATATATATATATATATATATATATATATATATATATATTAAGAGATATTTGAACTTTGGAATTATTGTTATGATTTCATCCTTTACAATAGCTGGAATGGGAATGGATAAATTATACAAACTATAAACAGTTCTTCAAAAAGTGGAAGTGCTAAAGTATAAATAATCTCATTTTCATGCAAAGCACATGTACAGATATTGTGCGTTTCTATGATATAGGATAAATTTAAATTGAAATGGATAAAGAAATTTGTTATTGTAATGTGGAGCTATCTTTTCTAATTCTTGAAACAATGTTTTGTATTAATATAGCTGGATGTAGAATATTTAATTTAACAAATGTTTAAAGAAGTTTCTCTATCAGAAATAGTAGTAGAAATTAAAGAGGAAAATAAGTTGGATGTGATTCTAATATTCTTTAATTGTTAACAAGTTAACTACGGTTCCTATATCATTAATTTTTCGTGCAATATGCAGCGTATTCTCTGTATGGTTTAATTAGTATTATTAAATTGACTAATTAAAATCACTGTTTATCGAATATGGTTATGGTAAATTAAATTAAATTATTATTAAATTATCATTATAAATTAAAATTAAATTATAAAAAATTAAAGTCTAATCATTTAATAATACTATTTTGTTGTATAAAATATTTTCCATAATTTGGCTTATAATGCCATCTCTTAAACTAGGAAGAGTTCATATTCCTTGAAAATCGTTATGTTATTTGTTATCAACAATATTATTCTTTTATCATTCTTTATTTTTTAGTATTGTTATATAGTTTGGGCATTTTAACTGCCATCTTTTCACATCAATATAAGTCGTATCCAGCGACCTTATTGTGTATATTGAATGTTTCTAATGCTCTTTTTTTTTTTTTTTTATTATTGTTAATATAGTTAGGGCATTTTAACTGCCTCTTTCACATCAATATAAGTCGTTATCCAGCGACCTTATTGTGTATATTAAATTGTTTATTTATATTAAATTATTCTTATGCTTTTTATTTTAAAGAAAAAATAAAATTTTTAAAAGCAAAAAAAAAAAATTATTTACTAATATTAGAAAAAATTAGTTTAAATAAACATAATTATTATAGCTTGTAAATTATAGCTTGTCGTTAAGCGAAAGAATGTGTCCGGGGCGAGTGCTTTATCTCAGTTCTAAGAATGCTGACTCGGTCAGCTCATATATATACATATTTTTTACTATAGTCTGCTATTGTATCCTAAAAGTAGAGTGAACGGGAATTTGTTTCAGATCATAATAAATTTTCATTTCATCAAAATTACGATCGATTCTGTTATAAATACGATTGAGGCATGTAATTTTATTTCAAAATTAAATTCTTCGGCAACGATGTATGAAGTGGTTTGTGATCCAAAAAATTTTCTGCAAAATAAAAGATTTTTAATTGGAAAGTACGGCTGCGTAAGCTAAGTTCGTCATCCGTGCGTCTGTGACATCACCAATGTGAAGTCCGGATATGCATGGGATTATTAATCAAATATTTTACTGGTTGTCCAAAACTAACAGTGGTAGTTGCAAAATTTGGACCGGCGATGTCATAAAATTTTTTATAGCAAGGATTTTATTAGGGTTGGTTTTTACTCATATCTATTTCCTTTTTTAGAAAATTCGGTTTTTTATCGGGCTGATTTTAAGTTAGATTCTCTGAGTTTTTAAAAACTTGCTTTAAAATTGATAAATGCTCTGAAAGGGGACGTACTGTAAATTATTATATCATCTAATAGGCAACACAATTGGGAACGCCCATGAGTATGTTGTTAATAAAGCACTCTCATAAATGTTGGTGGACTATTTTTAATCAAAAGGTAACCTTAGGAACTCGTAATGGACCGTTTACGGTTGAGAATGCTGTTTTAGGGATACTATCTTCATCCAATAAAAATTGATGAAACGAACTTGTTAGGTCGATTGTTGGAAAAGTAACTGCTTTTGCCTAATTTAATCCCAGCAGTTCGGTTATATGCGGAATAGGATACTTATCATCGACGTTTTTTCTCATTTAATTTCCTGATAAAATCTATTACTATTCTCCACTTTTGGATTGGTCTAATTTTTTGGAACTACCAAAATTGGACTATGTAAGAGTGAAAAAGAAGGGCGACTGATTTGTTGCTTCTAGCATTCGTCATTTGTCTTTTCACTTCGTTTGAAATATTTGAGGATATCGGTAATTTTTAGTATAGACGGGATTCGTCGTCTATGTAGTTAGGATTTATGTTTGATTTGCGTATTGCAGTTAGTGGAGTACTTTTAAATAAAATAGATCAGAATATTGTTTATTAAATTTTGATATTTCTTTTTTTCGTAAATGGTCCGTGCGAATAAGATTTTTGACTTCATTGAAATCTGAATTCTTTGTTTTAATTAAAATTTATATTATGAGATTCGTATTTTAAAAATTCTGATTTTTCACAAGGATGGGGTTTTAATAGGTAATCTAAATGACACGATCCGGAATTATTTTTACCGTACATATAGCTTCGTTATTTTTAATTGAAATTAAACTTCATGAATTTAAGACAATTATGAAATCGGTATGAGGAATGATTCATCTCCCTTTGAGATATTTTGATTGGAATTTGGATTACGGTTTCAGAATCGTTGTTAAGATGTAAGTATATTCAGATATAATGAATTGTTAAATTGCCAAAAGGTGTGATTAGTATATCATTTACTAAATCAATTTTCGCACCTAATAATTTAAGACTGTCTGTTCCAAAAAATAATCGAATTTAGGATGGAAGTCAAAAATGCCAAATTTCAGGAGATTTTGGTGTTGGGAAAGAATAATTAGATGAATCTACATTAGCATTAAAATTTTGTATAGAAGAACCGTGCGCGCTAGTAAGTTAAATGGTTCGTGCGTAATGTATTAAAAAAATATTTATTTGCTACAAGGACGGATACAAGCGATTTTGTGCACGCAGTGTCTATTAGAATTTTTAAGTTGGACTTGGTGGAATTATATATGGAAGAGCACTAAAACGGGTTTAAATAAATAGGTCTATACGTCCATGGTTCCTGCGCTAGGCTGGGATATCTAAAAAATTTACTTTGATCACTATCCAGATTATTTTGATCAGTGTATTGTTGATTTTCTTGGATGATCGTCCGGAAATGATACAGTGGGATTAGTCGGGTGGTTGAGCATTTGGTAATTCAGTAATTTGGGATTCACTTACCGGACTGTTCCGAGTTTAGATTATGATTGAAGTTCGTCAATTCTAGGTTTGGGTTTTTCCGAAGGCGGTATGAGAAAAAGATTTAAATTTTACAACTTGTCAGGTTGTCTCTGATAGTGGGAATTACTTCTATAATTACTATGACACTCATAGGGGTGACTGATTAGGTTGTTGGGGTCTATATTGATGATATTGGTGTGGTATATATTGATTAGGTTGTTGGGGTATATATTGATTAGGTTGTTGGGGTTCTATACATGATTGAGATTACATTTGTAGCAGGTCTTTGTATGGTTTACTGGGAAAATAGTTTAAAAATTGTTGGCGATTTTTTGTGTATTGGTTTGTTATGGTTTTGGTGTGGGCGATAAGTGTCGATGGACAAATTGAAAATCGTTTTCGTTAGCATGTTTATTGCCTGATTTAGGTCTATCGGATTTTTGGTTCTCATGTGAAAGAGCCAAGCGGTTCTTCAGTCCTTTTACACAAAACTCTTAGTGCTAATTTCGATATATTTCGTGAGGGACTAACGCCTCCATCGGGCATTCGCTCCTAAATAACTAATTTGGCAACGTAATGTTTTTGTATTTTATTATAAAATTCGAAAGGGGTTCGTTGCCTTGTTTCATTCCCGCCATTTTCAATATTGAGAGGGTACGCGTAGCGCTTTGTCGGCGTACCCTGTGTTTTAACGCATTTTTAATATTACGTCCCAGGTATTGATATATTTACTATTAACCCATGTCGGCGGAGCTCCTTTAATTTTAGCACGAATTGATCCTATTAAATAAGTTCGTTTTGGAAATCGGCAGTATTTCGTGATATAAAATTTGTTTATTAATTTATCCGAAAATTTTCTAGAAATCGCGTTTTAGTGAACATAGGGTACCATGGAAATCAGGTATCATCTCTAGATACTCTTTCTTTAATGTGGGAGGTGCCATTTTATAAAATATTTAATATAACAAACAAAAAATAAAATGAGATGTATGCAATGAAATTAAAAATAATATGAAATGAAAAGTAAATTTATCCTTAATATACAGTAACTTAATATTTAACTTAATATTACATAAAAAAAAAGTATATTTTAAATAACAAAATATTTTTATAGTATAGTAATGAAATCTAACCTTTTCTTTAAAAATAGAATAGATTTTATTCAAAATTATTAAATGAAAAATAAAAAAAAAAGTGGAATATGAGATAATATCTCTAAATAAAAAAATCACTTACACTAAGATTGACTTCGATAGTCAGATCCATGCCAGTTTAACGTCTCGTCTTCCTCTGAATGGACTCGTCAGCAAAAGTGATACTGATCCTTGATATGCCCTCAAGTTTGACGATGTCCTACCGACCTGCGCCAGTTATCTTCAATTTAAAAGTAAAGACTTTTTTAAAAAGAAGTTTATCAATAAAAGTTACAATATCAGAAAGAAGAGTGGCGTGGAGCGGCTCTGGATGTACTGGAGAGATTACAAAATTCTTGAGGTTTATAAAGGGTTACAATGGCTTTCTTTCTAGGAAGCTTTATGCTAACATACAGTTCCCAGGAGAGCAAGTAGTCAATAAATCCTATAGTCAATCATAATATTTTATGAATCGAGACGATAAATACGATTGAGGCATGTAAAGGCTGTAAGTGCCAAAAATAAAATAAAAGATTTTTAATTGGAAAGTGAATAAGTTCCATCACCAATGTGGTATGGAAACAGTGGTAGTTACCTGTCATAAAGGGATTGGTACCAAGAAAGGTACGTACCACTGTTTCTTTTCCAATTAATTTTTTTTAATATTTTATATCTGGCACTTATAGCCTTTTCCATTAAAATGCCTCAATTTTGTAATTATTATTGATTGAGGTACTATAGCGAAACAAATTGTTCATTTTTGTACGATGTTTCACGCATTGAGTCATCTCCCCTCAAAATTCAGAATCCTTAATTCTATATAGTTTAAATTAATTCTAGATTTTAAATCGTCAGATTCTGACAGATCTGTAAAAGAGTGTCCTTATGAGGACATCAATGGCGGAAGTTATCCTTCGGATAACTTAAAAACCGTCAAATATTAAAGACGAAAACTAATTCTAATTGTGGAAGGAGAGAGTGGCCAAGAATGTCCTTCGGCCTCAAAACATCGTCAGATCCTGGCAGATCTGTAAAACAGTGTATATATATATATATATATATATAATAGATATGAGTTATTTAGTGTGTAAGGCTTATAAACATAAATAAGCGGTCATCACCTAATTATAACGTTAACTGTATTAATTAATAACAATATAATGATAAATCATCTTTAACTCCTTAAAATGCTAGAAAGCAGTAAGAGGAGAATTCGAAAAACGATATATAAGATTATTCAAGAAAGGAAAAAAAAGGGTTTACGGAAAAAAAATTTTTTTTTTTAATTTTGACGTTTCCTAAAAAATAAATTTCTATAAGTTTGCTAAGCTATTGGTACCACAATTTTTGAGTATTCACGATTTGCGTGTTTCTTATTACTCCTGACTACTCCCCAGACTATCTTAATTTTTTTTCTACTGATCACTACAATTATTTCTAAAAGTTTATGACACTTTTATAATTATATTTATAAATAAAATAAACGTATTTTAATTACGAGGACAAAAAGGTTTCTGGGGTCGTTAACCAGGATAGTTTCCTGTGGTGGAGGCAGAATAGAAGTTTTTGACTTTACCTAGAAGGGGAAAAACCTCTATCCAATTATTCTCTTTCATAGATATGATCAAGAGACCCCCTGACATGATATTTAAGAGTGAACTGACAACTAGGAAAGAGTGGATTGGAAAGGTCCCTTTAAGACGAAGGTGATTGGGTAAATTAAAACGGTTCTCTGATTGAAGGGCCAACAAAGGTTGGGGGGAAGGAGGTGGTGGGGGTAGAAGGGCTGGCTGTGAAATGTGTCCAATAAAGGTGGCGCCCTATCCTTTGATCATCGCCGCCTTAGTGGCCTACAAAAACTGATGTCCCTTCCCAGAGCCCTTGTCCTTTTTGTTACTTCTCATCTAAAGGTCTAGTTTTATCTCAATTGCTTTTGTTGCCAAAACTTTCTTGATGAACAATCATCAAAGTGCTCCTCATAGCTCGCCAAGCAATTTCCTTTTAAATGAGGTAAAAATATTACAAACCCTGGAGTTATTACGTCGGATCCAAATTCTGAAGGCCATTCTAAAAATCATTTTAAATTTCAACAGTGTGCGATTCCAAGTATATGTTGTCATGGGTATTTCACGAGATTCAATCAAAACAATATAAAGGGTCCTACAGTAAATATAACCACTTTTCAGATGGGAAAAATAGATTTTGAATTGGAGAAACAGTTCCTAGAGTTATTGTGATAAATGTGCCGAAAAATACGAGTTTTTCACAACAGTACGGGTTTCTCAATATTCTGCCGAGGGTGTTTTACGGGACAAGACGAAAATTCAATATTTGAGTTACTATAGTAAATTTTGACCAGCTTTCATATGAAAAAAAAGAGAAATTTGAATCGGACAAACAGTTTCGGAGTTATAGCCAAATGAGTACCGACAAACGTGTTATTCCGGAGAACTGCGACTTATCTCAAGTTAAAAATTTTCTATTTTTCCCTCTCCCATAGCTCCAAAATTATGATATGCGAAAGAGAGGAATAAAATGACATTTTTTAGCAAATTTTGTTTGCTTTTTATGTATGTATATATGTACTAAAAGTAACGTTTTCCGAGTTTCGAGATCAGACAGCCAAACCCCCTCTCTCCCCTAAGCCCGAAGATGCTTTAAGGAAAACTTTTTATCACATTTAGAGCTAAGGGTGGTGAACAATATCCAGCAGTCAGATCTTTTGATTTTTGGAGTTGAATTTTCGATGCTATTGTTTGTACTTTATCAGTGATACAAGTAAACTATAAACTATTACAGCAAAAAAAAAAAAAAAAAAAAAATGCACTTTGGAAGTAATAACCTAAAAATGAACGTTATTGCATTGTTGCTGAATTTCAACTAAATGACTATTAATGATCATGAACAGCAGTATGCACCTCAGCATGGCCCTACTAGGACCGGCGCACCGGTATCCACTACTCTTTAAGCGCTCTCTATGAAGCCATCGTTTTGATGTTATGCGTTATGAGATACGTCATTTTAAATCTAATTATATTATCTATAAGTTTTGTTTTTCTCAAAACATAATGATAAAAATCTATAATTTGTTGAAGTTGCTTTTTGTTTTTTTGTAGTGGCAGTTTTCTGTATATGATTAAGTATTACGGTGGAACTAAGCTATCTACATAATAAGTGAATATAACATAATTTGTTTGTAACATTATTAGGAGTAAAATAAAAAAAATAATACTCCGATATCATAATTAGGTTTCGAGCTGTCGGCATATAACCAGAGTTGCGTACTTGTAATGTTGTTGAAGGGGTGGGGAAAAAGAAAGAGGGGTGGGTGTCGGGAATATCTGTTTTCTTAGTGTATACTTTATGTACTAACACCCTGTAAAAATTCAGATTTCCCCTAATTAGATGCGACAAAGGCTAATTTCTTCCCATTATTGACTGGGCTATAAGAAGAAAATCTTTAATACGTGCCAACGTTTTGACCTGCCTTATAGGTTTTATTCAGGGCCATCGAACCATACTGGTGAGGAGACGAACGATGACTCAGTTTTTTTTTTTTATTACTTGCGAAGATGTGGCTTGTTTCTTTTAACCTGTAACGGTAACATGGCAACACTGAGTACTTAAAAAGATAACCATGACTAACCTTATAGTGTGTGTAAAAAAGTGAACGATGTTTTTGTGTTTATGCTAGTGCTTCTCAAACTTTATAAGTATCATTTTTGACAGTAAAGAATCACTGTAAGTTATCATTTTGTTTATTTTTGTCCAAACTTTATTAAAATAAAAAGTAAATAAGAACACGCATTGTTAAGTTACCTTTTAGTCTAAAATACTTAACAAACCGTTACTTTTAAGCAACCCGTTAGTGTTTTAATGGCGCGCATTCTAGCGGTAGCCATTCGAAATGAAAACTTTCAAATTTCCCTTCTTTTTGCGCCAGATCCTAGGTTCTATTCTAGATGCAAATATAAATCAAACTCCATGCTTTTATAAATTCTAATTCAAACTTTCAAATTATTATTTTTTTATTAATTATTTTTATTCAATAAATATGAATTTGTTATAATAATATTAAATAGACGTAGTATTCTAAAACTAGAAAAAAAAATAGCCAGAGAAGAAATGAATAAAAGTGTTTAAATGAATTATTTTTATAAACAATCTCTAAATGAAACGAACAATCATTTATAATAAAATTACAATACTAAAAAGCCTGAGAAGCTATAAATAAATGGCAAGGTGTAAGAATGATTTAATTAAAGAATAATAATATTATGTTATTAATTGTCGAATAATATTTCATATACATACAAGAAATGAAGTGTATTTATATTATATTTAGATGATAAATAAATATGAGTATAAGGTATTTATTTTATGTTTAAAAGTGATACAGAATAATAAATAAACATTCTGTGGTTGCGTTTGCTAAAAAGGCGGACTGAAGTGAAGAGAGGTGAGGGAAATTTAAAGAATGGAAAACATCGCACCTAAGTTAGTACGTAGTGATTAGGGGAAAATTAAGTTATAATTTTGAATACCTACCGCTAGAATGCGCGCCAGTTAAGCAGTAACTGGTTACCGAAAAGTAACTGTTAAAGGGAGCAAGCCACCTCCTCGCAAATAATACTTTTTTTTTATTTATCTCCTTTTAGTAGGAAAATGTGACGTCCCTTCATATTCGTCATATCTATTTTTCTAGCTGTTTTGAAATCCTTCATTAACTGAACTAGATTGTACTTTTAAGTTTGTACAACAAATTGTGACATAATCCCCTTCATTCAACAAACCCTACAATCAAGAAAATATAATTCCTTAAATCGTTCATTTGGATATTTCTGTGGCACTTGTGCTGCGGTAGTCAATAGTCGTCGATTAAATTCGTATTTTCGGAAAAAAGGATATTTTTTCAGCAATGATTCCCAAATTAGTAATCATCTCTGTAATAGGCTTATAAATATGCCCATTGGACATAAACGAAGCGAAAAAGGATCTTTGAGTGGTGATACTCAAAATTTACAAATAAACTTAAAAACAAAATGCAAAAGTGCCACAGATTTAATATAGATATTAAATTAAATAATTTAATAAATCGATTCTTTTATAATTATCATTATAGGTTAAAGAGGCAAATACTTTAATATAATAATAAGGGACGTATGATAGCTATTTTTATTGGTTTTGAAGCAGTTTTTTAGACTTGGTGATATAAGACAACTCATTTAAAGATCATTTTGAAGTTTTTCCAAGGAAAGTGGAAATTCAAAACTTTTGTAAACCAAGAATAGAAGCACTCAAAGACTTCAATGACTCCCCAGTAGTTTTCCATAATTTTACCCTCGTCATTAAAGATATACCTGGTTAAAGAAGTTTTTTTTTTTAATAAGAATGAACTTTATAAATCGCTTTTCATCTGAATCATGACTATTTGGTTCAGAAAGTACCTTTCAATACTTGAATGAAAGAAGCTATCTGGATCACGCAACGTCCATTGAGCTTAGCGGAAAATTGATGGCAATATAAATCAAATAATGCAACCCAAAAATAAAACAAATCCGAACGCAGATTCCTTCTTAAACAATACAAATGGATTGGGCGCCATAATGGTCTCGTTAGTTGAACAGGGGGAATGGAGGGGGGGAGCCATTGGGGAATTGGGGTCAGTAATTAGGAAACTGTGGATGCGATGGCCAAACCACCCCTCCCCCCTCCACCGTCAGCAGATCGCAAAATGATTGCTCATAAAGTCATCTTATCAATTGCTTGTGGTTTATACATTTATTTTTATATTAACACATTCATTATCCATATTCCTATATTGAAGGATAAGCCATTTATCATTTGTGATCACTAACCGCGGAAACTACTGAAACAATCTGTATAAAAGTTTAACTACATAGATCAAGGAAGATTTAGCAACAATAAAATTTACTTATTTTCAATTAAATCTTTATTAAAATGTGATAAATAAGAGGATTCCAGCGAAGATTGGAAATAGACCGATAGATACCAAGCGTTAGTTAGCAAGAGAGGTTACAATAGTATAGTGTTATGTTTATCAAAAAATATAAATATGTGGTGCGGCATGCCGATCCCGATATGTCGCTAAAAATACAGTTAATATTACTCTGTCCATCTGGATAACGCATACATTTTTTTCACTATATTTCTTTTATTCACACTAGTCGCGCGAAGCGCGACAATAAGCGGATGTGGTGTAAAAAAAAAAATTAATACAATTGATAGTTACAATCATATATCGATAGGTCATGCTTATCGATGGTCACTATCGATAGATCTTTTTTACCGTCAAGTTTTGAAACTTTCGGAATTATTCGGAATCGCTAGACTTCGAGGGTTCACTCAAAGATTAAGCCAAAGGAAAGCAGAAATGCTAGTTTTTCTTTCGGGAAATATGTGGCTCAAGAAGCACACTTGACTCTTGAAATTAACTATTTCGTTATTTTTCTTTTCTGAAGATTTGATTTGTTCATTATTATTGTAACCATGTAAATTGTAAATACTTTTTTAAAATTCAAATAAATTAGTTTTTTTCTCTTATCTTTATGATATAATCTTATAATTTATAATCCTGCAAATTTCAAATAGTAAGTAGATAATTGAATTTAATTAAATTAGTTGACATTATTTATTGAATAGCTCTGGAAAAAAGGAAGCAACTATCGAAAAACTATCGATAGCAATCGATAGTTCTCAACCGATAATATCGGCCTATCGATAGTGCTAGCCTATTGACTATCGCCCAACCCTAGGTATATGGGAGCTCAGAACCTATCGGTACCTATTGTAGTCTTTTATTTGTTTAGATTTGCCCTAGATCTCTTAACCAGCTCCTCTTCAGCCTTCTTTGGGTTGACATAGGCATATCCAAAGTCGCCATGTTTTGAATCAGTTTGTTGTAGTTTTCTTGATGTTTGTCATAAAATCTTTTGTAGGAAGTGTGAATATGGTCCTGTACAGTGGTTATGTTCAAGTCTGTATGTAATGTTCTGTTACTGACGTACCAGGGTGAGCCAGTTATGATTTTTAAAACCTTAGTTTGAAAAGTATGTAATTTTTGAATGTGAGTCTTTTTTGGTGTCACAAAAATTTGTGATGCGTGGGTCCATAAAACTTTTCGTTTGTTAAGTATAAAGTATAGTAGTCATAATCTATTGTTTAGGCAGAGGCGGTTCACTCTCACGTGAGGGTCCCTGGTCATCCTTCACTTATACATTAAAATTAAAAATTGGGTGTCTATTTATGTTTTTAGGAGATCTTCAACCACTTAACCTTGGCAATGGTACCATCTTAAAAATTATAGCTATGCGTAATATCATTTAGCCTATAATTTTCACAATGCTTTCTATGCTTTATACTAATCGACCACTTCGATTCAAACGATTAATATTTCCAATTGATGTTCCTTTTGATACTTCAATTAACAATTCGCAAGGCAAGACTTACAAAAACATTTTAAGTGAATCTTCGGAATCACTGTTTCTCTTGCAGTTAATAAGTATGCATAGCTTTTTAGAACTACAAACTCGAAATACAGTTTATCCAGGTTTTCTGAATTCATTTGTTTTATCATTTCGCATGTTTTATACAATACAAGATTTTTGTTGATAAATTCATTTAAATTCAACGAATAGTTAAAGTTATTTAAGTTTTTTACTTATGGGGGCGGACGAAGCCACGACAGAGAATCCTAGCCTTTCATTATTGCCGTTAATGAATGGATTAAAACAATATTCTATTTGAAAAAATATTTTTAGATAACATATCCTAATATAACAAATAAGATAAAAAAATAATAATACAAGACTGTTGTAGAGATACTTTATGAGATACTATTAAGAATGGAAGAAAATACTCCCCTCTGCGACGGAAGTGGTCTCCGAGTGCGGTCTACCGGAACTAGCCAGGACCGGAACTACTGCGGGAGAACGGGCGCCGTCTGGGCTTCCCTGAGAATCCCGAGTTGGAGTTGGAGCAGTCCGATGATGGAGGATTCTACTTATCTCAAAGGCTGTACATCACTCTGATATGTTTTCTAATACGGAGCTTATAGGTGATTCAATACTTTAATGTTATATATTATGAAAAAAATACCCTAAAAAGTGAAAATTATATTATGTTAAAATCGTAACCCGTAGATATATATATATTTTTTTTTTAAACTTTTTTTATTGTTTTATACCTCAGCGAATATGCTGAAAATGCAAGAAATAAAACATGCAAAGCACGAGGGAGACCAGCACCCATCGCAACCTCCTTCTGGCATTATTTTAGGTTATTTGCTACTGAAGTTGGTACCTCATCGAGCTCATTTTGTAGCCGTGTTTAGTCTTTTGGGATGATCATATTCTGTATTTTGTTTGTTTATTGCGTTTAACGCCACTTTATGCTGCTATGGCTAATCGGACAATGCTACGGTGGGAGTCCTAAATTTTGCCTATCCAGGTATAATTAGGATAGGGATATTTAACGAGTACCTGACATCGCACAGGCTCGGGACCCCACAGGCAGGACCCTGAGGTCATCTGCCGGGCTGCGAACCCGCGATCTTGGGTTCATTAGATTGCTATGCTAACCACTACACCACAGGTGACCCCGTGTATTTCGTTTTCTTGTGGTCCAGTCTTTTGAGCATTATCATCACATTATTTTGTTTTTAATTTTTATTTTGTTTTGCCTTGCCTATCATTGGCAGTTCATCTTTATTTTTTGTTTATACTCGTCAATAAAATCTGATGATTCTCAGAAACTCCAACAACGAACGCACTGAATTTTTTATCACCCTGTAGAACTTCTTTAAGTGTATGAGGCATTTTGAGTCTTTCCCTAACAGATGAAAACTGTTGACAGTCTATTAATATGTGTTTTACTGTTCTGGTTTCCTGACAATTAACACAAATACTCCAAGCCACGCAAAAGGTAGACATAGGAGAATTCGCAACGGCCAATTCTCAGGCAGCACAAAACTGTTTCCTCCTTTCTGGATATCCTGTTGAGCAGTTTCTCTTTACTTCTGATAATTTAGACGTATTTGCTAACCAAGATTCTTCCCACTTCGCTTTAATCAAGCACCTTACACGTCTCACCCAGTCTTCCCTAGGAATTAGATTGATGTTTTTAACAATACCATCGTAACTAATTCTAGCTGACTGAGTTGCTGAATCAGTTCCCTTACTTCCTGAAATACCGCAATGGGATGGAACCCACTGAAAATAATTAGTTGTTTTATTTTTACAAAAACATTTAAAAATTTAATTATATCAGTATTTATAGTATTTATAGTTCCTATTAGTATAATTTGTATTATAGGTTTCTATATATTTTTTTTCTGTTATACTAATTTTAATCAATATAGTTTTCAATGCTTCATAAACTATATAAAATTTTTTTTTTATAAAATCGATGCTTCATAGCGACATTCTAAATAACCAATAAAGTATAAATTTAAACATAAATTTAAAAAAAAAAAATCACATAAAACGATCAATCTATTAAAGAATGATTTACTATATATATATATATATATATATATATATATATATATATATATATATATATATATATATATATATAAAGGCTTCACCCAAGCTTCACTAGGAGCCAAGGGACATTGAAGATGAACTAACCACCAAACACTGGATACATCCTGCTATACCCGCTAAACTAACACAGTACATAACAGACACAGGATCTGCAGATACAGACTCAGCAAGTATTGACATTTACACGGATGGAAGCAAAGACGAACAGTACACAGGATGCGCACTAACTCTATATCACAATAACTGCTACTACGACGAACTATACAGACTTGGCCAAAACTGCTCAAACAATCAGGCTGAGAAACTAGCTGTAGTTAAGGCCACAGAATATATTCTTAGACAGACGTACGTTAATCAAAACACATACAACATCTATAGGGACAATAAGACAGTAATAGATTCATTAATAACATCAAATCCAACGACCCACTGACACATCGACTAAAGAAAAATTTAATTGAAATAATGGAACGCGGAACACCAACAAAACTAACTTGGGTCAAAGGTCATAGTGGCATCGAAGGTAACGAGCGAGCAGATCTACTTGCAAAAACGGCTGCTCATGCTTTAGAACTTACTTAAGAATATACCCGCGTTCCCGTTTCATTTATTAAAAAATGTATCAAAACAGACTCACTTACTGAATGGGACAAACTTTGGAACAACTCGACAAAAGGACGACCCTTGCACAAATACATCCCAAACATCACACTACAAAATCACGGTACACCCAAAAGTACTCATCACAAACTTACACAACTGTTAACGGAACATGGACAAACTAACCACTACTTGAAACGGTTTCATTTGACAAATACTGATACATGCGAATGTTACGGACGGACTCCACAAACATTTTATCACTTACTATATGACTGCATTCTTTATGAACACAAAAGATCAAAACTAATAAAAACAGTACTGATGAATGGGGACACTTGGCCTTCCACCGAAGCCAAACTATACAAAAATTACAAGAAACAGTTGGCAGAATTCGCATTAGCAATTGGAAAATAGACGATACACATCAAGAAAGAAGACCACCCCGCATCAAAAACAAGATGAACAATAGAAGACATCTGTTGAAAAATCAACTTGCCCGCATGTTATTTTTCTATTTCTTTTTATTTTATCAATCTATTGTATTTTTATTTTATTCTAATTTCTTTTTGTTTAATTATGGAATTTAAATTTTTGGTATTTAAATTATTTTTTTTTTTTTCTTTTCCCTAAGTGTTTATTTTAACTTCAATCAAGAACTTTGTTATTTTTGTAATTTATCTAATTAACAAAAACTGTTACACCTGCTAATTACAGGTAGTATGCTAATTTGCATGGAACTTGTAAAATTATCAGAAATACACTCCCCTCCCATAGGGTTACTATGGAAGGGAAATAAATAAAAATAAATAAAAGCTTCACTAGTTCTAAAACTACGGGGGGGAAATGAAACTGAAAAGCGTCGCGGGTATGAAAGCTTTAATGAAAGCGAACACGAAAAAAAAAAAAAACTCCATAGGCCTTCATCCCTTGTCAAAGAAATAAAATGGAGAAAATGAACATGTAAGTGCGTTTTGCCACCACCACTTTGAGGTGTCAATTTGGGTTGGTTCGGTACCAATCAATGGGTGAATAGCAGCCATTTTGTTCCTATATCTCTATGTATTATATCTAAATAACTATGATATTTGCTTATTATATGAAACAAAATTATGAGGTGTCATGGTCTATGTAAAGTTTGAGACATACTTAATCCATTAACTTTTTAGTAATGAAATATATACATATCAGTGAATTTAAGGAATACTGTGGAATATTGTTAATACGAACTAACTGTTGCTGGAAGTTTTCGGATTATTGGATAATAAGGATTATAAAGGTTTGGTAATAATAAACAAAAATGAGAATAAATGTTGTTTTTAAAGTATGCAATACATAATATATATGAGTAATAAATATTAAAATATTTAACAGATTCAATTATAGATTAAAATACATACAAAAATGTATATAATGTTAAAATACATTAAAACAATTAAAGTTAATGCATTTGAAAATAAAACGGTTTTTTTTTTCTTTTTTAATGCTTGATATAGTTGATTGTTTTGATTTATTTAACATAATTATTTATTTAAATAAATAGATACACAGTTTATTTGTAAATATGTAAAATAAAAATAAAAAATCTGCTAGTTCGGATTAACGAGATTCCACTGTATATAAGTATTTTTAATTTGTAGAAAATTTAGATTTAAAGAAATCTCACGCATAAATAATTTAATTAAAATTTACCATTTCTAAGAATTTTTGGTAACAAGGTTTTTATTTTGTATTGTTTGTAATGTTTTATGAAAATACTATTTCTATAGATACACATAAATTATATAAAAAGCTTATTAATCATAGAGTTTAATAAATGCAATTGTAAATACACAGCTATATGCCACGAATCTTGGCCTTGCGCATGTATGTCAATAAGTTCAATTGTTATAGAGAATAGGAAACAGTTAATAAAATAATTTTATTTATATTTTTATTATTAGATCCTAATTTTCTCTTCTGGACAATCTTATACGATACTACAGATGGTTATCTTTCTGGAACTTGGTACTTTATGCAGGTAAATATGATTATTGAAATATTATTCTTATTCATTATGGAGTTTTTAACTTTTTTTTTTATTGTTTCTTTGCTATTATTCTCATTTTTTCAGATTGGTACGATTTCAACCGTTAATAATATTGTTATTATTTTCATAACTGTATGTTTTAAAAAAAGATACGGATTTGGGACCCTCCAGCGTATAAATATTGCATATAACATGATAACGTTATATTGCGATTATTTTTATTTTATTTTTTAAATTAGTCTAGTATATTATATCTATTATATTAATAAAGCCCTTACCATTATATTATTAAATTAGCAAATTAGAATATATCCTTATTAAAAAAAAAAAAAAAAAATCAATAAAAGATTTCTAGACCATATCATTAATGTGACATAAGCTCCCTTCGGGGTTCCAAAAATGACAACAAGCTCTCGACTAGAAGTTTTACTGGCGTTCTTCCAGAGTATTTCAATTAGGAGTTTAGGATTGGATTCTCAATAACAACCATAAAGCTAATTCTATTTTTTTTTTTTTTAATATTATACCTGATTAACTTCTGCTCAAGTTGGATTCTCTGCTGCATCGTTTTTACCAGGCTGCTCAAAATGACATGTATTGTATGTACTCAGTCTACACTAACATCAATCAATTGTATGCCAGCCTTGAGAAGAAATCGATAAAAGTTGAATGCTTAGAAAAACAATCAATAAATTTAAAAAGATTCAAGGTAGTTTTAATGTTTATGCCAAGGCCTTTCATACCCATGTGGCTTAGAATGAATTAAAATTTAGTTGACTATATTTAATTAATTAAAAAAAAAATTGTATATCTACATAAATAGATAAAAATACTCGTAAAAAAGGGTAGAATTTCAAAACCTGCTAGAGCCATTTTCTAAAAAATTTCAGTTAAAATTGCTAAGCCAGACTAGATTAGGATGAGGAATAATTTTTTATATGGTCGTTTTATCTGTGATTTAACTTTCTTCTTTTTTTTTTAAACCTTTCATCTAAAGTTAGTCTAGTAGAAAAACTATTCAATGAAAAAAAATTAGAAAATCTGGAAATTAGACTTCAAAAGCTGTTTTTAGAATTCACCACCTTATGTATTCCTATTATACTAAAAAATCTTTCTTTTAATTAGGCTAGAATAATGAAAATAATAAATAAGAGCAGGATTTAAAGAAAAATAAATAAAACGCCCTTTGTCAAAGGCGGGGAGTAACATTTATACGTATTTACAGGTTTTGTAACTATATCACTGCTATACTATTTTATATTTATTTCAATGAACATTAAACGATACATTATATTTTCATATTTATAACTATCAATCTCTTTCAACTTTTTCATATGTCGGATAAGGACGAAGTTGATTGGTGCACTAATCGTATGAGATTCCCCGGCTTTACCAATATTAGGACATGGGAATGAGGCTTTTCCCCGACAAATGTTGTCCTAGCCGAGTTTACACACTTTGATTGCGCCCTGCGAACCGCCTTCGATTCAGTTGTCCCCGTTTCCTTATCTCAGCCCTTCCGTCTTCTGTATCCTTTTACACTTCCTTTGATTAGCTGTATCTTGTATTAGCGGACAGAGTCTTAGACTAAACGTTGATGAACGAATCTTGAAAAGCACTAGAAAAAAACATATAAATGAAAAAGCATACGTGGTGCTGGACGTCAACACAATAAATGCCTTTTATGATTTATTCCATTGATGCAGATAGCAAAGGGTTTATTATTATTATTTTAAACTATGATCCTCAATATTCTATTTTGCATTAAAGTTTAACAACATAAATAAGTAATTTCATAATTTTATAGTAAACTGCAAAACCGTTCCAATCAATTAATATCTCAACTTGCTTCCCATTGTATTTACACTTGGTGTAAGAAAATAAGATGGCCTCGGAACTTGCTAATATAGAACTTTTATTGAAGTGATATCAATGGGGAGTTGCTTTACAAGCGATTGGCACGTTATTATGTGCCTTATATTCACATTTACTGGATCTATTTTTGTACCCAGTTGCGAATATTAATAAATGTCTATAATACCAGTTACTAATGTTTATAATGAAAAGGTAAAATGTCGATAATGCCTGCCACTACATGTATCGTCAGCTAATTCACTTATCGCTGCATTTGCAAAACGTCTGAATAAAGAAATGAAATAGAGAAAACCCAACAACATAACTACTGGATGAATCTGATTTCATACTTTTATGGTTAGAAATTAAAATCCAAACAGATGAAATCAATAAAATTATTTCTTCTGAATAAAAATGATTTTATTTAAAGACTTTTACAACAATATGTCATATATTTTTTCCGTTTCTATTCATCATTCCTTCCATGACGACCTCAACCCAACGTCTTCTAGGGCGAACTTTCTTCCGTTTTCATTCCGGGCTCCATTCAAAAATTCTTTTTGGCCATCTTTTCTCTCCCATCCGCATAACATGCTCAAACCACTTTAGCCTTATAGTCTCAACAGTGTATAGGAAATTCTATCAAAAACGTCCTAAAAGATATGTCTCTTTAAAATACTACTTATTATTTTTATACTAGTTGGTTTTAATAATATTGCGTTGGGAAAATTTATAGTTTAAAGATAATCTTTTTAGGAGACACGTACTACAAAGCCTAACTATTCACTAACCTACTGCAATATCAGTTAGCCAGTTGCTAAATGGGCCACTAAGCAGGCGATTAGTTTGTAACAGTGTTAGGCCTGCTAATGCAGGGTCCTTGCATCATATTGCCGTACGAGCATCAGCTATACATCGCAACATTATTTATGTATGATCGTGGACATTATACTGAAAAATTTAAATAAAATATAAATATGCGCAGGTTTTCTTGTCACAAAATTTTGAAGGTATGCTGTCAGATATTATTTATAAAAAATATACCGAAAAAATATTTATAAATCGACATAAGAAAATCATGTAGTATTTTTTGAATCTGAGGTTCTGAAAAACTCTATTTTATTCTAAAAGAAACTCTATTTTAACAAGATAAGAACCAATTCATTAAGATAATGTTTCTCTAAAAGATAATTTATTGATTCTATTACAAGCCAGTTACACAGTGATTTGAGTCACTTTGGCCTGACTGGAGAATTTAAAATTTAAGGAAAAACACATACAACTATTAACACGCTACAAGAAATTTATAGGATTTAGGTTCTTACAGAAAGAATGATAAAAAAAACAACAACTTATAAATGAAAAATTAAACAGTCTTCATGAATTCAATAATGTTAGAAAGAGATTTTCTCTGAATATTTTGCGGGGTGTCTGAATCCTCATGATTTTAATAGTATCAAAAAATGTTTAAAGGTCCAACATTTAAAATATCAATATTTAAACTAAAGATTTGACTGAAAGAAAAATATTATTGAAATAAATAGAAAAAAAAAACATAAAATACATGAATTTCGGGAAAGTCTTAAGACAAAATAGTTATCTAATTTTCTGATAAAAATAATACTGTATGTGACTACATAACAAAACAGAAGTAAAGGTGAAAACAGTATTCCTTGAGGTACGCATGATCGTATAGAATGATCAATAAAATTAGGATTGATGAATTAATTGCCACTTCTATCGGAACTATATTATTAGAAAACTAGTTTCGAATGCTAAACATTCATTTTCAGTTCTAAAACATACATAATTTAACACTATGTTACATGGATTATTTATACTAAATTTTTTTTCAAAAATGTAAGTCACATCCGCACTATGTTACATGGATTATATAATCCATGTAACCTAGAGCGGATGTGCAGAAAACTTTGTATGTTTTAGAACTGAAGATGAATGTTTAGCATTTGAAACTAGTTTTCTAATAAAATAATTCCAATAGAAATTAATTCATCAATTTTTCAAAGAAAACAGCATTAATTACATGTTAATTTGCTTACGTTTACCCAAGCTTTTTTTGTGGGTACCTTAAGTTTTCTGTTTGAGAGACTAAAATGCAATTGCTTGGGAGAGTGTTTGACATAGCATGTTTTAAATGGCTGAAAGTATTGTATTCCGGTACTTAATGTACCATAATACCTTTTATAACCACTCATACCCACTAGTTTTTAGAAGCATTATATCAAGATTTATTGAACCATCTATAATTACATAAATATACTCTTTTTATAAAACATAAACTTCCCGTCAAAATTATTGCAGCACCCATAATTTTCTAGATTTTCCTGGTTTTTACCTTATAAACCATACTTGGTTTATATTCATATTAATATTACTTATTAAACGTGAGACATTAAGGATTAGACACATCAATGTTTTTCCCTGTTAATAAGAAACGATGGATTTTTTTTTTTTTTTTTTTTTAATAACAATTTATTGAAATTTACAACTGTACAAAATTTATACATAAAGTAAATGTGCTGTTAACTATTACAATAACGTGACATAACATGAAAAGTACTACCCATCAGTAGCACTTTAATAAAAATTCTAGACTAGAAGGTCTCTTGGCCGTCTTCTTTTCAGACGCCTCGGAGGATTATCAGGAATAGTGTGGGAAGCAAGTTGAGAAATTAGGGGATTTGAGTGGTTACGGAGCGTACTATGAAAAGATAGATATCTGGTTTGGGCTAAATCTGCAACATATGGAACTTTAAGATCTTTATGGATAAGTTTATTGGTGACAAAGTAAGGTGCATTGAGGATTTTTCGAAGGATTTTGGATTGTAAGGATTGGATACGAGATGAATTGGATGGTTTAGTGGAGCCCCAAAGCTCAACTCCGTATATCCAGATAGGTCTAATCACAGTCATGTATATTAGTCTTTTGTAATTAATTGGGAGCTTTGAACGTTTGTCTAATAAATGTTGAAGTAATCTGTAACGACGGGCAGTTTCTTGCCTTTTTAGTCTTGTATGTGGATTCCAAGTAAGACGACCAAGGTAGCGGATCTGTTCAACAGGGATTAGTGGAATATCATTAAAGGATACTGTAGTATAGGAAGTCGTGGGCTTACAACGAAGGGTAAAGGTTATTTAGTTAGATTTTTTTGGATTTATTTTGATTCTCCATGTTTGACACCATTCTTGAAGGGTTAGGATATGGGATTGGAGTGTTTGGGAGGCAATGAAGGGATCATTGTTTACTGATAACACACATTTGTCATCAGCGTAAGTGCTGAGGACAGTGGTAGGGTGGAATAATGGAATTTTAGATTATTTTTTTTCAAATTTCCTTCAGCCCATGTTTATCATGCGTTTCGTTATTTACAAGTATGCCAAGACTAATGGAAGCATTCATTCAAGCCAGAGTGGGCAATATGTCTTATAATATATAAATTAAAAAAAAAAAAAAAAAAAAAAAAAAAAAAAAAAAAAAAAAAAAAAAAAAAAAAAAAAAAAAAAAAAAAAATTAAAAGTAAGTTTCCTAACTTTTTCGTCTATTGGAAGAAATATTTTAATAAAATTGTTTATGTCTAGTTTAGGAATGTTTATTATAGACTTCAGAACCTTTCTTTATTATGAAAAAAAAAAAATACGTTTTTCATCGCTAGTAAGTATCGCTATTTCAAAGTATCGCTTTGAAATATTTAAATTTAATATATTTCAAATTTATACTCTTGACGGGAAGTTTATTACAGTTAATTTTTTATATTTTAGTATTTTAATTGAAAATATTATATTGCAACGGATATACCAATGGAAGATCAAAGGAGAATCAATTTATACCTGCAGCTGTAGAGAGGTAAAACCCTGGGCGAACGAGAGGATGCGGTCTGCTTTGAAGCTTGCTTTTGGTGCAATCAGTAGTTCCTTTCACAAGGATTGGATCAAAGTCAATTAGCCATTTACATGGGCCATCTATCCCCTCCCTTTCCAATGTACCGCCAATTAAAATGTGGATCGAATCTGCGAAAAGCTACGGGTATAGTTCACTCCAAAGGTTAAAGGGGACTGGACAATAGGCACTCTGCCCTGTCGAGCGTCAGTAAACGGTCTGCAGTGGCAGCTTTGATCCAGCTTGGGTAAATATTTCAAAGCAGCAAGTAGTCAGGTTGCTAATGGATACGCTTCCGAAAGACAAATGAAGTGCAAGTCTTTATGCGAAAATAAAGTAACAAAAAATACTTTATTTAACGTTTTCTCAAAACTTTTTTTTTTTTTTTTTTTTGTAAAAAAAAATGGTACATTAATACTATATTTTTTTCATTTATAGAAATGTACAACATATTCGGTACCTAGTGTGAAAAATAAACGCAACACTTTTTAAAATTCAAATAATGTTCATTTAAATGATGTTTATACTGTTTATTTACTCATTAGATCTTGTCGGATTGCACTTTGGGCTCTTATCTCTTATTTTAGAGGGATTGTGTAGTAAATTAATGGTAATCCAAAGTTTAGTTTGAAAATAAATTAAATGAGTCGACATTACAGTCAACTGAGTAGTGAAAACAAAGCAATAATTCTCACTTTATGTGAAGAGAATTTTTCTTGCCGATTTATTAATAATAAAGTAGGTTGTGCTCCATCAACTGTGAGTAGGTGTTTTAAAAAAAAATATCGGCCTTCTGGCTCTTTAGGATTTAAACATTTTTGTGGTCGCAAGAAAAAGACAAATGAAAGGGAAACTCGTATATTGCAAAGGCTTTGTAGGAACTTAACATCTACAGATTTATATGCAGAACGGAATACAGTTACAAGTGTTAATGTCTGTGCATCGACTGTTCGTCGAAGATTAATAAAAAGAGGACAGAATGCCCGCCGGCCACAGAAAAAAACCACACTTAACAAAAAAAAAAAAAAAAAAAATGAGGCAGGCTCGTCTATGTTGGGCTCGAAAAAATTAAAACTGGACACAAGAAGACTGGAACTCGGTCATATTTTCTGATAGATCGAAATTTAATATCGTTGGCACAGATGGCATTCAGTATGTGAGACGAAGAAAAGGTGAGGCCCTAATAACTCAATGTTTAAAATCGACAGTAAAGTTTCCAGTGAGTGTTATGGGCAGGGGTTGTATTTATAGTAAAGGTGTAGGTCCCTTAACTATTCTCGATGGGACATTGCCAGCCCATGGCTACATACGTATTTAAAAGTAAATACAGGTTTTAAACCTTTGCATCTATTTTTCACACTACTGTATGTACAATAAGTAAATTTGAGGCAATTATTACAATGACATGTTAAGAACTACTCATTAGTAGCACTTTAATAAAAAGAAAAAAATCTATATAAGAAGGTCTCTCGGCCATCTTCTTTTCAGACGCTTCGGAGGGTTATCAGGAATAGGATGGGAAGCAAGTTGAGTGACTAGTGGATTTTTGTTGTTATGGAGTTTACTATGAAAGGATAGATTTGGGCTAATTCAGCAACATATGGAACATTAAGATCTTTATAGATAAATTATTTGTATGAAAGTATCATATTATTTGTACCTAAGTAAGGAGCATTATAATTTTTCGAAGGATTTCGGATTGTAAGGATTGGATATTAGAAGATTTGGTTGAGCCCCAAATCCCAACTCCATATGTCCAAATAGGTATGATACATGTCATGCAAATGAGTCTTTTGAAGTAAATCGGAAGGTTTAAACGTTTGTCTAGTAAATGCTGAGGAAGTCGAAAACGACGAGCAGTTTTCTGTCGTTTTAGTCTTGTATGTGGATTCCAAGTTAAACGTTTGTCCAGTTAAAGCCCTAGATAGCGGATCTTCACCAATATTATAAGAGAAAAGAAAGAGGGGTAGAAAGTAATCCGAAGAAAGAAAAGAAATGCAGTCAAAAATCGTGAAGCTGCGATGGGAAAGAAAGAATATCAAGATTCTCAAAGAAAGGCTTCGAATGATATTTCGCATTTGTCGTGCATGTGTGTTTTTGCATGTTTCAGGGCTTGAAAATGTGGCAGAGGCCATGAAACGTCGCAAAAAATTTTTAGATAATCATGTTTTTATTATATGATTTTTAATAAATAATGATGGGAGAATAAATTGATTTTTGAAAAATTCACCTTATAAAAAAAAAAAAAAAAATCTAATTTTAACATCCCAGACACTTCAGTCACATATTACTTCCCTTGAAGAAAGGTGTCATAACTGGAGAGTCAAGATAAATCCTAGCAAATCCCAACAAATAACCTTTACCTTCCGTCGAAAACCTACCTCATCCTATCCTCCTGTATCCTTTAAAGGTGTACCGCTAATTAATGTGGAACAAATACGATACCTTTGAATTTTATCTGGACAAGAGACTTACCTGGAACCCTCGTACAAGATTGAAAAGACAAGAAGCTGCACGTCGATTTCGACACATGCTACAACACCTACTTGACGAACGTTCAAATATCTCGATTCACTATAAGAAACTTATCTATATGACGATTATCAGACCTATTTGGACTTACGGTATAAAATGTGGGAATCCAATAAACCATTGAATTCTTCCCGCATCCAATCACTCCAATCCAAAATCCTTCGAAAAATCCTTAATGCTCCTTACTTTGTCTCAAATGAACTGAATCGCAATGACCTTAATATCCCATATGTCGCCGATATGGCACGAACCAGATACCTCTCCTTTCATAATAAACTTAACACTCATCCAAATCCACTTGATCCACAGCTAGCTTCCCATTCCATTCCTAGCAATCCTCCGATGCGTCTGAAAAGAAGATAGTCTCGTGATCTTTTTTTTGTAACTTTCATTAGAGTATTACCAATGTGTAGTTCCTCTACAATTTTATTCATGTCATTATGTCTCATATATACCGCATATTTACTTGATGTGTTTTCTAATACAGTTGTAAATTTCCATTAATAAAAGAATGAAAAAAATAATAAAAAATAATTTAACATTTTTTTATAGCTTTTGGGCTTTTTTGAGATAAATGTTTGTTGTTGTTGCTCGAATCGAAAATTTTACTACAGTTCTCTTATCAACAATTTAAGGAGAATATTTTTTGGTATACAACAATGTCGCTAGAACCTACCATTTAGAAGCTATATTGGTTTGAATCAAAAAAGTCACGTTTGAACACCATTATTTCGCTAAACTTTGTTTATCTCGTAATACGTAAATTCGGAAAATCAGTTGATTATATATATTCATGATCTATTGTTTTTCCAAGAAAATGTTCAAAGATACTGGACCTATAACTAAAAAAAAAAAAAAAAAAATACCTGGTAGCTAGAACTAATTTGAGATTTTCACTAAGACCATTCGTCCTATTCAGTTCGGGCACCTTTACGAGCTGCTTACAACCACTTCACTTAGGTGCTCGGCTGGCCAAATCTTTTAAGTCGACTCTTTATAGAAGTACCTTCATTTTCTTCTTTAGATATATTTCCAAGTTTCCTTCGATTCGAGGTTCTTTAAACTCGGAATTTGTGAATCCATATTTTGTAGATTCATTAAAAAAAAAAATGTTTGTCGCCAAAAACCATTGCTATTTTGCTGCTTCATTGATGAAATTTAGTTGGCAATTTGTTTTAATGTTATTAATAGCTGGTGTGTATTGCATAACATGTTTGAAGAAGGCTAATGCCGAAGGTTGAAGCGAGGGTATTATGTTTGGCAGGGCTGGGATCAATTTGTTGACCGACCGCCCCGCAGTGGCCCATCCTCTGTCTGTTTTTGTCCCCTAATGTCCTCTCTATCTTCGGTCTCCATCTCCATACATTTATAATTCAGCTTCTACTTCTTCAGCATCATATATAGCTTTATCACCGGCCTCGCAAACATTTTCCTCTAGTTCGCTACCTAATAACGATTTCTCAGATATTAATATTAATCTATCTGTTCATTTATAGTTGTCTCTAACACTGCAATCCGTTTTCTAGTCTCAAGCGTCATGCTATCGAAGTTAGGGTATGTACTTAAAATAAAATAAAAGTTTTTTTTTTCTTTTTCAATTTTTTTATTCACAGCATTGTGAAACTATGTTCATCAATGTACATTATATATAATTAATGAATTACCTTACAGTGTCCAATAATATATAGATCCATCTCATTGAACTAATAAAATCTTTTAACGACTAAAAAGTCTTGTCACTGCTAAGTATCATGTCTCTTTTCTACATACATTAAATGAATAAACAAATAAAAACAATATAAATATTAAAAATGTTTAATAAATAAAAAATGTATAATGTTCTATTGCACTGCTAAGATTTTGCAAAATTTATTATTGTTATGGCTATTGTCGGATTGCTATATTATTGGACAATGTAAGGTAATTCATTAATTATATATAATGTACATTGATGAATATAGTTTCACATAAATATACTTTATTCGCATTTGTCGTGCATGTGTGTTTTTGCAAGTTTCAGGGCTTGAAAAAGTGGCAGAGGCCAAGAAACGTCACAAAAATTTTTTAGATAATCATGTATTTATTATATGATTTTTAATAAATAATGATGGGAGAATAAATTGCTTTTTGAAAAATACACCTTATAACTAAATTCTCCTTTCTAGTATACATTGTATAGTATGATTTTTTTTTTATACCAATATAGCTCCTAAAAGGTTAATACTATGATAAATGTTATATAAAAAAAAAACATTTTCCATTAGATTTTTGACAAAATAGCTATAATTTAGCTTTCATATAAATTTTTTGATTTGAGCAACTCTAACAGTGCTAGAGTGAGTTCAAATGTTACGTTTTTGAGTGTGAACAAGCGTTATGTACATATTTGATGGTGAAAACAAGGTTACAACAAATCAATATACGTCAGCTCCCAAGCGGTAGCATCTAACCATAAATGTTATATAACAAAAAGTATTCTCTATCAGATTTCTGACGAGGGAACAGTCGTCTAAGTTTCGATCAGAGCAACATCAAGATAGCTAGAGCGTTTCAAAAAAGCCCCAAAGCTAATAATTTTTAAATAAAATTTTTACTTTTTTTAAATTCTCAATGCTCCTAGGTCACAAATAAACTTATCCATAACGACCTAAATGTCCCATATGTTGTAGATTTAACCCAAATAAGATACATATCCTTCCATAATAAACTACATACCCGCTCGAATTCGCTAGTCTCCCAGCTTCTCACTCGATCTCTGATGACTTTCGGAGCTGACTGAAATGAAGATGGCGTGAGACTTTCTTATGCAGAACATTTGTTGAAGTGCTACTAATGGTTGTATGGTTGAAGTGGTCACAAGTTAATGGCATATCGTAATCATTTCACTTCACCATTACTTATTGTATATAATGTATACATTAGTAAATATCAATCAAAGTATTTAATTTTAAAAAATTAATTTTTTACACTGTTTTACTGATCTGCCAGGATCTGACGATTTTTTGAGGCCGAAGAACATCCTTGCCCACTTACACAATTAGAATTAGCTTTTTCGTCCTTAAGGATGCTGTTTTAAGATGGCGGATTTTGATTAGTTTTTTTTTTTCGTCTTTAAGTATTTTAAGTTATCCGAAGGATAACTTTAGCCATTGTTGTCCAGGATACTGTTTTAAAATATTTAACAGTTTTAACTGTGCAGGAAGGATATTCCGCCTTTGTTAACGCATTCTACTGGAGGCTGGAGATAGTTTTTCAACGCTAACGACTTAATATCATATGACAAGAATGGCTCTGTTGAGATTGTTTGATCTTAAGGGCAAGACTGAAGCGACAAGAAACTGCCCGTCGTATAAGACTACTTCAACATTTACTGGACAGACGTTCAAAGCTTCCAATTAATTTCAAAAGACTCATATAAATGACTGTGATTAGACCTATTTGGACGAGCGGAGTTAAGCTTTGGGGCTCCACTAAACCATCCAATTCTTGTAACTACAGAACAGCTCAAACAAATGAAAACAGCGTTGACATGGGAACTGACTGATTTAAAAACTGATTGATTCTTTGAATGGATTCTAGTCATTTTATTTTAAGAGTCGGGAAATTTTTTTTTTCAAAATCAAAAGCACCGGAATAAGAGCCATACAACTCTTTATAACGGGCTTTTAAAATTGGAAAAGTATATTGGATATTTGTCAACACATTCTGAACATCTTTTTATTCATTTTTATTAATAATAAACGTAAAATATGAATTAATCGATCTTTAACGAAATAAATCGGACGTTAATTTTTATGTAATTTTATAGCCGATCTAGAATTTATGAGCGTTTTCTCAGTTAGTTGGCGAAGTTCATAGCTTGCCGATTGAAATTTACTGGACATAACTTGGCTATTAAATGTTATTTTAATTTTAATTAGTGATTGAGTTGATGTTACCACAAAAAAAAAAAAAAAAAAAAAAAAAAGATGGCCTAGGGACGTTCTAATTTAGAATACTTATTAAATCACTATTAATGGGTAGTTCATTAATGCTATTAATAAATTGTGGCGAAAACTCTTAAAAACAATTTAAAAAATTCTTTTAACAGAGAACATGTTTTAGCCGTGCCTGCTTTGGTCTAAAGTTCTAATACGAGTAGTTTGACACGCTCTAGCTCTGTTAGTGTTGCTTGAATTAAATATCTGCTGACAGTTTCCTACTCTAAAAGAAATGGACAATATTTTCTGTTATATAACATTTGTAGCTAGGATCTATTGTTTAGGAGCTACGAGGTGTGATAAAAAAGCTCCAGGACATTTATATACTATGGGAATGCAATGTTTTACAGCGATGCGGTTGGCAGCATTGTATTGCCTGACTCAACAGGTGCACAGTTTGTTTGAGGTTAGTTTTATAGAGTTTGGCTATTTTATGAAAATGAATGTGAAAGAAGAGCATCGTGTTTGTGTGAAACTGAACAAAACGTTTTCTGAAACCTTTTTGATGTGACAAGAGGCTTTTGGTGAAGAATGTCTAAGCCGATCATGCTGCCATCAGTGGTTCAAGAGGTTTAAAGATGGCCTTTTTGTGTAAAAAAAAACGCAATGACTGTCATTCCTCAGCCCCCTACTCACCTGACCTGGCTCCAGCCGACTTTTTTCTTTTTCCGAAGCTCAAGAGACACCTGAAAGGACGAAGATTTCAAACAGTTGACGAAATTAAAGAAAAACAACGGAGCTGCTAAACACCTTTACAAAAGAAGAGTTTTCTGAGGCTTTTGATCAGTGGAAACACCGGTAGGAAAAGTGTGTAGCTTCCCAAGGGGAGTACTTCGAAGGAGACAAATTTGAATAACCTGTATGTTGTAGGAATAAATGTATAAAAATTCAGTCTTGGAACTTTTTGATCACACCTCGTATATTGTTGTTTTTTTTTCTTTTTTTTCAAAAGTAGTTTTTTATCAGCCATTTGTAATGAATTGATGTCTTAAGACAACATGAAAGTATGCTCTTCCCTTATCATGACCTGAACAGATAAGTTAAAAATAAATTCATAAATCTTTTACAGTTGACAAACTGTACGTTTGTCAGGTCTCTAATAAAAAAAAAAAAAAAAAAAAAAAAAAAAAAAAAAAAAAAAAAAAAAAAAAAAAAAAAAAAAAAAAAAAAAAAAAAAAAAAATGGAGACAGTATTAATTTTCTTGATTGGATATTATTTGAATGGGTCCAATAAAAACGTTCTATGCGACTAACATAAAGATTGAGTAATCAGTGAAAGAAAATCATGATCTAAAGTTTTTGTTAGTTTTGTAGGTTACATTTTATATTCAAATATCAATTTGTTATATTTTCATGTATAATAACATAATAGAATACTATATCATACTATGACGTACTATTATACATTTTATCGGCTATTTTATCGCTTAGAACGTTTTTCGGCGGACCCATTAATTAATTATTTATTAATATTTATTTTTTCATTTACTACCGCAACCAATAATTAATTTTATTAACTCCACGGATCGAGTTAAACTTTACTCGGAGCTTAATATTTAGCTAAGTGTGAAGGCGAAGTTTGGCAAGTTTTGAATACTTACTTTAAACTTGACTCGATGAGCTTAACCTTTACTGCTGGGGAACTTGCTCCGCCATTTATTACCACTTGTATCAACTACCATTAGGCAGCTTTTACACTTATTTGCATGATAACTTATTGCCCTAGGACGTCCTTATTCATAAACTTGGCAAAATATAAAATGAACCCCCAAAACATACATTGCTTGATTGCTATTCACCGCTGCTTTCCAACTTTTAAGTTGGATAAACTTTCAGAAAGTTACTTCGAAGGCAAATGAGGGGTCCAAATCATTATCATTAAGGCTCTAAGAGTTTCTCAAGTAATCAATGATTTCACTGAAATTTTTTTTAAATGCGCTTTTGTGGTTTAGAGTCCTGATTGTGCTTGAAATTCGGAAGAGCAATTAGAGATACTCCATGACGGTATGCCTCATTTTCTTGATAGGTCCTGGAATATGCCTTAAAACTTTGTGTTCAAAAATGTCAATTTTAGTAGCTGCTAATTTTTTTAAAAACCCAAGTCTCACATGCATATCTTGCATCTAGTCTAATGAGTGTCCTATACAGCCTTAATTAAGTTAGCAGCTTACCAGTCTACTTCTGATGAGGTGAGCGATTGAAAAAAAAAATTCTCCAAAAAAAATTAGAAATATCTATAAAACTAAAATCACAATATAGCACTTAACTCACTATTCACAGGTTACACATTTGTAACCTTTATTATCAAACATAAGGAGAAGTACAAACAAAAACTACAATCATTCCAAAAAAAAGAAACTTTTTTCGATACTTTAAAAAAATATTTCAAATCCTCTGCACAACTAAATTTCACCGGCAAGAAGGCCAAAACGTTGGCAGAAATGATTTTAAATGTGAAATTATAGATTTTATTTTTTTTTTAGTATACAGCTGACATTCGGAATCATCATATCACTGACCTCACCATTTACGCTGATGATGAATATGAGTTATCCCAATCACTACAGTCTCATATTACTAACATTCAAGAATGGTGTCAAAATTGGAAAATAATCTCATCAAATAACCTTTACCCTTCATCGTAAACGTGCGTCTTCTCCTACAATATCCTTTAATGACATTCCACTGATCCCTGTAGAACAGATCCGCTACCAAGGACTCCATCTGGACAAACGTCTTACTTGGAATCCACGTACAAGACTAAAGCGGTAAGAAACTGCTCGTCGTTACAGACTAATTCAACATTTACTAGGCAAACGATCAAAGCTCCTAATTAATTACAAAATACTCATCTATATGACTGTGATTAGACTATTTCAGACTTACGGAGTTTTGGGGCTCTACTAAACCATCCAATTTATCTTGTATCCAATCCTTACAATCCAAATTCCTTCGAAAAATGTTGAAAAGCAGTAAAAAAAAAAAAAAAAAAAAAAAAAATGACTGGAAAATAGTAGGTATCCTTAAGGTCTCAGTAGGTATATTGTAGGTATAAGTAGAGAACAGGAAAGAAGCTAGTATTGAACCTTGGCGTACTCTCGCTAATGTATTAATATTTTTGCTGATAAATAAGGTTTTCACTGCATAATTTTGTAGATGATGAATTTTTTTTTTCCGTGGATTGTAGATAAATGTTTCAACACTGCGTTTTACAACTTGATTTTAATTAAAAACTAAACTAGATCTTTCTTAGGAAGCCGATTAAGTTGCGATAATTTCCGCAAAAAAATCTTATTACCAAAAGTTTCTATTAGACAAAAAGATATTAAGATAAATTAGAGGAGATAGAGACTAGATAAAGTTGTTAGCGATAAGAAAACAGAGAAATAAGCCGGACTGGAATATTCATGAAGTCCTCATTAGGAGCTAAGACTACCTGAGACCTCGTAATGGCGGGCATCTATTATTCAGTTTTTAAATTCCACCAGTAAATGGGGGATAGGAGAGGCATTGCCCGTCTGAGGCGAGCTCAGCATCAAAGCAACCCCTTTGCTTTACTAACACCATCAAAGGCTTATTTTAACTTCAACAGGCTGGAAACGGCCCTGCAACTCCTGCTTTGCCGCTTATCTTCGGCTATATGCAGGAATTAGGTATAACTGGATTTGAACACCTAGGGGTGGGGGGAGGAATTCCTAGAATCATATAAGGTACAATTATGTTTCTATAGAAGAGATCTACATGATAGAGGAAGTGAAAAGAAGAAACCTTACTCAAAGAAGTATTTGAATTGTCAATACATTGTATAAGTCATATCATTGTCAATAAATTGTATAAGTCATATCATTGTCAATACATTGTATAAGTCATATCATTGTCAATAAATTGTATAAGTCATATCATTGTCAATACATTGTATAAGTCATATCATTGTCAATTGACTATACAGCAATTCAGTATTTTATATTAATAGACAGGTGAAAAATAAACTGAAGCATTCGTATGAATTTTACAAAAACTTTTAATTCCCCCCCTGCAAAAAAAAAAAAATGTAATCATTTAAAATTTAATTTTTATTATTAAACTATTAATTGATATTTACAACTGTAATATTATATAAAACAAGTAAATTTGAGGAAAATGATTACAATGACATGTAAAGAACTACTCAGTAGTAGCAATGCAATAAAAGTTCTAAATTAGAAGAACCATCTTATTTACTAACACCTCGGTGGATTATCGGGAGTAAGGCAAGTTGGGAGACTAGTGGAGTGAAGGATCGGTAGATGGTTTGGGCTAAATCAGCAACATATGGGACAATTAGATCTTTATGTATGAATTTGTTTCTGACAAAATTAGGAGCGTTGAGGATTTTACGAAGGATTTCCGATTTGACAAAGAAAAACTCTGTACGTCCAAAGGGGTTTAATTACTGTCATGTAAATGTGTCTTTTGTAATTAATCAGAAGGTCTGAAGAATTTTTTTCATTTAAAATAAATATTTATTTGAAAATTAACATATTATATTTATTAATATTTTCAGTTATTTTAATTCTTAATTTATTTAAATACATGTGAATATTATTTACTCCTAAAGAAGTCTCCAAATATACTTTCTCGTCACTTGCACTAGTAGTTTTTATGAAAATTAATCACTCCATTACCAAAAAAATAAATAAATAAATTTAAAAAAAATAAAACCAGAGATTTTCATTTATGGTAAATATATGTTTGTAATAATATTACAGGTGTTATTATTATTATTTTTATTATATTGCAATTTTCAGTATTCTTTAAACAGATTCAACAAAATAGTTGTGTTGAATATCTATTCCGAAAATTACTGGAGCTTTAAAAATCTCACTTCGCCGTGCTTTTTACAAAATAGTATTAATTATTTTGTTATTATTATCATTTTATATTTTAAATCACAAACGTTCCTGAGACTGATAACAAAACCAATGTAGTTTATATATTAAAATAAATAAAAGCATATGAATCATGATGGAAACCTAAGAGATATCTTTTCATGACCACATTTCATCCTAATTTTATATATATACCTTATTTATCTACTTTTTAGCCTTGGTTATGATCATAGGTATTTATTACAGCTATTTCTTGTACAAGACATTATTGTACAGTAATATACTTTAAAAAATTACTTTTAAAAATACGACTGTATAGATTTATTGGTTCTGTATTATTAGAACTCTATGACTATCAGTTTTGTTTTTTTTTGTATTGGGGTTTAATGGATATATTTAATGCAACTAGGGTAGAATAAGAATAATTTAAGAATGCCCTAACTTCGATTTCAAAGGAGCTTATATTGTCAGTAATAATGTCATTATTTTCAAACATTTTAATCATTATTCCTTCATTAATATCAACCATAAACTATCGTTGAACGTGAAGTTGAAATGTGACAAAGAAGTAGTGACAGAAGACTCATGAAGGTAATGACAATATTAATTGTGTCCCATTTTAAACTATCTTGAAGTCTTGAACTATCTTGAACAAAATTTTAGAAGATATTTTTTCATACTCTACAAATGTGTTAGTATAATCTTAATGGTCAATAAAATAACCAAAAGTTCATTCTTTTACTGAATAAATTCGAATCTGAAAGAATAATATATAGAAACCATTATACTATGGGGTCACCAGGTACAAGGTACCAAATGAGATGGAACGGAGGTACCTCTCCAATTACCAAAGAATGGAGAAGGGTCCTAAAAAATGTGAGAGGAGGTGGAATAATGAAGGAAGTATGGATGTGAAGACTGGCGAAGGAAGTAGGCCCTTAGGGCAGTCTCCGATAGCTAACCGTGAGCTAAGTGTCAAGGCTCACTGAAAAAAAAAAAGTGATCTTTTGAAGGAAGGACTGGTTCGGGGTAGGCGGAAACTAGTGACGAAATGGACAATATCTTAAAGGAAAAATAACAACGATTATACGGGAATAAATATCAAAACTATTTAAAAATAATTGTTAAATCAAAGGGCATTAATGAAAAACATTCTATCACAAACGATTGTATTTCGTTTCATTAACTATACTTAAATTATTGCTCTATTTTCTTTTTGGATCAGTATAAATATTTTTTATTTTATTTTATAGACTACTGAGTTGATGAATCGATTGGCACTTTTCTAATATTTCAACCTATCTTTACTTTAAGTAAGCTATTTTATTGACATTTATAACAGCAAAATCTCCATAAAATATATATATATATATACTAAGAGCATATTAAGGGATAAATACTTCAATGGTACTTGTATTAAATGTTAGAAAGGCGATAAGGCTATTAATTATCTTATGACCATGATACTTACATTACAATGGATAAGATATTAAAATTTTTAAAATATTTGTGAATTAATGGATAATTCATGTTCAGAACTTTAAAATATTTGTGAATTAGTCCATAACTAAAGTAATAAGGGACAAGAATTTTACGAAGAACTTCGGATTTTAGAGATTATACGGTTAAATTTCATATTACAACAATAAATATGAAATTTGAGTGAGTGGTTAAATCTTAATCTTAGTTATATATGTTTTAAAATTTATTGCTTTAATAATATTTTTCGTTACGAAAAAAAGATTCTAAATTGTTCTTCTTTTACTTTTCTATAGATAAAAAATGTAATATTTCTTTTTTTTAAAAATCAAAATGTGTTATGGATACCGTGCAATGCTAATTATTTTTTATTTTAACCCTTTAATCTTTTATGTCTGGATTTGAATTTAGATGTTTTCTATATAGTAATCTATGTTTGATTTCACCAATATATAAATTATTACAAGATTAACAATTGATTTTTTTTTTTTTGCAAAGAACCATTTTTTTTTCTATTTATCAGGTTAAATAATTTATTTTCATTTTGTGGAGCTATTTTATTATTGAAATATAGTTTATTTAGTTTGCTGATTGGTTTATGGTTGTTCTATGGAAAATATTAGAATTAGAGTAGAATGGTAGATGAAGAGATTCTGTCACATTTTTAAAAAAATACAATCTAGTTCATTGAATAAAGGATTTTAGTGACCAATTGTTAGGTAGCGAAATCTGAATATTTCAAAACAACTTGGAAAATTGATTAGAAAAAGATGAAGAGGCTAAATAACATTTTCCTGCTTAAGTAAAACTTTTTTTTTTTTTTAACTATTTATTGATATTTACAACTGTACATCAATATACATCAAGTAAATTTGAGGAAATGGTTATAATCACTTGTAAAGAACTACTCACTAGTTGCACTTCTATAAAGGTTCTAAACTAGAAGGTCTCTTGGCCATCTTCTTTTCAGACGCCTCGTTGGGTTATCAGGTATCGAATGTAAAGCAAGTTGGGCGACTAATGGATTCGTGTGGGAGTGGATAAGTGGATAAGTTTGTGGATAAGTTTAAGCTCAACTCCGTATGTCCATATAGGTCTAATAACTGTCATGTAAATGAGTCTCTTGTGATTCATTGGAAGCTTTGAGCGTTTGTCTAGTAAATGTTGGAGTATTCTATAACGACGGGCCTAAGTAAAATGTAAAAACGTAAATTACTCAAAATTGTGTTTGGTTGCATAACCCCTACATCTACCAAATCCTTTAATCATTGAATTTTAATGTTTATTTATTGCTTATAATATTAGTTATTTTATTATTTATGTATAAATAATAAATATTATTATGATTTTAATTTACATTAAACTCTATTGTTTTCATTTGTGTTATTTTAATTATTATATGATTTTTATTGTTTTGCACACTATTTTTGGATGACTATTACTTAGTTAGATATTTACTATTACTTTTATTCAAGTTCATACGACAATATTTGTTGTTACATGATTTACTCTCATCATATTTATAAAGGGACAAGAGAGCCTCAAAGATCTCCCAGCGTTCCTCTCTCAGCTGTTTGAAACCCAGTTGTAGGTTGAGAAAGAGATAATGACAAATACAGACGAAAATGCATCACGTATGTAGATTCCACGGATGAGCGAATTCTCCGAGTAACTTGTTGGGTATAAGGGGAGGGGTATGGGGAGGGGCAGATGGTGCCCCGCGGCTCCCCCACGGGGGAATGGCTAATACAATCAAGGGGGGGGGGGGGGTTCCCGCCATCTCCAACACTATGCCAATGTACATAATAATTGGAACTGAGGAGTTAACCAACAGCTGAGGGAAGTTGACCGTGGATGTGACTAGAAGACAACACAGCAGTAGAGCCAACTTCGTAATTTATAGAAAAAGATTAAAATAGATTATAAAGAAATGTATCAATACCTCAGTCAAAAATTAATAACAAAAAAAGTATATAGAAATAGATAAAATCTAACCGAATTATTTTCAAAAAATCCATGTTTGAGTAATAATGAAAAATTGTATTCATAGTAAATAAATATTTATACATTTAATAATTTTAAGTATATATTGCAAATGGGTGATGCTCAAACTATGGGAAATTTCATTTCATCGCCTATTCAGTGAAAACCAGCTCTTTTGACCTCTTTTTTTGGATATATTTTTTTTTTCTTTTTTCATTTATTGATATTTACAACTGTACAGAATAATATACAACAAGTAAATGTGTTGATAGTGAATACAATGGCATGTAAATAACTTGTGAAGAACTACTCACTAGTAGCACTTCAATAAAATCTACACTAAAAGGTCTCTAGGCCATCTTCTTTTCAGACGCCTTGGAGGATTATCAGGGATGGAGGAGGAAGCAAGTTGGGAGACTAACGGATTGGAGTGGTTATGGAGCTTACTATGGAAGGATAGGTATCTGGTTTGGGCTAATTCAGCAACATATGGGACATTAAGGTCTTTATGGATAAGCTTATTGGTGACAAAGTAAGGGGATTTAGGATTTTTCGAAGGGTTTTTTGATTGTAAGGATTGGATACGAGATGAATTGGATGGTTTAGTAGAGCCCCAAAGCTCAACTCCGTACGTCCAAATAGGTCTAATAACAGTCATGTAAATAAGTCTTTTGTATTGAATTGGGAGGTTTGATCGTTTGTCTAGTAAATGTTGAAGTAGTCTGTAACGACGGGCATTTTTTGGATATAAAATTTTTCTGTGAACTGACCTGTTACTTTAAAAATGAAAATTATAACGATTGATTTTTATTTCATTTGTCATTCCCATGGTTGTCACCAATGACGATTTTCTTTCAAACCAGATGCTTTGGTTGATAGTATTCAATTTTTTCCAAAAATTTGTTGACTTAGTTGTATTGAAGGAGTATGAATATAACACGCTGTTGGTGTTTGGTCTAAAGGATACATCAATAAAAAGTTTTTGAAAATTGTCACTCGGTAACGACGTCATTCAGTGGGCCAATGAATAACCGATTCAGACATCCATCAAGTGGGGATTTAGTGTTTCAAAGAGTTAATTTAAATAATGGTAACACCTTTCAGTGAATTTTTGGATATTCTTTCTACCTTCTACCAGTTTGTCAGCGCAAGCCGCCCTGTTCTATCATCGGAAAGCTAAGTTTATGTTTATTAACCCCATCCCAATGGTCTCAGTTTTAACGCTTTTCCGTGTGAATTTAAAACTTTAAAATAGTTTCAAGTTTTCCCCCTTCTTCGCCTCTTAAAAGTGATGACATTTGCAGTTTGTTACATCAAATATTTTTTAAAAAAGAAATTTGTTGATGTCGTTTCGTCATTACCAAGGCCAATTATTTATTCGTGTCAATAAATAATATCCACACTGATGACAAATTTAGGGGTGGCAAGTTTTCCTCTCATTTTATCTAATTTAGGTATTATTATTAGTAAATAATAATTGACACAATTTAAGTAGTAAAATAACTAAACAAGAAGTCATTGTAGTAAAAATGAAATTTTCGATAAAAGTTTATAAATTTTAATTTTTTTTTTTTTTTGTAGAGGGCTTTATAATAAAGGTGGCGTATGTATAAATAATTTATAATCCTACAGGATTACCATTGAAGGACAAAGAAAAAAAAACAACTGAATGAAATATAAAATATTACTTAAATGTTACATTATAGCGAACTCTCAAGTGCTTTACAAACTGCCAAACCTATGATGGATATCTAAATTCATAACCTCTTATCGCTATGTCAAACTCCATCTAAAGAACCAACGATCTCAAAAAACTAAAAATAACTACGAGTAGTGTTATCAAGGAAAAACGATAATTGATTCTGTTTTGAATTTTCTAGACTTTCCAGACTTGCTTCGTTCATTCTTGGTTAAAAATTCTTAAGCCATCCTCAGTAGTTTGCTATTTAAAATAATTCATTGTATTGACAATGAAAATAAAAAAAAAACTATGAAAAAATAGAAAAGAGAACACTACTAAAGTATAAAAGGCTGTCAAATTGACTTCGGCTGGGTGTGACGTCACAGGAAATTAAATATTGAACAGATAGACAGAACACATTCATTCCGTCATTTTTTTTTTTTACCATTGATACAAAAAATCATTACGTAACAAAATATCCTCAGATGACCTTCAAATATTTTTAAAAATTGATTTCACAGATTTAATTATTTTATAATTATATTTTAATAATAATTAAGTTTAAGTTGTATCCAAAATACAACATGCATTTTTCTGGTTTTAAAATTAAATTTCTCAATAAAAGAAAAACTTGATCATACCATTCTAAAGCTGGCTAAATTTATAATTTTTTTGTAATTTTTATACTAATTTTCATTAGGCGATTAACATAATGTTTTATTTACCCAAGTACCTGATTTGTACGACAAATGAAAACACCATGTTTTTCCTCTTTTGAAATCGAATTTCTTTATTCAATCGAAACGGGACCTATTATTGGATAATATTATTCAAAAGCTGGTCAAATCTGCTATTTTTGTAAAGTTAGCAGTTTTATGGAGTGCTTTTTTTTTTTTTAATTTTTTTTTTTTTAATTTTATTATTTATTTATTTTTTTAATTTTTAATAACGGTAAGCGTTGACGTATTATAAGAAACTGAAAATCAAGCTGTTCTATAGGTCCCAAATTTGTAAAATTGAAGGTTATAAGTGCTTTGTTCTTACAGGAAAATTAATACTTAATCCGAAAATGTGGTCAAAAGTTAAACAAATTTTAGAGGTTTTACAGCTTGTATGGCAAAACGTGTGTCTTCCTCAAAAAGATGTTTGAATTTTCATAAATGTGTAACGGATTGAAATAAAAAGGTGCGGTCAGCAGCATTTTTCTTAAATAATGAAGTTTCAAACTTAGAGGGATTCAACCTGTATATTTGAATATATATGTATATATATATATATATATATATATATATATATATATATATATATATATATATATATATATATATATTTCATGTAAAAAATGATACTATAAATAAATTTATAATTTATATTTTTATTCATGGTCTAAAAGAGCAGTACATATCTAAAATATTTATTACAATCTAGATTTATGGTAAATAATATATCAACTAAATTAAAAGTCCCGAAACGTATCAATTGTCATTCTGACTAGAATCCATTACGTTACTTGTGAACAGTTATTTCTCACAGCTACTATCAATTGACCATCAAAATATATCATTGGATTGGTCTTACTGTACACTACTTTATTTAATTTATTAACAAATATTTATAATTATAAATATCCGTCTTTATAACTACGAATATTTATAAATATAGCATAATAAATAACTTAATTCTACAAACATTACAGTCATAGTACGAGGATCATACAAAAACTAAGAAAGAACATTAAACAATTTTTTTACAGATTTTTATATGACCTTTTTTCTGAATAAATTTAATTTCGAACAGTTTTAATACTGAAAGCATCTTTTATTTAAACTAAAACATTGCATAATAATAACAGATTATTTTATAATTCTAATTACTATAGTAAATCGATTTCTTTTTTAAATTTACATTTGAATCCATTAAAATTATAAATATATTCAAAGTCACAAGAATGCGGGTTGGATTCAACGAAATTCTCTGTTAGAGAAGCATGCTCAAATACCAAAGCAAGGGCCTGCTTGTTAACCAACCATCGCTCTATATAATCAAGCAGAACAAAAGTCAGTGTAAATGAAATCTTTTTTTCATTCAAAATTATTTTATGCGGCTAAAAAATATTTTTTTTATTTTATTCCAGAAAATGAAACGTATAAGGAAAATGTAAAACAAATAATAAGTAATCAAGTTATATTAAAAATAATATTTATCATTCCATTATAAATAATTAATGTTATTGTTATTTATTTTCATGTTTAATCACATATTCAGAATGAGAAACTTTAGGTTAAGCAAGGAGCTGAGCAGGCGATAAAACAGTATGTTTTATTTTTCTTATTTTTTTTTTAAATTCAATACCTTTTCTTGTTGTCGTATATTTTTTATTATTATTCTTCAAACCTTGCTGAAGGCTTACAGTGTAGACAAAAACTCGGCTCAATAACTTAAAATGTATATTTAAATTGTGTTTTATATTTTAATAGTTTAATTCCATGACTGCATACCCAATGACTGTGTATTCTTCAGTACGTTAGTGACTGACTTAACGTAATGAAGAATTCAACTGTTCACACGAATTACAGAACATAGTTATTACTTATTTACTTACCCTATTTCTGATTATAATAATATATTATATTGCACTTAATTTGGAAATAAAATAGAAAAAAAAAATCACCAAAATGAAAAACAAAACAGCTGATCATTTAATTTCAGAACACCGGCTAATATTCCGGTGACCGTATGTTCTGTTACTTTAGATGTACAACAAGGCACAATGAAAAAAAAAAAGTTTGAGAATCTGAGAATCACTGATACAGAAAATGTGGTAAATATATATAAATATAAAATTGTAAAAATTTCATTCTGATATCTCATCTCGAGGTCACACAAATCGATTTCTGTAGTCAAAATTTTTCTTTAAACTTTTATATTCTAATGGTTAGCATTCCTTCACTTCGGATTATTTAATTTTTATTGGAAATTTATTTACTAGTATATAAGCGTAGCAGTGGAAAAATATTTCTTTGCAATTAATAAAACATAGAAATTAAAAATTTAGGCTTTTTTTTTTCTAACCTTAAACTTTCAACGATGTGTGCCACCTCAGGAATGTCATTTTTTATTCTCAAATTTTCACACGATTAATTTTACTCCATTTCGCCTTAATTATATAAATGGTCAAGGTTATACAAATTATCAAACTTTTTTTGGCCGTTTTCGCTCCACCCAAATAAACAAAATATCATTTGAGGTGTTTCATATGCTTGATGATTTAGAAAGTATTACTTGTGTTATATTACTATTAAAAATATATATATATAATAAATTTATTCAATTCTCCTCGATAACATGGATTTAATGAAGCATTAAATAAAAACATATTTGAAAAGATGAGGTTGAGCTGGTAAATATTTATTGGGGGTGTAGGAGCTGTCACTCAGAGTGACCCGCTGATATTGGCTAGTGTTGGCCATGTCACTGACAAGCTGTCGTTCCTTTAGAATCCTCCAATCCTCCAATTTTAACACATCTCCATCATCGTGGATGAACTGATGAAGGAATCTATTATCCACTCTCCGGATGGGTTAAGGAAATTAATTTAGCAAGATCTGAATAAGGTACAGCAAGGGGATTGCAGATAATTGTACACTTCAGGAGATAATTCAAGCGATCTAAGGGTTTAGGAGTGGAATCCCATTATGAGTGGGAGATTGATGGATAAGAATGTATTAGGCAATGGGGGTGGAATGGAACGGTTCCAGGATACTAAGATAATGAAGTGAATGTATCGATCATACTTAAGTGGATTTTAGCAAATATAGTACACAAGTTCTATAAGTGTTATATTAAAACGAATTTAATTTCATTGTATAAAAATAAACTTGTCGTCATTTATTGTAAATTTATTATCAGTTCTCTTATTACAAGTATTATTACTATTGTTATCTCTTATTCTCGGCTTTCACCGAAAAAATAGACCGAAATAAAGGTTTAGGCACGGAATAGATTTTTTTAATGTTTAAAAATGTTCTGATTATACTGGCTGTTCCTAGAAGGACTACCTTCTGTGATTCTAGTGTGATAGTGTGTTCGGTCAAAATAACTTGGTCCCAGTATAGTTTTATATGTTTTTTTTTGTTTTTTTCAATTATTGACATTGAGTTAAACCAACGGTCAAAGGGTACTTCCGATTTTTTCAAAATCCGTATTTATAGGCAAAAGTTTGGTGCACTATTTTGGGAAAGCTGTAATATTGAAATAATATTATTATTAACCCGTATTATGAAAAATGCATGGATCATGCATAGTTATCAAATACACGTCTCTTTCATAGAGCTATGGAGAGAAACCAATAAAAAAAAAATATCAGTTCTCTAATATATCTTAGAGAAAGTGGCTGAGTCATCTATAACGTAAACTCGTTAATTTTCCTAATAAACACTACTTATTCTAAAACATCATCCTGGAAACATATTGTAAAATGACAATTAAAGTTTATAAGACATGTTTTTGATTGATCATGACCTAATTTTTAATTTAAATTCCATTAATTTTGTAAAGAACTCTTGCATTAATATTTTAATTTAATGCTCTAAAGGCAGTTGCAGCTATCGCTATATGAATCACCATAAGAAGTTAAGTAGATTGGTCATTATTTTATATAACCAGTTATTTAAGTGTCCTTATAAATATATTGGGAGGCGCGGTAGCTCAGTGGGTAAGGCACCTGACTACCATGCTCCCGGGCCCGAGTTCGAGCCCGACTGAAGGCTGAAAATTTATTTTCTGTTATTTCGGCCGTGGATCGAATTCAAGGTTGGGAGACCCTCCTGGGGCACACCCAGCCTCCTAAAAAAGTGGGTACCCTTAATTGGGGGGAAAACCTGGCGGTTGAGCGTGAATTCTGGCCAAATCACCTCCTTTCACAACCGTTGGCTCAGAAACAGTACACCCTACCTAAGTACTGAACCCGAGACCCTTCATGGGTTGTAAGTGATACAGGTTTTTTTTTTTTATAAATATATTAACAAAGCATAATTTTCGTAACTTCAGAATTTGTTTATTATAAAAATATGGACCGTAGCTTACGATAATAAAGAGAAAGTGAGATTTGTCTAAATTGATAATTAAACTATTGGCAGAAAAATATAAATAATGCTAAGTTATAAAAATGATTTTAAACAGTTTTTCTATATCTAATTGCAATGAAATGAAATGAAGTAGCCTTTTATTTATGCTAAAATTTGTACATAATTCAAAATAGATAAATATTCATTATATAAATAGTAAAAATAAAATAAAATAATGAATTAACTTTTGTTCAATATTTATTTATAATATACATTCTTATAAATTCTTATGTATATTTTCTTTCATTTTCTCATTATTTCATGCAGAGTCCTTCTCTTTAGAGAGCAATTAGAATTACAATATTAATGATAATTACAATGAAGCAATAATTAGTTATTTTGAAGTATTTTATAAAAATTTTCGCAGTTATATGCCACGATTACATTCATCAGACCTCCATCATGAAACAGACTAATATACGTATTTATAAGGTTACTGTTTTGTTTTGTTTTTTCCAATCACAACACTTGTTACTAGATAACTAAATAAATCTTTTAATAAAATGAAATAATTGAGAGATATAAACCTGGAATGCATATTTCTAAATAAAAAAGAATACTTGTTATGAATTTTTGAATTGTTTCACTTTCATTCTGGATATGCGGAATATATTGCTTCCTTTATTTCTATCCTTTAATTTAACTATTAATAGCGATTTATATATTTAAAAAAAAACATTCATTCTGTTTGAAAATACATAAAACTAAGAATTCTAAAGCAATGGGAATATGACCGTAAGAGAAGTTAGCTGGAATTGCTTCTACGGTTTCAGAGTTTCCCTTTTGTTCACGAGGCTTTTGTACAGTGGCAAGTTTGTATTCCAAACAAAGAAATAACTTCTAAGCCAGAAATTTCCTGTATCACCTTCCTGTATACTATGAGCCATATTACAAATTATTCATTACATTAATTTTATATTTTTTTATTTAAAATTATTTAAAGAAACTGACTATATATTGGGATGCAAAATTCTGCTGAATACATAGAATGTTATGTATTAGGAAAATTGAGATTACTTTAAAATTTTCTCGCTGAAGATGATCCTGTCGTTTTGTCATATAATTTATTTCAACTATTTAAAAATATATGTAAAATAAAATCCTATAAAAATTAATTAATATAAAAAATAAATAAAATGACTCACCCTGCCTTGCGTACGGCGCCAGTACAGTTGAAAGATGCGGCGGCAGTTCCAGTCTGCTTGGCCCTGTAAGGCGAGTTGTGCACTGATTCTCCATCATCGTCGTCAGAGACGGCCGTAGTCAGGGACATACGGTCGTCATCTGACATCTGCAACAAAAAAATAAATAAATTTTTTAAAATAAATTTATTTAATATCAATATATGAAATGAAATGAAAATAGCCTTTTATTTATGCAAAATAAATTGTATACAAATTCAACAATAAATATTCAGAATATGAACAGGAAAAAATATATAAAATCAAAATATTGAGTTTTTGTTTAGAATATTTGTTCTATAAATATAAATCATATACATTTTTTTTCTTCCTTTTTTTACATGCATAGGCCTTCCCTTTCGGGAGTAATAGTCAGCACTTCCCGGGGTGACTGGCCCTATTGGGATGTGAGTTCGTTCCACTTCTTCTTCCAAACGTCTCTGTCCCTAGCAGCTCTCCACCAGAGGGGTCCTGCCAGCAGTTTAAACGTGTCGCTTAACCTTTTCTTTGGGCGCCCTTTTCCTCTTTTTAGGTCATATGGAGTCCATTCAGTGACAATTTTCAACCATCTATTTTCTTCACACCGAAGAATTTGCCCAGCTCACTTCCATTTGCTCAGTCTTACCCGCCTCAGTGTGTCTGTGAGCCCTGTTTCTTTCTTGATCTGGATAGTTCTCACCCTGTCGCTTTTCCTCACCTTCATAATTGACCTTTCGATGTTGTTCTGCCACACCTGGATCTTCCTCTCTTGAGCTTTTGTCAGAGACCACGTTTGGCATCCATAGTAACCGCTGGGCTTATGCAACTGTCAAAGACCTGTCTTTTTAGCTCCATACTTACTTTGCCTTTCATAATATGTTTGAGGGACCAAAACTTGTTCCAACCTAATGCCATTCTCCTTTGGATTTCTTTTGCTCCTCTATCTGCAAAGGATACCATCTGACCCAGATAGATAAACTCCTCTACATATTCCAAACTGTAGTTGTCTATTTGGCATTCTTCTTTTTCTCTATTCGTCATCAGTTTCGTCTTTTTGTAGTTAGGGTAAAGACCAATTTCTTCACATAATTGTAGAAGATGCTTGAGCATTTCCCGCAATTCTCGCATACCTTTGGCAAGCATTATCAATATATAATGATTTTTTAAAATTATTTTTTTAATTGAATAAATTAAAAAAATAATTACCTCTTCCAAGAGCAACATTTATAAATAAGTATAGTAAAGTAGGGACTACTAAATAGGACATCCCACCTTTCTGTTGAAAAAAAACTTCTCATATACAGAACCATCATTAAACATACTTGGACTTGAATTGTGACGGAAAGCAATATTTACAAAAAATAATATTAAAAAAAAATATATATATTGCAATACAAGCAAATTTTTATGTGAGCTTGAATATAGGCCTTCCTTAAGGAAGAACCGACTAGATTTTCCAGGTTACCGCCTTATAAGAAGCCGAGTTCACAATCTGTATTCGCTTCTACTTTTCCCCTTTATACCCAAGTATATCAAATATAAATCTGTTTCTATGAATCACATAGATATTTGTTATGTGACCTCTAAATGAAATTAGGAGATAAAAATATGTCTTCATTTCAAGTTTGGGACTCTCGGTCGTATTAAATTTTCAGGCTTCATTGATTTTTCAAAATTACTTACCGAATCTTTAAAGCAGGTTTAAAGTTTGGAAAATCATACTAAAAAGTGAAAAGTAACAACACATTACTTTCAAACTACGCTATGACAAATACCCATCGTTAAACAGCAGAGCGTCGATTATCCGAAATAATGTTGTCAGGGGGTGGTTCGTTATAGTATTTATTTCGTTTTCACTTTATGCTGCTAGTTGCACTACGTTGGAGACTTTTTGCCAGCCGGCAAAAAACCGACCGATATTTTGCCGGTTCTAGGTGCTTGCACACTTACCGGTTTTTTTACCGGTCAAACAATTAGTAGAATTATAATTTTATTCTTGACTTTTCGTCCTAAAACTTTTAACAATTTCTTATTAACAAATTGATATTGTTTCATTAGATTCAGTAACTCAAACAAGTAGTAGCTTTTGTAATTATAGTGCATAAAACAGTAATTATAATGCAGTGGCAGGCGTTGGCAACTCACCGGCATTTTGTCGGCCGTCCAAAGGTCGGCGTGTGTGCAAGGTTACTATTTGACATGTCGTTCACTATTGAAATTTATACGACAGGAAAACCGGCCGTCCAAAACCGGTGTGTGTGCAACTAGCCTAAGTGTGTGGTTCCATTTTGTCTTTTAATAAAAGTACCACTCATTTTCTTTTTGTCGAAGTGCTGTAATTAAAAAACAAAAGAGAACACAAATGCGATGTATACCTCACAAAGACCGATTTCAAATTGAAGATGAGCTATTTATAACCATCCAAATGAATGGGAAGGGATTTAGAGTCTGTAGATGTTAAGGTCTTGTATTTCAAACAAAGCCGTTACAATAAGCGATTTTCCCTTTCATTGTTTCTTTCTTGCGACCACACAAATGTTTAAATCCTAGAGCCGGAAGAGCGATATTTTTTTAAAAACCTACTCACAGTTGATGGAGCACAACCTACTTTATTACTAATATAGCGTCAATAAAAATTCTCTTCACTTAAAGCGAGAATTATTGTTTTGTTTTTTTCACTGCTAGGTCACTGTAATGTCGACTCATTTAATTTATTTTCAAACTAAACTTTGGATTATCATTAGTATACAATAGAATGCCTCTAAAATAAGAGATAAGAGCTCAAAGTGCAATTCGACAAGATCTAATGAGTAAATAAACAGTATAAATATTATTTGAATTTTAAAAAGTGTTACGTTTATTTTTCACACTACTGTATACAAACTACAATGATTTTAATCACAAACATGACGACTTATTAAACGATCTACATGGGACGTGAGTAATAGAACACTGCATATAAAAACCTACACATAGCCACTGTACTGGATCGCATCAAAACAAAATACAGAATATTTCACTACAAATTATATGACCATTTAAACAGACTCATACAAAAAACATGGCTATAACAACGTACCGAACGATAAAAAGAAGCCGGATGATTACCTCCTCCTTAAGGAAAAACAATCTGAAGTAATGTCAGGAGGAGTTACCGATGGGCAATGGGCTCCCTCATGCTTCACATGCATTATTTATTTATTTATTTTTCAGTACGTTTTGTGGTGAGACAGGAATGAATTAAACAATAAAGTTACAAAAAAAAAATTATAATAATAAATAAAATATTGATATCCTTGCCTGCGTTATTCCGTATTTTCTGGAGCACTAAAACATTATCTTTTATCGCACTAGCTGCATCTTTCTCAAATCCCATCGTTATAATATTTATAGCAGAAGAAATTAAGGGAAGATTGAATTGAGATGGATTTAATTTAGTATTGGCAGCAACGGGTAACTTTTTTTATTGATTCATATGATCCAAGATCCATCACACAGTACCCTACTTGGAAAGGAGACCGCATGAAAGGATACATGAGGAACAACAAAGTTAAGTTGATATAGTAAGTGGTGAGGAACAAGTGGTAGGAAAGGGCGGAGGAAATGTTGATGGTAGCCATGAGAGAAGCGTCAACAATGAAAGGAAGTATATTAGAGTAGGAGCCATTAAGAGCCTTCTGGGCAGGCTGGTGTTTGGTTCCTCCGAGGCTCTTCATTTCCGGTTCATCTTCTCTCCCTCCTCCCTCCTCCCTCCTCTCTCTTTCCATCTCTCCTTCTCCCCACCCCTCGCTCCTCGGGTATTATAATTGCGGGGCACGACTCGTCGAAAACGGCTAGTGACCGTAGAAAACAAATGACACCGGCCTTGTCAGCGCTTTAGCTTGGCTCATCCCCTTTATAAAAGATATATTTAAAAAAAATAAATAAAGTTTATGGTTTCGCAACTAAATGTAGTCATTCATTTTTTTAAATATTAATCTGCTTAAAATGCTTTATTTAAAAAGTTTTACATATAAGCTTAACATCGATGTAATTAAATTTAACATGAAATTTGGCATATGTCCATATGGATTTAAGTAAGTGCATTTATTTAGTCAGAGTTTTAATGACTGTTTATGAAGTACTGGATACAAGAGTTTTAGTCTCTAGTTTAGACTGAGATGTTTTTGTTTTAAATGTCACTCTTCTTTCGAATGTAAGTCCTAAATTGTGATTTCGTTTGTCTATATCAAGAGTTGATTGTCGATGAAGACAGCTGGACAAGATCATGCCTGAGTGTAAAGATGATGTGCTGTGATTTGGTAGTGTTGTTAAGTGGTGTTAAAGAGTTAATGATGCAATGGTGGGGGTCTTTGTGTCTAGTTAATATTGCTGTAACATCAGCGTATGTTGCTATTAATGTATCAGGGCTAATAGCTCATACTATATAAAACTATACACAGCATACTATACTGAGCATATTTTAAGAATGAATTAAAGTGTTTTCCAAAATGAAGTCTGACTTATTGTATGAGGGAATGAAATCCATAGGATGAGTGGGTTTGGAATCATATATTAAATATTGGAGATCAGTGAGATAAGCGATTAGGGAAGAATTAAATAATTCTGAAGAGTTCAAATACACAATTAAGGGGTCTTGAAAAGTATTGTTAGTTAGATGGGAAATGTTGTTTTTTAGGGCTTAACGTCATTTTCTACTTCAACTAGGGCTGGAAGGATATGTCATCCTACAGGTTACCAAACTATTTTAGCCAAATCAAAAAGATCAAGATTCATTCCAAGGGTCTGCCATAAAATAAATTTGAATTCTTAATACCGTATTTACAGGTCCAGGAAGGTTTGGCAATAATAAAATCTACTGATTTTCAATTAATTTGTTATTAAAAAAGCGGGATGTTATCCCCAATATGGGGATAAAAGTAAGGTTTGAAAATTGACCGATAGGTGGCGTGCACCAATTGAGGGGTTACAAAGGTACTGTGTTATATAGAGCTTGAATTTGAAAACGAAATTAAATTATATTCAGTTAAACTATTTAAAAATGTTAAAATGTGTGGTTCAGTACATGGATCCCGGTGAAGTTTGATAATGGACCGAAACGTGGTTAGCACCATTCCGCAGTGTAGTTTACAATAGTGTAACTGCTGGACCAATCTGTACCAGATTGAAACTACATCATGTTAATATTTCTAAGAAGATTCAGCAATAAAAAAAGTCATAACAATACAAATTTAGATGTACGATGTAGAGTGACAGAAACTAGGTTTGCGTGTCATATAATTGTATAGTTAGAAATAAACATCCAACAAGATGATATCAATAAAATTATTTCTGCTGAGTAAAAATTAATTCTTGATCATAATGTCGATCAATTGCTTTTCGATATTGTGTGTAAAAATATGATTTACGGGCCTTTAGTAGGAAGCACTGATAATGCAGTCTGTTATCCGCTAGAGTTGCTTAATAGTCTCTGTCCATCTGGATTACCAATTTATAAATTAAAATTAAAAATTGGCCCAATCTGTGTAATGGTACCAGGTTAGAAATGATTTCTCTGCGTGAAAATATCATTGAAGAAATAATGCTATATTTAATTAAATAATACTATTTAATTAAACAATAATGGAATTAGATAAGATATACAGAGAGTGGTGAGTTATAAGGTAGTATAGAAGGAGGACACGATGGCAACGAACACGAACTTTATAAATGAGGAGAGTTCATTATGTGGGGAGTGAATGGGCTGTATTCACGGTAGGGCTCGCATTGAGGGCAGTCCCATTGTTGTCTCCGCCCGATATATCCACCTCTTTTTCTAGCCGAGGCATTACCGTCTATAGGCCCTTCTTCGGGGCCCTATTAATGCTCTACCATTTGATTCCTCCTCTTCTAGGGTCCTGTTTGTCAAGAGCAGCAGCTTCATGTCATGTCCAATCATTGTGCAACTTACAAAAAAAATAATCAAGCATAAATTTTTTATATTAGCTCGTATGAATCGACCTCTACAGAAATATGTACCTTACCCGATACGTAATTACTTTGCCCTTATAAAGAACGTTACAATCATATTATTAAATCGGGTGTATTAAAAAAAAAAAAAAAAATCACCGTATTTAAACAAATATTTGTATTTTTATTTCATTGATATAAATACAATTAATGCTCAATGTATAGTCCATTGTTATCTACCGTCATTACCCATCTGCTAGACAATTGCTCGATGCCACGCTGATACCATTCCTTGGGATGGCTGTCAAAGAACTCTTGGACAGCATTTTTAACTTCCGCAAAATTATTATATATAGCCTCTTTGAATTTTTTTTCCAGTAATGTCTTAAAATTACGAAAATTTCGTAGGACACTGTCATGTTTCTTCTTTGAAATAAATAACTGAACTGAGGCTTTTTTTTTTTTTAATAAGTCCAGTGTCAGAAACAAGCTTAGAGAATGCTCTGTAGGGATTATTAAGTATTGGTAAATAATAAATATCTTTAAGATATTTATAGACTTGAACTCTAGAATGATAAAACGGCTTTTTTGATACACCCTATTAATGTATGTTTTATTTATTCACCGATAAAAATCTTGTATTGAAGTACGCAATTGATCATTTTTTCTTCAATAGACGCTTCAGCTAATTGTACAGACTATTAAATAGGACATCCCGACTCTCCATTGAAAACAAAATTCTCATACACAAAAGCCATGACTAATACTATTTGGACATAAGGACTTGAACTGTGGGGGACAGCAAAACAATAAAATATCAAACGCAATCAATCCTTCCAATCTAAAGTCCTTCGTACTACCGTAAATGATCCATATTATTTCTCCAACAAAACCCTTCATAATGATCTCAATATACCTTTTGTCCTTGACCTCATACCGCTTAAATTTTCAAAATTCCATCAAAACCTTTTCAACCATCACAACCCCGTTCATTACCCAGTTCCACGCATCCTTATAACCCACCGGAATGTATTGTAGATATTTATTATTATAGTTATGACAATGACCAGCTTCTCGACGCAAGTCCTGTGCTACAGTGCCACAGCGCTCTCTCTAAGCCTCCACTGGATTATACTAGTGACGCAGTTGAGAAAACAGCGCTAGGAACTCTCACAGCCTGGCTTGCCCTGCAAATTGCAGGCAGGCTTGGATCAAGGTGTTCCTCGGAATCTTTGTAAATTTTTAATGTATTTATGATTATTTATTTCTTGTATATTTTATTTTGTATTTCTTGTATATTTTATTTTTATTGCGTGTATATATTATTTTATATTTCTTGTACATTTTTTTTTTAATTTCTTGTATATTTTTTTATTTTTATTTCTTATGTATTTAGTGGCTATTTTTTTTAAATTTTATTACTTTAGTTAAGAATATCATTGTACATATTGGATTCATTGCCTTTAATATTCCTCATTGGCCTGAAGTAAAGTAGCTTGTAATTATTCAAAAGAAAGAAAAGAAAAAAAAATCTTCAGTGATATTACATAATATCATTATGATAAAAACCTAATTTAACATCCAATTTATATGTTTAATGTATGAGTTGGTAATTAGCATTGACAGAGACTATTAAAAAACTGTTACAGATATTGGACAGCATTATCAGTGCATAGAACTGAATGCCCACGGCCTTATTTTTAACTCAACATCAAAAATCCGAATTAACATTTTTTTTTTTTTTGACATAAATAATTTTATTGGTTTCATCGAGTTTGATTTTAATTCCTAACCATAAAAGTACGGGGCGAATCTCGTATCTGTCACTCAACATTGTACATTTAAATTTATATTATTACTAACACTCCCGAGATCTATAAAGATGATATAGTTAAAATTTGGGACAGTTGGGTTCAGCAGTTGTAAGATTGTAAACTTAATTGTGGAATGGTGCTAACCAAAATATTAGTTGATTTACAAACTTCACTTGGATCTAAATGTCCAGATATTTAAATTTTTTAAAATATTATTATTGAATTTAAGTAAATTTCATTATCAATGTCAAGCTCTATATAACGCTGTAGTTTTGTAACATCTCCTGTAGAATGGCGCTCGCTACCTATTGGTAAATTTTCAAACTTCTTTGTTATCCAAATATTATCGCTTTTTGATATTGGTATATATTCAAATAATATGTGTAATGAAAATTTCTCACATAAGGGGGGGGTGAAAATAAAAATATATAAACATTTAAAACACAATATATAAACACTAAATAATATGACAAGTAATATTGTTAATTCGTATTACACTTTTTTACATAAAGTGGGAGGAAATATAGCAATAAAAATATAAGACACTAAACAGTAGAATCCAACTTAAAATTATAGTAATGAAAGTTTTTGGGTGTAGTTATAGGAAAGAGATATCGATAAATGTGAACCTCGAAGTAAATCATCAGAATGGATCTGAAAGAGTAATGCGGGTTTGACTGATTTGGTGGAGCAGTTGTTGTCTTTAACTAAATTAACTAAAACGATAAAATAAACAGGAATATCATTGTAATTTTTACATACATTATCAAAACTCAAAGAATCGAGTTTTGATTTGGCAAAATTTTTATTTGATAGAAATAAATTTATCGATTTCATCTAGTTGGATTTTAATTTCTAATGATATATTTACCTAGCTACATTTTTATATACTTTTTAATAACTTAACTTAATGGAATATAAGTAAATTTTATATTTAATTTCAAGCTTTATATTGGGTTGTTTCACATGAAATGTCCGATTTTATAATATTTGAAATACATAGAGGATTTTGCGAGTCTCTGTTGTTTACTTCCAAAGTTCACATATCATAATCAAGCAGTTACTAATCCTCTACTTTTCTTTTATAAACATTAGCTTTCCAATCAATTACACACTGTTTACACACCTTCAAATATGAATATGGAAACACGCGATTTTCGTATAATATTTTTTTATGAGTTTAAACTAGGTCGTTCGGCAGCTGAGGCTGCTAGAAACATCTGTAAGGCGTTTGGGGAAGGGAGTGTAAATGAACGAACCATTCGCCAAATGCCAAAACCAAATTTGCACCCGAAAAAATTGATGGTTACAGTATGGTGGTCCATGGCTGGAATCATACATTATTCCATTTTGCCTAGAGGTGAGACCATTACCTCTACAACCTACTGCAATGAAATTGGCCAAATGCACGAAAAATTATTATATATTTATATTATTATATTATTATTATTATATTATATACGAAAAAACAACCTGGATTGGTAAATCGGAAGGGCCCTATACTCCTACACGACAACGCTAGACCCCACGTTTCAAAATTTACCATGCATAAATTGAAAGAGCTGGGGTACGAAGTTCTTCCGAACCCACCATATTCTTCCGACTTGTCTCCAACAGATTATCACCTTTTCAGGAATTTAGACAACTTCTGCAGAGGAAAAATTTTTGCAAATGATGATGAAATCAAAAGAGCGTTTTCAGATTTTGTTTCACTTTAAAGCTTAGAGTTTTTCAAATCCGGGATAAAAAAAGTTGTTGTCACGTTGGAAAAATGTGTAGAAAAAGAAGGTAAATACTTCGAATAAAATTATATTGTTTTCATATTGTATTTTTACTAAAATCCCTTTACCTTGAAAACGGACATTTCATGTGAAACAACCCAATATAACAACGTACATTTGTAACCTTTATTGTGGAATGGTCCTCGATACCTATATCGGTCAATTTTTAAACATCTCTGTTATCCACATATCATCGCTTTTTAAATAACAAATTAATTTAAAATCAGTAGATTTTATTATTGCCAAACCTTCTTAGAACTATAGAGGCGATTAGGTTAAAATTTGGCACAGATTGGTTCAGTAGTTTTCGTGGTTAGTGATCACAAAATAAAAATAGCTTGTACTTTTATATAATAGTAAAGATATAGATAATTAAGATAAACTGTATTGTTGCGTTATTAAACACAGTTATGGAAAAAAGAAAAAAAAAAATATCTTGAAGTACACTTAAGTCATGAAGAAGACAGATATAAGTTAAAATAAGCTATTGCCTCTTTGAAACTGGACTGAGTTGCAACAGGAGAGCTACTTAGAGCGGAGGATGATAAAATATAAAAAATAAGAGAGGAGAGAACTCTTCCTAAAGGAGGACCTCTCCAAGGTTTGTTCTTCAGGAGGCAGAGGGCACTCGACACGCTTCAAAGGAATCTCTTCAGTCTACTCCTTCCTCCTCGTCCTGCCTGCGGGTACAAGATATATCTATATATCTATATATATATCCAAGAGTGTGATATATAGCTACTAAAATAACCCTCAACAACATTTATAGCTCATTTATAAAATCCCAACGTATATTCTCCTATTTTTTTTCTGATATATCACCGGTTTGAAAGAAGACCGTCGCAAATCAAAACTGTTAAAATTTCAAGTTATTGCATTAAATCTCACAAGGGGACTTTTGCAGTTGTAACTCGCAGATTTGAATGCCGATTTGTGTGTGGGTAGTAAGGACCTATAATAGTGCAAAACTAGAGTTATAGCCGCCAATGGGCATTAGGAGCCGGGAAAAAAAAAAAATGAAAATGAGGTTTTATTTTTTGCTCTGCTCTCAGTCAAGATAGAGAAATTATTCTTTTACGTTTGATTGCAGTTATGCTTAAGACACCACCCGGCTGTAGGGTGCTCAAAAACTCTAAAAAAATGACAAAATTCCAAGGAAATCTGCTGTAAATCAGTGGAATTCTTTTTCATGAACAACTTACCTCTAATCTCGATTTAACGCACCATGAAACCCTTATATACAAAATTTTATCAAAATCAAAAAATATTGATATTTTACCCTACAATTTCTAACGGTCATAACAACTGCTGCGTTCAACCGAGTAATAGCATCACTAAAATCCGCATACATTCTGCTTTTTATCCATGCATATAACATTGGGATTACTCCAGATTTTAGAGGACAAAAACTGATGTGAATGAAAAAATCTGAGGGCAGATATAACTTGAAATATCTCAATAAGGAGAAATCCTGTAACCTCCAGATAAAACTATGCAGTTTAACGACTTCTGGATGACCTTAAACTTTGGTTTTAATCGGTGGCGAAATGTGTGAGATTATTCACATTTTTTCAGAAATTGACAGCTCTTGCCTTCTAAAATCATACAAAATACACGGCACATCGCAGCAAGATAGGAGTTTTAGTATTTTTATATCGAATAACATACATAACTGCAATTAAACGTGAAAGAATAATTTTTCTACCTTGACTGAGAGCTGAGAAAAAAATAAAACGTGGTTTTCATATTTTATTTTTTTTCTCGGCTCCTAATGTTCATTGGCGGCTATAACTCTAGTTTTGCACTATTATAGGTCCTTACTACCCACACATAATTCGGCATTCAAATCTGTGAGTTACAACTCCAAACGTCCTCTTGTCAGTGAAATGTATAACTAATATTTGGAGAAAACTGTTGTAAGTGTAACTCTCAAAACAGCCGCTGGATAGAACATGTGGCAATCTTTCATCTTAAGAACTTATCTTTACCTCATTGATGGCAGGTGGATTTTTTTTTTTTTTTTTTTTTTTTTAGCTTAATATCTTAAAAGCATGACACCTTAAAAATCTTTTGAGTTTATACAGTCCCCTTCCAAACCGTTGGACGATATCTGTAAAACTATATCACTAAATTAGATAATGGACGGGACAGAGTTCTATATCGCTCGATACACTGAAGTTGCGATAGGATTTGAATAATGTTGTTTTGTGAAACAACGGTTCTTTAGATTAGTTGTTAGTTGCCATTGTTTTGACAAACTTTGTTCATTAACAATGAAATTTTAGGAGACGGGTATAATAACTCATCCTAATCAGCACGCGAGCTCTTGTGCTCTTTGTCCGTTTATTTACAGCTCAAATTATTAAAGAATAGTCCACAAGATAATCAAAAGGAGGCAACCCCCAATATACAGAAAGAATACAAATTATTTTAAAACTAAATATCTCTCTTTGCAGTAAAAATGATTGCAAACATCAATAAAAATATAAGAACAAGTATATACCAGAAAGTAATTATTAATCAGCAATATTACTCTAACAAAAAAAAAATTATAAATTTGGCATAATTACAAGTGCATAGGTGATTTATTTTTTATTTTTGAAATTATCTATGGTTTATCCTGTAAGGAAAAAAATCGTTTTTATTTTTAAAAAGTCATTACAATTTTACATATCAAGATCTTTAAAACCGTTTTTCAATAGTATTTATATTAATATTGAAAAACAATTATAACACAATATTTTTCTTCTTCTCGATTTTGGACGTCTATGACCGCGTGAAGTAACCGTATAAAATCATTCCCATACTTTTTTTTTTTTATTTCCAATAGTTCATCATCCGTTCACTTTGTTATTTCTTTCTACCTTCAGTCCAGATGCTAATTCTATCTCTCTATTCCTCCTCCTGAAAACCCTTCTGGTTTAGCACCATTCTTCTGAAAGTTTTTCTGTCTTGTATTACATTATATGTATATTACGTTATCCATTGGTTACCATTTTTGCACTTATGAACATGATTGAAATTTTTTTTTCTAAGCCGACAGATTATTTTATTTAATATATTTCTATTTTTTTAACATTCTAAGGTTTTTTTTTTTTGTTGTTCTTTTTTCATTCAATTTCGTTTTCCTTGTAATGTTTACTACTTTAATGGAAAAAACCTGGTTTTTGAACATGGGACTGGTAGCTGACCATGTAACAGCATGGATTACCCCCTTTCTCTAAACAATACTTCCTCACAGTTTCCTGAACTCTTCATAAATTTTATTTATTTATTTTTTTTAATTCAGTAAATATATAGTAAAAAAAGTTATTTTTAAATTATTTACATATTCATATGGTATACAAATTCTGATCGAACCATAAACACTTATTCTCTTTTTAAGTCTATTTTAATATTTTTTCATTCAAATTAAAGTATCAAATGTAGAAAAAAATCTAAGAATAAGACGATTCACTTATTTTTCTTTTCTACTATTATAGAAAGTATAAATATAATTTTATAAATAATTTTTTTTTTGAGTGGTTCATTAAAATTCAAATATAAATTAATTTTATTTTTTTTTATATCTATTAATTGAAATTTACAACTGAACATAAAAACATACATCCAGTAAATGTGATGATGACAAAAAATAATAAAATGACAATTGCTTGTGAACCAACTACCCATTGGTAGCACTTCAATAAAAGTTCTATTTGAGAAGGTCCCGAGGCCATCTTCTTTTCAGACGCCAGGGTTGTCAGGAATATAATAGGAAACAAGTTGAGAGACTAGTTGATTTGAATGGTTATGGAGTTTACTATGAAAGGATAGGTATCTGGTTTGGGCTAAATCAGCAACAAATGGAACATTGAGGTCTTTATGGATAAGTTTATTTGTGACAAAGTAGGGAGCATCAAGGATTTTTCGAAGGATTTTGGATGGCAAGGATTGGATAAGAGATAAGTTAGATGGTTTGGTAGAGCCCCAAAGCTCAATTCCATACGTCCAAATAGGTTTGATAACTGTCATGTAAATGAGTCTTTTGTAAAAAATCGGAAGTTTTAAACGTTTGTCTAGTTAAATTAATTTAAAAAAAATAAATAAAGTGATTTGGTATTTTGATGAATATATTAAAATATTTTTTTCCCGATTTTTAATATATATTTAGTGATTTGATACGTGGAAATCCGGGCTCTGGCATTGAGTTATAAGCCTATCACGTAAAGTAATTTATTTTCACCCGGTAAAAAAAAAAAGATTTGTAAATCTCCTAATATTTAAGTATAGACCGTGGGGGGAGGGGAGGAGAGGTAACTCATTAAATTGTAAAACGGAAGTAACCAAGTAAATTTGTTATGTAAATCCAATGAGGGTAGATAAATTGGCGGCTATCCCAGCTTCCCCTTCCAGATACTGATTACATTGCGATATTTCTCTCACTGCATTTAGCATACAATATCTGTATTTGAAACACTAAACATTTGAGTTAATTGATTAATTAAATATGGATTCAATCAAGAAATTTTAGGAGATAATTTACTTTAGGAAGCAGCTCGTTTGGAACAAAGAGGAATGTGGTATCTAATATTAGAACATACATAACATCTAAAGATATTTTTGACAACAAAATGTTCGATTTTAATGGATTTTTTTTTTTTTTTTTTTTAAGTTATTTATTAAAACACAACTATATATAATATAAAAATATAATAGATCAAGTAAATGTGATGATAATGATTTAAATAACATGTCACTTGTTTTTAAAACAACTACTCATTGGTAGCACTTATATAGGTTCTATTATATGAGGCCTGGAGATGCAAAAGGGGGTAAGTCCATTTTTATCATTTTTAATTTTTTTAGTTAACGTCCTCAATAAGGTGGTAAATCGTCCACCCTTCAAAGTTTGAACCCATGACGACTTCGAAACACACATACATATACATGTAATTCCCTGTAAACTGTGGGGAAGTATTGTTTCGTGAAAGGTTAATCCAGGATGTTGCATGATCAGCTACCAGTTTCATATTCAAAAACACGTTTTTCCATTACAGTACTAAACTTTACAAGGAAAACGAAATTGATAAAATAATAAATAAATAAAGTCCTTAGAATGTGAAAACAATGTAATATGCATGTATATGTACCACCTGCAGATGCGACCAGTTCCAGTCTTAACTGTTCCCAGCCCCGAATTTTATAATTCCCGAAAAACTATTATTCAATCATACCAATATAATAAGTTTTTATTACTTTTTTTTAAATATATACCTAGTTGTATGTTGATTTTTATAATATAGAGAAAACGATATATATTATACGAAAAATATTTTATATAAATATAAAAAAATCGGACTGTAGATATAAAGGTAAAAATATCGATATTTTTGATATATTGTGTAACGATATATACCCGAACAACAAGGTCTCAAACAACCCGATTCCTAGTCTCGTAAGAGTACATTGCAAATAAATGTATAAAACTTAATGATTGAAGTATTAGGGTATATTATCATTATTTATATAAACACAGAATGAAAACGATTCGTTATTCTAGTTTTGACCCTTTTCTGGTGATGCATGCATAGTTAAAAACATTTAAATTAACTGTTCTTTTGATTATTTTCATTCATTCATTCGTTCATTTATTCTCGGCGCAACAGACGCATGAAGCGGTCCTTGGCCAGCTCAACGGCTCTTCCACAGTCTTCCCTGTCAGTGGCACGCCTGATGGATATTCCTGCTTTCTTCAAATCCTCGGAGACGCTGTCCTTCCATCTTCCCTTCGGTCTTCCACGAGGCCTCACTCCATCGGGGCTTCCGTAATACAGTCTTCTGACTGTCCTCTCCTCGCTCATTCTGGTTATGTGTCCCAGCCATTTAATTCGCTGTATTCTCACATATTGGGAAACATTCATTTCATTATAAAGTACGTACAGCTCTTTGTTTTTTCTGGGTCGAAACAAACCATCCTCCTCTACAGGTCATTAGATGCGTCTCAATATCTTCCTTTCGAACCTATCATTACCTTGAGCTGATACTTTACGCAATGTCCAGGTTTCAGATGCGTATGTCAGGACGGGTCGGACGAGTGTTTTATATAGTCTGAGTTTGGTTGTGCTACTGAGCAGTTTACTTCTAAATTGATTAGATAGACTGAAATAGGATCGATTAGCTGCCATTATTCGACATTTTATTTCTTCTTCTTCATCTAGGGAGTCGTTGATCATCGATCCTAAGTATTTAAAACTTTGATTATTTTACTGGTTTAATATCGAATAAATCTGTAAATAAATTATAGTTTTAAAAAAACTAAAAACACGTTTTAATAACAAACCAAAAAAAAAAGTGAAAATAATTTTTATTTGACGAATAGTTTGTGTTGTGGCACAAGAAAGCTAGATAATCAATTATGAATTATTATAGTAGTTTGTAATACAATTAAACTGGAACTTAAGCTATTAACAAAATAATTCAATTTATAGTAAAAAAGCGCAAAAAGTTTATGTTTGTATGCCCCCCAAAAATTTTCCCCTTATTCAAATGTAGTCACATTTTTGATATTTTATTCTCATTACCAAACTGGACCATATAAAAACACAAAACCTAGTATTCCACCTTTTGCAAGGCAGACCCCTTTTTTGGGAGAAATTTGACTGGACTAAGTGAGAACATCAGAATGAAGTTGTGCAATTGTTGTATTGTCATTGGTCCTCGACATGGGTGCAAATTTTCAAATTATACAGATTACTGTATCCGTTACATACAGGTGAAGTTAATATTAGCGTATTTTTAAAAAAAAAAAAAAAAGAAAGAAAAAAAAAGAAGGAATTTACTTTCATTTATTACATTTTTTTTTTTTTTTTTGACCTCATTTAATGTTTTTGAATGATAGGACCCCTTCAAAAATTTTATTGAATTATGGTGTCCTGTAGTACACTATGCCCTAAAAATGGTTAAAGCAAATAATGATCATAGAAGTACATTCCCGTTAGCAAGAAAATACAAAAACTACAATTACAAAATAGTTCAACGCATTTATCTATGATGACAAGACGGAGAAGTATGAGTTATAGAGCAAATAATTATTAGGAGAGCCATTCGAGAAATTCTCTACAAACCAAAGCCGTAACTACAAACATGAGTCAATAATCTGAAACTTGAGACAATTAATATCAGCAATCATCACAAAGACAATTAGCAAGTTGAGGGGTAATAGCATTGAAGAGTCTGAGTTTGCTAGCACTGACTTAGTCCGAGTTCTGTTTGGAATGTTCCAACTATTTTATTGGCTATCCAGTATCTAAAGGTTTCTCCTTTCCTAGAACCTAGAACAGCTGTAGTCGTATTGTTTGGAACTGGTACAACAGCTGGTCATATTTGGCGGAGAGCTTCTTAGGGTACCTAATTAGGGCACACTTACCTCTACAATGAGCATTAAAAGCTTAAGGTGAGTGGCACCTCAGGTACTTTGTGAGATACAGGCTCAGGACCTTTGATCTCTTACAGACCTGGGAAAAGTTTTTCCAAACAAAGGAGTAAATTATTCAAAGGAAGAAATGCAAAGGTTAGATATAGGGAATACATCTTTTGAAGATGTGTCTTGGAAGTTAAGAAGCTCCATTTCACTGATTTAACACAGGCTTCATTAGCTTTTCAAAATTACTTACTGACTCTTCAAGACTGGTTTAACTTTAAAAAAAAAATATATAAACAATTATCAGACATATTACATTCACACTATGACACGACAAATGTCCATCATTATACTTTGGACTAACATTCGATAGAAGGATGACATGGACCTCTTATGTTAAACAGACGCGACTTTAATAAGCATCTACGAATCTTGTTTTCTCTGCTACAATCAAGGTGCTCTCTGAAACTAAGAAAGCGCCTAAATAAATACACTTACTAAAATCCATATACACTTATTCTTCACAGATTTATCGTTCAGCCTAGACAACTAACTTATACAAACTAAAACATTTCAATCATTATGACTGATCACACAATCTCCCTGGTATGTAAGTAAAAGAACACTGCATAAAGACCTACTCAGACCTACTGTATTGGACCACATCAAACCAAATACAGAATACTACATAACAAAGTATGGTATATGATATGACAATGCAGACAGATACAAAATATGACTTCAATAAATATTCCCGACAATACGTTCTGAAGGCTAAAAAGAAGTTGGATGAAGGATCTCATTGAGTAAGAAACAACCTAAAACAATGTCAGGAGGAGGTAGTGATGGGTAATGGTCTACTTTATGTTTTACATGACCAATCCAAAATCCTTCGACAAATCCTAAATGCACCTTACTTTGTCACCAATAAGCTTACCCATAAAGATCTTAATGTTTCATATTGCTGATTTAGCCGAAACCAGATTCCTATCCTTTCATAGTAAGCTCCATAACCACTCAAATCCATTAGTTTCTCAACTTGCTTCCCACTCCATTCCCGATAATCCTCCAAAGCGTCTGGAAAGAAGATGGCCTAGAGATCTTCTAGTGTAGAATTTCTATTGAAATGCTACTGATGAGTAGCTCTTTTCAAGTTTTTACATGTCATTGTAGTCGTTATCAGCTCATTTATTTGATGTACATATTTGTATAGTTGCAAATTTCAATAAATTAATATATAAAAAAAACAGAATAACGTTTTACATGAGGCTGTCTTCATTTGAAGACAAATGTAAATAAAAGAAATAACGCTAAAACAAGAAAAACAAATAAATATATATTGAAGTAAACAAAAAATATCATTAAACAGAATATATTCACAAATATTATTAATTTTCTAATTTCTACTAAATCAAATAGAATTAGTTTGAATGATAGGTTAGTAAGAATTAGGCATCAATAGATGCCAGCTATTGTGTCATCAGGTGCTATGCCTATTATTAATAAAGTATTGAATTAAGTCTCAAGCAGTGGTAACAACATGACATGTAATATTGGGTATGTATTACCACATAAAAATATACTTTAAATATTTTAAGTCGCATTTATTTTCTTGCAGCTATAGAAGAGTTAATTAGCTCCGTGAGGCAGTAAAAACATTTATTTATAATTAACCCTGAAGGGAGCGATATATTTTCCTTTGGGACGGCACCGGCGGGGGATGATGGTGGAGTGGCCAGAGCGGTCGAAAGTCAATAAAGCCAGTTTGATTAGGGATCTTTTTTCGGCCACAGATAAGGGAGAGTTATCATTGGCTGCTAATTCTAAGTGGGCGGGGCTTCCAATGGCCTATCAGATTTACATCCTAGCTTCCAGTTCCATTGCACAAAAAAATGTAATGATTACCGGATCGTGGGATAGGTTGTCGCAATGACTAATTGAAAAACGCACACTCAAAGAAAGTGTAGAATAATAATGGTATTAAAGATAACAGAATGATTTGTTTGTTTGTTTGGTTTTCATGGCGTACAACAGCATCGGTTATTAACGCCATATTTTCTTTCTTATTTCATTCTCCACACCTGTATTGCATTACTTATCTTATTTTTATTGATATCTTTTATATCGAATTATATTTTATTGCCTATTTATCTTCTGTGTCAAACCTCCGTTAACAAGCCATTTAATTTCAGAAACTTGAACACCAATTTTATTTTTGTTGTCTCCCAAGATTGTTGGAAGGTCCGTGTTCAGTCCTAAGCTACTTAGGCGCGATGTAAAAAAAGGACATTCCTGAAAAATGTGTTTCACCGTTAGTATACCACTACAGTATTTGCACCTGGGCGGAGCCCCCCTTGTGAAAAGATAGGAGTGTGTTAATCTGGTGTGGCCTATCCTGAGTCTCGTCAGTACGACTTCCTCTCTACGGCTTTGGCGACTGGATGTATTCCAGGGTTTTACATTTTTTTTAATCATTTTCAGTTTATTCGGAGGGCTTTCGTCCCACATAGACTGCCATCCATCATCGATTTCTTTCTCTAGGGCTTTTCGTAGATCAGATGGAGTTAGTGCGATCTTGCCTCGCCCCGGTAGTTCGAGAGCCTCCTTTGCAGCTAGATCGGCCAGCTCATTGCCCACAATACCCACGTGGCTGGGGATCCATATAAACTTTACTGTTTTGCCTAAACCTTCCAGTGTAGATAAGTAGGAGTGTATAACCGGGATTTTGGGATGTTTCGGATACATGCAGTCTAGGCCCTTCAGAGAACTCAGCGAATCAGTGACTATCACTATAATATTGTGAGTAAGGGCCATGCAAAAGTGGAGAGCTGTTGCTATTGCGTTAAGAATGATTTATTGATTATATGATTGAAAAGGTTTTGCACTACAGCGCTATTAGTTTCTTAATATTTTAAATTTTCTTGGATAAAATGATAGCTACACAACTCAGCTTCAAAATCCCGTATGAGCGATTCCGCTATCTTAAATACTAGAGAGGGGGATTAATTTCTCAATAGTTCAAAGTAATCCCTCAAGTTGCCTGTTTTTGTCTAATAATAAAAATAAAATTAAAGAAATGAGTTAGAGAGATGATACAAAAAAAGAAAATGTTGCTGAATAGATGGGTGATCAATGTATTACTCATATGAAACAATCCTGCTGCCACATGCCAGATAACGTTCATAAAAACAACAGTTAACATTGATAGCATAAAAAGGGTTACGTCGGCCAAGGACGGCTAACATGTGCTGGAACAAAATGGAGGATGCTAGCTTGTAAATTGAACCCGCCAGAAGGATTTTCTTTTTAAGGCGCATTTGTTTTAAGTCCCCTTTTACGGTAATACTTATTATGTATGCAATAATTACATATGTAACATTATTACCAATGTAAATAAAAAAGTTAATAGATTTAAAAAATCACTAATTCTCTTTTGTGCGACGTCTGAATTGGGTATACTTTCTTTATTTTTAGTTTAAAATGCATTCAACTCTCTCTTATAACACCTTCATTAAGCCAACCCTTGTAAACAAGTAAAATTCTAAAAGTAGTAAAAATGTGATGATTTTTTAAGTATTCATATAAAATGAAGTGAGATTTACATTTATTTAATTATTTGCTTATCTTTTGAATCATTTATTAATTTAGAAGTAATCAATTAACACTGACCTTTTTGTGATATTCAATGCAATAAATAAAACATAAATAAAATATTTTATTACATAAACACATATATAATTAACAATATCCATTAAAAAAATTATAATTAACAGTAGGTAATTTATCAAAAAAAAGTACTAAAAATGTTTTATAGAAAAAAAAAGTTATGATGGTAATATAGAAGTTTGTCTTACTGGGTTCATAACGTTCATGCCATATTATTCACGATAAAACTTTTAACTCAAAAAAACAATTTTTTTTTATTATCGATTTGTTTTTCTAATTATAATTATAATTATATTATAATACATTGTCTGTCACGGTAACACCGGATATGAGAGAGTCTACTGTAAATTAATGATAATATTAATAACACTAACTTTCGATATTAACAATGTTAAATAACATTCTCGGTTAAAGTCTCTCAAAGCTTAGAGGGAAGTTAAAATTTAACAAGAAAGGCATTAGAACCGTCCTGTGTCTTAACATTTCTGGGAGAAACATGACACAATGTGAAAAATAAAAACATGTGCAAAACTTTCCTACTGGATGATAGGAAAGCGTTTGAAATTATGAAAGTTTTATAAGGATTATACAAACTAGTTACGGAGTTGTACGACAAGAAGAAACTTGAAACTCGTGGAATTATTGAGGTCAGTTGTCATATGTTGTTTTCAATATCAGTTTTATTCAAAACTTTATACATTTCCATTTATTATTTAACTAATTGTAAGTTATAGTCAAAAGGGGAAATGAAGTTTGTAAATGTTTTCCTAAACGTAGACTATTATTAAAAAATCATGATATTCATCAAAGTAAAATAAATAACAAAAAAATTGAATCATTTGTTAATTTACGAATAATTAATAAACACTGGTCGTTTTGTTATACTTTTTTTTTTTAATATATCAATTTATTGAAATTTGCAACTACACAAATATGGACAAAAAGTAGTTGAGTTGATAACGATTACTATGGCATGTAAAAACTAGAAAAGCACTACTCATCAGTAACCCTTCAATAAAAATTCTACACTAGAAGATCTCAAGGCCATCTTCTTTCCAGACGCCTAGGAGGACTATCGGGAATGGAGTAGGAAGCTAGTTGAGAAACTAATGGATTTGAGTGGTTATGGAGCTTACTATGAAAGGATAGGTATTTGGTTTGTGCTAACTCAGCAACATATGGAACATTAAGGTCTTTATGGATAAGCTTATTGGTGACAAAGTAAGGGACATTTATTATTATTTATCTTTATTTAGGATTTTTCGAAGGATTTTGGATTGTAAGGATTGGATACGAGATGAATTGGATGGTTTAGTAGAGCCCTAAAGCTCAACTCCGTACGTCCAAACAGGTCTAATCACAGTCATGTAAATAAGTCTTATGTAATGAATTGGGAGGTTTGATCGTTTGTCTAGTAAATGTTGAAGTAGTCTGTAACGACGAGCAGTTTCTTTTCGGTTTAGTCTTAGTTATACTTAATGCAATAAATAAAACAAAAATACAATATTTTATAAGATAAATACATATATACTTAACAATATCTAATCAAAAATTTATAAGAGTTTATGATTAGTCTCAGTTTTCGATTGTCACTCTCGCTGAAACCCTGATGAAGACTTGCAATGCATGTCGAAACGTCGGCACTATACATTAATTTTTTTCTTATAATGCTGTGTTTCTATGACTGCATACCCCAACAACCAACACCTACAAACATTTATAAGTCCCTACTAAAAATGTTTTATAGAAAAAAAACAAAAACAAAAAAAACTATAATGGTAATATGCGTATACATCATATTATTCACGAAAAACCTTTTAACCCGATAAGAACGCCTTCTTCTTCTTTATACAAAAAAATTAGTCCAAATGTACTATAACAACATAAAATTAAATAAATTATTATTTTTTAACAATAATAATTGGAAAATATAGTTTAAAATCTATTATATATTTGTCAAATACCACTCACTCATTTAACACGAAACCTCAGAAACCACTGAACGGATTGGAATGAAATTCGATATATAGATTCCTCTAGGGCCGTAGGTGCTCGCTAAGAAAGGAATTTTAAAAAATCGGCCTGGATCGCAGCTAATTTGCGAAAAATGCGATTTCAATTTTTATTGGGTGAATAATAAAAGATTAATTATCATATGGTATTTGGAGATAAGCTAAGTTAAAAAATAGGTTAGATCTTTAAGCCGCAAACTTTGACCACCGATTAAGTTCCTTATAGTTGTAAACAAATAAAAATACGATCGATGTCGAAACCTTATAATATTTGTACTTTCTGTGAACTCATGGTAGCTGCAGAGGTTACTTACTGCTTACAAGTTTGAGTTATTTCGTGACGAGAAGCTATTAAAAGACTTATGTTAAAGAGGAGGTTAAAAGACCTATAATCTCTAGTGGTGATATGTAAGGCCAGTTCGATGTAGGGACAAAAAACAGATAAGAATCAATGAGTTCTATCAAATGTATGATTCTCTTTAGTATCGTATCATGTTCTACCATGGATAAGAAAGGTACAGTATTAACATCCCTCAGCGTGACCCAAACACCAATACACCACTTAAGAAAACTGTGTCTGCAGCTGATTTTTACGCCTAAATGTTAGTGCAGCGAGGAGGTGAAGAACCTTATTTACTTTAATTTCGTAATATCCTCAACCAATTTATGCTTGATATGTACGCAAAAATTGAGAAGTTTAGACTATATTCACTTAAAGTATACCAAAAGAGAAGCTGATGGTCTGGTATCAGAGCTGAGTAAGATGGTAGTGCTGCCTCGAAGCTTCACTGGAGGACTATCAAAATAATATAAAATTAACTTTTGCAAATTGTCAAATTTACTTATTGAAATTATTCTAAGAATGGAATTCTTCAGGTATATTTAAGTAATAATAATTATCAACGTTAAGCTTAACTTTTACTAATTTAAATTGTCTTCATTCTAATGATATTAAACCGTAGCGGAGCAGGGTACTTTCAGCTAGTACTTATATAAATGAATATAAAATAATACTGGTCACACGATTGACAGGATCCGTAGTCATTTATAAATGTTAAAATACAAAAAAAAAAAAAAAAAAAAAAAAAAAAAAAAAAAAAAAAAAAAAGGAACTCCTCTCTATTCCCCTGGACACTCCGAAATCCCTGGAAATGAAGCAGCGGATAAAGCTGCCAAAGAAGGTACTAAGATGAATATTCCACCACTACAAATATATGAACCGAATGATGTAAAGGCGTTTTTTTAAGAACAGTGTCAGGAAAAATTGAGAAACAATGTGGTTCGAAACTCCACTGACTTAGAAATATAGAAAAAAAAAAAGTATAAAGCAGTGGCGCCTACAAAAGAGGCCCAACCACATTGCGAAACATGCCAATCTCCAATGACTTTTAAACACATAATAGAAGATTGCACATAACTGCAACAAGCGTCAGAAAATAATAAAATACCCCGGTCCACAGAACTTGCTCTCGAGGACTGAGAAATTTCATAGACAAAATTATGAAGCTTTTAAAAGAAATTGAAAGATATCATAAAATATAATGTGTATACAAGACGAACAAAATTAAGTTTCCAACAGTTAGATGCAAAGGCCGTAATAACCTAGAAGTTGATCGCCCGAAGAAAAACCGCAATCTACAATCGATCTTAAAAAATAAAATACATTGTTATATATTAATGATGAAAATTGCAAAGACTGCCTTAGATTTTCGGAAAACAAGCTATAGGTAAACAAACTAATAAATATTTTTAAAAAATCAAACAACATAATATACCAATACGGGTACTGGTAAAGGTGTTCTCTACCTAATTAAGTCTTTCATAGGGCACAGTGTGGTTATTACACTGCTCCAATCTCCTGATTCACTCCCCCAGGCAAATGTCAGATATTCATGATAATGTCAGTTCTACCTATTAGATATCAGTAGACACATCAAATTGGTACCAACCCGCCATTTCCACTTCTGATAAAGCACACGAACTTTCCAACAAGAGAGTATATATTGGGCAAAGTCAGGATTAGATTCTAAAAGTATTTTTATTTATCAATCCTTACAATCCAAAATCCTTCGAAAAATCCTAAATGGCCCTTACTTTGTCACCAATAAGCTTATCCATAAAGACCTTAATGTTCCATGTGTATCAGATTTAGCCCAAACCAAATATCAATCCTTTTATAGTAAGCTTCTTAACCACTCAAATCCCCTAATTTCTCAGCTTGCTTCCCACACCGTTCCTGATAATCCTCCGAGGCATCTGAAATGAAGATGGCCCAGAGACCTTCTAGTGAAGAATTTTTAATAAAGTGCTACTGATGAGTAGTTATTTTCAAGTTTTGACATGTTATTGTAATCGTAACAGCACATTTACTTGTTGTATAAATTACTTGTACATTGTAAATTTCAATAAATTGTTAAAAAAAAAAAAAAAAATTATTTAATCGTTCTATTATTTATTTTATCATTCAAATAAAATTAGTTTGTTCTTTTTTTAGACCATATCTAATCCAAGAAAAGTAGACAGTAAGCAATGTACAAAAACAGTAGAAATTGTGGGGACTACCCTATATTATACAAGGTGTTCACCTAACTCGAAACCATTTGTGTAACATTCCGACCGCGAGCGTAATGGGGTAATACTATGCAAAAGTAGATTTTATAAAATCCAAAAGGTAAACTATAAAGTAGTCCTTTCCTTCCCTGCAATACCTAAGCCGTACGATTAGTCATACATGCCCTATTCCGTCATACCAACGGATCTCTATCTGTTTTATAAGTTTAATCGCTGTAGTTAAATTGGGTTTTCTTTTAATTAGTAATATTTTTCGTAAATAAAGTTATTGATCTGGAAACTGCAGATGAAGACACATACTTTTGAAGTGGTTATTGTTTTATCAATTAACGCATCAGTACCATTTCGGCTGTTTGAAAAATATCCTATTTTTCATTTATTTTCAACCACATTTTAGTGTTTTTGTTGTACTTCAGGGTTTGTCCCGGCGTTCCCCGGCTGTTATTTTTAATGTTTTTGAAATATTGAAATTTTTGTAAAATAATGACCAAATCAGCCGTAACTAGCCGCACCTTTTTGATATAAGTGATATTAAAATTCTTTTAATGGGATCTTCAATTTTTTTTTATATGTGTCCATTGGTTCAGAAATGAAAAAAGAGACCCGGAAGTCACTGAACAATAAAACGCAGGAGGAAAACTTCCCAAATTTTAAGGAAAATTAGAATATTTTGACTAGTAAATTTCTTTTGACTAGTAAAATAGTAAAAAATAATTAATTTACATTTTTGAATTATTTTTAAAACCTCCCAATAAATACAATAAAAAAAATCATTATTTCTTTTAGAAAATCATTTATAAAAAAGTAAACAGATTATGCAAATCTCCTGTTATCAATTTAAAAATGAGACGAATGCAGATATAAATTATGTAAAACGGCGACTACAGGTGCCTGATATCCTTCGTAACGTCATACTTAAAGGGATTGGATAAATTTTTCATCCCAAATTCCCTTCCCCTTTAATTATTCGCTGCTCCCTTTCGCCCTCCTCTTCATTAACAGGGAGGATGAATTAGGAGGGAGGAGGGAAGAATTAGAAGGGAGGAATTCGGGGAATGGAACAAGGAGAAATCACAGGTCAACTTGATTATTAGGTCCCTCCCAAGGCCGAGAAAGAATAATTAGCGCGGATTGTTTGCCCTATCAAGTTGTCCGCCCTAAACCTGGCCCCCCTCGACCTGTCCGTCCAGGATGGCTGGCTCTAATTCGATATGGGCGACACCCTTCTTACAAGCTCGGGTGCCTATATTTAACGCCGAACAAATATCTTGTGCTCTGGAAAACATATCACTATGGCAACAGAAATCTGAAGATTTCAGCATTTACACAACATTATATCTGTTATTAATTTATATGAATTCAAAATTTATTAGCAGAGGTTACCTCGGCAACAAGTTACTTCAATGAATGGTTTTTCCTCGGGCCATTGTAAAGCTCTAGAATCTTACCGCACATTACCATCATCCACAATTATAATCCATTATTATATATTTTTGAAACTATTTATTGATTAAATATTACAATATCCCTCACTCAAAGGTAATCTATTATTAAAAGGATAAGCCATTTTTCGTTTGTGATCACTAACCACGAAAACTACTGAACCAAACTCTACAAAAATTTAACTACATCATTTTCATAGTTTAGTGATTTGGATAAAGGTTTAACCATAATAAAATATAAATATTTTTAATACATTGTCGTTAAAAAAAAGCGAAAAATATGTGGTGCGCAGTGAAATTATAAAATTGACTGATAGTTGATGTGCGTCATTCAAGAGAGGTTTCAAAGGTACGGTGTTACACAGAGCTAGAAATGTTTAATAAAATACTTATTTTCAATTAAATTATTATTTAAAAAACTATAAATATGTGGTTCCCAGTGAAATTAAAAAATCGATATTCTGCAACAGTTTGAAATAGTAAAACTATTGTAAAACAAACCTATCTGATCTTTACCAAATTTTAACTAAATTGTCTTCATAATTCTAGTAAGGTTTACAATCGTAAAGTTTACAGTAATAATATTTTAAACGTACACTTTTGAATAGTAGAAACGAAATTTGCCTAACTGTCACTAACTATTATGGTCAGAAATTAAAATCCAACCAGATAAAATCGATAAATTTCTGCCGCACTAAAAATTATTGACTAATCAAAAGATTGATTCCTTACTTTTTTTTACGTTGTGTGTAAAAATATGATTCATAGGCCTAGTTCAATAATTTCACTTGCCCTCTACTTGGGTCAATAACGGTAGGTTATGCTTTTACATTTTCTTCTATTTTAGTAGATTGTGCATAATTACGCATAATCTCCAATTTTGTAGGTATTCCTTTAACCTAATCTGTACAATAGTACCAGGTTAAATATTACAGCTATGACTGAAAATAATTCTCAGTTTTTTTTAATGGTGTTTTTTATATTTAATTCATTTTCCTGCCTCCTTGTCTGTTCATCTTTTTCTCATAGGAAATCATTTACTTCTGTTTATATCTATCTTTTTGCCCCTAGATACTTCTTCGAAAGCTTTTGATAGCTTGTTCAACCCTAAGAGGCCGCCTGTCAATTATTTATGTTTATATCTCACATAATCCATCCTTAGGATATCCATAGATTGATTGCTATTAGACTAAAAATAATTTATGATATTTATGTATAATATAAAGGACATTATATTATAACGAAGGTACTTTATAATTTTTTAATTTATTTGCATTCATTAAAACATATAAGTCTCTACTATAATTAAAAAAGAATTACTGTTACGTAAGTTAATTTCTGAAATAAAAATCAAAGTATACCGAGATAATATAAAATTATTTCATTTTAAACATTAATATATTTTAAAGTAATTTGTTATTTCGTAGAGTCGCTAAATTCACTACTTTTCTCCTTTGTTGTAGATAATAATATTTAATGAATTAAAAAAATATTGATAAGAATATAAATATACCAGGTCCTCCAAAAAGTCCCGTGGTTTTTTTAAGTGGGCTATAAAAAGTCAGCTGTGAAGTATGCTCAACATCGCGGATTCGCAGGCCGGCAGATGACCTTTTTTTTAAAGGGAGTAAAATATCCTTATCCTTCGGAAGGGACATAAAATGGGGGTCTCGACCTATGTACTCGTTCAAGATCCCTCAGTTGCAAAATTTAGGACTCCCACCGTAGCATCGCGATTAGCCAGGCATCCAAATAAAAAGTCCTTATGCAAACATTTTTTTCGAAATAGTTTTTCATTCTTTGTTCCAAAAAAATTCATTCTATTTTTTTAAACTCCATTTCTAAGCTCTGCCGATTGTTAAAACATTTTTTTCTTAAACTATTATCTAAAGCCCGGAAAAGATGGTAATCTGTTGGCAAAATATCAGGAGAATAAGGTGGATAAGGCAAAGTTTCCCACCCTAGCTCCATCAATTTGTCTCTAGTCACTTTTGCTGTATAAGGTCGAGCGTTGTCTAGAAGCAGCAGTGGCTCTTTCCTCTTCACCAGTCCGGGATCAAAAGTTTTAAGTTTGACATGACAGCGATCCAATATTTCACAGTGTACATTGCCAGTTATCGTTTGTCCTTGATTCAAGAGCTCATAGTGAACTAACCCCTTTCCAGTCCAAAAAAAAAAACACCAACAGGATCTTTTTTCGGTGGTCTGGTTTTGGAAATGTTTTTGGCTTCTTATCTGCACTCAGCCATTGATATGATTGTCTTATATTATTTTACAATACCCATTTTTCGTCACAAGTAATAATTCGATCGAAAAATGAATCAATTTTTAATCGAGACAATAAAGAAGTCGTTACACGAACCAGTTTATTGGCATCAGATAGTTGGTGAGGTACCCATTTATCCAACTTTTTTTAGTTAGTTATTTCTTTTAGGTAGTTGCAAGCTGTAGATTCGGAAATGTTGAGCTGTTTAGCAATTTCTGAACATGTTTGGCGTGAATCTGCTGCGATTATAACCCGCGCTTGTGGTTGTTCAACCACTTTTGGTTTTCCCGACCGATATCAGTCTTCAAGCGATTCATCGCCCTCCCGAAATTTTGAAAACCAAAATTGTGCCTTCCGCTCACTAAGCCTATCTTTGCCAAAGACGTGACAAATATTACGAGCGGCCTCTGTCGCTTTTGAACCGCGTTTGAATTCATACAGCAAAGCAGATCTAATTTTATTTTCAGTGCCCACTATTTTGACCGCACTTTTTAAAATACACAGAGAGACTGAATTAAAAGTTGGCGATTTTATTGTGAAGAGTAAACATTATTATTTACATAAGACCAAATGGGATTAGGCAGAAGGGAATTTACATGGTGTTAGAACAAAAATATAAAATATTGTATTAAAAAACGAAAGGACTATTTGGAGGACCTGGTAAAATAATATATCGCATATAGTATTTATCAACATAAATCGCTATTCGAGGACAGAGCGGAGATGCCAGCGCTCCCCCCCCCTCCTGAGGAGGAGGTGCTAGGCAAAGCCCGGGAGGAATTCCGGCCCTAAAACTGGATATTACAACAATCTGGATGACAAGCATGCCCCAGGTCACCGAATTAGCCCAAAATTGATATAGATAAGCCATTAATTATTAAATAGATATTAATTTTTAAGTATATATAAAGTAAAACACAGAAAAACAACATTTTTAATTTTTAAAAAATTAATAACGACGTTTAGAGGAAATATAATGTTTACTCATTTTTAAATAAGAGTTTGCTTTGTTCTAGGAGGTATAGGGCGAAAATCACTAAAAATTCCCCACCACATGAAAAAATTTTGAAAGTAAAAAAAAATATCTCAGCGCCTGCTTAAGCTATAGAACTCACTTAATGCTCAAATTTTACCAAATTTAGTTTAGTTCAACTTTAAAACTGGCAATTTTTTCTTTAAATCTACCGTTGAACGAATATTTCTGTGAAACCTAGATCAAAATCGTTATTCCATACTCACCAATACATCGTTACGTTAGGCCATTTGGACCGGTCGTCAGTGGCCGGCATAACAAGAGTAACTTTTACTAAATTAATTATGTAATACATAGTTTTAATTAAGAATAAACAATAGGTGAGTTCAGTAATAGTATTCAATTTTAGAGTTCGGTAAATACAATGTAATGTGGTTTCATTGGCTTATTGACTCTTAAAAATAGTAGGCTCTGACCTGAAATGATTATTTAATATGTTAGGAGTTTAGAGAACATGTTTGAATACAACATATTTGTTTTTACTTTATAAGTTAATTTTTTTATTTAAAATATTTATTTTTTAATTGATATTTTTTTAACATGTTTTTTTATTAAAGCGATACGATTTGAGGAACGCGTTGTTAGATAGTTTGATATTAGGAGAGAAGGAACAGTTAAGAGCTCAACTCCCGTTATACTAAATTACACATGCTCACTAATGAGTGAGCTGCTTTTGACTCTGCTTTTCCTGATACGAAATAAAACATTTTAACTTGGACTTGAGCGCTCTTGCTCAACCTCTCAGCTGTTGTAAATAAAAAATTACTTTCTTTTGAAACGAAAACTGCAAAAAAAAACCTAAATCGAAAAAAATGCACATAACGGAATTGGCAATGTCACCGTCAATATGGCTATTACTGACAATCTAGGGGGCAACCCCTAAAAACATTTTCTATGTTATTCTTTATTTAGCCGACACACTCAAGAGGGCTAGTTTTATTTTTATTTTAATATTGTAATTTGTTTATTATTCACTGTTTATTATAATGATTTCTTACAAATTATATTTTTTCTTTTAAAAATCAAATGTGAACTAGAAGGTAGCTCTGCGAAACAGTTCTGCAGTAAGCTTATCTTGTCCTAGTTCAACAGCAACGTAAACCATCGGCCATTTATAATACAGCTCAACGATTAGGAAGGCATAGAGAAGCCGAGCTGACTAGACAAAGAGAGATATCGACTGGAGAGATAGCTGTTGAGATAGAGCTAAGGGGGGAGAGGGGTGTTAGGGGGGGGGGGGCTAGGGGCTAGATGGATAGAGGCTTTGAGGGGGCATGGATTATACTGCTCCCGGCGATAACCTCTGTAATTGGTTCAATTAAAACAAGTCCACGTTGCAAACAATTCTAAACCCTCCTCCAAGTTCTGCTCCTGCCCTGGGAACCATCATCAATCCATAGCTGGTCAATATACCATCTTGACATCAGAGATTATCGACAAGACAACTTGATCGGATTCATTTAGAAATTCATATGCATTGCTTTATAGATACGATAAGTGGTTGAAGATCGAACCTGTAATTGCACTCTATAATGAATATGGTTATCTTATGAAACATAACGATATTTTCTCAACTACCACCAAAGAAAAGTTCCAAGTTAAGATTCATGAAACCAACCTTATTTGCAACACTTAACATAAATTCGTTAATATTGATGAGGTATAGTTGACTGTTAAGTATTAGGAGAAGTAGATAGTTGGGGTATGCAGTCATAAAGATACACAACAATTAAAATATAAGTTTTTTAATTTTTAATGCCAACGTTTCAACTTGCATTGCAAACCGTCATCAGGGTTTCAGACTGATGTAAAACAGAAATTGTTGAAAATTAAAAATTAAAAAACTTATTTTTTAATTGCTGTGTATCTTTATAACTGCATAACCCAACTATCTACTTCTCATAAGTCCGTTAATTAAAATAGAGAAATTAAAATCTGTAATCCATAAATGTTCGTTCTGAAAGCTTATATGCCTCTGAATGTTTGTTTCTCAACAAAAAAAGAGAAATTGACAATATGGAAAAGAAAGAAAGAAAATATTGGGACCAAGAAAGACTGAAGAAGATTTTGAACTAAAAAGTAATACGGAAATATATCAAAATATCGAAATATTAAGTGATGCAACGATGAAACGTAGATTGACGTTTTATGGTAACTTTATGAGAATGGATAAGAGAAGACTGACAAAGAAAATTTTCTAACACAGCCTCCAAAAACAGAAAACGAATACATGGATACGGATGGTTAAAGAAGATATGATGGTGGCAAATATACTGCGGAATCCAATGTGGGAAAGAGACAAATTTCGGACAGTCAATAGGATCAAATTTCCGAAAACACAAATTAATAGACAGCGGTCAGATGGATGGAGAAAACATCAGGCAGAGGTGATGAAGAAATATTGAAAAGAACGGAAGAGCAAGGAATGAATTGATGAATGTGGGACTCGAATGAAGAACAACGATATTTTATAAAAGATGTGTCGGTACCGATTTATTTTCGATTTACAATAATGATACCGATACGAAGAAATAGATAGTCGATTCTCAGTAATGATACCTTCAAAAATAAATTGATATTTTTCTAACTAATCTAAAAATATATTTCCAATGTATGTTTATAACATAAAAAATCATAAGATATTATCGTGTTTCGATATTCAGAGCTCAAAAAATCGTCGATATAAAATAAGGAAGTGTCGATTCTCGATTCTATTGATTCTTGAGAAATCATCGACTTATCCTAATAATATAGCGATGATTTTTTGAGCTCTAAATATATCGAAACAGGATACCAATATATCGTGATTTTATTATTTCGTATTATTCGTCATGGCAGTAATACTATCTATACTACCATAAAAAGGAATAATCATTTTCTCTTTTATGACCACCAAATTTTAACCACACCACCCTTATATTTCCAGGAGTGTTAAGTAATAATAAAATCTAATGATTTTTAAATTAATTTGTTATTAAAAAAGCGATAATATACTGATGACAGAGAAGTCTGAAAATTGACCAATAGGTGGCGAGCGTTATTCTACATGAGAGGTTGCAATGGTACGGTGTTATATAGAGCTTAGCATTAATAAAGAAATTTACTTAAATTATTAAAAAAAGACATCGTGACCGTCAGGACATTTTTTTTTTTTTTTTTTTTTTTTTAATGTAATTCGTTATATTATTTTTATTCGTAATATTTTTTATTTGTTTGGCTGTTAATTTCCACATTATGTTTCTACAATTTAATTATATTCAATTTTTTTATTTTCTCACAGCTGGGAATTTAGTTAGCAGCTGAGGAGGTTACCCCCTATAAAATTGTACGCGATCGGTTGTATTTAAATGTACATTTTAATTTTAATTTAATAAAACTGAATAAAATAAAAGAAACATTCTGTGTTTAATTTTTCCTGACATCTTGAGCACAATATTATAAATATATGCTTGGATAACTATGTTTTATACTTAGCATGGAAATTAAAATCGAACCGGATGAAATAGATAAAATTATTTCTACCGAATAAAAATTATTGTCAAATCAAAACGTCGATCCTTTGTTGTTTTATATTGTGAGTAAAAATGTCATTCTTGGGCCTTTCGTTGTTATCACTAATAACGATGTCCATTATTATTGGCAAAATAATTCTCAATATGTTTAATTACCTAAATAATTAACTAATGAGAGAGAGCAAAGCCGCAACTGAGGGATGCTAAACATTTAAATTTAATTTTAATCAAGTTACAATGATATTCCTGTTTATTTTATCATATTAGTTGATTTAGTTACCGACATCGAACCACTTTTTCATCAAATACGTCAAACCAATATTACTCTTACTGTTCGATTCCGATGATTAACTTTGAGTTTCATATTTATCGATAGCTCTTTCCTATAGTTTTTAACACAACTGTCAAAATTCATTTCTATAGATTTAAGTTGGATTTTATTATATCGTGTGTTATATTGATATTTTCTTAACATATTTACAATAACAACGATGCAACAAGTATGTTTTACTGTTTTATTTTAATGCATATAGCTGGGCTTTTCTTCTTTTTTTTTTATGTTATATCATATAATATATAAAAAGATACATCGTAACGCACTTAACGATATGACAAATATTTGAGAGGCAAACATCAATATTTCGATTTATCGTGTATCGGTACCATCACTACTCTCAGATATACAGTTTCTACTATAAATTATAATATGCATTTTCGATGAAAATTCTCATTATTACAGTTTTACTGATATACAGAACGAAATTAATTAAACTAATAAACATACGTTTCAATTCTGTATAAAATATAAATTTAAAGTATTTCTTTTATTAAAAATGTAACAATTTTTCAAATGCAGAAAAGCGGACGTCATTCTTGGACCCGAACATCTGGTCCCAGGAAATTTTAATACAACTGAGTGCTTTTCTGGAACCGGGAGAATATAAAATGAGCTAACCTATTACGGAATCATACCGAATATTTTGTTGTTTTTTTACTAGAATGAGATAATTTAAAAAAATAAACTAAATTAAATATTTTTGTTAAATATCAGGTTTATAAAAATCAATTAACACCCTAGGAAAAAGAGGAAAAACAGACCATTGTTGTCCATTTTTTCAAGTCATTCAAAAAAAAGCCTACAGTTAAATTACAAATAAAAAAATATTTTTATTATTAAAGATTGATATTAAAACATATTTTACAGATAACCTTATCATTCCTATATTGTATTCTTCAGGTTAACTGTCTATCCATCCAGTATGGATTCAATTTGCGATTTAATTTTGTCTAAATCAATTTCAGGTTTAGTGACTCAATGGCCGAGTAAGTTGGGGCGTGGATCTCAGCGCTCTCGGTACTAAAGGTCGTGGTTTCGAATCCCACCTGGGCGGGTTAAAATTTATTTCGTGGCGGACCCACAAGATGAAACTTGACCTTCCCAGCCTACACTATGATATATAAGGTAACCTGTAGGATAACTCGTCATTCCTGCCCTAGTTGGAGTACATAAGGACGTTACACCCAACTAAACAAACAATAAAAATAATTAACATTTTAGAAAATAATAATTCTAGTTTAATTCAATTTACATACCTCAACATTTTATATCTCTGGTACTAGTAAACAGTGTGTGATAAGTGCAATATTGTGAATTTATGGTTATAGGTATTAAAAGATATTCTTTATTTTATTTTATTTTTTTAATTGGCTATCTCATAGTAAAAAAAAATGTCAGGTCTGAGGACAGAAATCTGTTAAATCCAACTATAATCGATAATTCGCAAGATAAGTAATTGGGCAGTAATAATAGAAAACAAAATAAACCAATCTCTAAATTCATTATCATAAAATATTTATTGGTGAATAATGAAAAATAAATCGAAATGATATGACGTTGAAGAAAAATATAATTTAATAATTTAAATGAAATTATCTTCTTCTATAACGATTTGTAACTTGTTATTATTTTTGGGGACAAATGTCCCTGATTAAAGTTTTTTTTTTTCATTTAATTTTATTTCATCTCATTAAGAACACTTTTGTCATCAACGTATTTCTGAAAACCTGAAAATACTTTGTGTGCTGATTCAAAAGGGTTCGCTGTTTTCTACAAAAGGGACTTCTACGACTATTCCAGAATTAAATTTGATTAAGAGGACGAAGAAATTCCACAAGATATAATAACTTGAAACAAAGGCGGAGCGAGAACAATGAATATGCATATAGTAAACCTTGTATAGTTTTCATTTGATTTGAATAAGGTAATTTGATTCTGGTGCAGGGACAATATTATCTGCCTTCTTGCACGGACACAAGGCGGCCCTATAGAGCGCCCTAGTCCCTTATCGCGGAGTACACACTGACCAAAGCCCTAGGGTCTTACACTAAATTAAAGGGAGGATGAAGACACCTATATCCTCGTAGGTTCATATTGGTACAGCAATAACGTGGCATCTATATCATTTGTGATATAGTATATTTAGACATTATAAAAAATTAAGAAATAAGAAAGATAACTGCTTAAGTGAGCAAAATTTTAGGATTCATGAATTACTATTCAAGTCAATAAAAATACTGTAGAGTGCTGAAATGAGAGTCAATAAGTTCTGAAATGAGGGGTGTAGAGAACATTAACTATGAGATAATTTTAGCTAAGTTAGGAATAGTTGGAAGGTAAACATACTAAAAGTCCCCGACCCCGGGGGTGAGCTATCGGTGGATGGAGGGGAGAAGTTCATTTTTTTTTTTTGTTTTTTCGATTATATCTCGAAAAAGGTTGACTCTAGAAAAATATGTCACAAATAGGCATTAAAGCTAATTATATTTCCTATGAAATTGATTTTATATAAATTTGTTGTAATTCTAACCGTCTTCGAGATATTCGTTATTGAAAATCAGTGATTTTCGGGAAAAAAAACAAATGTTACCTCACTTTTTGTCAAACTTTTGCTTCTAGTACCTTCCTCGATCGTTTCTCAGAAAAAATGACAGAATCAAAATTGTAGAGCAGTAAATAATTTTTTTTTTTAAATTTCTAAAATCATCGATTTTTAATAACGTATATCTTGAAAATCTTTCGAATTTTGACAAGAGAGATATATGCTTTATTGAGACATATTAACAATAAACATAGTGCTGCCCAACTTTATTGGGTTGCTACACACACAGCATACTCATCAATCCAATTACAGATAACAATATAATTTGTAATTTAGTTATATAATATATACTTAATACTACCTAATTCTAGAAAAACCAATAATAGATAAACTAATAACTTTTTTCTTTTTTTTTTTAATTTTTTTTCTTTATATATTTATATATTTTTTTTCTTATTTATTATTATTATTATTTTTTCCCTTTCCCTATTTATTCCTTTTACTATCTTTTCCTCTCTTTTTCCCCCTTCTTTTCCTATTTCACTTCATTTTTTTTCCTTTTATGTTATTCCCCCCCTATTATTCACATATATACCACACATTCATATACATATATGCACATAGAATCAGATATAGGATAAATTACTACATATTTAACAACTGTAAATTGTAATGGGCCATCCTATGCACCATGTATGTGGTGGTGAATAATTCCAAGGGAGTCCAATATTATATCAAATTATAGGAAATTTAATTGGTTTTAATTTTAATAAGAAGATTTTTTGTCTAGATTGTTTATTTACATAATTATTTAACGTACGACCCTGTCGCAAAACTATTAGGGATTTTACGAGAGAAGTGTTGACTACTCAACATGAAGAAAACACAAAATTATAAATTTTGTTTTGTCACATATAAACAACCTGCATCATTTTTTTTTTTTTTTTTTTCCGACCCAATATAATATTGGTTGAATGAACAATATTAAAAAAAAAAATATATATATTGCGTTATGCAGTAAGGAGTTAAAAGGAGGTAAAACAGAATTATTGACGCCCTATTTTGAAACTTAGAAAAAAAAAAGGGAATCATAAAATACCTTTTTCAATCTTACAACGCAACTGTGTAAAATTACTTTCAATTCTGTCCGTATTTTAAAAGATATCCATGGGGTGTCAATGACTGATTTTACCTTATTTTTTGTCACTATCTTGTAAAATACATTGCAGTAATAGTGTACGGTATGAACTTCCTTGCTTAGCTTAAAGTTTAGCAATTAAGGAAAAATTACTTAAATTTAAATAGCAAATTTAAATTTTATTCAACTATTCTTTCTATAATTTTAGTATGAATATTTCCTTAAGGGTTTCAATAACTATTTTGTTTACCCTACTTGTTTAAAATCTTTTAATCAAGTGAATTACACGCCTTCATCAGTGCTATAAATAACAAAAGACGATGAACGGTAATAAGAAATAATAATAGGATTATGCTAAAAATAATAAAAAATTAATGAAAAATAAAAGAATACAATTTGTATACCTGTACCATTTGGGAAAAGCTAGATAAGTTCATTTTTGTCCAAAAGAAGATAAATACTTTGGGCAACCCGTATTGGTGTCCTACACATCTTGTAAAATAAGGCAAGTTGTAATGTCAATTGTATAAAAGGATAGCATTGACATTACAACTTGCCTACTTATACATGATAAGTAGGACTCCAATATGGGTTGCTCAAAATATTTATCTTATTGTAGACAATAATCAACTTATCTAGTTTTTCCCAAATGGTACAGTTACTTATTATGAACTTGATTTAATAGCATCTTTGTATTTTTCATCAGTCTCACACAATTTTTAATATTTTCTTATTTGTTTTGTTTATTACATAAGAATCATTTTTTTCCAGGTTGTTTATATAGACTAAAAAAAAAAGGCTCGATCAAAAGTTTTTTTTAACTGGGACGTGTTTCGTTTTACTCTTGACTAATATTATAAAAATGTTATAAATCGAGCCTCTATTCTTTCACATAGATAAAATATTTATCTTTTTCTATTGAGCATGTATGAACAAAATGTATTCATAACTCAAAGTAATAAAAAAGTTGTAATAAAATGCGAAGTGGAAATATACATGTACAATAACTAGGATGTGGGAAGGGAACCTATCCATAGAGGAGGAGGGGGGATGAGGAATGGACAAGGGCTAGTTATGCATAATTCTACCGCTCCCAGCGACCATTACTAGGCCGATTGTGAAACCCCTGCAGAATACGATAATACCCCTCCCCCCTTCCCTCGCGGCCATTTTTACAGGCGAGAATATCCTGCAATTTTTATCTGATTTCCAAGCCATTAGTGACCGTTAAGTCAACTACACGGGCTCCAAGTCAACTGCGCCCCTCCCTCAACCATGATGAAAATTAAAGGATTATGGGATTACAACGGCTTTACGGTTTGATAGATTGATTTTTTTTTTTTCTCATTCTGAAAAGCAAAAAATATTTTAAAAAAACAATATAGCTACTAAATGGTAGGTCCTAGCAACAAATATATAAAAACAATATTTTTCAGATTATTTTTGATAAATTAACCTAAAGCAATTTTTTTATACGAGCAACTGCAACAGAGAGTATGTCAAAAAAAGTGCCTACACTTAAAAATAGTGGTTTAGAACGTGGCTTTTTTCTTCAAACCAATATACGGTGGATCCTTTATATAAACGGCGACAAATGCAATATAAAAAAAAAAAAAAAAAAAAAAAAAAAAAAAAAAATCCTGTACCACTTACTACAACCCATGAAGGGTCTCAGGTTTAGTACTTACAATTAGTTAAGGTTGTACTGTTTCTGAGCCAACGGTTGTGAAAGGAGGTGATTTGGTCAGAAATCACGCTCAACCGCTAGGTTTGCCCCCAAATTAAGGGTACCTACGTTTTAAGAGGGTGTGACCCAGGAGGATCTCCCGACCTCGAACTCGATCCACGGCCGAAATAACAGAAAATAAATTTTCTGCCTTCAGTCGGACTCGAACTCGGATTCGGGAGCATGGTAGTCAAGCGCCTTACCCACTGAGCTACCGCGCCTCCATAATAAATATATATTTATTCTATAAAAAAATATATTTTCCATAAACATGCTAACAAGGAGGATGTTGTCAAATGTTTGATCAGAGCAACAGCAACTGAGCTAGAGCGTGTTGAAAAAGCCCCTACAATGTTCTTCACGTTCGTTCGCAGTAGTTTTTTTTTTTTTTTTTTTTTTTTTTTTTTTTTTTTTTTTTTTTTTTTTTTTTTTTTTTTTTTTTTTTTTTTTTTTTTTTTTTTTTTTTTTTTTTTTAATAAAAATTATTTGCCATTTTTTTTGGGTTTTTTTTTTTTTTTTTTTTTTAATTCGAAGAGTAGTTTTCAATTGACATTCATCACTAGTTATAAATAACATTCAGAAAATTCATAACATCAGCTGTTTACTACACAGATATCTATAAACTTTATAAAAATGAAAGGCAAGAAATCAAACATTTTGAATCTTATCTGAAGAGGTAAAATGGAAAGGGCTTCTAAATTGTGATTGGAATATTTAAAATGGCTTTTCATAAAAAGAATATCATGATGCACTAATATCGATATATTTGGTATCAATATTAAGAGCTCAAAATATCGCCGATATGGAATATTGATATTTTTCTTACGAAAAATCTTACCCATCTAGATGTGGATATAATGTTTTTCAGATGTTCCAGGATCTGACGGATATTTGGACATCTAGAATTAGAATTAATTTTCTTCCTAAATAGTTCAAAGCTCCCAATTAATTACAAAAGACTCATTTACATGACTGTGATTAGACCTATATGGACGTACGGAGTTCAGCTTTGGGGCTCTACTAAACCATCCAATTCATCCCGTATCCAATCCTTACAATCCAAAATCGTTCGAAAAATCCTCAATGTTCCTTACTTTGTCACCGATAAACTTATCCATAAAGATCTTAATGTTCCATATGTTGCTGATTTAGCCCAAACCAGATACCAATCCTTTCATAGTAAGCTCCAAAACCACTCGAATTCCCTAGTTTCTCAACTTGCTTTCCACTCAATTCCCGATAACCCTCCGAGGCGTCTGAAAAGAAGATGGCCCAGAAATCTTCTTGTATAGGTTTTTTTTTTTTTTTTTTTTACTGAACACATTTACTTTATGTATACTTGTACAGTTGTAAATTTCAATAAATCGATTTTAAAAAAAAAATTCTTTGATAAGGATTCTTTTTTTTTTTTTTTTTAACAAGATTTAACGATTTTATTAGTTTTCGTCCTTAAAGATTCTATTTTTAGATGGCGGAAGGACATCTTTAGGCCATAAATATATATATTAGTTTTCGTCCTTAAGGATACTGTTTTGAAATATTCCAAGCTTTAACAGTTCTTAAATTATCCGAAGGATATTCCGCCATTGTTGTCCTTTTAGCTTTTATTCCTAAGAATACTATCTTGTTATATTAGAATGTTTAACGATTTCAAGATGGCGGAAGGATATTTCGCCGTTGTTAAAGCATTCTATGGGAAGTTGGTGCCAAGATCTGCGATTTTTTGAGGCCTAAGGACAAGTATTATTTGAGGATATATTTTACATTATCGCATGTAGAATATTGCTTCTATGGATGGGTTATAAGTCTCCTGCATTAACGATTATCCCTTTGTATATAGCTATTGGTATACCAGTATGTTAAGAGGAGGAAACTGGTATAATTTAAACCAACACGAGGAACCTTTTAGACCTAGACTGAATTGCTTAGAGGTCCGTGAAGCTCTGCCCTTGGGGAAAACGAGCCGGTATAAATCCTGTTAGTTTACCCCCGGTTTTCGGGAAGAGGAAAGCCACATTTTCACTGGGATTTATCGCTTTCCCGACGACACTATAAACATGATGCTGTTTCCTTTTTTTTTTTTTTTTTTTTCTTATTACAGGGCGTAATGGAGGGTAAAGGGTTCCTTTGCCTCCAGTAGAGGGCAGCACTTGGTTGCCTTTTATTTCCCCAGCCACTTCGGGTACTTGGTAATTGCGTCATAAAGTAGCGTCTATTTCACAGTTTTCAGCCCTTTAGTACAGTTCCTAGCAGGCATGCTAAGATGCTCGTTGGGATTTATCCTTCAAGTGAATTTAAATTTTCTATATTAAACTCATAAGAGCTAGGATATTCTACACATTGAGGTCAAAAATATACAAATGTAAGGGAAACTTTTCTCATTTAAGATAGTAATAACATTTTATGCTGAAGGAGATTTAATCAATTATTTAAGTCTTTTTTGGGGATAAATCCTATGATATTTCAATATATGCTACATGTTTCAATACTTATATGACAGAAAATTATTAGAAGCAATACTTATTAACAAAATAATAGATCAAGCTGTCAATTATATATCATAATAATAATAATATATATATATATAAAATAATCAAATAACACAAAAAATAAAAAATAAATTAAATAATAAATAACTAAATATAAATGAATATTAAAAACAATACAATAGAAATAAAAATATTGATTGGTCAATATAATCACTATATTAAATAATCTGAGTAGATATGAATAGACCATCAAATAAACAAGTGGTAAAAGTTGTTCAGTAAAATGGCTGGTATTATGAACATAGATGAAGAGACAATGTGAAAATAAATAAACAGATAAATCGGTAAATAACATATTGTATAGGATTGTAACACTATTAGTATAATTATATAATGTATGAAAAAAAAAAGAAAAAGAAATTAGAAGCCAGAAGATGGGACAATGATCTGAAACGTGTAGCAACATTTTTGAAATATAATAGGAGTTATGTCAAAAAAGACTTAAACTAGATAGTAATATTAAATTTCATGAATACTTTCAACTTATCTTGTATCCAATCCTAATAATCTCAAATCCTTCGTAAAATCTTTCTTGCTCCTTTTTTTTGTCAATAAGAAACTTACCCATAAAGATCTTAATGCTCCATATGTTACGGATATGTAACACCAACAGAGGAAGATCGTGACATCAAAGCCCTAACACTTTCAACCCACTATAGCTCCTAAATGGTAGGTTCTAGCGACAAATGTTATGTTATAAAAATATTCTCCATTAAATTTCTGAGTAAACTTTTCAATATACTAACTAATGTTACACCAAAAAAATTATAGAATGACAGTGAAAAGATATATCCACGTAAAATTAAAAAAAAAAAATATTTCTCTTTTTTTTTTACAATCATGTGAGAATTCGTTCCCCTCAACTAATAATAATATATACTTTCTCTTGTTGTAAATTATCTTTAATTGACTAGTCCTGCGCAAGAACTTAAACTTGGAAATTAATTCCAACGTTCGGATCCCAAGGAAGTGGTTCGTTTAATAATTAAACAAGCTCATACTCAAGCAGTCCTCCATTACAGGGAACAGCCGCAAACACTCCCCCCACCTACCTTCCCCTAACGAACTCATACAATGTGCACCATCTTAAAGTGTCTACATTTCATGTATTCAAACGAACTTGAAAAGCATTCTCAACTCAATACCACATACATTCTGCTTTTTATCCATGCGTATAACATTGGATTTACTCCCGATTTTAGTGGACAAAAACTGATGTGAATGAAAAAATCCAAGGTCAGTTATAACTTAAGGGGAAATCCTTCGACCTCCGGATTTGAGCTAAACTAAGCAGTTTTACGGCTTCTAGATGACCTTGAAATTTGGTCTTAATCGGTGGCGAAATATGTGAGATAGCGCAAATTATTTCCATTTTTTCAGAAATCGAAGGCCCCTTCCTTCTAAAATCCTACAAAATTTTAAAGGTAAAAAAAAATTATTTTTGATTTCGATAAAATTAAGTTTCAACGTGTTTTTTTGAGATGAGGAATCAGAAAATAATATCAGTTTTTAGTTTAAAAATTTTCCTCACCTATATTATATAAATATGTTGTTTTAAAATGTGATTTTATATCAAATAGCGTACATAACTGCAATTAAAAGTGAAAGAATCATTTCTCTATCTTGACTGAGATCTGAGAAAAAAAATAAAACGTGATTTTCATAATTTTTTTTTTTCTCGGCTCATAATGCCCATTGGCGGCTTATAACTCTAGTTTTGCACTATTATAGGTCCCTACTACCCACACAAAAATTGGCATTCTGTGAGTTACAACTCCAAACGTCCCCTTGTAAGCATATTTGTGACATATAAGGAGCATTGAGGTTTTTACGTAGGATTGTATACGAGATAAAAATAAGTGGTTTAGAGGAGCCCCAAAGCTCAACTACTTATATTCAAGTGGGTATAATTACTGACATGTAAATAAGGCTTTTGTGTACAATCTAGAGCTATGAACGCTTCTCTGATAAATGTTTGAGTAGTCTTGAAGAACTCAAGTATTTTCTATAATCATCCTTAGCGTTTTTAAATATTTGAACACAATTATGATGGGCAGATATACTGATGGAATTTAATATATAATTAGACTTTTAATATGTTTGATAAAGGGAGTAAAGTAAATACGAGTGGTTCGGTAAAAGTGATGCGGTAGGCTCTACAGATAAACTGATTATTCAGGAAAAGTTGGCCGTAGGAGTTTGGTTTAACCCTCAACGAAATGTAATCAGAATTCACTTCACAGCTCTCAAAGTGGAACGGAGGTGGAAAAACACAGTTTTACAGAAGTTGATTTTTAGAGAATAATTTCTGTTCTTCAACTATGAACCTGGTTTTTCAAGTATTAATTTTTAATAATACAGCTAAAAAATATATTATATTAAATTTTTTGTATAATTTTATAAAAAAGTAATTGAAGTTTTTTCTTGCTTTGATTTTCATTATTTCAACATATTGATTCCTACCTAAGGAGGCAAAATGAAAAGGGCTTCTGAGGTTTTGCTTACTTATGTAAGTTTCAACGTTTGTTTTCTTGTCTCACATTATATATATATATATATATATATATATATATATATATATATATATATATATATATATATAGATAATAAATTTCTTGACTGTTACTATTTAATGTTTAGTAAGGTTCTTGAGGTTCAGTCATAAAATAAAAAATCAACTATTTTGGCGACGTTTCGAGACTATATTGTTCTCATAATCATGCCCTACAGTGAAAAAACAGGTTACAATAAAATTATATAAGTTATACAAGTTATTTCAAAACATAAAGTTAGCTACAGTACAGGTAGGTATATAACATGTGTAGGGTAATACAAATATATATAATTACAGAATATAGAGGAGTATGAAGCTACTTACAATGTTACTGGTGGATATGAATAGGCTAATAATTCTAGTACACAACTAACCTAGGGGAGTGTGTTTAAACAGACAGTTAACAAGAGTTAGTGTGGGTATTCCCAAAGAACTTAATTTTTAAGAAATAGGGTTTTTCCCCACTAACCCTTGTTAACTGTCTGTTTAAACTCACTTCCCTAGGTTAGTTGTGTACTAGAATTGTTAGCCCATTCATATCCACCAGTAACATTGTAAGTAGCTTCATACTCCTCTATATTCTGTAATTATATATATTTGTATTACCCTACACATGTTGTTATATACCTACCTGTACTGTAGCTAACTCTATGTTTTGAAATAACTTGTATAACTTATATAATTTTATTGTAAACTGTTTTTTCACTGTAGGGCATGATTATGAGAACAATATAGTCTCGAAACGTCCCCAAAATAGTTGATTTTTTATTTAATGACTGAACCTCAAGAACATAACTAAAGATATATATATATATATATATATATATATATATATATATATATATATATATATATATATATATATATATATATATATATGTGTGTGTGTGTGTGTGTATGTGTGTGTGTGTGTGTGTGTGTGTGTGTGTGTGTGTGTGTGTGTGTGTGTGTGTGTGTGGTGCAATAATTATGCAAGTTTTTAATATTTATTTTTTTTTTAGGCAAGTGTTTGCCGAGTGAATAAAGACATCCACCAGTCTAGTTAACTTATTATAAACAATGGTTATTAATGTTGTTTTTTTTGTCAAAAAATAGTTTAGTTTGTGTAACATTTTCTATGAGTAAGGACCTCTGAAACTCAACGTGTCAAAACAAGATTTTCGTCAAATTTATTTTTACGCGTTCAACCTTAGTAGAAGTGCGTCCCAAACAGTGAATGTACAATGCAGCGACGGTTCCAAAAATTTTGTATTGGAGATTTTGATCTGGAAGACAAAGAACAGGCCTTTTGTTTTTGACCACAACCATCTGAGAGCTTTGGTAGAAGGAAAGGAGCTTAGCGATAGGCGTTAGTGTTGACCACTCAACATTATAAATCTCATAAAATTATAATTTTTTTTCACATATGAAAACCTGCGTTATTTCTACACTGACCTAATAGCAAAGTGCTGTTCTGAAATTAATGTATGTTTTAGAACTAATGATTATAATTTAACATTCGAAACTATTATTCCAATTAAAAATAATTCCAGTAGAAGTGGCAACAAATTTATCAATCCTAATTATTTTGTTCAAATTAGCAAGTCGTTTTCTGGAGATCATTCATTTAATTTGAATAACTGAAAGGCTTGCGTTATCGAATTTTCTAGTAATAATTCTTATTTTCTTTCATAAGATACTCAAATCATATGTAAAAAGATCAAAACAATATTACTGGTTTATATTATTTATAGAATTATCGACATGGAACAGGTCATGAATAATTCAGACTGCGATAATGTAACAAGGAACAGAATTTACTAGAATTCATATTCTTCATATTTCACATTTTTACGAGACATTTGTAAGGAGTCGTTTATCTTTAGGTCCCCTTAAACGTCTTCAGCGTCCATTGGAATATGGGAAAAGGCATTTTCTAAAGAAAATAGGCCTCCAAAGTCGAAATTCCTGGACAACAAAATATTGCTAAATATTACTAAGTTAAAAAAAAAATTATAAATATTGAAAAAATCGTATTTCAGAAATGTTTTGATCAACAAAGATGGTTCTGGTCTCAAACTGTAGAAAATCTAGTCGGCTTTTTAATCGTACTAATTACATAAATTCGTAAAAGTAGTTTTCTTATGTAAAATTGCCAAAAACTGAAAAAAAGTAGAAAATTTTTTTTTGTTTAATTTTGACAGCTAAAAAAATGTGTTCGGCTATCGAGGTCAAAAACTTGGATTATTTATTGGACTATCATAAGTATCTCAGCAAAAAATTAGAACTGCCGGATTTGATGCAATGTTTTATGGACTATTACAGAACATTTATAAAAATACAAGAAAATTATTTAGGTCAGCCTTGGGTGAATAAAAAATAAACTGAGTTAGCCCCAGAAAGCGCTTAAGTGAAGTTCTTAAACGCGGTTTTCGGTTTCTCCCTTGGAAATGGCCTCGAGAAATATAAGCAGCGTGAGAGGAAACGGGGTTCCATATATCTCGACATTAGCCCACGAGTGGAACTTATCCGAGTTAGCAACTAGACCTCGGTGGATAGAAGTATCGGAGGAAATAGGGGTGGCTCTAATAAAATATGCAGAGGAGGTAGGATTGTAAGTTGGAGGTGGGTGGAAGTTTACACGGTATTAAACCTTCCTTAGCGGGACTAGGGTCTAGATTATTAGCCGGGAGTTGAGGCCTATCTCCCCGACCCAACCGCCAGCACATAATTAGCGACACTTAATAGAGTCTCAATCATCTTATAACCAAGTCAATATTACCTTACCTCAATAATATAGGAACTGTACAAGTTTACTAGTAAATATTAACAGGATAATTAATATTAATTACAAATTTACCAACAGTAGATCTAACGACCAAAAAATATCCGAAAATTAGTACCTCAGTAAATATATAGGTAGCAGAATTACAAAAAAAAAAAAAAATACAAACATTTTAATTTCATTTATAAAAACGGCTCAAGATCAAAGAACAATGTGGGGAGTTCCGTAATGATACCAACAAAAGATCTTAATGTTTCTTATATTGCTTATATTTCTTATAAAGTGAAACAGACGTTGCTGAAGAAAGAATTGAGCATTCAGATACTGAACACAAAGATGATGGATCTAGTGATGAGGAATGCATTACTAATAATTCATTTATAGGTAACAGTTTGTTTATGTTTCATATATTATAGAAAAGAGGACCTGAAGCAGGTCATGAAGGACGCGGCTCTATAAAACGACGTTGTGAATTATATGAAAAACGAAGGCTGACTAAATACTTTTGTGAACAATGTAAAATGTATTCATGTTTAGAACATTCAAAAATTGCCTGTCCAAGCTGTATAAATAAAATTAGTGAAGTAAATAATAGTTAAATATTGTGATAACCAAAAAATAGTTAAAAGTTGTTATAATAGATAAATAATATCTGTATTACTTATTTTATTAATGTGTATTATTATGTGCATTCCTTTAAAAATCAAATTTAGTAAATAAGAAAAATAAAAGTGATGAAATCATCAGTAAAACGATTGAATTTCAAGAGGTGATCTGTCAGATCGTTGCGACTATTGGTGTTAGTCCTAGGGTTGCGACTTCTGGAGGGTTAACAATACGTTCGTCAAATTTATCTTTATGAGTTCAAACTTGGTAATAGTGTGGCAATATTCTTGAACGAACAGTGTAGCGATTGTTTATATTATATGTACATTATTTTTCTTTTTTATTAATTTTTTTTCCGGTTGACACTATGTACTGTTGAGATCGTTTTAGCTCCGTGAAATGGTCTTTCTGCAGATGTTAATTGCTGCTTGTTAAGGACAGTGACAAAGCGGTCTAGATCTACAGATAATGGCTGTTCAGGGTCAGCCGACTTGGGCATTTATGTCTTTGCCTGAAATAGATCGTTGATTGCACTAGCCTCCGGAAGGCTACATGGCTACAAGACCACGTTATGGTAGTCGATTCAGATGCACGATGTAGGATAATCAATCCCACGTTAGGTCGATGTGAGATGTCTTGAGTAGCCTGACGGGCCTTACAGAGTGGGTGTAAATGCCTAAGATGGCTTTCCTTTGTGAAAAGACTAAGTACCTCGCCACAACTAGTTAGGCAGTATTGATCCCATGACTGCGACTGTTCTTAAAAATTGATAAATTTGATTTTGTCAAATATAGTAAACTAAAGTATGATCCAAAATATTTATAATATAATAGTTCCAAATTAGATTGTAATCATTATTTAAAAGACACATGGAAACACGTTCTTTGAGCACACTCGATGGAATGGGGGCTCTGTGGAGTGCACACTAAGAAGGTGTTTAAATTAAATGAAGTTTTGGCCGACTTGGAAAAGAAAAATTATTTACAATCAGAGCACTGCTAGTTACTTTTCAACGTATCACAAACATCATCAGCCCTAGTTAAGAGAGAAGCAGCAAAGGCAATATCTCCAAAATTACGGACTTTGTAAGACAGCAGGCTCAGAAGTTTTGCCATCACTCTGAACTTCTTGTCGCCGAAAGGCATACAGTTATGTAAGAACTACTTTTAGTACTTCCCTTCCTCATCCTCGAAGCATTGCTCGATGGTACGCTACTGTAAACGGACAGCCCGGGTTTAGCAAAGAAGTGTTTGGTGCTATTTGCGAAAAAGAAAAGTCCCATGGCAAAACTTTTCGGAGCCCTAATGATAGACTCAATGGCAATTAGAAGAAATTTCCAATGGAGTGGGAAAAGCTTGGTAGGGTATGATGATTTGGGAACAGGTAGCCAATGCGATAGCTCACCTCTAGCTACCGTGGTTTACTTCCTCGTGATTTAGAGTAAGAATTCAAGGAGCAAGGAGTGAGGTTATCTTCCACGATAATTTATTGCCGAGACCTAAGGCTATTACAGGAGAGAGGGGGGGGGGGGGAAGGATCTTAAACCAAGGATCAGGTTCTCGGTGTAAATCCTTGTATAAAACCTAACGACTGCGTTCTCCGAGGGTTCTTCTTTAATGGTTATCGCTCACGTAATTTTATTTTAATCTTTCTTATCAAAGCTTGGATCGTTGATTGTTTTCGGAGACATTTATAGAGTGAAATAGGCTTAGGATTATGCTTTATTCTTATTCCTCGTATGTAAATCAGTTTTAAAATATTAAACAAAACAACGTTATCATATAAATGAACTTTGGGGCTCCACCAAACCAATTTTTGTAACCAACCCTTATAATCCAAAATCCTTTGTAATATCCTCAACTATCCTTATCAAGTAACAAATAAACTTATTCATGATGATCACAATGCCCTATGTGTTGCTGAATTGGATCAAAATAGATATCTATTGTTCCATAAGATCTATTCCATAGTCTCAGAACTTACTTCCACTTTTCCGTGGTATTTCCGTGGAATTCAATTTCTGATAACCCTCTGAGGCTTCTAAAAAGATGATTGCCTTGTAATCTTGAAATATAGAACTTGAAAGTGCTACTAATGAGTAGTTATTTACAAGTAATTGATATGTCGTTGTGGTAAATAACAATAAATAATTTTAAAAAAGTGAAGGTATCTAGACCATCTTCTTGTCAGACGTCTCGGAGTGTTCTGGAAAATTTACTGGGAAGCAAGACAAGTGGATTTAAGGAGTTATAGAGTTTTCTATGAAAGGATATATATCTAGTTACGGCTAACTCAGCAACATGTGGAACATTAAGGTCTTAATTGATAAGTTTATTTGTTGCAAAGTAAGGAGCATTGAGGATTTTTCGAAGGATGTTTACTTGTAAGGATCGAACACGAAATAAATTGGATGGCTTAGTAGAGCCCAAAAGCTCAACTACGTAAGTATAAATAAGTCGAATTACTATCATGTAAATGATTCTCTTGCATTTAATCAGAAGGTTTGAGCGTTTGTCTAGTAAATGTTAAGAAATTCGAAAACGACGAGCAGTTTTTGTTGTTTTTATTTACTTTTTTTTGTTTGGATTCCAGGTTTGTAAGGTAGGAGCAGAGGATCTGTTCAAGATGGCGTAGGTTTAACACGAAAGGGGAAGTTTATAGGATACTACAATTTTTACACCTTCCATTAAGGTTTGTAATATGGAGTGTTTGGGATGCAATAAAGGGATCTATCATCATCTATCATCAGGGATCTATCATTATAACTGAAAATACAAATGTATTCAGCGTGGGTGGCAAGAACGGTGCTAGGATAGGTCGGAAATAAATAATTTAAAGTTAGTTTCAGTGTCAGATTTGCTATCTATAACAGATAATTAGGGGTATTCTATAGCAGACGAATAAGTATCTTGCATATGGTTTATTGAGGTATGTGTCGGTTCCAACAGTCAAATCTAGGTTCCATCGATTCATGAGAAAAGAATCGATGAATCGATGATTCATAGTCGAGAGATGAGTCCTAGGAACCGATCGATTATTATAAAAATTATAATTAATAACATATTTTATGTGCTTTGAATAATAAATGCTACTAGCTGTTGACTAATTTATTTCCTGCGTAATTATCTTTTTTTGATCGATTTATTTTGCTTTTTCAGCTTATTTTAGGATTATGTTTTAAAATAGCTGTTTATTTTTAAACTGAGGCATCGGTACCGTGGATCGAAAAACTTTGGTACTGACACATCACTGGTCTATTTCATTACATCTGATCGAGATATTAATTTCCATTTTTTTTTATTTTTTAACATGCTGTAGAATTGAGTTATGATCCAAATAATAAACTTAATTTCCATATATTGTAAATGAAATCCTTGATTATCCACTAATAAATGCTTTATTAGCATGGAATTCATTGAAATACAGTTTAATCTCACATTATTACACTATATAAGCTCGCTGTAATACATGGGGTAATAGATTACAGAGAGCTGAGACGGTGGTGAGTAGACTCATATCCTCGCTATCGGCCTTCCATATCTTCTTCCCGCTACATCATCCCTAAATGAGCTGCCTCGCCAGTTTTTATTTTTCAACACACATGGATAAGAACGGACGAATATTCAATAAAAATAGTTCCAAGCGGATTCATAAAATAAATTAGTGGCGTATTCTTAATCTACCATGTATTAATAAACGTAATTAAAATATAAATAGGACAATTTAATATTTACTTAATATATTCCTATTTTATTTCTATGAGTAATTAAGTTTATTTAAACAGAAACTCCAACGGAAGAATTTTCAATAAAAATAGCTTTAGGGGGATTAATATAATGAATTAGTTATTTATACTGAATCTATCTAATAACATACCCGTCGTCACAGAATACTTTAACAATTACTGGACAAACCTTCAAACCTTTCAATTATTTACAAAAGTCTCATTTACATGTCAGTGATCAGAACCATTTTGACGTAAAGAGTTGAGAATGGGGGATTGACTAAACCATCCTTTAATTATCCATAAATTTCCTACTCTTCTCGTATCCAATCCTTACAATCCCAAATCCTTCGAAAAATCCTAAATGATCCTTATTTTGTCACCAATAAAATTATCAATAAATTTCTTAATATTCCATGTTATAAATATCCTTTCATAGTAAGCTCTATAACTACTCAAATCCACTAGTCTCTCAACTTTATTCCTCCTCCATTCCCGATAATCCTCCGAGGAGTCTGAAAAGAAAATGGTCTAGAAACCTTTTAATGTAGGATTTTTATTGAAGGGCACTAGTGAGTAGTTCTTTAAATTTTATTATTCGTAGTTAATAATAGTAGTTATTTATATAGTGTGTGATTGAAAGCAGCTATGAATTTGTTTAACAAAAGTAGTTAATATTTATTTAAAAAATCACTAAAGAAATGCCTGTAACTACTAATTTCAAGCTAGTTTACAAAAAAAAATAATGAACTTTTATTACCTAAATATTGCAAATTGCAACTGTTAAATACAAGTTTAAGATCCGTAAAAATTTAAGGAGTGTATATTAAAATTTACTTATAAATAAAATTACATTTTGACTTAAACGTGCGATTTCTTGTTTTGGACACGTTATATTTATTTAATAATTGCTTATCAATCTATAGTTTTTACACTAAATAAAACATACTTAAAAATAAAAAAATGCTAGAGAATTGATTAGAATGAGTTCAGATTAAATTTTGTATTAGTAGGTAATTCGTTTATCCCTTATCCAATTCACTAGTCATTCGAGTAATTCATTTATGATAACAAAATTATTTATTTGAAAATTTTTAAAGCATTATTTAACTACAAATAATCCAATTTGCAACAGCTGAAAATAATACTAAAAATAATAGAGTGTAACAGTGACTTGTGCATCCAGCAAAAAAATATTGGAATAAATTTGTATTTGTTAAATAATGTTTGAAAATCAAGTAAAATATTATTCGTGAAATAAAAAACTCGAATATTGAAAACAAAATTTAAATAAGCCATATAAAAAACTATTCGTTAGATGATATCGACTGTCATTACATTCAGTCATTATTTTGAGTCCTTTATTTGAAATAAATTTTGCATGACTCTGACAGCAATTTTGCTTATATATACATATATAGACCTGAATAAATTATTGATTTTGAGTATACTAGAGTTTTATACCTGAATTATTATCTTTTGTATTCTTTTGTGAGTATTTCTACTGATGTTATTTACTGGAGCGAGTAAATAATGATGGCAGTGTAGAATGTATATGAATGGAACCCCAGCGTGGAATCCTAATTCAAAATAAATTCTCTCATGATTCTTACATGGCAACCTTATCTTTTCTGGTCATTTAGCAGGATGTGAAAACAGGAAAAGGCTCTATAGGGGAACCAACAAGGCTGGGCCACATAGAACTAACGCGGGATCTTTTGTATGTCGCTCTCTTTTATTTTATTTGTCAGTTGATAATATTATTTTTCGAACTATAAAAATAATAATAATAATAATGATAATTAATTCCACAAATCTCCTAGCAAAAGTAAATTTAAAACATGAATTCTGAAGTAAAATAATGGGGTGTATAAAAAAAAAAAAAAAAAAAAAAAATGACCGTTTCTTAAACAAATATTTGTATTATTATTTCTTTTATATAAATACAATGAATACTCAGAGTATAGTCCATTGATATCTACCGTCATTACCCATCTGCTAGCCAATTGCTCGATGCCACGTTGAAACCATTCCTTAGGATGGCTGTCAAAGAACTCTATGACAGGATTTTCAACTTCCGCAAAATTATCAAATTTTTTCACTTGAAGAAAATGGGCCATGGATCAAAATAAGTAGTAATCCGAAGGTGCAAGGTTTGGACTATATGGTGGATGAGGCAGGAGTTCAAACCTATGAAGTTCTGTAAACTTTTCTGCTGATTGTCGAGAAGTAAGTTCTAGAGGGACCAGTCTACAGGTCTTTTTCACCTTCTCCATAGAGAGAAGATGACGACTAACAGTTTATAGATAACTTTCGACACATCACACTCCCTGGCAAGTTTGCGAGTACTTGTGGATGGATTTGACTCAACAGCTTCCTTCAGAACCTCATCAATATCCATTAATGGCCGCCCGGAGCCCTTCTTCCTTTCCAACGTCGTATCTCCACTTCTAAATTTTTCAAACCAACGCCGCGCAGTGCGCTCTTCAAGGAAACCTTTCCCATATATTTAATAATTTCACGAGTTGCTTCGGCGGCTGTGAATTTTTTTTTCCAATAATGTCTTAAAATTAGGAGGATTTGGTAGGACACTGTCATGTTTCTTCTTTGAAATAAATAACTGATCTGAGCTTTTTTTTTTTTTTAAGAAGTCCAGTGTTAGTAAACAAGCTTAGAGAATGCCCTATTAATATGAAAGAATAATTTTATGTTGGGCTATATTGATTCATATTTACAATTTACATTTTTCAGTTTAAACACAATTATGTTTATTTATATATTTTTATTATAAAGAATTTATCCTAAGTGAAATGAATGCTATAAAGTGTTAAGATTTAATTCAGAAACTTACAAGGTGCCGTGAAACAGAGACCATGAGATTGAGACCACAACCACAAGCAATGAGATGGTAATACACCCCATAGCTAATGTGCATACCATTACACAATCAACACACCAACTATCCGCTTCACAGCACTAAACACTATCTCAGCTCCTGTTAAAACTAATTTACTTTTAATTAAGTAAATTTAATTTTTAAAATTAACTTATTATATTCTAATGATCCCTGTTGAACAGATCCGCTACTTAGGATTCCAACTGGACAAACGTTAAACTTTTAATCCACATACAACACTAGAACAGACTACTTCAACATTTACTAGACAAACGTTAAAAGCTCCCAATTAGTTACAAAAGACTAATTTACATGACTGTGATTAAACCTATTTGGACGTACGGAGTTGAGCTTTGGGACTCTACTAAACCATCCAATTTATCTTGTTTCCAATCCTTACAATCCAAAATCCTTTTGAAAAATCCTCAATGCTCCTTACTTAGTCACCAATAAACTTATCCATAAATTTCTCAATATTCCATATGTCGCTGATTTAGCCTAGATTTAGAAACCTATCCTTTCATAGTGAACTCCATAACTCTTGAAACTCACCAGTCTCTTGACTTGCTTTCCATTCTATTCCTGGCAATCCTCCTTGTAGTCTGAAAAGAAGATGGTCTGGAGACCCTCTCATATAGAACTTTTATTAAAATGCTAACAGAGGGTAGTTGCTTTACAACTACATGGCATGTTATTATGAGCGTCATAATTACATTTACTAGATGTATTTTTTTTTTTTTTATATACAGTTATAAATTTGAATAAATAGATTGTAAATTAAAAATTAAAAAAGGAATAAAAAAGGAAAAAAAATTGTAAGAAACGTTTTGGTAGTATGTACATACATGTTTAACTCAAGTTGACAGAGGTATTTTCAAATGTAGTTTAGCATAATCAATCGCTTCAGTAATCATTAAAAAATAAATAAATAAATAATAATAATAAAAAATAAAACCCAGAACCTTTTTTTTCAAAATTATGTTCATTCGAAATAATATAGAAATGCTATAACAAAAATAGGGGTAAGAGTCTAAGCTTTTTAATAACAGAAAGTATTCTGAAGATAAAATATGAAAACATAAAAGCCTGGCTTTTGAAGGGAAAAGCTTCTCATACATGCTTTATAAAAGAAGGGCAAAGCATACTTCGCTATTTCTTTATATTATTCTGGTAAGATTGAAAATAAATATTACTTCCAGAACTAAAGGATGGCTAGACAAGTAATAGGGAATTTGAATTCGTTTCACGAAAAAACTAAAATCTTATAAATTGTAAAATATAATATATATACTTTCTTGTAAACATTATCCTATTGTGTGTTCTGGGCTCCATACATATATATAAAGTCCCAATGCTCAACTCCATATTTCCAACGAGATCTGATGATTATAGTCATTTAGAAAGAGTTTTTTTTTTCTTTTGTAATTATTAGGCATCTTAGAGTGCTTGTCTTGTAAATATTAAATTAGTTGATAACGAGGAGCATTCCATTGTCTTCAACATGGAGTAGTGGAACATCATTAAAGGATACTAAAGAAAAGGTAGGCATGGGCATACGACAAGGGAGGTGATGACGTAAAAAAAAAAAATCTTTTTAATTTCTCAAGCAATGTTTTTATTGTAAAAAATATTGTTTTGTAACTAATGTATAATCAGAAAATAATAAACCAAAAATTTACCTATAATAACTGTTAATAATAACTGCATATACAGTTACTTAAAAAATTGAAAACTAAATAGTGATCTCATAGATAGACTAGAACCACATAGAATAACCGCAGAAAGACACACTTAAACAATTTTGGACTATTAACGTAATTTAAAAAAAAAAAAAAAAAAAAACATCCGTATAAGTTTTATCAATAAACATAAATAGAACCATAATAGGCACTAATAAACTATCAATGAAATACATTATATTTCAACTAAATGTTTTTTCTTCAGATGTTTTTCTGAATATGAATTATGCAGTAAACAAAATGGATTACTTAGTTCTGGTGCATATTTTCAAAGGGAATGGTGATTTTTCAATTTGAATACTTCATTGAGCGCACTTAAAGGCCTAAATAAGATGTAATAAATTCATCCTACTATACAGAAAATCCATAAATATCTAAACATGTTACAAAACTTACAATTAGACAAAACAGTCTACCTTATATGGGTATCGAGCCACGTGGGAATTGTGGGCAACAAGCTTACTGATTTAGATGCTAAACAAGGCCTTGCACTCCCAGGCAGAGGAACTGCCCTCTTTTCACCAAAAGATATTAGTTCTTCTTTAAAAAATGAAATTTGTGAAAGATGGCAGTCCATGTGGAACGAGAATACACCTTGTAAGCTGAAAACTATCAAAGAATCAGTTAAACCATGGATCACATCCGTTCGATCCAATCGTAGAGAGAGGTAGGCCTGTGCAGGCTAAGGATAGGTCACACTAACCTTACACACTCCCATCTAATAAACAAGCAGCCACCGCCAAAATGCCAATACTGCGGTGAGATAATCGCTGTTAGACATATATTTCAGGAATGCCCCTACTATATAATTATATAACAAATTAGGTCTTGCACCCGAAATATACAAAACTCTTGGATATAATGAAAGCAATTTAAAAATTTTATTCACTTTTTTAAAAGCTCAATATATAAATAATAAAATATATATTCATAAAAAAATAGGAATTTATAAAATATGAAATAGGAAAAATAAATTAAAATGTTATCAAAAACCACAGGCGTTGATGACAGAAGTTTAACGCCTTTAAACAAAAACAACGTTTTTGATGGTTTAAAAATACAATAAAAATCCTAATCAACAGATTAGTTTATATAACTAATCATAAATGTATGACATATATAATTTACAATCGAGTTATTTCCATAACTCTCCAAGCTCCTCCCTCCCATACGGTTTAAGGAGTCACGAGCTGACGTTATTTCTAAGCCGTTATCACCTGCCCCTTCACCTCGAACCGGAATGCCTTCAGAAACAATGAACGAGATAAGGAACCAAGCGGAGCGTTGAACATTTTACACAGCTCAGGAACTGTACCTTCAGGATATGAAAACGAAATAATGTTACATATATTATAATGTTCTAATACAAATTTTATAAGAAAATATTATTTATTTTTTAACAATAAGAATACATCATTATTAATAAATAGCATGTAACTAATTCATTTTTATAAAACTATAATAGATTTTTAATCAGACTAAAATTTTTGTATCAATACTTCATAAACGGTCGACATTTAAACTCTTACTGACTTCAACCCATAAATGGACATACGTCACACAAATATATGGAACTGCAAAAAATATACACCTTAAAAGTATACAAATATTCTGATCGAAAATACTCAGACTAATCACAAAATCACCTTAGTACATTTCAAACCACACACTTCACTCTGATTTAGAAATACTCACAGTAAAGGAACATATACATAACCTTTATAGAAGATAACACGACAGACTTCATGGACATAAAAAATACTCATTAATGACATGGCCACGACTGAAATATCTGGAAATACTCTCAGGAGGCTTAAAAGAAGCTGGATGAGAGATTTGCTCAAATAATTTTTTTTTTTTTTTTTTTTTTTTTTGATCATGCCAGGGGGAGGTACTGGAGTTTTACTCTCCTTCACGCTTATAAGGCCTGAATTATTTCACTATGAGTAAATTCAAACAACAGGTTTGAATAAAAAATTGAAAGGGAAAACAAATAAATAAAAAAATGAATTTGGTGAAACAATGTAAATATTTATAAGATTATAATAAATATTAACAGTATATATAACTACATATACATCACCACGAGAGAAGATATAATACTCGGTTGAAGTAAAAGGATAGGTAGAGGAGATTATAAACGGAGCAGTTTACTGTTTTCTGTTGATAAATTTAATGCTTAAAATAGTTGCTCTGTTGTCATTATCATCGTATAATCTCCAGTTAATTCGGAAATTTTGTGATTTCAATGTTATAAAATATCTTTTATATTTTTTTTAATTTATTTAGGAAGATGGCCTCGTGTTCTTCTTTTGTAAATATTCATTAGAGTACTACCAATGGGTCGTTCCTCTACAAGTTTTATTAATTTCATTATATCTCATATATACCACATATTTACTAGATATGTTTCCTAATACGGTTCTAAATTTCTAATAATAAAAGAATTAAAAAAAAAAAAAATATATATATATATATATTTAGGGCGATATATAAAAATCTTTTACAGTTAAGTGCAAAATTAATAGGTTTAATAAGTTTACATTACAAGCTTGTTTTTATTATTACAAGAAAATCAAAGGTTTGATGAAATAGAATAAAATTATAAGAAAAAAAAATAAACGGATTTAATTGAAAATATATAATGAAACAAAAGTAACAATAAATAATTCAATATAAAAAATAAAATTAAAAACTCAATCTAAGGACTCCCTGGCCAGGCTTCTTCCCCTATTATGAGAGGGACTAAAATAGGTTTCAGGATATGCTAGCTGTTCTCTCTTTCTGTATCAAGCGGGAAGGTATTTGTTGAAAGTTTTTTTTTTCGTATATTTTTCTTTCATTATAAATTATGATTACATCACATATATTTTAGTTGATTATTAGTATTATATTTTAAGTTGAGTCTGGTTTATTTTCTTGGTACAGCATATAATTTTGTGAATTTTAAATACTAATTATATAAGAAATAAAAAAAAAAAAAAAAAAAAAGCGGGAAGGTAAAAATGTGTTTCATAAAACAACCATTAAATTAATGTTAACTAACATAGTTGGGAATCGAACCCACGACTTTCTGTACCGAACTTTTGGGGAACCTCGTCTTATCTGTAGTCTCATATTTTTATTTTATCTAATGGAGAGAAATTTCATGCGTAAATATAGGTTTGAGTCAATAAGTTTAAGACTTCAACAATATCTTCTTCACTTTAATTCGAACCAAAGACTATTTCCGTTTACGTTTGTCTGTGGTCTAGAACACAAGAATATATTGAAGGTTTTTGTTTTTTTTATTACGGCAAGTAACGTTTCATTTACCATTCATCATTTTAAAATTAACTAAATTGTTCGACAAGATTTTAACTGATAATCATAGGAAAATCCGAAATTGAAGTTGAAAAGGAGACAAGGGACAGGTAGTTGATAAATGTGAACAAAAGAGAGAGGGATATATAAACGCGGGCTGTCGATCGGCCATCCTTCTTCCTCACTCGATGGGATGGGGGAGGGGGAAAGTGGTGGGGGGAAACCCTTATTACTAGCCACAAAGCTCCGGGCCAATTCCTCAGATTTCACAAGGGAGCACACAAACCTTTTCACCAGGGACCGTTCCAAGCATCTGGCAACAATATATAGAAATCTCTCCCGTAATCTCGATCCACGACAAAGGGTTCGACTAATGAGATTTGAGATTTTGTTTAATTATTCATCTAGTTGGAACAAAGGTTCTCATAAACTCTATGGACCGAAATCCAATTTGAATGGACGATGTACAACATTGTCTCATCTCAAAATCCATACTCATTTTAAGGAAACAGAAGTTTAAATGAAGTTGTTAAACATTTACTTTTTTATTTTTTATTTCACTGTAAACTCTAATAATAATTAATTTAATTTGTTTTTCACCTGACTGATGAGCCCTATTATTAACATTTGTAGCCCAGAAAAAAAAACAGCTTGTACTAAAGTAGAATTTAGAACAGTGTTATATATCTATGATAGTTTTTTATTACTGTTTTTTGAACTGTTAACTACTTTTGGCCCGCTGTTTTGGAACAGTGTAAAAAAAGCTATCACGCGTCACGTACCGTACCGTACCCTGTGCCCGTTGATTATATTTACTAACTAGATTTAGACCTATTTACTGTCTTCCTGATGAGTTAAAGACTTAAAACTTGGAATATATCCTAGGAGCGGATGACAATGCAATAATAACAAGAGTGGGAACTGCATGGCGCAGTATGCATGCAGCCCTTAAGAACCTCTCGGAAGATAGCTTTTGACGTATTCATACTTTCTTTTCCTTAGAAGTCTTTGAAGGAACGAGTTACCATTGGTATAGGAAGGAAGAGCCCTGCTGCATTTGTTACAAACATAGTATTTATCTAGCACTTTCAACTTTTAAAATATTTTCATACTAACAAGGAGAGGACACACTCAGTCTCTCACAGATCTTGTTGGCAATGTTTTTAGAGGTTTCAGGTCAAAAAATATTAGACACGTATTTTGACGTTCTGACCAATGGGCTCTAGAACCCGAGAAAAAAAATCAAATAGCATTAAATTAATTTATTTTATATCTCGAGTTAAAAAAGTGATATCGACATGATTATTGCACCAAGATTTTTATTTTTGATTGCGAATTTAAGAAAAAATACAGCCGCTCCATATATTTTGGGTTAGGTTAATTCAATTCTAAAAAAAATGATTAGATTTTTAAGCAAACTACCTCTATAGATTTTTTAACACAAAAATTGAAGTCAAATTCTAATTTAGCACTCTCAAAAACATTGAAAAACGTTTATTCAATAAAAACATAAAATATCATTTTTCACCCCTTTCGAGGAGAAGAAATTTTTAAAACGATTATTGGTTGCTTTTCTCTAAATAGCTAATACTTTGTCACGCTATTTATTCATTGATATCCTCTATCCGCTGGAAAGAGGAGAGACTCAGCTTTCTTTTGATATATATCAATGTAAATTTAGATCAACAAAAACCTATTTAAAAAATTGCAAATCCGAAAAACATGTTTATTTTTAACTTGAGTTTGAAACCAGAAATATCAAGAGTAATACCACCCTATATTTTGTATACAAATATGATAAACCGTCTAAGCGTAATTCAATTTAAACAAACATTGCCTACCATTTGGTCAGCCACATTTTGAAGCATACGAATTTTTATTTTTATTTTTGGATGAAATTTTGTATTTATGGGTTCTTTTTAATGCTGAATTCGAATCAGATGTCGATTCTTGTGAAAAAAGTACATTAAACGTAGATCGATGAAAAAATGATATTTTTTGTTTATATTGAATAAACGTATTTCAATGTTTTTGAGGGTGCTGAATTAGAATCTGACGTCAATTTTTGTGTTAAAAAATTTATAGAGGTAGTTTGCTTGAAAATCTAATCATTTTTTTAGAATTTAATTAACCTAAACTACAATCTATGGAGCAGCTGCATTTTTCCTTAAATCCGCAATTAAAAATAAAAATCTTGGTGCAAGGATAATGTTGATATCATTTTTTAAACCCAAGATAAAAAATATTTTAATTTAATGCTATTTTATTTTTTTCTCGGCTTATAGAGCCCATTGGTCGGAACGGCAAAACACGTGTCCAATATTTTTTGACCAGGAACCTCCAAAAAAATTGCCAACAAGATCCGTGCGAGACTGAGTGTGTCCTTCCCATTGTATGTCGGAAATCATCTCTGTGAAACTTTAGATTTTTTTTTTTTCGCAATCTGAAACAATTACCTGAATTACGAGGAATCCGAAATGAGGCCTGGGTTATCATCTTTAAAATGGTATCCCATTGGAAATTTTAACTTATTCCGTTGAGACTCTTTGACGTGCAGAAGAGCGATAAATACGCTCTTGCAAGTTGTATTTTTTAAATTCAACCACTTTAAAACATTAAGAAAATAATACTTAATTGAATGATACGTCAACCATCAATGTCGGGTAACTGTTTCTGGAAATATTTTAAGAAGCAAGATCTGTCGGTATAACGCGTTTGACCACGGACACATAATTCATCACGCATTTTCTTTGTCTTTTCTTTTTGCATAGATGTTATCAAAATATTCAATAAGTATGCCAATTGAAATTAATTTAAAATAGCTGATATAAATAATTTAATTTTTTGCTCAATGCACTTAATTTTTTTCATATTTATGAAATATTATAGTAGTGAGAAGTGACGATCGTCTTAAGAGGATGTGTTTCAGTGCTGCGATCTATTTGCCCCAGAAACACACTGGTCTTATCACTATTAGCTTCAAAACCCGGAGAACCCACTTCTCTTTATTTCATTTATTTAATTAAGTAGAACAGGAATTTTAAAGGTAACAATTCTATTGTAGCCATGTTGACTTAAACAATTTTCATTTTTTTACACAATTTTTGTTTTATTACATTTTATATTTTACAAATTAATTATTCGTTTTATTAATATTTTTTTACACAAGGGAAAATTATTAAGATTAAAATAAAAGGACTGTTACAGTGACGCATTTGCCATAGATACTTATCAAATAAATACCTATTTCATCAAAAAATAAAACTTGACCGAATATAAATTAAAAAACATTATTCCACCTTATTCTCCTTTCCTTTAATCTTTAGATTAGTTTGAGAATGCATATCGATCATAGAAGTTTACCCTGCCAGATTATGGTCCTAAGCACACCTACTTCCTTCCATGAAATTTTACCCAGTTTTCTCTAAGGAATATTCTCAATGCGAATAAAAATAAACTAAATAATAATTCAGAACACTATAAATTTTTAATTTCCTTGTGGAAATTATCAATTTTGTTCTATATTTTCTAAAGTCAAATCAGCTTTTATCAAAAAGAGGAACTTCGGGCCTATATACGGTACGATCCCGCAACTTAACCAGATTAGGGACGTCAAGTCACATTCCATGAGGTTGTTAGGAAATAACTTCACTATAATCAAGTTCAAAGTTGGCCTGTGGGATCGTGCCAAAGCTAATAATTTCAAAATCCAAGTTCCCATAAAAGGCCTGATTTAATCTCAACTTAGGTTAATGTTCATATTTAGATTATGAAGAGAAAATGTTCAAGTACGTGTGAAAATGTTTTTAAATAAATTTGCTTGTTTAAAAATAACATATTTTTATAATTTGTTATATTCCTTTGAAAAAGCGTTCTTAGTTAGTGGGTGTCTGAGTTTCATACGATATTTTTCTAAAACAGTACCTTTTGATCAGCCGGTAATTACTATACACTTTCAATATATTTGTCACGATTAATAATAACAAATAAATTTACACTGTTCTTTTTTTATAACTTGTTCTTTAGTTTTTATGTAATTTATTAAGGGTTCCAACTCACATATAAAAAATGAATTGTTATTACAAAAAATAATCCATATGAGAACATAAAAAGCAAATCATAAATATATCAAGAGACCAATAATTATTAAGGAAATATATTAGTAAACTGGAAATAACATTTATTATCTACAACATACATTTTATGGAGAAAGATGTTTAGAATATTTTTTTCAGACCACTCACACTTCTTGGCCATTCTTTTCCTATAAAATAATTTTCTCTTTTTGAAAATAAAATTAACTATAATAAAGTTAATCTTATTCATAATGATTAGGTAATTAATTAAATAAAAAAAGGACACTCTATTTTCCTGTTTAACCCAGCGTTGGTCGCTAGCCGATCTGGTACACCGTTATTCGCTAGGTGAGCATTTCCCTCACTTCTTTGATTTTTTATAAAAAATGCAGTTTAATGTTGCAAAATATGTAGTTATAAATGGTAAATAATTGCAACATAGTGTATCAAAAATTGCAGTATGTAGCATAAGGATTAAGGATATTTATTCTTTAAAAAAAAACAAAGAAAAATTAAATATTTTACTTTTTACATAATAATGTGCTTTTCATGAGCTAGATCATTTTCTTCTATACAATTATTACAAGTATATGTAGTATGTTCATTGCGAACTGGAACATTACACATTTTACAATTTTTTTTGTTTTTCTTTCTTTTTTCTTGGGTACACCTATACCAGATCTATTTCGCATTGCCTCGAGCAGCCACGGACAAGAATTTGGAATAGTAAAAACTTTAAATCCCTAGTAAGTTATTGAAAAACAATATAAATACAATTCACGACCATTTATTAACTATGTAATTATTTAATATTTACCTTCTCGATTGGCTTTTTTTCTAACATAACAATTCAAGCATGTTAGATCCACGACTCATTTTGAACCCAAATAATGACTAATCAATCGAAATAAATTAGAAAACTCGCTCAAAAACATGTCACGAATAGGGTTGCCATCTGCTAAAATACAAAAGCCGGACTTGGCGCTGTATTAAAGCCGGACATTTGCCACAAAAGCCGAACATTATCTTTAAAAGCCAAACATACCTCCACTTATTTATAGTCCTATCCTTAATCTTTTGATCTTTATATATGCCATTAAAATTAATAACTATCAGAAACATTTTCAGTCTTCTATAGACTTCAGTTATATAAAACAAAAATAAAAAAAATACAACTCAACTTTGGAATCATACTAAAAGTTTTCATCGTACAAATATAAAAATATAAACACTCTTCTAAAGAGAAAACAAAAAGATTAAAAATAAAAAGCCAATTATAAAGTAATCTCAAATGTTTCTAAAAATAATAAAAATCCATAAATGCTTAGCTGTTTGTTGGTTTTTCACCTACTTTATTCAAAACGTCGTTTTCCTTAGAAATCATATCATAAAATTCTGCACATGTTAATTCTGCAGGCCCTAACGCTTCGTTGAAAAATGAATTTGAATCCATGAAAGAATCTATTCTTGACGTAGGTGCTGTGCTCCGAATCTTCATTTTATGTTTTTCGGTTTTTAAGTGATTTTCTAAGTCAGTTTTGCCCTTATTTCCAATTGAAATTACTTAGTCACAAATAAAACATGTTGCATACCATGGCTTTTTCCAGATTTAAACATCTTGTACTGACTTTGTAGGGTATCAGAAAATATACATTTTCTTTTCGACATAGTGAGTTCAGAAAGAAAAAAATCTATGTTTTACTTGTATTTGAGGTTTGTAAATAGTATAATAGTGCAACGTAAAAGAAATTATAAAATTGACTCACCGAAAATTCGGTCTCCGCTGACTGAATAATGCAGAAAACAGAAGAACTGATTGTGGTACTTGATTCTAATGCTGAAAAAAAACTGCGCGCGAGTGCGCAGTTCAAAAGGTAAGAGGAGAAGGAAACACAGTCGCATTTTTTTCATCAGTTGAAAAAATAAATTTTTTGGATTAGAGTTATAACCGCCACCCCATAAAATTGTTACTTTCAACGAGAAGACGAAAAAGCCTAACAAATGACGGACAGGCCGGACACACAAATTCTAGAGAAAAACTATTTGGCCGGACACGACAGATGGCAACCCTAGTCACGAATAAACTACACGAGAGATAAGCTGATTCTGCGTAATTACTCATTTCCCGTAATTTTCAGAAAAAATCTCCCAATATCCAGGCCACCTGCATCCGTTTTATGTAAAAACCAAATATTCTTATTCACAAATGTCCTAAACTCAGCTAAACGCAGAGAGACTCAGCGATGAAAGTTGAATTCTTACGAACTTATTAAATATTTTTTAGAAGGGTGAGGGAAATGCTCACCTAGCGAACAACGCCGGTTATTTCTTTCCAGAGGACTTTAAAGCAAACTAGTTTTAGGCCCGCCTGGATGTAAATAAATAATTTTTGACGGTAGGATAGTCGATTAAATATAAAACAATTTTCGTCCATTTGTAAATTGGATAACGAATGAACTCCTTTTGACTCTGTTTTTCCTAATACGAAATACAAAATTTTATCCTGGATTTGAACGATCTAGCTCGATCCCTCTCGGCTGTTAAAAATTTTAGTTTGAATAAAAAGATTCACGTCCGAAATCTCTATTTTTAAATGTAGGAGCTTAATTGACACGCTCTAGCTCAGATGGTGTTGCTCGGATCGAAACTTTGACAACATCCTTCTTGTCAAGAATAACAAGGAGAATATTTTTTGTTGTATAACATTTTCTCTAGGACTTACAGTTTAGGAGCTATATTGCTTTAAATAATAAAAGTCAAGTTATAAACCACCCTTTTTTCTCAACACTGTTTATTAATATTCATTAGTTGTTAATTTAAACAAATCAAAATCATACCTGCAAGCAGAAAAAATATAAAGAACATAAGGGCCCAGACTGTCAACAAAATTAAGCTAATAAGGCGTATCAAAATAAATGACCGTTTTATCAAATTCCAGAGTTCAAAAGTCTGTAAATATCTTAGTGCTATTTATTATTTACCAATACTTAATAATCTCTTTAGAGCATAATCTAAGCTTGTTTACTAACGCTGGACTGCTTCAAAAAACGCGTCAGTTCAGTTATTTTTTTTAAAGAAGGAACATGAAATACGAAATTCTCGTAATTTTAAGACATTACTGGAAAAAAAATTTTACAGCCACTGAAGCAACTCGTGAAATTATTAAATATGGAGGGGAAGGCGTCCTTGAAGAGCGCACAGCGCGGCGTTGGTTTAAAAAATTTAGAAGTGGAGATACGACGTTGGAAAGATAGAGGGTATCCGGACGGCCATTAATGGATATTGATGAGGTTCTGAAGAAAGCTGTTGAGTCAAATCCGTCCACAAGTACTCGCGAAGTGTGGTGTGTCGAAAGATACTGTTGGTTGCCATCCCCTCTCCATGGGGGAAGGTAAAAAAGACCTGTAGGCTGGTCCCTCACGAACTTACTCCTCAGCAATCAGCAGTCGAACCAAAGTAAAGTTTATAGAACTTCATGGGTTTGAACTCCTGCCTTATCCACCATATAGTCCAGACCTCGCACCTTCGGATTACTACTTGTTTTGATCCATGGCCCATTTTCTTCAAGGGAAAAAATTCAGTAAGTAAGTTGAAAATGCTGTCCAAGAGTCCTTTGACAGCCATCCCAAGGAATAGTATCAGCGTGGCATCGAGCAATTTGCTAGCAGATGACGGTAGATGTAATGTAGATGGCAATGACGATAGTAGATGGTAATGTAGATGACGGTAGATGTAATGTGGATGGTAATGACGGTAGATAACAATGGACTATACTTGTATTAAGAAATAATAATACAAATATTTGTTTAAGAAACGGTCATTTTTTTATACACCCCATTGGTATAGATAATAATAATAATAAAGTTCTTTATTTATTCTGGGGCTTTAAGTCACTTAGAATAGAAACTTATGTACAGCCAAGGGCCTTCAGAGCCTTAAAATGAAATAATATTTAGAAAATAAAATAGCAGATAATAATAATAATAAGATATTAATACAAAGTAACAGAAAATTAAAAATATTTTGTTTTTTACAATAACAAAAAGATTTCTAAAGAAATAATAACACAAATAGTCGTTTAAGAAACGGTTATTTTTTTTTATACACCCTATTATTTAATTCGAAAATTTATCTCCAACAGAATTATATATAAGCGAAAAGTTTTCTTGACAACATACCGATTTCTCCAATAGACACTTTTACACAACCTTGCTCAAACTTTTGACCAAAGAATGACATGGAGTCCACATATAAAGAAAAAAAGTAAAACGCTCAACCAAACACTATGACTTTTATATTCACTCAAACGTTCAACAACGTTCAACAAACGTTCAGCTCTACAAATTAAACAAAAAATTAACATTTATAATTACTGAAACCTATTAGGGCATACGCTTCTCAGATATACGAGACAGCTAAAAAGACACATATTAACAAACTCTAAATCTTGCAGCAAAAACATTCAGGACAATTACAAAAGTACCATGGTACGTAAGCAACATAACTTTACATACTGACCTACGCATAGCAACAGTTAAAGAACAAATACAAACCTACTACAAACGATTCCACAAAAAATTACATGGACATCCTAATACACTTATAAACGACATGGCCACAATACATATCCCCAACCAGGGTTTGAAATCACTAATTATTTTTAAAAAAAAAAATATATAATAATTATTATATTTGATTTTTAATTAAAAAATCATTCCTAATTTATAAATAAAAATTTCAATTGATTTTTGATGTTTATTGATTTCATTAAAACTTATGATCACTCACAGAGTGATACAGTATTGCATAAATAATAATGATTAGATTGCGATCAAAATAATGTATACACACAAATTGATTAGTAGTTGACTATATTATTCTCCACCTACTACTCCAGACTCAAAATATATCATGGAGATAATTCAAAAAATTTAACTTTCTGATTTAGAAAGGAATTACTCAAAAATTATTATTAATATTAATTGTATATATTATTTTCAAAAATAGTGATCAGAATTTAATTTTTATCACTTGGCTTTTAAAACATGATAGTCAGTCAGAAGCTTCTCGGTATGTGATGACTCTTCACCTCCACACTTCTGTAATATAAAACTGATATAATTACCAACCACATTCAACAAAAATAAGTTGAAGCAAAGAAGAAATGGCCCCTCGTTGAGAAGTTTGAGGGTAACCTTCACTAGTTACCGCGGCTAAGGACTTGGGCGGTTGTTAGTTCCCACTCAGGAGCAAACAGGGCGGATAAGGCGTCAACAAGTAGGGAGTTCTTGCAGCCAACAACCGACTCTTAGCAAAATTGTTTCCTCAGTGAATGTGGAACGAGAGGCCTTTTGTGGCATTCCAGGTCTGCATATAAATGAGCACATTATCGCCCTAAAGGCGCCCTTAAGATCCTCTTATGTAAATCTTAATTAAATCTTTAGAGAGTTATTTCTTAAGTCTCGGCAGTTGAGAGCCGAATAAATTTCTACCTCTCGATGAAGGGGTCGCCATTATTTCATCGAATATACAGCCGCTATAGGATTATCCACAGGATTGGTTCGTCCATAAATCCATCTCCTACTATTGTGAATTAGGTGGATTTAGAAACAAATTGGGTATAAATTAAATATCTTATGAACCAGTAAAACAAAGAAAAAAGGAAAGCAAGCCAAATGTGTATAGAGGAATGTCATCAAATAACAAAATATACGTGGTCAGTTTATGTTCAGGTCCTAACTGAATACAATATATTTCTTAAATTAGAATTATATGTATATCACGCTTTGAAACACGTTAAAAAAAACAAAAAAAAAACGTATTTTATAAGTGAGTTTGTACGAAGAGATAAAAAATAAACCTGTACCACTACAACCCATGAAGGGTCTTGGGTTCAGTACTTTGGTAAGGATGTACTGTTACTGGGACAATGGTTGTGAAAGGAGGAGATTTGGCCTAAATCTCGCTCAACCGCCAGGTTTTTCTCTATCTAAGGGCACCCACTTCGTAGAGGCTGGGTGTGCCCCAGGAAGGTCTCCCACCTCGAAATCGAGCTACAACCGAAAAAAACAGAAAATAAATTTTCTGCTGACAGTCGGACTCGAACTCGGGCCGGGAGCTTGGTAGTCAAGTTCCTTACCCACTGAGCTACCTCGCATCCCGTACGAAGAGATAACATAATAAATACAACTAGCTCTAAGGAAAAAAACCTTCAGCAAGGTAAAAATGGAAGGGTTATCCTACACGTTACCAACCCATTTTAGCCAAGTTGTGAAGGTCTAGATTCATTTCATGGGTCCTTAAATAAATTTCAAACCGCTCAAGGGGAATTACAACCTACAATTTTCTGTATAGAAGATCCACAACCCAAAGCTCTACCCATTTAAGATCCTACTTAATAATTATGTTATATGTAAGATAATGTTACTCAAAAACACAATAAATATTTAAAAAATAAGATAAAATAAAAGAATTCTAATCAGCTTAACTAATAGAATCTTTATATTCATATGGTAAATATATGTGTATCTGTGGTAACTATAACTACTCCTTTCAGTATTGAGAAACCATTAATTTTTCTAAACTGAATACATTTTTTGTTGAATATTTGAATAAATCATACTGTTTACTTTATCTTTTATTAAATCTAAAAACAATTAGTTATAGAAAATTTAAGGTTGATAAAAGTGGAAGTAGCAATTTTTTATGAAAAGATTTTAATTGAAGTTATTATTTGTTAACTTTTTTTTTCTTGTTTCCTCGTATTAGTTAGAGGCCTTGAATCCTCACTATATGGTTAATCATTAGCGCCTACTAATTATTAAATATACTAAGAAAGAAAAAAAAAATAACTGGAATTTATTTTTATACTCCCCAAACCAACTTATAAATGGTATCACTACATCTCTCAGACCGGAGGATATTAGGAGAAACTGGATGAGAGACCTACTTACATAAAAATAATCCAAAGACAAGGAAAGGATGCCTCTGGTCACTATGTTTCCTCATGCCTAAATTGCTATTTTTTATTTTTTTTTTTTCAGATCCGCTAATTGTCAATTATTTTTTGACAGGTGTTGATTTAAAAATAAAAGTGAAAACAAAATTCAATCCACACGAGTCAACTTTTTTTTTTTTTTTTATATCGAAAACGTGTATACATAATTATTTATTGAAGACCTGAGGGAGAGTAGTACCCAAAAATACTCTGGTGTTAATTTAAAATTTCATGAAGATACCTTGTAGGTACCTCACCCAGCTTCTTTTATTCTTCTGCGTGTGTTCTCAGGTTTTAGAGTTAGAGACCACGTACTGAGAAAGTAGGTTCTCTGGTAATTTTTTATGAAATCAATTGAATCGGATTTGAGTTTCGTTTGGCAGTTGTGGAATAGAATAAAATTATTCTGCTAAAAAGTCCGTTAAGAACAACCAATAGGAACAAAAATAAATACAATTGAAGCTGGTCATAGAACAAAATTGAATAAAAAAGTAATAAAGATAATGTGTATGTAAATAATAGAGAGAGAGAGAGAGAGAGAGAGAGAGAGAGAGAGAGAGAGAGAGAGAGAGAGAGAGAGAGAGAGAGAGAGAGAGAGAGAGAGAGAGAGAGAGAGAGAGAGAGAGAGAGAGAGAGAGAGAGAGAGAGAGAGAGAGAGAGAGAGAGAGAGAGAGAGAGAGAGAGAGAGAGAGAGAGAGAGAGAGAGAGAGAGAGAGAGAGAGAGAGAGAGAGAGAGAGAGAGAGAGAGAGAGAGAGAGAGAGAGAGAGAGAGAGAGAGAGAGAGAGAGATAATAAAATAATACTCCAAATGAAAAGAAAAAAAAATAGGAAGCATTAACCAAAATTTTATTATATATTTTTATTATATGGTTTTATGAAAAGATGTGAACTTACTCCAATCATGGTACATTACATATTTATAAATGTATTATATAATGTGAGTACTAAAATCAGTTATTTATACTGTGCACCAGTTGTTACTTCTAAAATTCCTATTTCGTCGTTTTCGACTTCTTAAACATTACTAGACAGACGTTCAAACCTACTAGATTAATTACAAAAAGCTCATTTACATGACAGATATCAGACATATATGGACATATGGAGTTGAGCTTTGGGGATCCACCAAACCATCTAATTACGTACCCAAACCTTGTAATAAAAAATCCTCAATGCTCCTTAATGATAATAATAATAATAATAAAGCTTCATTGACATCATATTTATGACAAAAGCCTCTCCCTTAGGAGGTAAAATGGAGTTCAGCTCCAAAATAATTTTATAGAATAGAAACTGGCTAGTAAAAATACAAAATAAAATATAGAATATTCTTTGTAAAGCACTAAACCAAAAACAAAACTACAAACAAAACAAAACTTTTTTTTTTTATTTTCTTTTGTTCCTATAGATTATTTATAACTTTCAACCAACAGTCTCTGTCCCTGGCCACTTTCATCCAATTGGTTCCTACTCTTCGGGTAATTTCATCACTCCACCTCATGTACTGCCTTCCCCTGCTTCTCACTTGGCCGATCGGTGTCCACTCGGTGCTGCTTTTCGACCATCTTTCATCCTAGACTCTCGCTAGGTGTCCAGCCCACCTCCATTTCAGTTTTTGGGCTTCCTTGCTGAGACTTTTAACTTTTACACGAGTTAGGATATCTCGGTTCTTAATCTTCTCACTTCTTCGGATTCCCGCCATACTCCTTAAAAGTTTCATTTGGATGGTGTCTAGTTTCGCCCGTTCCTTTTTTGTTATTGACCAAGTCTGAGCGCCATACAGGATTGAGGGGTAAATACAAGATTGCAGGACTTTTGCTTTTAGTTCTATAGTGAAATTACCCTTAAAGATTTTTTTTAAGGACCAGTATTTATGCGATCCTATTTTTTTCCTTCTGTCCAGTTCTTTGCTGTATTTTTTTTCTAAAGAAATTTCCTGTCCTAGATATATGAATTGATTTGAGTATTCTGTTATTTGTTTTCCTATTGTTATATGTTGTTCTTCCGTATTTGTAATTACTTTCGATTTTTGGTAATTGATTTGTAAACCATATTTTTTACTCTTATTTCATTTTTTCTAGGAGCTAATAAACAAATGCCATCTGCAAACCTTAAATTATTTAAGCACCTGCCATTTATTTGAATGTCTCTTCCTTCCTATTCAAACAGTTTATTAATGAGGCAGTTGAAGAGAATTGGTGATAGAGGGCGGCATCCTTGTTTCACTCCTCTTTTAATACTAAACTTCTTACCTTCTCTATCAACAGCTACAAAAGCCTTCCCCTTTCTATATATTTCTTTGATTATTTCTATATATAGGAAATCTATTCCTGCTTCTGCTAGAGCTTCCCATATATACTGTTGATTGACAGAGTCGAATGCTTTCATGAAATCGATAAAGTAAATATACAGCGGTTTGTGCTCAATGCTCCTTACTTTGTCTCAAATAAATATATCAATAAAGACCTTAATGTTCCATACGTTGCTGATATAGCCCAAACCAGATACCTCCTATCCTTTTACAGTAAACCCCATAACCATTCTAATCCATTAGTCTCTCAACATCCACTAATCTCTTTCTATTCTATTCCCGATAATTTAACGAGGCGTCAGAACAGAAGATGGCCGAGAGACCTTCTTATATAGAGTTTTTTTCTTATTATTGAAGTGCTACTAGGTGGGTTCTTCACATGTTATTGACAACTCATTGTAATATTTTTTTCAAATCAACTTATTGTACATACATGTATACAGTTATAAATATCAATAAATAGTTTTTTAAAAAAAATCTCACTGTTCGGTTATTCGAAATTTTCGCTAATCCGAACTGTCCTAGTTTTAATTAGTTCGAATTAGAGAGATTCTACTGTCTTAGAATGTGGTGATTAAGCTTATCTGATAAATATAAGTACTTGTAAGTCGGTCTGTTTCAAGAATTAGGTTTGTGATATTTCTTTTATTTAAATCTTGAGGTAGCTTATTTATGGCGAAGATGTAAATAAGGGATTTAAAAAAAAAAAGAAAAAAAAAAAGAAGGGAATAGAACTAATTTATGACTTGCCAAGGCGTAAATATCCGATTTTTTTTTTTTCGCGCGGTTACGTATACATTTACTCTTATTATTCTTTTGATGAATGGATAGACGAAAGAGCCTAGGGGAAAAAAGAAAGAAAAAAAAAAGCCTCTTCTCCTGAATGGGAATCATTTCTGTGGGGAGAGATGGAGAGAATTGGTGAAAGGCACAATGAAACAGGTCACATTTTGGCTTCCCTAATTTGGGAAGGCCAGCCCCCCATAGCTACCCCCCCCCCCCCCCAGGAGCACAAAAGGTACGGAAAATATGTCGAGCGGCTGAGGCGGCGCACCATCGGCGGTTTTAATTAAAGGCCCCGATCGAAATATGAGGATCCCAACCTAAATCGCTCTCCGCTCCAATCCAAACTCAATTTAAATCCAAACCGTTCTTTGCTCTAGTACCCGGCGCAATTTGTATCTTGCGATGGCCTTCCACTGAATAACAATTTTTTTTTTTTTTAACGAACGTTCAGCCTTATTTTGAAATTACTATTTACGTCCCCTCTATAACGGTAACGACCAAAACATTTTACTATTTTTCAAAAACAACTTCACTAATAACGTCAGTAAATTTATTTTTTATTTATTTTTTTTTGTTCCCTAATGGTATTTTGGCAACAAAACTTAACTTAAGCTGCAACTATGAACCAGCAGTTAAGAGGAAATATAATATTTCGGGATAGTCACGTGGGAAATGTAAGGTAGAAACATAACCAAAAAAGATCCGTATTCTAGTTACTTGTCCTGTTGGAATATGTACATTTTCATTTTTAAGCCGAAAGATAGGCCCATTAAAGACTATTTCAGGTTCTACTCCTATATACAAGTCCTAATAGAACATATAGTTCAAGATGTTGGGAAGAATTGTGACAACGACGCTACGAAAGAAGAAACCGAATTTCATCAAATTTGTAGTACCAAATCGCAAATTGCAGTACCAGAATTCATTAACAGAGGCAACATCAAGTTTTTTTATACTCCATTCAATCACTCACGAGCCCATTATTTCAAAGTCTATCCCTTTTATTTTTTTTTTAATGAAATTATTAATTGAATAAGTGTTACGCTTGTTAAAATAGAGCTTGGCCAATCTAGTTACATTTATACAGCAAAATACACATGTGTACAAGAAAATAAAATATAGATCCATTTGATTTTAGACATATAAAACAAAATAGAGAAGTGATAAGCAAGAATGCAATAAAACTAAAAGAAATATAAATAAATGGATCATATAAAATAGGTTAACTAAACACTTCAAAATATAAGGTATACTACTACTTTAAATTAATTATAAATTTTAATTGATTAATTAATTTATTTGATTGCCTCTACTCTTCAGGGTCATTGGCAGTTCATCTTCGATTTTTTATCCCCTGTATCCGTCCATAAAACCTGATCGCCTGTACGAAATCCAACAAAGACTTCACTGATTTTTCATCATCTTGTAAGATTTCTTTCAGTGTATTTGAAATTTTAAATCTCTCCCTAGTAGATGAAAGCTGTAGAGAGCCACTTTGTGGAGCAGTTCGACTTTACATCTAACAATTTAGACCTATTTGTTTTCCAAGTCTCTTCCCACTTGGCTTGAATCGAGCATCTCACATGCCTCACCCAGTCTTCCTTAGGTATAAGGTTGATGTTTTTAACAATATCACTATCACTAATTCTTGCTAACTGGGCTGGTGAACCAGCTCTTTCATTTCCAGAAATACAGTGGGAAGGAACCCAAATAAAAATAATCACATTGTGTTTCCATATCAGCTCAATAATATCTAAAATTGTCTCAACGGTTGGCAGCATTGTATTGCCTAACTCAACAAGAACACAGCTGTGTTTCCATATCAGCTCAATAATATCTAAAATTGTCTCAACGGTTGGCAGCATTGTATTGCCTAACTCAACAAGAACACAGCTGTGTTTGCAGATCAATCATAACATCACTGAAAGTAACATTAGCACAGTTTGTTTGAGGTTAGTTTTATAGAGTTTGGCTTTTTATGAAAATGAATGTGAAAGAAGAGCAACGTGTTTGTGTGAAGTTTTGTGTGAAACTGAACAAAACGTTTTCTGAAACATTTTTGATGTTACAAGAGGCTTTTGGTGAAGAATGTCTAAGCCGATCATGCTGCCATCAGGGGTTCAAGAGGTTTAAAGATGGCCTTTTTGTGTAAAAAACGCAATGACTGTCATTCCTCAGCCCCCCTACTCACCTGACCTGGCTCCAGCCGACTTTTATCTTTTCCCGAAGCTCAAGAGACACCTGAAAGGACGAAGATTTCAAACAGTTGACGAAATTAAAGAAAAAACAACTGAGCTGCTAAACACCTTTACAAAAGAAGAGTTTTCTGGGGCCTTTGATCAGTGGAAACACCGGTGGGAAAAGTGTGTAGCTTCCCAAGGGGAGTACTTCGAAGGAGACAAATTTGAATAACCTGTATGTTGTATGAATAAATGTATAAAAATTCAGTCCTGGAACTTTTTGATCACACCTCGTATATATATATATATATAGGAACAGGTGATGTCCTATAGGCACATAGAACATTTAATTGTTATCAAAATTGAAATATTATTTAAATACATTTCCCTATAATGACCTAGAAGATAATACGGTGGCCAGCGGGGAGATGACAGAGCTGTTTAGCATCCCGGGATCGGTGAACTTCCCGGCCAACGACCAACGATGACATTAAAATGACTTGAAAACTTTTAACTAGAACCGCTGTCGAGCTGTCTGATTTGCAATTTAAACTTTTTTTTTTCCTCCCTCTAAACTTTCTCGGAATTTATATGCCTTTTTCGACGAATTATATTTTTATAACCGCTATCAAATCAATTATTTGGTTTAAACGTTTTAGTAAAAATAAGAAAAACGATTTGAAATACATGAAAATTATATTAAAAAAATTAATGTTAAAAATTCAAGACATTGTATTATTAATATGATTTAGTGAATGACAATAGACAAAATCAAAACTACATACAGAGAAGGTTGAAAATGAGCTGGCTCAGGAATCTGCAAATTAGCTTGAGATTTACGAGAATTCTAGATGTATATTTTGTGTAATGTTATCTTCTATCTTTTGAAAATACAATAATGTATACAATATATATATATATATATATATATATATATATATATATATATATATATATATATATATATATATAAAAGCATGAAAACATTTTCAGCAATTACAATGGCGACAGCTCAAGAATGTATAAGATTTCATTCAACCCAAAAGTTTAAAAAAAAAAACAGGTAAATATCAGACATTCCAACAAATGTTTTACATTTGAAAGTACCTCGGCCATCTTTTTTTCAGACACCTTGGGAGATTATCAGGAATTAAGTTTGAAGCAAATTGAAAAACAAGTGGATTTGGCATAAATCAGCAACATATGGATCCTAAGATCTTTATGGATAAGTTTATTTGTAACATGATAAGGAGCATTGAGGATTTTACAAAGGATTTTTGATTGTAAGGATTGGATACGAGAAGGGTAGGAAATTTTAGAGGAGCTCCGAAGCTCAACTCCGTACGTCCAAATGAGTCTACATAATGTCATTTAAATAAGTCTTTTGTAATTTATTGGAAGCTTTAAATGCTTTTCTAGTAAATGTTGGAGTAATCGAAAACGATTCACATTTTCTTGTATTTTAAGTCTGCTATGTTCTTGACGAACTTCATCTTAATCGTATGAGAATTTCAAATAAGTCGTTTTTCCAGATGGAGTCCTAGGTAGTGGATCTATTCAACAGGATCAGCGGAATATCAAAGGATACATATGGACAGAAAGTCGTAGGCATCCGACGAAGTGTAAATGTTATTTGATGGGATTTGTTTGGATTTATCTTAATCCTTCCATTTTGAGGTTTTAAGAAAGGTATGGTTAACTCTGATAATAATATAATATGGTATTATCTTACATTTTTTAAAAAATAATAAAACTTGAATCTAAATAGACTGATTCTTAATAATGAAATATAAAAATCCAGTGGGTATTGAACCATCGGCCAGTCCTCTTTGAGAAAAGAATAAATATCCCGATAATTCAAACTTGACTGCATAAAATAGCGATAATTCAAACAGTTTAGTTTCGAGGTGATCTAGCCCTCAGTATAAATTACACTACACCAGATTTATAGGTACCTACTGAATCCAAGTTACTTTCGAAATTCGTTTAACTTGTTTCAAGTTTCTGCCAAGATAGAGATAAAAAAATATATAAATAACAGCCACTTATATATTGTTTTGGGTTATTAATTGTTTTAACAAAATAAAACTGCTTTATATGTTTTTATGTTTAAACTAATAAAGGAATTCATATGTTTTTGTCCCTTCAATAAGAAATAATTCGCATTTTGATAATATATACAGTAGGGTGAAGCAAAAAAAAAAAAAAAAGTTTGAGAATTTGTGAAATCCTGACCCAAGAATAGTTGCAATCAAGTGTTATCACTTGAGACAGAGAAGAAGGAAATCGTTTGAAATTTTAAGTTTAAACGAATATTCCCTTACTAAAAAATGAATTATTCGCAAAGAAATATTTTTGAGTAATTACATTCTTTAAATTAATCATATTGTTGAATATGGATAAATATATACGTCAGGTATTTAATAAATAAAACTTTTTAGTAAAACATGCTTAGGTAATGCAACTATCACCAAAAAAAAAATTATTAAACCACAGAGTAAAGACAATCTTACATAAATACTCATAAATTGTGTAGAACAATATGTAATTATAAAACAATACTCCATATAATGATAATTCAGGTATACACATATAGGTACGTGATATTAAGTTTTATAAAAATAAACCACACAGGAAATAAAATCTAACACAAATATTCATAAATTGTGTAGAACAATAAGTAATTATAAATTATGCTATTCCAGATAATTATAATTCAGGTATACACATATACATGATATTAAGTTTTAATTGTTATAGTGTATGGTAAATACATTAAATAACCATGTTTATATGGTATTAATTGATTATAATTAAATTTAGTAAATACAAATTGATAGTGTTTTAAGGTATGAAAGGTCGTTTTAAGCTTAATAAGCAAATATATTTGTTGCCACTATGATGCATTTAAATGGCCTACCTTCCCTTTCTCATCAAACTAACTTATAACCGTATTTAATTGTTTAAATATAAGGCATTTGATTGATAAAAGGCATGTTAAAAGCTCCCAATATTACAAAAGACTTATTTACACAGTAATTAGACCCATTTGGACATACAGAGTTGAGTTTTGGGGCTCCACTAAACCTTCATGTTTTTCTCATATTCCATCCCTACAATCTAAAATCCTCAATGCTCTTTATTTTTTCAACAATAATAAACTTGCCCATAAAGATCTCAATGTTCCATATGTTGCTGATTTTTCCCAACCTAGATATCTATCCTTTATAAGTAAACTCCTAGTCTTTTAGGATCTACTATTCTCCCAAATAGCCTTTCACTCAATTCCTGATAATCCCCCAAGGCGTCTGAAAAGAAGATGGCAAAGAGAGCTTTCAATGTAGAACTTTTATTTAAGCGATACTAATGAGTAGTTCTTAACATGTTATAGGCATGTCATTGTGATAATTTTATTAATTGTTTTGTTTTATATACTGTATATAGTTGTTAATATCAATAAATAGTAATAAAAAAAAAAGTTAATAACTGTTAAGTTTGACAGTAAATGTCAGACCGATCAATAGTTCATTTAAACACTCGAGGGGACAAGACAAGAGTTTCTTTTCAAGTAGGAGAGCTTATTAAAGCGAGGAGTTGAAAATTGTGCCCTTTAGCCAACCATTAAAGTTAAGTTAAGGGCCTCAAATTTTTGGGACCCTACCTCAACTCCCTGCCCTAACGAGGCCCCCATCACTTCACCAGAAACATAATTCTCAGGCGAAAACTTTTCTCAGGTGCTAAGAATATTTATTTTAAATCAAAATATGTTGAAACAATAGGTATTATAGTTACGAATTGAACAAATGTAAAGAAAAGTTAGATTTAAATATAAAGAAAAAATATTTTATTTTATTATTATTTAATTTAATATGAGCACTGTACAAAAAAAAAAAAAAAAAAAAAAAAAAAAAAAAAAAAAAAAAAAAAAAAAAAAAAAAAAAAAAAAAAAAAAAAAAAAAAAAAAAAGATCAAGGAAATGCAATAAATATTGAATAAAATGCAACATAATAATGACTTGTAAATCAATTAAAAATTGTTAGCACTGATTGATAGAAGTTCGATATTATCTTAATCCATTCTTTTTTAACAATTTATTAATATTCACAACAGTATACATTATATAAAACAAATAAATTTGAGGAAAATAATTACGTAATTATTATAAGGACTGCTATAAGGACACTGTTTTACAGATCTTCCAGGATCTGACGATTTTTCGGGACCGAAAGACATCCTTGGCCCCTCTCTCCTTCCACAATTTGAATTAGTTTTCGTCCTTAAGGATTTTAAGATGGCGGAATTTAATGATTTTATTAGTTTTTCGTCCTTAAGGATAATATGTTGAAATATTTAACGGTGTTTAAGTTACCCGAAGGATAACTTCCGCCATTGTCGTCCTTATAAGGACACTGTTTTACAGATCTGCCAGGATCTGACGATTTTTCGAGGCCGAAGGACATCCTTGGCCCCTCTCTGCTACCACAATTAGGATTAGTTTTCGTCCTTAAGGACGCTGTTTTAAGATGGCGGAATTTAACGACTTCATTTGTTTTTCGTCCTTAATGATAATGTGTTGAAATATATAACGGATTTTAAGTTATCCAAAGAATAACTTCCGCCATCGTTGTCCTTACAAGGATACTGTTTTACAGATCTACCAGGATCTGACGATTTTTTGATGCTGAAGGACATTAAATGACTTTAAATTAAAAAAATAACAGCAGTACTTAAAAATATAACCAAGCAAGTTTTAATTTACGAGATCTTAATTAATAAAGTGATTGTACAATCACATGTCATAAACAAGTGAATTAGTTCTTTAACTACTCACTAGTAGCACTTCAATAAAAGTTCTACATTAGAAAGTCATTCGGCCGTCTTCTTTTCAGACGCCTTGGAGGATTATCAGGAATTTATAATGAGGCAAGTTGGTGTGGAGTTGGAGTGGAAGAGTTTACTATGAAAGATCTTTATAGATAAGTTTGTGACATAATAATAAGAACTGAGGACTATACGAAGGATTTTGGATTGTAACAATTAGATACGAGAAAAACTAGAAGGTTTAATGGAACCCTAAAGCTCAGCTCCGTATGTCCAAAATAGTTTAACAATTGTCATGTAGTTAAGTCTTTCGTAATTTATTGGGAGCTTTGAACGCTTGTATAGTAAATTTTGGAGTAGTCAAAAACGACGTAAAGCTTCTTAAGACAAGAAATATATAATTCTATCGGAATCTTCATTCCGAATTCATATTAGGAGGTCCCGAACCTACCTTCTTTTCAAATTCGGAGGGTTATCGGTAACTGGAAGAATTTTGAAATGTTGATGAAATAGTAGTATGACAGTTGATTTGGATGTGATACAAAGACTAATGTAATAAGCATAGTCCTGCAGACAAACCTATTCTTAGACATAGTTTGACATACCCATGATCTATGGTTTGTCCCAATCAGGAAAAAAATAACATTTTTTTTTTTTTATTTAAACATTTTATTTATTTTTTCTAAAATTAAATTAGAAAAATGAAACATTAAAAAAAAAGTGACCATTAATCACTTGAGATACGCATGATGGTATAAAAGGATCATTCCTAAGTGACTATTGAAGTAAAATTATTCTTTATAATATTAATAGTATTGATATTATATTAATTGTAAAACAGTTTACAATCATAATCCTAATAAGTCATAATATTGCTTATACCGATGAAGGTGTGGGTTGCTCAGTGATGATAGGGTCAGAAGTAATACGCTACTCATTACCATCTGTCTTTTCTATTTTTTCTATATATTGTTTGCTATTAAACTAGCCCTAGAACATATGAAAAAACTTGACATGGACCAAAAAGAATACTTAATTTGATCTGACTCACTTTCGGCTCTCACAAGCATTAGAAACAAAAACCATAATGTTAAAAACTACATGATATCTGGAATAGCCAACTTAATTGAATCCATTTCGAAATTCAAAATTATAAAATTTATGTGGATTCCGCGACATTCAGGAATAGAAGGTAGTCAACAAGCGAATTTAGCAGCCAAAGAGGCGTGTTCCCTCTTTCCATTACCCATAATCCCTACCCCTTTAACAGATCTAAAATTATCCTTAAAACGTCAAATGCATATAGTTTGGCATGAAAGATGGCTAAGAACCGACAACAATAACAAACTTAAAAAAAAAAAAAACCAATTCCAGGACCATAGAAAGAAGAACCAGGACCAAGAAAAGAACAAGTCATCTTTACAAGACTAAGAATTGGACATTCAAAATTAACCCACAGTTACTTATTGGAATAAAAACAACCCCCAAAATGCAACGAATGTCAGGTTAGCCTATAGAACACATTCTTGGTGAATGCCAAAAATACAAAAAGCAAAGGAAAGATAACGGTCTTACGAATCAAGACATTGCAACATTACTAGAAAACAACTCGTAACCCCACAAGCGCATTATTCAATTATTAAAACAAACAAACCTGTACAAGGAATTATAGTTCTGAACCTGAGTATGGTGCCTCTAACCAAATGTGGTGGTACATGGCACCAAAATGCAAATAAATAAATAATAAATATAATTGCTTAAAAAATTCCAGAAATGAAGAAAAAAAAACAAAGTGATAACATTATAAAAGATAATACAATTTTATAAATATTTTATTCAAAAAACAAGACAACATTCAATGAATTAACCTAATCTGTTCATAAAGCCATCATAACAAAACACTAACCATTTCCCACAGTAGTAAGTATAGGAAACAAGAAACACTATATTTATGTCTTAAATAATTCAAATTGCAAGAAAAACAAAAACATTAATTCTGAAAACTTTTGGGCTCAGTAAGAACTTATCCAAGCACAAACAGCTGTTCAAGAGGAAGTGAACAAATCCTTTATTCCAAACTTTCTTTCAATAGTTTCTTGTTAGCTCATTTGAGACAGCCAAGTTCCGTACGATTAAATCTCCATGAAAACGCAATTAGTATAACAATATGTATTATGTTCTAAGGAAACCGTAACATCGATAGAGAATAGAATAGAAAAATAATTTTACTCTGGGGCAATTTCCCTTAAGAACAACAAATAAGTACTCACATAAATAAATACAGTTACTTATAGTCAAAGACATAACAAAATGAAAAAAATAAAGAAAAATTATTAAAAAAATAATGATAATGAAATATAAAGAAACGAAAATAAGGGAACATTCCACAAATGAGAAAAAATATAAAACAAAATAAAATCTTTAGGAACAATGATTAGAATTGTATATATATATATATTAGCATCTTTTCTTCTAGATTATTTTTAGGTGGAAAATTCTCCCAAAAGTAGTTAGATCACATTGGAAACGGCCTTACAAAAATAATGCCACCTCTTTGATAACACCAATAAACGAAATCTATTAATCAGCAGAGAAAAATTTTCAAAAATGGATTAGGATGGATTCGGAAATGTTCGCCTTACTTGTAATACTAATTTAGTTATTATAATATATATCTTTAGTTAGGATTCCAAAACCACGCGTGCTAGCTAGTTGTGAGCATTTTAATTCATTCAATTATGGAGGTAGCTAATAAACATTTAGGTAAACAAATTTTTTCAAAGTAACCTGATGAGAAGGGATTATATAGCTTACAATAGGAATTTAAAAGAAATTTTGTAATTTGTTCAAGTAATTTTCATTATTATACTAGTTAACGTATGGTGTACATCCATATTCTAAGGATTAGTATATCACCATCATAAGTAAATATAGCATATTAGCTCACTTTTGTAAGGGATATAAAAATAAGAAGATTTATTACATATCGTAAAAATATATATGCAGACCATTATGGAAAGCAGAGTTCATTTGCTAAAGCTTTCAATATAAACCGGGGATGGTTATGCAAAGGATGGTAATGCAAAAAGGGATGAATGGTGTTTGTGAGGCAGGTCAAAACAACATCCAAACCCCACCAAGAAGTTTTCTGAATAATGTCCTTGTATTGAATACATAATGTTCTACTTAATATTCACCCGGACTAATATTTTCTAAGAAGATTCTGGGGTATGGAATCATAATGACATTTTAACTTTGAGGAGATGGATTAAATATAGATTTTATCGGATTTAATTTTGATTTTGTCAAATTTAATTTTCTTTCACCTTTTATAATAAAAATATATTTTCCTATATTAAAAACATAGTAACATATACAATAAAGTATACTATATCTATATACAATATACAATATACAAGAAATATGTAGATTATTTTTGTACATTTAATTGAGTAAATCAATTTTATTTTACCTTATTCTAAGAAAATATTATTCATTTCCTGTCACAATCTTTTTTAGTGCGATTTTTTTTTTTTTTTATAGCTGCATCTTTCGATATTATGTAGTTATTGTGTCTTTTTTTCATTTAATTTAATTTTATAATTTTTTGTATATATTTCCAGAAACCTGTCTTTTACTAGTTACATTACATTTCTCTTGTTTTGATTTTAAAAAAAATTAAATTCTTAGTGACATGTAACATATACATTTATAATATGTATTATTATAATGAGGGAATCTATAGTTGTTGTTTTTTTATTTGATATATATGGTTTTTCCACTTTTTTAAATAAATATTTAACCAGTTTTTTTTAATTTGTTAATCATTCCATTGTTTTTTTAAGACATTAAAGCTTTTATGTTGTATATCGCATTGTTATTTTATAGGGACTTGTTTCGGAGTAAATTGAATATATTATTAAAAAACAACTTCAGTAAAAATAAAATGTAATAATTTATTTTACAATATTATTAAGTCACACTCATATTTTTTTATTTATTTATTTTTTTTACATCTGCTTTCTGCAATCCAACGTGAACTGATAGCTGTAAACGTTTTATATAAAAACTGAATACTAATGATAGTTTATTATCAGAAGATGGAGGCTTCTCATTAGGAAGGATGTAAAAACGGCATCTTCCACCACAGTTCTTTTTTTTATTTTTTTTATGCAATTAATTCTGAAAGCGCTCAGCAATGCTAAAACCCTTTTATTAAATGACATGACGTTTATTCGTCCTTCCTAATAAAAAAAGAAGAATATTCAGACATAAATTTCTTTTATCAATGGGTGAAATCCTTTGAAAAGTGTTAATTAATGGTGAAAATAATATACAACCTCAGCTATAAACATATAACAAAAAATTAAGCAACAAATAATATGTCAATAAAATATATAATTTAATTATTAATTCAAGAAATAAAAAAAAAATAATAAATTTGCTAAATAAAACCGGTAACTAGAGAACATACCAAATAAAAAAAATCTAAAAAGTTAGAACAAGAATATTAAAAAGAATATATAAAATTAGAAATAACAAAAAAGGATGACACTTGGTGTCAAAGTAGGGAATTTATTATTACATAAAAGTATATGTAAGTAAAAACAACGATTCAGGAAAAAAGGTTGAAATTCTATGAACTAGTGGTCAGAATGAATCATTTTGCTTCGAAAATGGATTTACGTAAACAATATTCCATGAGTAAGTTTAGGAGGTCATACAAAACAAATAAACAAAGAAAAGCAAAAACTTAAAATGAAACAAATAATAAATCGAATTAAAAAATTCAGTTACTATTTTTTTTTTTTAAATGTAATAATAATAAATAATTTACATGGTTTTACATTCAGGCATTAGAGGCATCGTCCAAAATTAAATTGTTTTTTTTCCATTATATTCCATGCTAAAAATGTGGATATTAAAAAATTCCGAATGTTCCAAAGGAAAAACATTCGCGACAAACAGCATTTATTACAGAACTTATAATATTTTAGAATATTGGATCAGATTACATCGGCTTTGAGTATTATTTCACGAACTAATATGAAATACACAATGATATTTCAATTATCACCTCAAAATCTAACAATCTTTTAGGTCACATTATATCACTTTGTTTCGCCAATTCAGTTTAAAATTTTATCATTCACAAACAAACTAAACGGTGCTATAGTGTAAGAATTGAAGAAGATGAAACGAAATCGGCAAATTATGAAGGAAAGAAAATCCTATAACCTTAAATATTTATCCGATAAATTCCAATATAAACTGAATTCCTTAGAGGTGGACTTATCTTATTCGTTTTTTAAACGAATTCCATAATGAATACCAATATGTATTAAAATGTAATGTCATAGAGTACCAACCATATCAGAAAATAAATAAGAGATTATTTTTGTTCTTTATTTTATTTTATTTGCTGTTATAGGTAATTACTTAGCAACTTTTAGGCAGATTTTAATATTCACTTAATTGAAAAGCTTTTTTAAATTTTAGAAAAAAAATATACACGTAATTACTACATATTTGAACGTATAACAATTGCCCATTAATTTATTTTAAATTAAATAAACAGAAATTGCAGTTAAATAAACCAAAAACAACAAAACTTTAATAACATGATATTAACCCCTGGAAGGAACGTGTATACTAAACCCGCAAGACGTGGTGGTGTTGCTGAAGTGTTGGACAAACAATGAAGGGGCTTCTAAAGGGCAATACAACGCAATCAAACAGTTAAACATTAATTTTAATTTTAACTATACATCAACGACACCTTAAAAAGTCTGAAAAAAATAAATACCTATACTTATTGAAACTAATATGGACATAACCCTCACAAATTTACACACACAAAAAAAAATAAAAAAATACGAATTTCCCAGTCAAAACCATTAACTCATTACACAATCACCATGGTACGTTAATAACACATTACATACAGATTTACAGCTACCTATGGTACAAGATCACATTAAGACTTCATTCAAAAGATCACATGAACTAAAATCACCACAAATTAACGAAATATCTAAAAACACACATTAAAAAAATAAAGACTTTCCAGTCAAAAACATTAGTACTCATTATACAATCACCCTAGTACCTCATAGATTTAAGCATACGCATAGTAAATTATAACTCCCAGACATCATATAAATTATACCACGATAATAATTAAGAATAACACAGTTCAATACTTAGGAACGATTTTCGATATAAGCATGGCAGGGTACCCACATGTAAAACAGAAACGCCTAAGCCTTAACAAAAGACTGAAACTTTTATGGTCACTTCTACATAAAAGATTAACATTGAAAATTATGCAAATACTAAATACATATACGTATATACTAAAACCATCACAAATTTATGAAATAGCTAAAAAAACCATACATTTAAAAAATATAAACTTTACAGCTAAAAATAAAGTAAAGACCCATTACATAAATATCTTAGTACTTCAAAAACAAAACATTACACAGGCTTCATACAAATGATTTTACGACAAATTCTATGAATATGTCAAGAATCTAATACAAATAATACACTCGACAAAAATGCCAGAGAATACCTGAAGAAGGATAAAAAGGAGTTCGTTGAGAGATCTACTTCTTTAAAATTAAGTAAATATCACGTTAGGAGTAAGCACCGCTGGGTGCTAACCTCCCCCATGCCTGTCATGCCAATTTTCTTGCATAAAATAATCACCTCTTCTTGTTGTAACTTGTATTGATTTAAAAAATAAAAAAATAATATTTTTATAATTCCAACACTTTAATGTTCAATCTTATTCATAGTTAATATAGCTCAATAGATTAGAATTTACACCAAGTAAACAAAAAAAGCAAGCCTCAAGGCATAAAATATATAGTTGTATAAACATTTAATAAGATCCTTCTGAAGAACATGATGAATAAAGTAAACATTTTAATATTTTACTAATCGTATTTCTATATCATTATTCTTAATGATAAATTATTATTTTAGCTAAGCAATTTAAAAAAAAAAATCCAAGAAATTTAAAAACTAATGATTAATTTCTGTGATATTTCACCGAAATAATTATATTATACACCTGTCGCATGGAACGATAATGGCACTAAGCCAATCCAGGAGGGAAGGCTTAAGTGCTGCCATCAGTGGGAATGGGACGTGACATGAAATGGGGAAAAAAGGAGGGAAATGGAACGGTGTGGGGGAAGAAAGTGGGAACAAGTAATCAGTCGGCTAGATTGTTAAGGAGCGGCGATAATTTTCATCAAGGACCGTTTCCACGACAATGGCTCTGCACCAATCAGATTCCTCGCTTCCCATTCGTCGTCCACTTCTCTCCGTATAAGTTCTCCATTAATGACACGTCTGATAACTTACTGGTTTAAGGCGAGATAAAAAGTTGAATTTATTATATCGATGTTCTCAACTCTTAAGAAAAAAAATAAATAGAAACCTCATGCTTCGGAAATGAATCTGAATTCCTAAAAATTATGTAATTAATACTAACACTGCTCTATATTTAGGACTACATTTTGACATAATGATGACACGGGGCTCACGTGTGAAACAGAAATAACCAAATAAAAGAGATATTTTTATATCCACTTCTACATAACCGATCGACATTAAAAATTATGTGAAGACTAAATAGTTATACTTACTTACAAAAATCATTAATCGAATGCCTTACAAATTATGAACGTTATGATCACTTTTACCAAACGATATTTTTGTAAACAATAGTGAAATTCAATAAATAGACAGAAAAAAAAAGAGAGAGAGGAAAATACGTCAAAAACGTATGTAATCAAAATAGTAATTATTTTGCGACTTGTCTAACGCAACGTGAGTTATTGTTTTAACCAAGAAATTACGAGGGATCGCTATCTCATTATACAGGTCTAGATATGCTATTGATTAAAGTATTAATATTTTATTAGTTTATTTATTTTCCATAAAAACCGAAAGTTTCCAATAAACATAATGATTTTTTTCATTGTGGTATAAATGATAAATGACTAAATTAAAGTCTGAAAATTATTAAAGTAAAAACATTAATAATTATTTTATGAATCCTTCTTCTATACCACCAATAAGGGATAGATTGCCTCAGGGGTCGATTCTAGCACCTTTACTATACACTATAATACACTATACGCACTTACTCTGACACTATAATAGCAACATACGAAGACGGTGCTGCAATTTCGACTAGACATTCAGGCTTCAATGATATTCCAACACCACTTACAACAATTACAAGATTGGTTTAAAATATTGAAAATTAAATTCAACAACGACAAATCAAAACATATCACTTTTACACTTCGACATGATACCTGTCCCAATAAAATCAATTAACGATATTCCAATTAAACAGACTAATGCTATTCAATATTTAGGACCAATTTTTGACAGAAGGATGACGACATGTGCAACAGAAACACCAAAGCCATAACAAAAGACTGAAGACTTTTATACCAACTTCTATTTAAAAGATCAACATTGAAAATCATGAAAAGGCTAAATATTAATACCTACTTACTAAAACCACCAAAACTTTACAGAATAGCTAAAAAAAACATACATTAAAAAAAAATAAAGACTTTCCAGTCAAAAATATTAAGACATATTACATAATTATTCTGGTGCGTCAATAACAAAACATTACACACAGTCTAACGCATACCATGGGTACAAGATCACATCTATACTTCATACAGCTGAGTTTATGACAAACTAAGGATACATCAAAAATCTAATAAAATCCTTAAGAAACATCCAAAAAATACGCGAAGTAGGCTAAAAAGAAGTAGGTTTGAGGGATGTACTCGAAATAAATTAATTAAAGGAGATATTGTATTGCACAAGTGCTGATTCCCCTCATCGTCTGACAAACCAGTTATCTTTCAATATATCATACATCTGTTTTTTTTTTTTGTTACGTAAAGTGATAGGTGTGGATTACAAAACAATTAAAGAAAAAATATTTTTAATTATAATATAGAGACCATTAACAAAACCCAGTTAGAACTGAATCCTTACACATATGGAAACACTTAAATATCTGCAAACGATAATTTATCAAATACTATCTATGATCCCAAAAATAACAACAACAACAACATTAGTGGTCATGTCATAATTGAGTATGTTATTATGTCCATGAAGTCTGTCGTGAAATCGTCTATAAAGGTTACGAGTATGTTCCTTTACTGTGGTTACTTCTAAATCAGAGTAAAGTGTGTGGTTTAAAAGTGTACCAAGATAATTTCGTGATTAGTCTGATGGGTGCGTATTTTTCCCAGTCCCGTATATTCGTGTGGGGCCTGTCCATATGGGTTTAGGTTGAAAAATCTTTCACTGTCCGACAAGGATCAGATATCTCTTCTATTCATACAGTAAAAACCGGAATACAACAGAGATCGATTCTAGCTCCGCTATATATATTCTTTACACTCACGATATGCCTCTTAGCGCTGGTACATTAACAGCAACATACGCTGATGATGCAGCAATATTAACGGCTTTTAATTTTAATTATATTAATTTAAAAAATTGAAAATAATACTAAATTACACCAAATCAGAGCACATAACCTTCACACCCAGACATGATTCTTGCCCACCTGTCTACATCGACAATCAACCATATCAATCACATTTAAACGATGTTCATAACTTAGGACTTACATTCGATAGAAGATAATGATAATGACCTGGGTGTTACATGCAAAACGAAAACGTCTAAGTAAATGTCAAAAATTTTCATTCTATATTAACCCTCCACCAGTCTCACCAATTTCTGTAACACGAGCAGTTGCGCGTTCTACAAAGTACATCATTTTTTTATCGGTTTTTATCTAAATTTTATAATAAATCTATTTAATAAAATATTTTCACTATTATATATATAAAGTAGAATATATGTAGGGTATATTACCTGAGAAAATAATATTTTGAACGTAAATGAAAATATGTTTATAATTGAAAATAATTAAAAACAAATTTATAACTAGAGAAATTTTTATTTACAATATTACAGTCAAATATAATCATTGGCACGTCTAAAATGGTTGCTTTTAAGAACAATTATTGTAAACAATTTTGTTTTTAGGAATAATTTTTGCAGATAAAATGTAGATATCCCCTAGCTACACCCCCTACCCCCCTCTCATCTCCATCACTACCCTCAACATAGGATTCTGTATCATGATACATAGGATACTGATCATGATCTAGAACATTTTCTTTCCTGATGATTATTGTATTGTGGACTGTGAGTTGTAATTAAGTTGGTAAAATGGTCAGGGGTGCAGTCAGGATAAATAAACACGTCAAGCTTTTAAATAAAAAACTTATATTTTGGCGTGCTGACGTTTCGTAATTATTATTATTATTACGATTATTATTTTTTTTTTCTTGTTTCTTTTTCATTTTAATTTTTTTTTTTTTTTTTTTTTTTTAAACCTTTATATCATCTTAGTCACATCTAATTTTTGTTATTGTAGCCCTAGAGAAGACCTGCAAGGCAGGTCGAAACGTCGGCACGCCAAAATATAAGTTTTTCATTTAAAAACTTGAGGTGTTTATTTATCCTGACTGCACCCCTGACCATTTCACCACCTTAATTAGAACATTTTCTATTTCCTCTTCACTCAAATCCAAATTTTTACTTGATTTTTCGGTTCTTTTTTTTTCCTCGTCTTGTCTAGTCCCTGCAAAATTCGAGAAATATATTCTAATTTTATAGGTTTCCACCAAATGAAAACATTCCGAATAATTAACACTTCGCTTACTAAGATAAACAAAAGCAAAAATTCAAAAGAATCCTACTTGCATTATGCCAAATCCAGCTGGTTGCCTTAAAAGGGGCAAGAAAAACGAGAGCGGTGGCTTGTACTTTGTGCAACACTGAGGACTAAATATTTTCCAATCAGGATACTATCGCTTCTATCTTCTTCTCATGGCGCTACAACTCGGAGACGGGTCCTGGCCTTCATCAACAGCCTCCGCCAATCTTCACGGTCCTGGGCAGCTGCCATTCAGTTCCTGACCCCCAGGAATTCATTAGCATCAGCCACCACTCCGTCGGCCCATCTCAGTTTCGGCCTTCCTCTCCTTCTGGCTCTATGGAGGGGCTCAGTTAGTATTTTTTTAGATATTTCACCCTCCATTCGCGCCAAGTTTCCGGCCCACCGCAACCTGCCCAGTTTAATGACCTGGACGATGTTTAAGTCATTAATGTTATTATAAACCTCTTGATTTTTAAGTCTTCTCCATACACCATTTTCACATAGTCCACCAAATTCCTTCGCAGGATCTTTCTTTCAAAAGTCAGGAGGTCCTGTTCACTTGTGTTTGTCAGAGTCCAGTTTTCTGAACCGTACATCAGAACAGGACGAATTTTAGTTTTATAAAGGTGGAGTTTTGTCTGTCTTGAGAGAGTATGTCCAATTATAAGTTTTTGTAGGCCAAATCGGTTAGCAGATATTATTCTTCTTTTTACCTCAGCTCCACCACCATTATCCTGCGATTCCATTGATCCCAGGTATACGAAGTCTGCAGTCTTTTCAAAGTATACTCTCCAAATGAAACGCTTTCATTTGGGTTCGGTTTATCTCCCGTCACCATATATTTAGTTTTTGATTCATTCACTTTAAGCCCGAGTCTTCCAGGTGATTCCACCAGTGCCAAGAAAGCTTCTTTGAATACATGGAAGGAGCTTCCTACGATGTCTATATCATCAGCATAGGCTAAAAGTTGAACTTGTCGGTTAAATATGGTGCCACCGGTCTGTATACCTGAGTTCCTTACTGCTTTCTCCAAGGCGAAAGAGGAGGTAGGCGAGAGCATCTCTTCGCCTTACTCCTTCTGAGGCGTTGAACTCTTCTGAAAGCTCTCCACTTATACGAACTGAGCATGAGACAGTTTTCATTGTCAGTTTAACCAGCCGTATTAGCTTCCTGGCTATCTGCAATTCTCCCATGGCTTGGTAGAGCTTTTCCCTGTTGATACAGTCATATGCTGACTTGAAATCTATAAATAGGTGATCGCTTCTATCACAGTGGAAAATTACTGGCGGCAAATAGAGGAGTGTTTCGAGGAACAGCTAAAGCCAATTTTCCGGGAAGCTCGCCGGAAGCGATAGAGAGAGAAATCAAGCGAGATCGATGGAAGGCTAATAGAACACCTCTAATACATTTGTTTATACATGTCTGATCTACTTCATATAGATCGTTACATTAAAAATGAAATGTACTAAACGTATTTTTTCAGTGAAAATCATAAATAAAGGAGTGTAATGCCAATATGTTCAATTAATAATTAAACCTTATCAATTAATTGTTAAAACTTATATTTTGATAATTATGGTAAAGATGTACATACTAACTAAAAATATAAGCATTGTATGTGCTAAAATATTCATAGATAATGCTATTAGATGTTACTTTGACTCACAGGTACTTAATCATAGCTGACAATAGAGCTTAAAATTGATCTGACTTAGGAAGATCTCCCTGCTTATGAAGACCCTTTGAAGGAAACTTAGCCGCCATGAAAAGGGTTTACCTGCCCTCAGGGAGGTCCAAGGATCAGGGATTTATGCAGCCATCTTCTGTATACATTACATTATGTATGCTCCGAAAATTGTTTTATGCATGTTTCCTATCACATCGGGCATTCAACGCCTTGATAAATGGTTGGAAGAAAAGCATTCGTATTAAAATAAATGGAAATGAGACTTAATGAAATAGTTTTGCTATTATTCATAATTTTAATACGATATTATTTTTTATAAGTGTTCCTTATAATCGTATATAACAATAGGGGACTGTCTGGTGTTCTCGTGATGAAGCTGAGGAGACTGATAAATTGTTTTATTAGATTTATCTTCAAGATCCCCAGGCGGTCAGATTTTACTTGCCGATATTCTGAGCTTGGGTGGCTTTTTCATAAATTCCGACGGCAATACTTTCTAGGTACTTTCCTATTCCATTCTCCAACAACCAAAAAACCTTCCTATATTCTCGATCTATTAACTCTGCGTTCTTCTATCCACCTTCTAAACACTAGATCCCAACCTTTTTACCTGTATAGCCCATCAAATTAAACTGCTTCCTTTAAAAAATCCTTTATCATTCTGGTTTTCCTATCCACTTCTGTTCGTAAAGCTACTTCCCTTGCTTCCTTTAAAAATAATTTTTTTTTGCACCTTTTAGACAATCAATCTTTGAAGCTAATACACTACAGCAAAAAAAGAAACCGGATACTCTGATTTGGTCTCATAATTTTATTAAATACATTGTGAAACGGCACAGAAAGAAATGCTTTGTGATAAATACATACCTTCCTGTTTTAAAAGAATGTGGAATTGATTTTTAAAAATAATTCATATAACTGAAATTTCGCAGATTCTACTTCTGTGTTATTTATTAAATTGTTTTAATTTCTTTTATGCCTGACAGGACTAGCACCTTTCGTCGTAGAAGAAGGGAAAACCCACTATTAGAAGAACATCCCTTGTCAGAAAACCTGATAAAAATGATGAATAAAGTTTTTTAAAAATGTGTTAATTTCTTATTTTTTCTTTATTTTATCATTTTTTGTTATTGATTAATATAAACTATTCATTTGTAGCAGATGTTTTGTAAATAAGTTATAAATAAATCATTTCTTACCATAAATTAAAAAGATTAATGTATTTAACAAAATTATGAGACCAAATCTGAGTGTTTGGTTTTTTTTTGCTGTTGAGTGTATGTAAATAATTAAGTAAATATTTGGAATTATCTTATCTTTTTATATACGATAGTATTTTATGTTATTATTTTTTTTTTCATTTTTATTTTTTATTTTTCTGTCGCTAATATATGACATAATTACTGAAAAAATTAATTTGTAAATAATACGACCAGACAATGGTACCTGTAATTGTGCATTGCTATTATTCTTAGGGGGCAGTAAGCCCTAGAATAAAGTTTATTTTTCATTTAATTTTCATAATAGAGCTATCATAATCATTTATTAGTGACATAATAACAGACCACTCAATTGAAAATAAAAAATCATTTCTAATATTGTCTTGTTTTTATACATATTATTTATAATGATACCAACAATAAAGTATAAAAAAAAAAAAAATAATTATAACGCTTTTAGCCAATATTAGAGTTCTAGCTTATATCCTATATCCTAAAAATAATCAGTGATTTAATGGTTGCACGCCCTTTTCGGAAAGTACCTAATAATTATTTTCGTTCCCGTGTCGGTTCCAATCAGAAGCGAAAATCAATCTTGATGTGGGAGAATATTTATGCATCGGTGGTCTACTCGGGGGGGGGGGGGGGGGGGGGGGGGACCCAGTTCCTATCTATTATTGATCGCAATTCAATAATTTACGGGGGGTGAGTGGAACGCAATTCAATACCCAGTTCCTATCTATTATTTTTTTTAGGTGGTCTTTTTAACGCGAAAATGAATATATGATTTTTAACGAGGCTATGTTTCTATCTGACCGTGAGTGGAACAAATCACACCCCTATTACCACCCGATACTTCTCCTCCCCCGGCGCGCTTTTTTTCCTGACTAGACCCAACCCCCTGTTATCCGAATTGATTCAAGCACTTTCGTTTACCCAGTTCCTATCTATTATTGATCGGAATTTCAATTACCATTTTGTGTTCTAATTATGTATTGATTTGATTTTGAAATCTTATGTTATTTCTATTTTTTTTTTCTTTTTAACGCGAAAATGAATATATGATTTTTAACCTAAGAACCAGCAATGTAACACTATCATCCTAATATATATATATATATATATATATATATATATATATATATATATATATATATATATATATATATATATATATATATATATAGAGAGAGAGAGAGAGAGAGAGAGAGAGAGAGAGAGAGAGCAAGAAAGAGAGAGAGGGAGTGAGAGTGAAAGGTGTAAAAGCGGTCGCGGTCACTGATGTAAATATGGGCATCCCTTCCTACTGGCTAAGGGAGATATTGAAGACTGGCGGCGAGGACTGTCTGTGGAGTCATTTGCTAACATAAGATAGCAGTGAGCAGTCCTTCAACTAGGGTGGATGCACCTTGAAGTTATTGTGCAAATCGGTGTTCATTCAGGACTGCAAACGTTTGAGAGATCTGTGATATCGTTTTAAGTTTTTATTATTCGTTCGGTGGAACAGTCCTTAAAGCAGGAGCTGGACCTTCTCAATAAGTCTCCTCCAACCACCTCGGCCGCGGCTCCATCCTCTTTTCCGCGGAATTATCCTGATTCACCTGCCTGACGGAGGTCCTGCTCCACGTCACCTAGCCATCTCAATCGAGATCGCCCTCGAATTCTAAAAACCTTCTGGCTTTTCTTTAAGTAATTTTATAGGTAACGTTCTTATTTTTATTTAAAAATAATTTCATAATGATATATGCAATAAGGAAAATCCTAAACTACGTTTTGAACCACAAGTTTAGTCATGCACGCTTTTAGGTTACATGTAACAGTGGCCATTTTTCTGAGGTGGATTTGGTGCAAATATATGGGCTCCCTTTCTTGGTGTAAATGTAGATACCTATTTCCCCGGGAACTTAGACATATCTCTTCTAAGAGATCACAACTTGCATATTTTGTGATGGAAAGTTCTCTGAAGACACTCACTGAAGACAGAGGTGTAGGTAAAATGTTCCCAAGTGCAGGAACTTACATCCTATCGGGGCTGATAGAACAAGCAGTCCTCCATCCCTAAGTTTCCTAAATATCTTCCCATGGGATTTACCAACTTATACTTTAAAATGGACGTCAAATCATGCCTTTATGTAATCTTCAACCACCTAATCCGTTCAGTTTTAACCAAGTTAATAATTATTGCTATGTGTGAAAATATCATTGAAGAAATAATGCTCAATTTTATAATTCGATATAATATGTTTATTGATAAACAACTAAAACTTCAATTTATAGTTAAAATTATAATGTGGGATGCTAGTGTAAAATATTTTTGCACTTCAACTCAAAGTGGTGATATATTAAATTTTCCTGGTAGTTAGCTTATGTAGATTTCAGAATGTGATAAATCTGTGTTCTTTGCTTTGTTTTTTTTCATAATTTTTACTGGTTAGAATATATTTTAAGCTATAAAGGATTACATTTTAAGGAGGAGAGCGTTTATTCGAGAGAAATGGCTGCTTATTTAAAGTCGGTGGTGACTAAAAGTCCGCCTGGCTGAGGTCCAGAAACCACGCCCTGGGAGCTTGTCCCACCCCCCAGGAAAGACCGCTTTTCAATAAAAACATTCTAATCCGAGGTTACTATTTTCAGCAGTCCACGATTTTTTTCTTCTCTAAAGTATATCTAGCCAAGTAGCAGATAAAACTTTTTTAAAAAGATTTATGCCTATTTTAGATATATAATATAAAATAAAATAAAAAAAGTCAAAACCAAAGAGTCAATAGCTTTATCATATATTTTTTAATTTACTAATTATCATAAGTATAGAACTTAGATAAATTTAATTAATAATTGAAGTTTATCGATAAACATCGTATATTGAACTATGCAATTGAGCATTATGATATTTTAACGCATAGCAGTAAGTTTTCACCTGGTTAAAATTGCACTGACTAAGTTTCTGAAGGTTACGCAATAGCATAATTGAACACCTAATTTTTAATTTTAGTGTATGAGTTGGTAATCTAGATGGACAGAGATTATTAAGATACCCTTGGGGATAATGGACTGTATTATAAGTGTTTACAACTACAGCACATGAAAAACATTTTTAAAAACCATATCGAAAAGCAAAGGATAGGCGTTTATTTTGGTAATTATTTTTATTAGGCAGAAATTATTTTATTTATTTCATCTGGTTGGATTTTAATTTCTGACAAAATACCTTTAAATTTGTATTATTTTAAACATTTAGTAAAGATGCGTTCAATAGTTTTATCATTGTGAACTCGGCTAGCTTTTTGGTGTAGTAAGGGCATTAAGTAAACATATGGTTTATTGAGAAAACATTGCCACATATTTCACAATTGGGAGGAGCCTCTTTGGTTATTAGGTGGAGATGTCAGTGATCAGAAACAAAAAAATGGCTTGTTCTTTTATATGATAGAATAAATTTAAAATGTAAATCGATTATTAAAAAAAAAAAGAAATAAATAAAAATGTTCATTAAAAGAAAGAAGGTAGTTGGGGTAGTGAAATTTATAGCACAATAAAAAAACATATAAATTTATTTTGTCAACGTTTCAGCTAGCATTGCGAGTCTTCTTCATTTCAGCTAGAAGAAAATAAAGATAAAAGTGATATGATATACCGATAACTGATAAAATATTAAATATAATATCTAAAGATTTTTAAGAAATCACGTGGCGTACTCCAATTGTAACATACACCGTTTTTATTTCTCCAAAATATTCAACAATTGAAGCCAGCGGTAGAAGAAGGTGTTAACCCTCCAGTAGTCGCAACCATAGGACTAACACCAATAGTCGCAACGATCTGTCAGATCACCTCTTGAAATTCAATCGTTTTACTGATGATTTCATCACTTTTATTTTTCTCATTTACTTTATTTGATTTTTGAAGGAATGCACATAATGATACACATTAATAAAATAAGTAATAAAAATATCATTTATCTATTATAACAACTTTTAACTATTTTTCTGTTATAACAACTTTTTAACTATTATTTACTTCTCTAATTGTATTTATACAGCTTTGACAGGCAATTTTTGAATGTTCTAAACATAAATACATTTTACATTGTTCACAAAAGTATTCAGTCAGCCTTCGTTTTTCACCTAATTCACAACGTCGTCTTATAGAGCTGTGTCCTTCATGACTTGCTTCAGGTGGAGCATCCCCTTTTCTACAATATATGAGACATAAGCAAACTCTTACATATAAATGAATCATCGGTAATGCATTCCTCATCACTAGATACTTGATCTTTGTGCTCAGTATCTGAATGCTCATTCTTCAACAACGTCTGTTTTACTTTCAGAATCTGTCTCACTTTCATCAAAATTTTCTACATCACTATTATCCTCTGTATTACATTAAATGATTTTAAGAATCCTGTCAATATCGTCTTGGTTTTCTATATCGAAGGTGCGCTTACGATCATAATGTAATAATGATAGAATAAAATCTGTCGCGTCAGTAGTCACAATGAGCCTAATAGATCTTGCCCCGGTAACAGCGGAATAGAACCAAATAACTAAAATTCGAGAGAGAATGTTGAGGATTTGACGGTACTGCATTCGTCGCTTAACTCATTATAAAAATCCTACTCGGAATGCTGCGCAAGAAATACCGTGGGTGATCTCTCTGATCGGGTGCGACTACTGGAGGGTTAAATTAGTTCTTTTAAAAAATAATTGTATTTAAAGTTTATTTTCTTATCTGCAGTTATAATTTTACTACACAAAAATGTCAATAGATAACGTGAAATACCTTAAAATGGAAAAATAGTTATAGCCAGGCAGTAAAGATAACTACTCAAAATTGTTTTCAATTCGACTCCATAATAATCCTCATAATCTTCCAAGATATCTGAAAAGATGATGTCATTGCGTCATATCAATATTAAACTTCTATCTAAGTGCTACCAATTGGTAGTTGTTTTAAAATTCATTGGTATCCCATTGCATACCTTCAAATGTACTAAATTTCTTTGTACAGTTGTAAATTTCAATAAATGAAAAATTATGACCATACATCTTTTTGAAAAGCAAATTATCATCATTATCATATGTTTCTTTTACTCGTCCTATTAACGTATTTCGCTAGACCTCAAAAAAAGTCATCGATGAAAGGAAATCAAAATCTATACCATAGTTAATAGTGTCAAGACATTGTAAATAGATTTATCAATGGACTTTTGAACCCAAAAATCCTAGATAATACTTGGTGACCCCGTTACTGAGGTCTTTACAAAGATGAGATAAAGCTCTTTGTCTGATCCATTTCTTTAACGTTTTCTCTTTTTTTTTTTTTTTCATTTTTTTTTGCTTTCGTTTGTTTAGTGGAATGGAACTAGTCTCCCAAGCTTCTTACTAGATTCTAGATAACGAGCTGTCTGATGGCTTATGGGGTCTTCTAATAAAGAGCTATTACTGAAGTGCTAAAATTGGTTAATTACATTATAAGTAAGTGTATTTACTTTCCCACGCATTTCCTTCATGTATATATTTTATACATTTTTTAAAAATTATTTAATATATATACATCAATTAAATATGTAGAGAATGATTATTACGGCGTGCCAATAACTTGCAAAGAACTATTCATTTTAAACACTTTACATTAAAAGAACTCCAGGTCATCTTCATTTCAGACGCCTCGGAAGGGTTATTAGTAATTGAGTGGGAAGCAAGTTGAGAAACTAGTGGATTTGAGTAGTTATGGAGTTTATCTTGGTAGTAGAGGTATTTGATTTGGAACCATTTAGCAGCATCTGGCACATTGAGGTCATTACTGGTAGGTTTATTTGAAAGAAAGCGAAATATTTTCGATGGTGTAGTGGCGCCCCAAAGCATTACTCTATATGTTTAAACAGATCCGTCATGTAAATGAGTCTTTTGCAATTAATCGTCATCTTATAGTTTGTATTAAATGTTGAAGAAGTCGTAAATTATAAACAGTTACGGGTCGTTTTTGATTAAAAGTTAAATGTTGGTCCAGTTGAAGTCCTGGGTAGCAGGTCTGTACAACAGGGATCAGTAGAATATTATGGGTTAAGGTTTAAAATTAAATTTACTTAAGTAAAAGTAAATTAGTTTTAACAGGAGCTGAGATAGTGTTTAGTACTGTGAGGCGGATAGTTGGTGTGTTGATTGTGTAATGGTATGCACATTAGCTATGGTGTAATTACCATCTCATTGCTTGTGGTTGTGGTTTGAATCAATTTATTAGTGGCATTTTATTATAAGGAGCATTGACGATTTCGATTATAACGGTTGGGTTCAAGAAACATTGGATAATGAAGTGGAACTCTAAAGAATAAAGTTTGTCGGAAATATTTAATTAGAATCTGTTGATGAGTCTTATATAAATAATTTTTAGACTAAAACGTTTGTAAAGTGGATATTGGATATAAATGGTTATTGAATTTACTATGAAAGGATAGGCATCTAGTTTAAGCCAAATCATCAAAATATGAAATATTAAGATCTTTATGGATAAGTTTATTTGTGACAAAGTTAGAAGCATTGAAAATGTTCCGAAGGATTTTGGATAGTAAGCATTGGATACGAGAATAATTAGAAGGTTTATTTAAGCCCCTGAGCTCAACTCCGTATCTACAAATAGGTCTAATTACTGATTAATCGGAAGCATCGTACATTTGTATAGTAAATTTTAGCGAGGCTAGAATAACGAGCAGTTACTTGTTGATTTAGTCTTGTAGGTGGATTCCAAGTAAGGCTTTCGTCCTGATGGTGTCAAATAGCGGATTTATATCACTGGAATTAATGGATTAAAGACACTAAAACTAAAATTATTAAACATACGGCATTTTTTTATACTGTATCCTTTAATGGTATTCCTCTACTCCCTGTTGAATATGGATAGGAATCGGTTTAAACGAACGTCTTGCTTATCATATAAAACAAGAATCCACATATAAAACAACAAGAAACTTTGTCCAGAAGATGTTCCTGGTAGCGAATCTGTTCAACAGGGATTACCTCTCCAAGGATGAGAAAAATGTTTTCTATCAAAATAAAAAAGTTTTTTTTAGTATTTTTTCATTGCTAATGGTCATATTGAAATTCAGAAAAATTGTTTTAAAAAAAAAATCAGACTCACCGTTTGCTCATAATTGGCCGTGTTTATATGATCATGCTAGGACTTTCCCAAGATGATTTGTTTAGTACATAAACTATGTTTTAAATTTTGGATTTTCATAATGAAAACGCATGTATTAACTAAAATATATTTTTTATTTTATCTAATATACATCACAAACAAACAATAAATGATTATTTAATATAAGATTTATTTATTTATTTTTTTTTTATGAAACCCCATTTAACATCAAACAGGGGCCGTTACTTGGAGCATCATTAAAAAGACATTACTAGTGCTACCTGTCAATGGTAACATTGCTACCTGAAAGGGTTAATAGGTAAGAGAATGGAATGAAATTTAAAAAAGCTGGACGGTTATAACTACTTTTAGATTTTGCTAATAATGTACAATATTTGAAGAGAACATTATAATTTTTAATTTGTCAAGTTTACGACTTAGTTAAAAGTTAAAAAATGATTATAAATGCATGTTTATTTACCTATTTTCTATAAACAATACGATCTTTGTTAGATCAAAAATTAAAAACAAATTATCGAGGTGGAATTATTTTTTTACATTTATTTATTTTATTACAGCATTATTTTTTTTTTTTTTAATGACGATTTTCAAAATTTGACAAATTTCAAACTTCTTTTCTGATGAGGGAAGTGTTCTAATCATCACAGTTTCGGTTACAAGCCAACACTATCACCTCTTGAAGAAAGGCTGCCGAGGTATTAAAGAATAAAGTAAGGGTGGAATAAAATAAAGTGTACGTTTGGTGTGATCCTATGGAAAAGCCAGTCCTTGGAAGTTTAATGAAATATCATTTAAGAATTGTGTAGGATAAGAACTCATAGGTTTACGACGAAGGGTAAAGGTTATTTGGTGAGTAATTAAAAGAAAAATATATATCCAAACATATGATAAAAATATAAGCTTGCTGGAATCAGCCAGATGATTTAACAAAACGCTATCAAAGAGGCAGAGATTTTAAAAAGAAGGCTGAAGAAGAGACCAGCTCCCCCTGAGGACCAATTAGTATCTAATCCGAAAGTGGACCCAAGGAAAGACATTTATATCCTTTGATGTCGGCTTGAGGTGATATAAATAATAGGCAGTTGGCGGGGGCGGGTAATGAGTTCATTAAGCCCGCGGATAAGCTGTCTTATGGCCGACCTCAAATTACATCCCTTTAGGGTCTACGGCCGCTCCTAAACTCTAGTGCTGCGTCCCTTAGGATTCTGAGAAGGGTGGGAATAAGCTTTCAAAAAAGGTGTAATCCAAAACAAAATCTGTTCTTTAGAAACTAACTTGACAAAAAAACTAAAGAAGAAGTTGAATTGGGATATTAAAAAAGTCAGTAATTTAAAAATTGTGGGAATAAGATAAAAAGGGCTTCTTTTCTGAAGTCTATAATCCTTACAATCTAAAATCCTTCGAAGAATCCTAAATTCTCCATAGTTGGTCACAAATAAACTTATCCATAACGCTCTTAATGTTTCATATGTTCCTGATTTTTTATTTTTATTGAAAGATGAACTCCTCAAGATCAATATGGTTATAAACCCCACGAAAACAAAGATAACGAGGGTTGGGAAGAAACCAAGGAGAATAATGCGTGCAATCAGAGCTGAAAATAAAGCCCTGGAACAGGTGAAAAACTTCCTGGGTGCACACCTGAATGAAAACGGTTACATTGACTCACAGTTTGAAGCGGTTAAGAGAGGCTTCCTTAATAGGCGAGAGGTGGAAAAAATGTATTAAGATCTACATTTCTCCCCATTCTAACGCACTCATCGAAAAAGCAACGTACTCTAACAAAAAAGCATCAATCCAGAATTCAAGCGACTGAAATGAGATTTCTCCGAAAGATATAGGGGAAAACAAGAAGAGATCAAATACGTAACACCACCATCAGATCAAACTTCAACGTTAAACCTGCCAACGAATTAGTAGAGAAAAACCGGTTGAGATGGCTTGGACAACTTCCACGAATGGATCAGAACAGAGTTGCCAATGAAGTCTCTAGAGCAAAAGTAGAACGAAAGCGAGGAAGAGGCCGTCCTAGAATTAAATGGGAGCACGAAGTTGAAAAAGAGGACTTCCGAAAAAGAGGACTTGAATGGAACTGCAGAAAACAACTAGTAAACGACCGATTGAGCTGGAGAAGGCTCTATAGACTTCCTCCTCACATTGCTTAAGCGGTTCAATGAGGAATGACTATGATAATTATGATGTTCCTGATTTAACCCAAACCTACGTAACCTACCTTAATACCTATTCTTTCATAGTAAATTCCATAACCACTCAAATCCGATAGTATCTTAACTTGCTTTTCCACTCTGTTCCTGACAACCACTCCCCCCCCCTCCCCCAGAGCAGTCTGAAAAGAAGATAGAGACTTTACCTTGAGAAGTTTTACCTCTCTAATGTAAAGCTTCAATAGAAGTGCTACTAGAGTATAGTTCTTTACAAGCTATTGTTATGATTTTACACACATTTACATGATTCATATATTCAATCCAGTTGTAAATATTAAAAAAATAATAGAAAAGTACTAAAAAAAAAAAAAAAAAAAAAAAAAAAAAAAAAAAAAAAAAAAAAAAAAAAAAAAAAAAAAAAAAAAAAAAAAAAAAAAAAAAAAAAAAAAAAAAAAAAAAAAAAAAAAAAAAAACCTGTACCACTTACAACCCATGAGGGGTCTCGGGTTCAGTACTTAGGTGGGCTATACTGTTTCTAAGCCAACGGTTGTGAAAGGAGGTGATTTGGCCAGAATTCACGCTCAACCGCCAAGTTTTCCCCCAATTAACGGTACCCACTTTTTAGGAGGCTGGGTGTGCCCCAGGAGGGTCTCCCGACCTCGAATTCGATCCACGGCCGAAATAACAGAAAATAAATTTTCTGCCTTCAGTCGGACTCGAACTCGGGCCCGGGAGCGTGGTAGTCAAGTGCCTTACCCACTGAGCCACCTCGCCTCCTAACTAATGAAAAACCAAAATTTAAAATTCATTGGATAGGTTTTTAAGTTTTTCCTGATACAGACAGTGTTATAGCTTACAGCTCTTCCTTACGCAATGACAGAAAAATAATTTTTAGAGATATAAATATGACGTTGATATGAGCTATTAACTTAATGTTATGAAGAAGTAAAAAAAAAAAAAAAAAAAAAAAAAAAAGTCTAGAATTCACAATAACTTTTATAGCGTTAAAAAAAGTCTCATAACAAAAATGTCTATGCTGGATTTACACCTCATACAAAAATTATACAAGCCCTAACAAAAATTTTAATCTTACTGTGATTAGCACATTTGTGAGCTAAATTTATGGGATATTTAAAAAAAATAAAAAAAAAAAAAAAAAAAAAAAAAAAAAAAAAAAAAAAAAAAAAAAAAAAAAAAAAAAAAAAAAAAAATCTGTAGGTACGCTAGAGGTGTGCCAAAGGTTGCGATATTTCTGTAATATCGATTAAACTCAGACTGCGCCACTCGATCGAAATCTTATGATAGATAGCATATGCTATGATATGATTTTATGTATTGTCGTATTATGATTTTCCCGGCATTGATTTAAAATACTTCTTATATTCTCCCCCCCATCATTGATTAAACAATGTCTAGAATTTCATCGAATTAGGTCTTGGTTAATGATATATATATGTATGTATATATATATATATATATATATATATATATATATATATATATATATATATATATATATATATATGTATGTATATATGTTGTAAATATTTATTACAAAAATTTGCAAAGTCTCCAGTTATCCTTGCCTTTAATTCAAAATAAAACAATGCTTACAAGATTAAACATTTTCTACCATATGAATTATACATGAGCATATTTAAATCAAAATGTCAAAGGCAAGAGGAATTTTCCACAAATGAAGTTAGTGTCATTTCCAAGACGGCGTTCAAATCTCATTTTCCTCCCTCAGGGAATAATTTCTTAGCCAATGTGAAACGTTGAAAAATTTCGGTTCTGAAATCTACTCGCAAAGCCATTCCGTGCAGTGGTTTCGCGTTCTACCGACTAACCAGAATTAATGAGAAATTCCTGGCCAGTGAGGGAAAAGGGAATATTTTCCCAGAGCCTAAACCCTAAACCCTAAACCCCATATTATAGCCAGAGAGCTATTACCGAAAATTTCTTTCTCTAAATAATGATAAAGATAATAAAAAAATAAGTTCAAAGGTCAGATTAATTAATACAATATTCGTTCTGCTGAATGATTTTAATATTTTCAAATACCTTTTAATATAGGTATTTTTATAATGAATTTTATGCGATTTTAATATACACTTTTTACACAAAACCAGATTCTTTATATACACATATATGTTCGATGTGAATGTAAGCTATTCCATAGTACCTATTTTTTACAAGAGACCGATTGTAATATTTTGAATTCAAAGCCTAATTGAAATATAATAAAATATAATGAAGAAAACAGAACAATTTTTTTTTTTATAATTTCTGTATTATAAGATATATTTAAAAATATCTTAAAACAATCACAAGATGCACATAAAGTATTTTTAAGAACGTAAATTTGAAAAACTACTCTACACAAAGAGAGTTAAATAAATTTGATACATTTAACAATGCCCATAGGTCATTTCCTAACTTAAAAGAAAAAAATATAAAACTGATTTATTCATTTTTATATTATTATCCAAATAAAAATTTTAAAAAACGGGTCTATTGTGTGAGTTTATACGAGAAAAGACGAGAAACTTACGATTGCCTCCATTTCACCGGTTTATCAAATGGAATCAAGTTGTAGCGTTAAGAAAGAGTATTCAATTTGTGACATGTGGACAAAAACAGCTGTAGCAGTGTTGGCATTAAAATTTGAATAAAAGGATGTCTAACTAATTTTGGCCAAAAAGTGACACAAGTATAGAATGTGGTTGCTTAAGCATAGATATAAATATATTTTAAAATAACGAATATACAATAATAATGATAACAATATAATTATTTTTGAATTTCATTCATAACAATGATTGTTGGTTATTAGTTTCAATATATACATAGCAAAATAATTTTTTAGTTGGATATAATTGGCACCAAAAACCATACTTTGAATTCAGGGTGCTTCCCGACCATCAGTTGGAACCTAGCAAAAACCGACCCACTAATATTAGCTGAGATCCTCAAGAAACCCTCACGTGTTCCGAAATTACTTCAAGGCGGCAAGAAGGGACGGGTTAAGAAGAAAAGATAATTGAAAACGAAATAAAAAGAAATTTCTATAAGCTTTATGCCTTCTTGGTAAATTAAAAGAGAAATGAAAAGAAAAAAAAAATTGATTATCCAGATCTGTATATTGATTATCTGTGAATAAAAAAAAATATTTAAAAAATGAAAATGAAAATAATAATAAAAGAAAAAATTAAATTAAAATTTATCGTTTTTTTTTTGTTTTTTTTTAAATATATATTGAAATCCACAACTCTATACAAAAAATAAATTTAGCAAATGTGAAGATAATGTTCATAATAAAATGTCGATTATTTGTAAAGTAACTACAACTGGTAGCATTTCAATAAAAGTTTAAATTACTAAGTCCGTGGCTTTCTTCATTTTAGACAATTTGGATGATTCTAAGGAGATAGAATACTATGATATTCATAGATACTATGAAAGGATAGGTATCTGGTTTAAGTCAGACCAGCAATATATGGAACATCAGGATCTTTATGGAATTATTATATTCTATATATTCCATAATATTACTTAGCATTTTTCGAGGATATGGATTGCATAGATAGAATACGAGATGAATTAATTTGATTTAATATTGAAACTAATTCAAGGGCTAGAAATCCTCATAAAATCAAGTAGTAATATATATTTATGTATCTATAATTATAGGTATAATATTTGTGAAAAGAAAAATCTGCAATATGGATATTTTTAGGCAGTGAAATACCAGGTATGCAAGTTTAAAATGTCGTTTTAATTCCAATAGAATGCGCTCTTAGCCTATTGAAGGATTTGCTTATCTCTAAACGCTATTTTGTTTGTTAGTCATTTGTTTACAAAAGTCAGTTGTTTACGTGGACGTATCATACCTTTCTTTGGTGTTAAAAATGTCTAATTTTAAGCCAAATAAAGAGCATTTGCGGCATGTCATGATTTTCTTATTTAATCAAAAGAAAAAGGCATCTGAATATCATCGAATTCTTGTTGAGACTTATGGCGATGTTGCTCCAACCGTCAGGACATGTGAACGTTGGTTTCAAAGTTTCAAACGTGGTGATTTTGATGTTACTGATCAAAAACGAGAAAATCGACCAAAAAAGTTTGAGGACTTCGAATTGCAATCTTTATTAGACGAAGACGATACCCAAACCCAACAAATGATGGCAGAACAGTTGAATGTCACTAGGCAAGCCATTTCCGATCGCCTGAGAGCTATGGGAAAGATTCAAAAGGTTGGAAAATGGGCTCCACATGAATTGGACGAACGACAGATGGAAAAACAAAAAACTGTGTGCGAAATGCTGCTTTTACGCCACGAAAGAAAGGGTTTTTTGCATCGAGTTGTAACTGGCGATGAAAAATGGATTTATTTTCAGAATCCCAAACGAAAAAAATCATGGGTAACGCCAGGACAACCATCCACATCGAGTGCAAGACCGGATCGTTTTGGGAAGAAGACAATGCTGTGTGTGTGGTGGGATCAGAAGGGAGTAGTCTACTACGAGCTTCTCAAACCCGGCGAAACAGTCAATACCGAGCGCTACCGACAACAAATGATCAATTTGAGTCACGCATTGATCGAAAAACCCCCAGAATGGGCTCACAGGCACGCCAAAGTCATTCTTCAGCATGATAACGCTCCTGCACATTCAGCCAGATTGACTAAGGAAACGATTTCTTCGCTTGGTTGGGAACTCCTACCCCACCCGCCGTATTCACCTGACCTGGCGCCTTCTGATTATCACCTCTTCTCATCGATGGGACACTCATTGGCGGAGCAACACTTCAACAATTTCGAAAACGTACGAAAATGGCTCGATGAATGGATTTCAAATAAAGATGAAGCATTCTTTTTTAATGGTATCCATATATTGCCCGAGAGATGGACAAAATGTGTAGAAAGCGAGGGTCAGTACTTTGAATAAAATATATTATACTTTTTTTTAAATTACTGTGTATATATTTTAAGAAATAAACGACATTTTTAACTTGCATACCTGGTAGTCTTGTTTTAATGTAAAAAAACAAAAAAAAAACAACACATAATGCTTCTTATTATGCCACGTATAAACTTATTGTAGATAAGTTCCATGTAATACAGAATTGGCAACAAGCTACCTACCCACTCGAATCTATATGTCTCCCAATTTCTTCTCAATCGATTCTCGATAACCTTACGAGACGTAAGGTTATGACGTGACCGGCATAAATATCAATAAATAGTTTAAAAAATAAAAAAAGAAGGAAAAGTACTACTAAAAACCCCAAATTAAATATTTATTGGGTAGTTTATTGCTTGAGAGGGACAATGTCACACGTTCCTTATCTAAAGATAGAAAAATATATTTTATTTTGTTTGGTAAACAGACGAAAATACTAAAAAAAGAAAAAAAAGAGGTGAAACATACTTAAGAAACAGACATTAAATTTATTGTCAACACCTGCATCTCCGCTGAAACTCAATATTTTCCTGACTGGGAAAAACAATAGATTATTGATATATCTACCTAGCATCTATCTAGTATCTACTGCGTTTCCTAATTTACATTTTAGAATTAAAAGGATCAAATTACCTCAAATAATAATTAAATTAAATTAACAATTATTCATAATTCGAAATAGAACCAAGTTGGGAGAAAGTTCAAGTTTCAAAGTTTTTATTTTTTCATTCATACCAATATAGGCCCTAAAATGTAGATCTTGGCGGCAAATTTTATAATAATAAAAATATACTCTATTAAATATCTGACCAAATTTTTTATGAAAAAAAATTTACATCAAAAAAATTATGACCCCCTTCCAAAAGACTTATTTATGTCAAGTAGAACATTTAGTCTTTTACGAACAATTCCTGGAATAAAAAGTTGAAAAAATAGATAAAAGAAGTTAATAAAGGATAACTAGTAGATACTTAAGGCTAATAGGCGGGGTAATAAGATGTGTTAATTCTAGCAATATTTTTTTCTATTTTCCTAAAACTGAAATATCTTATTTTATATTTCTGGAATATAATTTATAATTTAAATTGATTTAACAGCAAAGAGCTTTCAACGATTGTCTAAAAAATTTAAAGAGCACTTGACTTTATTGAAACATTCACCTGTCGTAAAACTTAGCACTCTTGTGAATACACAACTTCCCAAATCCCCGGGGACAAAAAGGATCTAAGCGTTGGGAAAGAAACGAAGAAGCTGAGCTTTATCTGCGGGGGATTAGCTCCCATTGGCCGGTCGCCAACCACACCACCTCCCTTCGCATAATTACCGGGCCCTTCTCTCTCCTAGGAACGGAGGCGAGGGTCCTTTGTTCCCTCTTCCATCCGATATCTGATTTTCAAAAAATTAAACCATTAAAATTAAAAAAAAAAAATGGATTTATATTTAATTGATTGAAATTGATACTTCCATTCGTTTTCAAAAGTTTATTTTTTTTATCAAGTCAGTTTTTTCACAAACTGACAGTTCATTTATTTTTTTACAAGTAGCAGTACACAGTAAACAAAAGTAATTGTCTTATTGAGAAAACTTATAGGTTTCCAATTTTAATTTTTTTTTTTAATTAACGGGCGTTCAGTTAATGATTTGCAAAGAAAGTTTAGTTAGAAATGAATGATAATGTGATGGATTTATCAAAAAAAAAAAAAAAAAAAAATGTATATTTATATAAATAGAAATGGAGGTAATATAGAGTTTAGTTTTCATTAAATTAATTATTAAATTACTCAGTACCCAGTGGTCCATACCACAAGACTTCTGCTAATTTTAAATGTCACACTACGAAAACTCTCATCCAGCTCCTCTGAAGCTTTCTCTTTACGACATCAAGGATTTCTACGATATTACTTGATATGTAAATTACCATTAAGAAATCATTTTAAATGTCTATTAATCTTCCGATTGCTCACTGTAATAGTTTTACTTATCTCTCTAATATTACATATATTCTGCGTTCTTCTATCCACCTTCTAAACACTAGACCCCAACTATTTAACCTGTTTACCCCCTCACATAAAACTGCTCATTCCTGCTACCTCTTTCTGGAATTCCCTATCCACTCCTATTCGTAAAGCTGCTTCCCTAACTTCCTTTGAAAATAATTTATTTTGATATCATCAACCCTCCGCAAACATGTAAATATTTAGAATTATTTTATCTTTTCATATGCGATTGTATTTCATGTTATTATTATTATTATTTTTTTCCTGTCAACAATATATGGCATGATTATTGAAACATTTAACTTGTAGATAATACGACCAGACAATTGTACCTGTAACTGTGCAATATAGTTATTCTTAGGGGACAGTAAGTCTCAGAATAAAGTTTATTTTTCATTTCCTTCATTTTCATTATATTTTACAGTCACATAAATTTTCAACTTAAACTATTGAATTACTACATCGGTGGTCATCATAAAGAAGTGGTTAAGTCTAATTATATTTAAAACGAGTTAACCATTAACCTTCCAAGCAGATTTTTTGGTATATAGGTTGGGAAAGTTGAGCTCAGTTTCTCAATAAAAACTTTAGGTATATTTTTTGGTTCAAATGGCATTTTAAAATAATTACTGGATTTCGGAAAACGATCAAAAATGCACAATTTTGACATAAATTTTTTTACGACAGCCAGAGAATTCACGATAAAAAAAAATAGTACATAATCCAATATTTCCTATTTATTCTCTCAAAAATGAGAAAATAATTAAAACATACGTAAATGGTTAGTTATTTAATGTAATATTTATTACCAATAAAAAAAAAAGAAAAGAAGATAAACTAAAAATATGTGACTTTTTGACCAAAAACTAAATTACCAATAATAGGTTTACTTGTTAATTAAAGAATTACTAATTATCTCTTTGTAAGTGTAACCAGCAAATATTTATAATACAATTCAAGTTCCTCTTAAGAAATAATTATATAAAAATATCCACCGTAAAAGTGAATAGAATTTCTCATTAAGAAACCAATTTAACACTGGTCGACTTTGGTGAGAAAACTAAGCAGAAGTAAATACAAAAAAAAAAAAAAAAAAAAAGAAGATTTGCTCAAGAGAAGAATAAAAGACAGTGACAGATCGGCTTGGAAACCAAACCAAGCAAGAAAAAAAGGAGAAACAATCAAGGAAAAATAGTTTTAGCAGTTATTTCTTCGGTTTAGCGATCGATTTTGAGAAAGTAGGATTTAAATCCAGGAAAGTCAAGAATCCTTAGTTACACCATCGAGATCAAAATCCATTTAAGATAAGTATTATATGTTTAGGTTTTGATAAAATATCTTTAAAATCAAAGAAAATATATAATTTAAAATGTGATATTTAAAAAAAAATAGTTTTAATATTTATTTATATATTTCATGATGCCTAGTACCACGATGTTTGGTTTAAGGCACACAAGTCGAAAACTACATTTTTTTTTAAACATTGCTTTCTTTTAAACAGTCTATCATTTGATTGTGTTTTTATTTTTACATTGATTTGGAAATATCTTCATTATTCCGGCTATTATTTTGTTTTTACTTGTATTTTTCGCACTATACAAGAATGTGTTTTATATTCAGATATATTTCAAATTCCTTGCATTGCGGGGGGTTTAACTTCAGTATGTTAATATGGAACAGGAGATTGTACGTATCAATTATATTTTTAAAGTATTAATTAACCTGTTTATCAGTTCTAAAATTAAGCATGTTAACTTCAAGCGCTAACGCCTCCAATTATCACAAATGGAGTGGAAATTAAAAAACAAACAAAAAAAAAAAATTCTAGGTCTAAGTACGATATATTTTTCTTTGGGGAAGATATAATTCTAAATATTTTAAAGGGAACTGGTAAGTGAACGATATCAGTAGTAGCAATTGATGTATTTAAATTACTCTTCAAGAAATTTAGACTTTTATTAAATCCTAAAAAAACAGTATCAGTTATTTTCTGAACTGTATTTATGAATTAAATTAAGTCTAGGTAGGACATTCAAATTGGTTTTCAAGTTCGTTTCTTAAAGTTATTACTGTATATTGTTCTATAGTTCTATGTGATTATTTTAATATTTATCATAATTATAAAAATGTAATGGTATTTCATTAAAAATTACTGATATTTTAAAATAAAACTACAATGAAATATTGCTATAGCGAAAGCTAGTAAAAATTAGAGTACTTGCTGCTTTTGATGTTTTTACTCGACCCTCACTGGATTGTATTCAAAAAGAAGCTCTAAATCACTACTCACGTGCGGAGGAAGGTGTCCTCACGTGTATTCAGGTGTCCTCGAATTGAGATTAAATAAATATTTTAAATAAGTATAAATGTGCTTTAAAGCATTTGTATTTCATTTAAAAAAATACATGAATAAAATAAATTTAGCTTCACGCGACTTAACAAGAAAAAAATGTTTGTCGCTTTCGAATACACCAAACTTACTAGACCAACGTTCAAAGCTCCCAATTAATTGCGAAAAACTTATTTACACGACAGTAATGAGGCCAATTGGGACATACAGAGTTCAAATCTAGCTCTAACACTGGTCGACTTTGGTGAGAAAACTAAGCAGAAGTAAATACAAAAAAAAAAAAAAAAAAGAAGATTTGCTCAAGAGAAGAATAAAAGACAGTGACAGATCGGCTTGGAAACCAAACCAAGCAAGAAAAAAAAGGAGAAACAATCAAGGAAAAATAGTTTTAGCAGTTACTTCTTCGGTGTAGCGATCGATTTTGAGAAAGTAGGATTTAAATCCAGGAAAGTCAAGAATCCTTAGTTACACCATCGAGATCAAAATCCATTTAAGATAAGTATTATACGTTTAGGTTTTGATAAAATATCTTTAAAATCAAAGAAAATATATAATTTAAAATGTGATATTTAAAAAAAAATAGTTTTAATATTTATTTATATATTTTATGATGCCTAGTACCACGATGTTTGGTTTAAGGCACACAAGTCGAAAACTACATTTTTTTTTTAAACATTGCTTTCTTTTAAACAGTCTATCATTTGATTGTGTTTTTATTTTTACATTGATTTGGAAATATCTTCATTATTCCGGCTATTATTTTGTTTTTACTTGTATTTTTCGCACTATACAAGAATGTGTTTTATATTCAGATATATTTCAAATTCCTTGCATTGCGGGGGGTTTAACTTCAGTATGTTAATATGGAACAGGAGATTGTACGTATCAATTATATTTTTAAAGTATTAATTAACCTGTTTATCAGTTCTAAAATTAAGCATGTTAACTTCAAGCGCTAACGCCTCCAATTATCACAAATGGAGTGGAAATTAAAAAACAAACAAAAAAAAAAAATTCTAGGTCTAAGTACGATATATTTTCTTCGGGGAAGATATAATTCTAAATATTTTAAAGGGAACTGGTAAGTGAACGATATCAGTAGTAGCAATTGATGTATTTAAATTACTCTTCAAGAAATTTAGACTTTTATTAAATCCTAAAAAAACAGTATCAGTTTTTTCTGAACTGTATTTATGAATTAAATTAAGTCTAGGTAGGACATTCAAATTGGTTTTCAAGTTCGTTTCTTAAAGTTATTACTGTATATTGTTCTATAGTTCTATGTGATTATTTTAATATTTATCATAATTATAAAAATGTAATGGTATTTCATTAAAAATTACTGATATTTTAAAATAAAACTACAATGAAATATTGCTATAGCGAAAGCTAGTAAAAATTAGAGTACTTGCTGCTTTTGATGTTTTTACTCGACCCTCACTGGATTGTATTCAAAAAGAAGCTCTAAATCACTACTCACGTGCGGAGGAAGGTGTCCTCACGTGTATTCAGGTGTCCTCGAATTGAGATTAAATAAATATTTTAAATAAGTATAAATGTGCTTTAAAGCATTTGTATTTCATTTAAAAAAATACATGAATAAAATAAATTTAGCTTCACGCGACTTAAACAAGAAAAAAATGTTTGTCGCTTTCGAATACACCAAACTTACTAGACCAACGTTCAAAGCTCCTAATTAATTGCGAAAAACTTATTTACACGACAGTAATGAGGCCAATTGGGACATACAGAGTTCAAATCTAGCTCCTTGTATTTCTTAATATGTTCTTTATATTTCTCCTTATATGTCTCAAATAAACATAATAATGACCTTAATGCCCCAAATGTTGGTTATTTGACCTAAAAATGATACCTATCACTCTATGACAAGCTAAATATCCTCCGAATCCACTAGCCTTTCAACTTTCTTCTCACTCGATTCCCTATACCCCTCCAAGGCGTCTAAGAATAACATTGCCTAGGGTTTTCTTTTTAAGTTCCAGGCATGTTATTGTAATCATTCAAGTTGTAACAAAAAAATAATAAATTAAAAAAAAACAAACTTTGCTTTAGAATTTTCAGTATTCTTTAGTCAGTCAAGTAAACGATTTAGAAAAAATAAAAAACTACTAAAAAAGTTTTTAGTATTGTTTATCTCATCCCCATATGATTAAAAATGTTGTTATATAAGTCCATAAAGGTTGCTATCAATAAGTGAGTAAAAATCTTAAATTCTAACGTCAAGTGGTCAGGTGGTAAAGATATAAATTTAATATTATAAAGCGATATGAACTCCTTTATCAATAAAAATTATAAGAAACGAATTCTGTTCGTTACTCATTAATTCACTTAATAACTATTCAAAATATTTATTACAAACCTTCAAAGGAAATAAATTATTTTACTTTTACAAGGTTATTTATATGTTAGAAAAATATTCCATAAAATACTGTACAATGAAGCCCAAAGGCCTTCAAAAAAATACACCTAAGGCGAGGCTGCTGGTAAAGGGAAGCGAAAACACATCGAAAAAGAAAGAAAACAGAAAAGAGCCCGGAGGAGACAAAGAAGCTTTGTCATATTTGCAAAGAGCTCAGTAACCGGGTCACCAATATCTGCCATCTTTTGTTTCAACAGCTGATAGTTTAATCAATTTATAAAGCCTTTTGTTTATTTGTTAAAGATTTTGATGGCCGTGGCTGAAAGTCTACTATACTGAAATTTTGTTCAGTTTCGATCCTCATAAATCATAGATCTAAAGGGAAGCCCATGGGTGAAAAGAATCACTTAGATAAAAATTTATCTAAAGTCCAAATGACCAAATTAAAGTCCAATGACCTGTAAAGCAACTACACATATTTAAAGGCACCGATAAAATTTTTTTTTTTTTTTCTGGGCTAATTCAGCATTACTAAGTTCAGGATACTAAGTTAAGGTGGATAAGCTTTCTGTCTGACGTAATCAGATGTATCAAAAGGACTAGATGGAAGAAGAAGTGGATAGATTAGTGGAGCCCTTAAGTTCAACTCCGTAAGTACAAAAATCTCTAATTACAGACATGTAGATGTGGCCTTCGTAATTTATAGGTATGTCTATAAATGGAGTCCTAGTCAGCGCATCGGTTCAACAGAAAGACAAAAGGCTTTTCACGTATATTAAAATTAATCATAATTATATATATCACAACTTCATCAAAGAAGATTTTATCTTCAGTCGTTCAATAAATCTTTCATTTCCAGTCATAAAAGAAGTCAGCAGCAATGTTTTGATTCACTTTCATCAATAAGGGAATTTATAATGTTTTGGCGATAAAAAGAAGGAAAAAAAAAATAGCATTTTTAATTGACATTATCCTAATATCATATCAAATATTTTGGTTCTATTTTTATAAATTAATTCTTAATATCATTATCAGGATGAAATATTTTTCAGTTTCGTCAATTAATATTTAAGAATTGAATAGATGCCTAAACTCAGGTTCATTTTGTCAGAAACAGCATGTCTGAAATTAGATCAGCATTTGTCACCCTTCATTTCGGATATATATATGTGTATATATATATATGTATATATATATATATATATATATATATATATATATATATATATATATATATTTGTATATATAAAATTAAAATTTTCCAATGATAGGGACATACTGTACTGGGCACTCGATACTAAAAATATTAGTTACCACATAAATAATATTGAACTTTTTTATGCAACATATATTTCCCTTTTTTTTTCTCTTTCTTTCATTTAGAAAATTGTTTACTAGCAATCCCCCCGGCAATATATATAGCATTATATCTGAGCGTAAAGGGTAAAGGAAAAGGGGGTAGGGAGTCCTGAGTTAGGTCTGCTGGATAAAAAAAGAAAGAATTACATAATAAATCAAGTTCTAGAACTGGCCAGCGGCGGCCATCTTCCGCAGATCCTGGGTCCTTTATTGTTTGTTCTAGGTCATTTTTATAAAGCAATCTTTTTTTTCCAAGTTGGCCAATGTTAAAGCTATAAGAATAAACAAGTTATAGCTGAACCGATCCCTAACTAATCTTAATTTTTCTACTCGCACATATCTATATACAGTGGAACCTCGATATAACGAATTTTCGAAGATTCCTTAGCTTACACCGCACCTCTACAATACGAAGTTTTTATCGGAAAATCTATTTATAACTATATCGAAGTCGATATGTTAAATAAGTAGAGGTTAGACTGATCAAAGATTCTACGACGGATTAACTGTAACTCCCATCCTGACATTTGTTTCCGGTTTGTTTCAGTTTCTGATAAAACAGTTATGCGATACGTTTCGTTTTCTGTTGTTCCACAATATTTTTTTCATATTTTTGAAAATGGTAAAGCGTAAAACCCTTTCGTATGAAGAAAAATTAACAATTATTTAAGTCGTAAATGCCGGGGTTGGCAGAAAGTGCGATATTGCAAAAATGTTTGGAACACTTTATACACAATTTTGAAAAATAGGCTGAAATATGAAAATCAAGCTTTTTCATTATTAAAGAAGTTAAAAGGGCCCGAGTTCCAAGATATTGACTTAGACAAAGTGTCGTTTTCAGGTAGAAAAACTACTATTTCAGATTTTTTTTCAAAGGTCCACTTACATTTTTCACGATTTTAATAATTATTCTTTCATTATTATTGTTTCCATAAAGTATAAAGTAATACAATATTTTTTTATAGTCACATTGAGTATTTTATTATAAACCTCTAACCTCTATATATCGAAGTCAGTCAGAAATCACCTCAATACATCGAACCTCGATATATCGAAATTCTCGATAATTCGCAGTTTTCTCGTTCCCTTTAAGGTTCGTTATATCGAGTTTCCACTGTATATAGATATAAATAAGATAGATAGATAGATAGATATAGATATACTTGTTAACAGAATGACATTAATATATAGTGAAACACATGCATTTAACTGTCACATCTGAGAAAGCAGCGCTGGAACTTAGTGTGTATTCTAAATTGATCCCTCATTAGTTGGTGGATAGACTTGCTTCGAGTTTCACAGGGTTTAATATACTGTGTCTATATATATTTATTTATTCATATATTATATTTTTGATGTATGGTTGTGATACCTAAGCTCCAACAGGCACCAAATAAAGCAGAATCGACAGATTGAAAAGACTGTCACCAGCAAAATAACTATCCCGATTTTGGATAGAAAACAAATTCAAAAACAAATTTGGGAGATTAAAAGCCAAGATTGGAGGGTCCGTAGGGCGACCTTAGTACATTATAGACGGTTGTGCCTTAACGAGTACCTAATGGAATATGTGTTATATTTCCATCAAAACCTTATGTTTTGATGAAAAAGTTAATTTGTGACATTTTAGGGAACGTTGAGGATTTAACGAAGAATTTTGGTTTGTAAAAATTGGATACGAGAAGAGTTGGAAGGTTTAGTGGAGCCCCAAACCTCAACTCTGTATATCAAAATGGGTGTAACTACCGTTATATAAATAATTATTTTGTAATTTATTGGAAGCTTTGAACTATTTTCAAGCACTAAAACTAAAATACCTATAAAATACCTGCTATTTAAGTTCCGTAAGACAAACACCTGCTTTATTTTTTTCAATTATTTTAACTTAATTGGATAAGTAAATTTATCCACGAATTCAAACCTATTTCCATTAATAAAACTGTATCGGAAATTATGTACTATGTATAGGAAACTACTTACAATGTTACTGGTGGATATACTATCGGTGTCTAATTGTAAATTATGACAGTTCTAGTACACAACTGACCTGGGGAAATTTGAAAAAAATATGAAGATTGGGAGAGGCTTTTCCAAAAATGGTGGTATTCCCGGATAGTTTCCTTGTGGTATTCAAGTTGTTTCCTACTCCTCCATATTTTGTAATTATATTAATTTAATTATTCTAACTTATGCTGTTATATACTTATATTGTAGCTGACTTTATGTTTTGAAATAACTTGTATAACTTACATAGTTTTATTGTGACCTGTTTTTTCACTGTAGAGCATGATTATGAGAGCAATATAGTCCCGAAACGTCGCCAAAATAGTTGTTTTTGTTTATTGACTGAACCTCAAGAACCTTACTAAACATCTAATAGTAACAGTCATCTAATATATACAGGGTGTCCCAGACATAGTGTAAAAAAAATGGGTAATACTGCAAACTAAACGGGGTAGAATGGCGCAAAAACGAGTGTCCTATCTCAATTTTTTGAGGAGATAGAATTTTTTTCGTTTTTATTTTTAAAATCTTACTTTTTTCTGAAAAATTACAGTTTTCTCTACTTTGTTTTAGCGTAGAAACTAAAACGATGATATTTTCTTAATCAGCATTAAATTTTCTAAAAGATGAAATAGGTCTAGTTAATTTAAATTTACTTTTAAGGGGCCTTTTAACGCGCAAAACACAAAACATTTATTAAAACTTAAATTTTTAATATTTTTTGAAAATTCCTCACTCCTCACTGGAGAACCCTAGAAGCCGTCAAATTTCTCAAAAACTGCAGAATTCAGTTAGCTTTTTATTGGTGTAACTCATGATACAATTGCACTTCACCTTTTGAGTCTAACAGACGTTTTTCTGATGAAAAACACGCTAGAGAATAAATACTTGATTGCTCCACATACCTACTAGATTGAATAAATGTATTAGTTATTTTATCTCTTGTCCATATGCATGAGAGGTAAAGAGTTGTGAAGGTGGCAAGCCCTCCCTTGACACCTGGTCTGATAAAAGTTGACTTCACAATCGCAAAACAAACTACCCATTTTAGAAAATTCATTAGCTTCTTAGGAGGTATATTAAGAGTAAAAATGAATTATAACTAGTTACTCAGGGAATAAATTGATAAAGGTGATCGAGAAGGCAAAACTTTACCTTAATTAAGAACATGCTCGCCGAAGGACCTGGAAAAGTTATAATACCGAAGTGCAGGCACCGAAATCCCTTCACGTATCCATTCCAACCACTTAAAGGAACTATAAATTTCAGACCGGAATCAAAGTTCCTAATTAACTTAAGTCAGCCCGCTCCTCTGTAATAAGTTATCGGGATACGTTAAGAAATTTATAACTCTGCAAAAACATAATGATTTATCGCAAGGAAATGCCGTATGGAACAGCTGTGTAATTACAGAGATAGGCTTACCTAGAAGTGACGTCCTTATTGGTGCGGAAAGGGGGGAGAAAGTTATTTCACAATACTCAATGACTATCTGAGGAAATATAATAAAAACCAAAAATTCCTTAATTTTTGTAAATTTTGTAAACCTTAAAATCGATCTAATTTTAGGCGAATTAGGGATCATCATCCTAGTTTAACAAAAAAATCATCCGATCTGTGGCAACCTTTTTTTTAATCTTGTTCACCTGCTACATTCCAAAACACCGTATATTTCTCCACCTATTCAATTATCTATTTTTTCCAAATATGTTTGTAAAAAAAAAAATAAAAAATAATGTGTGCACTTATGGTTTTGTGTACATATTTGATCTTAATTATGATGATTATAAAGTTCATCCTTATAATATTAGAACATTCTAATCAAGACGTTTTATTGGACAACTACTATTGACTACTTCTCTAACAAGTTGTATTATTGTCATAAGATTCATGATTCTTTTCACTAAAAATATATATATTTTTTTATTTTATAGACAGTTATGAATTTCATATTCAAAACATGAATTGGAGCCACTGGGATCTACTTCCCCTCAAACCCTCACGCCATGTATTTTCACCAAATATTTTTATCAATTATACTAAATGTAAAAATGATAACTGATAAGTGTAAATTAAAATTTAATCTTTTTTAGTTTGTTTTTATATATATATCAATTTAACTGAAATTTACAGGTGTACAAAATATATACATCAAGTAAATATGTTGATAACGATACAAAACAGCTTTAGTTATTTTCTGAACTGCATTTATGAATTAAATTAAATCTAGTTTGGAGATAAGTTTTCGTTTCTTGGTGAGTTATTACAGTATATTTGTTCTATAGTTCAATGTAATTATTTTAATATTTATCTAAAATATAATTTTTTTTTTATCCATTTATTGAAATTTACAACTGTACAAAATATATACATCAAGTACTAAATAAATCCTCTGATCAATTTTTTCTATATCTTAATAATGTATAGTGACAGAATTGTTGACGGGGCATGCGCTTGATCGTATGGGAGAGAGAGTGTTTTGTTAGTAAAGTGTTTTAAAAAAAAACATGTGTAAGCAAAAACCATAGATACCAGTGAACTAATGGCGATTTGTAGTTAGTGTGAACAAAAAACGTTACTGTAAGTGTGGAAGAAGAAAAGACTCTGGAGTGTGTTTGTGTTCTCTCTCCCCCTGCACATTTTGATCTAAACTATATTAAATACAACAGACCTATGTGTAAATTACTGACATAATTAAACATAAATATTTAAACAGTTGTAATTAGGTTAATTGATTCATAATCTTTGTTTATAAATTACTTAACATTATATAAATTGATTATATAAACATTAACATTATTATATAAATAGATTATAAGTTAAACATCCAACATATGTTTAAGTTAGATTAATTAATAAAACTATTTGTATTATCTCTTTATTCACTTATACTTATGGTTATGCCAGGGTAATTGTAAATTCTTTACGTATAAGTATTATTCGAATACATATACACTTTGAGGAATATTAGGCCTGTCACATTTCTAAGTGGTTAAAATAGTTCTTATTCCCGATTTCGATAACTTTATATTAACTTATTTTTTTGTGAATTTCTACAAGAACACAAAAGACGGTTTCTGTTTTCGATTTTGCTATTGTTTTACTCACTCAGTTCGAAAATGTATCCTATAAATATAGAGTAAATTACTGCTCATTAATGGGAATTTTCTAAAGTATTAAGTTCTTTTATAATGACTTGAAGGGACTTGGTAAAAGTTTTCTAAAGTCAAGATATTTTCCATTGAAAGTAAAGGAGAAGCCAGGGGGAGGGAAAATAATGCCTTGTTCTTGATTTAGGCACTTAGCAAGTGTTGAGAGAAATGTATGGATACCCATTGTTCCGATTGTACAGCCTCGTGGAGTGGTTTCAAGTTTTGGTGTAAGGCTTTTATACTCTGTATCATGTAAATAATGGATTTAATTTCGCCTGTTTTCGAACTTATACACTAATAATGTGTAAAATAGTGTAGGAAGATAAATATAATCCCTAAGGAAAAGTTAGAGAAATTATCTTATAAATGAAAATCACTATAACCTATTGATAAGATATGTTATAATTACTAATTAGGGGATTAAATAGGGATAATCTAATAGATACACGTATAACCTGTCTCTCAAATATAAGTCCCTCTAGAGTTATATTTTTATACATGTCTTCTAAGTATACAATAAAATCTTATTTTTATACTTGTGTTAGATAAACTTTTGTGTGTTATCTAATATCAATACAACGGTAGTGTCGATATGGTATTTTGAGATGTGACAAGCTGGAGAATAGACACGTTTGAAGATATTTTCACACAATAAATTACATAAAATAATTTTAATGTATTTAGTTTTATAATCCGCAATCTGTTCTAGACTTATCTGTTAACTAGTTCGTTCATTTGAGTTTCAAGAGGTAAAAACACCAGGGTCATAGTAATTCATTCGTTGTTTTTTTTAACGAAATTTGAGAAACTCTATTACACTCTTATTTAGAGAAAAAAATACGCACATATTTGTACCTCCTTACAGATTAAATACACACAAATATATATATATATATATATATATATATATATATATATATACACACACATACACATTCATAAAAATACACACACACAAATCTATACAATATATGGACCTATTTTATACACATCTCTTATATACAAATTGTTCATCTCTATATTTTATTTATCTATACTAGACTAATCCTTGTATTAATTTAAATTAATCAATGTAAATTTTTTCGAATATCCGAGGAAAACATGGTTAAAATATAATATGAATGAAAAGACAAGCAGAAGTCGTTTGCTAAAATGAGATACAATTTCCAAAATTAAAAATGTATATATTATATCTCTTAATAATGCTGTTACTTTGAGTGTAAATACTCATAACGTTTTTGAAATTGTTTCTAATATTTCTGTTAAATTCTCCAAACATGCCTCGGTTTGGCTATAAAAGGCTTTTCCTGCTAATAATAACTGCTATGCCTGAAATGACAAATAAGTTGACCCATCAAGTTTAAAGGTCAGACGTAACTTCCAGAACTTCACGTTTGTTACAACAAATATATTGGGGACCCAAAATGTCAACGCCATAACTCAAATTAATTACGTCTTGACACGCTTTAAACTACTAGTAATGGTGGTTTGAATTCATTTGAATTATCATATATATATATATATATATATATATATATATATATATATATATATAGAGAGAGAGAGAGAGAGAGAGAGAGAGAGAGAGAGAGAGAGTTTCGTGATAGCTAACGTAAGGATTGTCTTTTTTAAGAAGGATGTCAAGGGGGTTGGGATTGATTCCCTTCGGATGGCCTGAATAAATCACTAAAGGTCCACTCTGATAAGAAAAGGGTAGTAGTTGAGCTGCAAGAATAAAGAAGTGACAATGCATATTGCAACAGTACCATGGAAAATGCGATGAAAACTTTTCCCTACAAACTAAAGCTTTACTAAACCTTATTAAAATGTCTAAACTATTATCAGAGAAAAACATACATGATCTACAAGGTTTGAAGAAAATGACTATTAAACAACTAACTAGTAGTTGATTTTAACGATAATAAGCAGTACGATATTGATTGACGTCATAATTATTAATAATACCAAACAACAGATATTTTATTTTTAAAAAATTACATAGCAAAATATATTTACTGTGGAAATGTTTGATACTTGCATTTATACTTTTAACGATTGATATTAAGAAACAATGTATTTTTTTATATTTTTACTAATTAAAAATAATATATTTATTAAAGTTGCCAATATTAAAAAGAAGCTAGTATTTAATTTTAATAGGAAAACAAAAACATAAAACGTATTATTAGAATTGGAAAAGATAAATGTTTCTGTTTCATTGATACAACAGGGACTTTATTTGAATATATCGAGCTGTTTAAATATCTGGGATCTAAAACATACAAGAAAATGAAATTTTAGAGAAAATTAAGGCAGTATTGACTAGTCAATAAAAAATATGCACCTACAGGAAAGGACCATAAAAAATTGAATTTAGAAGAATATCATTTTATCACAGGCTTTTGTGGTTTTAAAAAACAGCTGACATGCTTACGCTAAGGATATAATTACGCCTTAAAACATATGAATAATGATTGATCAAACTACAAATTTAAATTATTTACTTGAATATTTTTGGAATATATATTTAGAATATACCTCTTACAGTAGAGCGTCGATTATCCGAACTAATTTTGTCAGGAGTGGTTCGGATAATCGAAATTCATTTAAAAAAAAGTTATTATGTCTTAACAGTATGTTCCAAAAGTTCACTTTTCGCTTTTTTCAAAGTTTTACGATTCTAACTGCCCGCCTCAAAGTTTTTACGATTCTAAATGCCCGTCTCACAGTACAGATTGACCCGATTCTCTTTTTTTTTTAGTGACGTAATGATTTCATTTTGTCTTTAAATGAAAAGAGCTCTCGTTTCCTTTTAGATAGCATGGATGATGGCATGTAGTTTTTAAAACAAAATGTGACCAAAAAGGAGATGTATACCTCACAAGGAACGATTTAAGACTTCAGGTGAGATCTATTACCGACCAAATGATTAGGAAGATATTTAGAGAAACAAATGAAATGGTCTAATTAAGTATGCAGCTCTCAGTAAACAAAATTTTAGGTATGTATAGAAGTTCATTTTTGGGGTTTCTGTGAAATTAATTCCCTTATTAGATATTCATGGAAAAAAATATTTTGTTTTTCATTTTATTTTTTTTTTTAAATAAAAATGATTTTCACAATCAAAATAAGTAATTGGATGATAAATTTAATAAAAATCACATTTCAAAAAAAAAAAGGTTCAGTTAATTGAACGTTCCGATAATCGACACTCTACTGAATTTGTTCATTCATATTTTTTTTATTTCGTTTAACGTCACTTTATGCTGCTTGTTTAACGAGTACCTGACATCGCACAGGCTCGGGACCCCATTTTACGTCCCTTCCGAAGGACGGCATAGCTAAGGATTTTTTACTCCCTTTAAAGAACCCTAAGGTCATCTGCCGTGCTTCGAACCCGCGATGTTGGGTTTAGTAGGTTGCTATGCTAACCACTACACCACAGGTGACCCTCATTCATCTTTCTTATTTAATAATTAAATTTATTTTCGATGGTTATGTTGCATTGTTTTATTTTTGTTTACTGCTAATAAATATATAAATGAACACTGAAATACATGTAGAACGGTTTTTTTGGTCTTTTTTCCATTTTCGAAGAAAGGTTCCATCCCTAGATTTGATAAGGGCTAGATAAGCTTATCAACACCAGACGTGTTAAAAGCTAAATGGAGAATTGTGAAGCAAGGAAGATGAATGGGCGAATTAAGAGATGTGAAGTTGTTTACCGGGACAGGAGGAGGCAGCCGGTATAAATTGAAAATAAATCGGACAGTCGGGGAGGGAAGATTGGATTTATAGCGACTAGGGAGTTGCCATTCATTGATTGCCTTTTCTACTAATGGACCAAGGCCACAGCTCACCTACGCTCTCCCAAAAACAAATAGTCCCTCAGAGGAGATGTTAAGCTATCTTTTCACTTCGGGTACTCACAAGATCATTAGGGTACAATATTTGTTTTATCACTCTTTGATAAGGACAGGTTTCAGTTAAGACAACAATAGGACAACAATGCTACAAGGAGAAAAATGTACACTTGTAGAAAAGAACGTTTTTAAAACTACAGTTCTAAAATGAATACAGTGGAAACTCGGTATTTCGTCACTCGATAATTCGTCTTATTCTGTAATGCGTCAGGTATTCGTTTTGGTTTTTTTCTAAATTGGCAACTATAAATAGCAAAATTAAATAGGTAAGTAATTTTTTCCCCTTGCTAATTATTTAATCTTTAAACCGCTTCCATTTGGTTTGTCACTACAAAATACGGCTATATTTATACATTTTGTAAATCATTTCATAGAAAGAAACAAAGAGAACAAGCCCGGAGTCGATCCCTCCATTTATTCTAGTAAGAAATATAAGGAAGTATGAGTGTAGTTGGCGAATTCCCGAAATCAGTTAATACTCTTCCTACAAAAACATTATTATCTGGCTCAGCAACTTCTGCTCCAGGTTATAAAATGAGAAAAGATAAGCAGCTGGTTAAACATGGATAGTACGGATGTAGGATATGAATTTTAAATTACAATGTAATTGTAGAACAAATGCTGAGTGCTCAAAATGAAGCTATTGATGAAAAAGATGATGACGATGACGCTTCTAATTCTTCCACTATTCCTTGCAAAGAAGTAGAGGAAATGTTAACTAAATGCATTGAGTGGTTTCGATCAGGAATGTCGATCAGATATTTCACACCTGATGGGATGCGGGAAGTGTTTAGCTTTTTTTGTGTGGTTTTTATCATTTTCATAAGTGAAATGTTTATAATGTTCATCTGTTCGTTTTTACATTCAATAAATCGCAAAAAAATTACTATTATGTAGTTTGAAATGCTTTTTTGTTACTTTATCAGCAAAATTTTGTAATTCCTCATTTCTGTTATTTCGTTACCCCCTAACCGCCACTCATGACGAATTGCCGCGTTTCTACTGTCATTTTGTTCAGAACTTCGACCTTAACCAAGAAGATAAAACAACGAATCTTTATATACTGACATTGACATTTTGTGTGATTGTTTTTTTTCTAGTTTTTGCATTTGAGTTTACTTTTTATTAATTTTTTTCTGTCTCTTTGTTGCAATTATTTCTTGATCAATTAACGTTTATAACTTTTTGATTAGAAAAACACATAATATTCTTGTATGCTCATTAATCTCATTCTAAATTCCTTTATCATGTCATTAATGATCAACGTTCGTAAGTCTTTCATCCACTTCCAACCAACAAGAACTTGTCCTGATTTTTATACTTCTTTCCATTGAATTTAAAACTTTCATTTTTTCAAAATCAGAGATGCTCCAACCCAAGATTCATTGAAAATTCTCATATTCCAATAACTGTTTACAACAAAGTCATACAGCTGCTTTTTTGATGACCCTTATAAAAAAAAAAAAAATTGTTTGATCTAATTTGCTTTGTCTTTAAATAATATAGTTCAGTGCATATTTAATTATAACTGTTGATATTATATTAATTAGAATTATGTTAGCAAGAAATAGAATGAATTCTTCTTTCGACGCATAATTAAATCATTAATCCATAGAAAAACTTATTCTGAATGAAGTCAGATAAAAGTTGTTCCGAAAGAATTTTATTTTTTGTGAGATAGCAGATAAATCCTACAGAAGAAAAATAAAAGGAAATAAAGAAATAAAAAATAAAATTACGAAGGGCCAGGAGACGAATAGGAAAAAAGCCGGATAAGAAATATTTGACAAGCGGCAGTTACCGGAGGCGTTCCAGGACATAGCCTGGCTCCAGATAGTTCGTTTGTCTGGAATCAGTCCTTCATCTCCAACACCACTATTGCTAAGTCAATAGCCACGATAAATGACGTTAGGAAATAATATTATTAGCAGTAAATTCATAGAAATGTTTCTGTAAAATCTGAAAGAAATGACTTAATTAAATAAATCAGCAGAAGACGAGGAAAACCAAAACAATTAAAAAGTTGTGCACTTCAGATCAGAACTGCCAACTTTTCGGTTAATTTCACGACTTGATTGAGTATATATTTGTAGTTTAATAATTTGTACATTACTACTTAATTTATTTATACTTTATTTGTTTTTTTTAAATATATTTATTAAGATTTACGAAACTGTACGTAGCTTTACATTTCCGAAGACGTCCTACAAAACATGCCCAAACTTAGACACATGTTTAATAGTTTTATAGTTTCATTTTTATTGGCCACAGTACAATATTTCCGAAATTGCATCGATTTCATAAACAATTTAGAATAAAAAATGGACTAAATAACTAGTTGATAACAGGTTGTGTTACCTATAAAAACAATATTAATATAAAAAAAACAGAAACTCCAACACAATTTTTTTTTTATTTATTTTTTTTTTTCAAAATGTGATATGAAAAATTGACAAAATTATATTTCCAACAATCGAAGATAATATTACATGCCTAAAACCATAATATTATATCCTTTTGTTCATTTTTTTTTTCTCATTCAATTGAGGAATCTTTTTAAAAAAACAAAACAATTTTATGTCAAAGATTAGGTTGGTTTATTAGTATCACGTTTTTATTTAGTGAGTTGCACAGGAAAAAATGTAGAATAGAATAGAATAGAAAAATAATTTTATTCTGGGATCAAGTCCTTTACAACTAACAAATTAGTACAGAAAGAAATACAATTAGTTACATCTGGTCAGAGACATGATGAATGAATAAAATAAAATAAAATAAAGAAGAAATAATAATATAACAATGATGATGTATACATAGATACTAATTAAATATATAAACAGGAAAATAAGAAAACATTCTAAAAATAAAATAATATATAGATTCTTTTGATACAATGCTTATTACATACAATAGAAGAACCTAAATGTTATATTCGGAGTGAGAAAAAATTATATTAGGTGGTATCTACATAGTGCAAATAGTTATTAAGTGTTTCGGAAAGAGCTTGATATCATTTAATTGAGAAATTAGGTTGTAGAGACTGTAAGCAAGCGTCACCTTGGATAGGATGAGGTACTGGAAATAGAGGAATTTAAATGTTTTCAGCAATTTCGCTTGTCTAATTAGAGAAGTAATGGAATTCCATAGAGAATATAATCCTCAAAAATTATATCATTTGTATATACAAACAAATATTCACAAATTAGGTAATTAAAGTATTCTTTAAGTGGTATTATTGTGAGTATTGTTTTGAATTTTTTTTTCTAATTCGTTGCTGTTGTTGATTGTTTTTTAAGGGCAAAAAACAGCTATGGTTATTATTTCCCATACCCCAAATTTAGACAATAACAAATTCTTAATCAAATGATATTTTTTTTTTCTCTTTATTTGTTTAATCCACACCTGTCACTTAACATGTGACAACAAGCAGATGTGATAAATTGTTGTATAAAAGATAATTGGCATGTCAGGCATGAGGGAGGACAGCACCCAGCGGTACTTACTCCTAACATGAACATGATATTTAATTAGTTTTAACGGAAGATCCCTCAACCAACTCCTTTTTAGTCTCCTTTGGGTATTATCTGGTAAGCTTATGGAGGCCATACTTTGTATTAAATTATTGATAAGTCCGTGAAGTTTGTCGTGAAGTCTTTTATATAAAGTCTGGATGTGATCTTGTACCATGGGTATGTGTAAGTCTGTGTGTAAAGTTTTGTTAGTCAAATGATATTAACCTCCAAAAAAAGAAGAAAAAAAAAATTTATCATATAATCCAATTTGCTTGATAAATTTCATCGTACTATAAACGTATTGTTTGCTATCGCCCAAGGCCTTACAGAGCTGACGAGGCACACCACACTTATCCATATCTCTCCTGTGCTGAGGACACTCCTCCAAGATGTGCCTCACTGTTAGGGCAACTCTGCTGACACTGAGGGGGCCTCTCTTTGCCATCAGCTAGCTCTGTGTTATTATAGCAGTGTCCAATTCTTAGCGGTGTGATTATCACCTCCTCTCTTCTACATTGTCTTGAGGAAGAGGCCCAGCCAACGATGTTTGGTTTGATTTTGTTCAATTTATTATTTTACGATGCAGACAATGCACTCTGCCAGTCACCCAATATCTTCATGTGGAGTGGTCGGAACATGTCTGCCGCGGACAAGAAAGTAGGTGTAATAGTTTCTAATTGGTGGGCTTCTCTAACTGCTCCATCCACCTCTTCATTTCCGGGTATACCGGAATGGCTGGGGATCCAGAAAAAGGTTAGCACTTTTGATGATTTACTTATCTGATTTATAATAAAATGGATTTCTTGGATTATTGGGTTGTCCGAATAAATTTTAAAAAGACTTTTAATCGCACTCAAGGAGTCAGAGCAGATAATTATCGACTGTTCTTCAAATGTTTGAGCAAGTTGAAGCGCTTTTATTATCGCCGTCAGTTCAGCTGTGATAATACCGCGGGCACCGTCCAGCTTAAACTTCAGCGCCCTGCTGTTGTCCCAAACCGCACAAGATGTTGAATCATTTTTTTTTGAACCATCAGTGTATATAATTTTGCTACTATTGTAATTATCTACTTCAGAGATAAATTTATAATTCGTAATTTTCCTTATAGATGAAAGCAACAAATGATGTGATCCTCGTTCAGCATAAGCATTTGATTCGTCTCTTTATCCTGTTAAACGATTTCATCATCATTGATTTTAAATTTAACAATGTAACTATATTTTACAAAATATCTATTACCTAAAACTACAAGTTGTGAATTTAAAGGAACTGAAGGGAGCTTCATTGAGGAGAAGCGATTGATGTTCTATAGAGATAAAGCCAGAGTGACAGCCACTCAATAGCCCAAGATAAACGAACGGATTATCTCACATTCTTATAGCCGGGATAAGGGCTCTTAGTGTAGACTTTATTGTAAACCATGATTCAATTTATCTCGACGAAATTCTCTACTATGCTATTAGAGTACAATACTCTGGATATTAGGATTTATATATATATATGTATATATATATATATATATATATATATATATATATAGAGAGAGAGAGAGAGAGAGAGAGAGAGAGAGAGAGAGAGAGAGAGAGAGAGAGAGAGAGAGAGAGAGAGAGAGAGAGAGAGAGAGAGAGAGAGAGAGAGAGAGAGAGAGAGAGAGAGAGAGAGAGAGAGAGAGAGAGAGAGAAATTTCCAATAGAAAACAAAAAATACTCAAGGTAGAAGAGACATTGTAGGAGAATATTGGGTAGTTTTGCCTGTACCTGATTTCCAATAGAAAACCAAAAAATACTCAAGGTAGAAGGATGACATTGTAGGAGAATCAATACAATTAGAAAAGATGAATTATTAGCTTCTTCTATTAGAGTTTTAAATCTAAGACTAGTTTTGAATGTTAAACATTCATCATCAGTTCTAAATAAACTTTAACTACTCCATCTTCATAGCTCTAGGTAGGAACTAGGTAGGAGACTATTTCTTGCGCGAATTATTACTTTTACACTGGTTTTTTTTATTTATTTAATCGTTATTAAAATTTAAATAAACATAAATTCAACAAAAATTATCTAGATTTTATCATAGAGTCATAAAGTGTTACTATCTTGTTTCAAGAACAAAAGCATCACCGGTACACAATTCAAATACAAACTATTCAAACTCTCGAAAAAAATTAAATATATTTAAGCCACATTTTCATTACACAGGTTTAATAATATTGTAATTAGGTACTGCAATAATTACATAAATAATAAATCACATTGAAACTATTTACTTATAGCACAAATGATTTTTTTTTCTCATTTAATGATATTTAGAACTGTACAAAAACATATACATTAAGTAAATGTGTTAATAGTGAATACAATGGCATGTAAATAACTTGGAAAGAACTACTCACTAGTAGCACTTGAATAAAATCTACAGTAAAAGGTTCTAGGCCATCTTCTTTTTATACGCCTCGGAGGAATATCGGGAATGGAGTGGGAAGCAAGTTGGGAGACTAGTGGATTGGAGTGGTTATGGAGCTTAGTATGGAAGGATAGGTATCTGGTCTGGGCTAAATCAGCAACATAAGGAACATTAAGGTCTTTATGGATAAGTTTATTGGTCACAAGTAAGGAGCATTGAGGATTTTTCGAAGGATTTTGGATTGCAAGGATTGGATACGAGATGAATTGGATGGTTTAGTGGAGCCCCAAAGCTCAACTCCGTACGTCCAAATAGGTCTAATCACAGTAATTCAAATGAGTCTTTTATAATTAATTGGGAGCTTTGATCGTTTGTCTGTACAAATGATAAATTTCAAATCTCGAGGTTAGTACGATTGTATCTTATTTTTTGTTGTTTACTAATATATGAATGTATAAATTAATAATGTATGAATAGATATACTAGTTAAAAAATGATTCTTTTTTATAATTAAGCAATAATTAAACAATAATGATCAATAAAACGTATTTCGCGATTTCTGGAGACAAAGGAAAACTGAAAAGTCAAGATAATTTATATGTTTTATAATTTATGGAACCCTTTCCGAACCATCGCCAAATCTCCAAAGATCCACAAAAAACTAAGATTTTCTTTTATCTAGAACGTCTCGAGGAGTTGCTGCTTAAAAGCAGGTCTCAACCTCATCAATAAACCAAAGAGTCAAGCCGGGATACGGCTTATCTTAAAGTAGGAAAATATGGAGGGTACGCCTGTTGGGATAGAGATTTTATTTAAGGGACATTGGAACAGAATATTATAGTCACGTCTTTAAAAGCATACATATGTGCCTCTATTATTATACAAAAATTGGATAATATACATGCTATCTTTTAGGACAGGAAAAATATATATTTTTTTTGTTTTATTTTGTCATGAATATGTCTTTTGGTTGGGGTTTTTATTATTTTTTTGTAATGTAATGTGTTGTCCTGGCAACCTATAGTTGTGATGTCTGTTTAACGTAAAGCGTCATTCTGGCAAACTAGAATGAAACGTTTTTTTCACATTCAAAACATTGATGACAGTTCCATATAGAAAAATTTTATCAAAATATTTACTGTTATATAGCTTTTGTCACTAGGACCTAGGTACCTTTTAGAAGATTTATTGATTTGAATAAATTCCCGTTTTGCCTACGGTTTATAAGTGTTGGAACTCTTTTTTTGTCGCTCATATTGGAAATTCGCCGGGAGTTTTCAAGCTTCCAAATCAAAAATTGTGTGGAAAATATTAATTTTTTTTTTTTGAAACCCCTATTTTCTCTCAACTTTGTTAATTTCGAATACTCATTCATTTGTAATTTAATTTAATTATTAATTTAAGTAATTTGATCCTTTCAATTGTAAAATGTAAATTGATCAACAGAAAGAAAAAGTTGAGAACGACTTTGAAAAGTAATCTCCAGTTGATTAGGATATGTTCAATCAGATGACTGATGGGTTCAAAAGTCCAGAAGACGAATCTATTGAAAATTTGTGTATGTAGATTATAGATAGACTTATCCATTACCCAAAGTTTTTTTGTTATTTTTTAGGAATGTATATGCATAAATATCATTCATTTAAATATGTCCCAAAACCAAATTAAAATTACCGCAACATACTAGTACTACACACTAATAAAAACCTCTAGAGCCATGAAGCAGAAAAATATCAATCAGTCTTTGGTTCTTTTCTTAAGGATCCAGTCTACAAATTTTACTGAAAAAAATGTATTTATTATACTTCCGCCGTTGCAGGCTTCTTCAACTTATACTAGACAAACGTTAAAGCTCCTAATTAATTACATAAAACTTATTTAAATGACTGTGATTAGACCTAACGTCCGGAGTTGAGCTTTGGGGCTCCACTAAACAATCCAATCCTTACAATCCAAAATCCTTCGAAAAATCCTCAATGCTCCTTACTTTGTCACCAATAATTTTTCCATAAAGATCTCAATGTTCCATATGTTGCTGATTTAGCCCAAACCAGATACCTATCCTTTCATAGTAAGCTCCATAACCACTCCAATCAACTAGTCTCTCAACTTGCTTTCCACTCCATTCCGGATAATCCTCCGAGGCGTCTGAAATTAAAGCCTAGAGACCGTCTAGTGTATAATTTTTATTGAAGTGCTACTGATGAGTAGTTCTTTTCAAGTTTTGACATGCTATTGCAATCTTTATAAACACCATTTACTTGATGTATACATTTTGTACAGTTGTAAATTTTAATAAATGGGTATTAAAATATATATATATATATATATATATATATATATATATATATATATATATATAACTATTTTACAATAATCGTGTTATAGGTCCTTTATATTTAACAATATTTTGTTTAAAAATATATTCTTTATTACATTTTTATTTATCTATTTTATATATACATTTCCTTTTTTCCTTCTCCTCTCTCCTCTCTTTATTGACGTTTCGACCCCTTATTTAATGGGATAATCTTCAGAATAACACCGGGTACCCTGGTGTCTGAACTGGTAAGCACTTGCTGCAGGAGTCGGTGGGCTTACTGGCCTGGAGTTTCGGGGTACCCGGTTTTATTCTGAAGAGGATCCCATTAAATAAGGGGTCGAAACGTCAATAAAGAGAGGAGAGAGGAGAAGGAAAAAATAAAATGTATATATATATATATATATATATATACATATATATAAAATAGATAATTAAAAATGTAATAAAGAATATATTTTTAAACAAAATATTGTTAAATATAAAGGACCTGTAACCCGATTATTGTAAAATAGTTATTTATATAATTTTTAATGGTCGACCAAATATAATTTTGATATTTTATATATATATATATATACTTCCAAGTATGTTCTTATTTCAATTTAGCTATTTCTTCTTTTATTTCGTGTATGTTTTTTTTTTCTTACAGTTAAAGAAAAATGTATTCTACTTTTTATTCATTATATTAAAATAATCTAGTATTGTTAATAGTTTTATTTAAAACATAGACTAATATTGTGTTATTAATTATAAATTGTTAAATTTCGCTGGAATAAAACTCTTTATTATTTATAATAATAAAATTACATCTCACGAGTTTTTAGCCTTTCTTTTGATATAATAACGGTCTAACTAAATAAAATATATATAAATGAATACACAAGCCATGCATATAGAAACGCCCCACTAAAGGGGTAAAGATATGAAGAAAATACAGGGCACTTTGAGGGGAGTAAGTTATGGGGCAAAGGGCTCTGATACCCTGCGGTCGGTTACAAAGGTCCCAGCCCTAGGAGCCCATTGCTAACTGTGCCACGGAACATTCATCTTCACTTCTGAAAACAGTTTGCAGCAGGGAAAAGTTTTTTTGTATCACCTACTATTCATCCCTACATCTTATCGCTTCCCTAGCATTGTGCACCAGGGAATATAACCTAAATTTTTCCGAGAGTAAGGACATAAATTTTATACTTGGGTAAGTAAATAGAGAAATTCTATTTTTTACTTTGACTCTATTCAGTATATAACTAGAAATTGAATTGTATACTTGTTTTATCTAAAGAACTACTCAGTTTGTATGATTTTGGAAGAATTAATTTATACAAATATTAGAATAGGTTGTGTATAAAGAGACTAGATCTTTGATATCCAACTTTAACCACTTATAAAACGTGATTGCGGAATTATGTTAGAATTATTTAATACATAAAATCTTACATACCAGATGTTGTTATAAATTATTGATTATAAAAATAATATATATTTATATTTATGTATATATTCTGTAAAGTTGAAATTTTTATTCCGAATTATCGATTTAATTGAATGTAATACTGCAGTGATTTATAACGACATATGTATTCCTGTTTGGTTGTCTCTTATCTCTTAACAATATCTTTATTTATTTTTTTAAATACTCTAACAGGAAGAGGAAAAGAGAGAGAGAGAGAGAGAAAGAGAGAGATTGAGAGAGAGAGAGAGAGAGAGAGAGAGAGAGAGAGAGAGAGAGAGAGAGAGAGAGAGAGAGAGAGAGAGAGAGAGAGAGAGACAGAGAGAATAACTTATCCAATAATAATAAGAAGAAGAAGAAGTATCCAATAATCCAATAGCAATCCAATTAGTTATGGGGAAAACGCCAGGAAAAACTCCTAAAAATTTAACCAACCCTTCCCCTTCAGAAACCCGTTTGATTTCCTCAAATGAGTACCAATATATTTGATTCCTTGTCTTTCATTTTTGAAAACTGTAGTATATATAATCTATGTAACAAAGTGCTGATGTTTTGAAAATGTTGTATGTTTTAGAATTGAATATGGATGTTTAATATTCGAGAAATACAAAGTTAGCTACATTAACTAATTACTATTGCTATTTTTTCCAATAAAAAACTGTCCTCAGCATAAATAATCATTTTCCCCCTTGTTTCTGGTTATTTTTTTTTTTATTTTTTGTATTTTTCAAATATTCGGTTAAAAACCAAATTATAGAAATTATATAAATCTGGCAAATTATGAGAACAAAAAAAGGAACACATAAAATGAAGTATCAAAAATAATTTCACTGCAGATAAAAAATCACAAAATGGTGAGACTAATTATACTCAATGTTTTAAAATAAACTGAATTTTTAAATATCAATAAAAAGTGTTCTGTATTCAAAAATCATTACGTACGCTTAAATGGTTGAAATAACTTTTTTGTGATGTTAAACTTTATAAAAAGAATATAAAAAAATCTTTAGTTAATAGAAGAACATCATTTGAATATTAGTATCGTAAGAAAATTTCAAAGTAAAGAAAAAAATATATTATTTGAGATACTAAGCTCCAGCTGAATTAGTAAGATAAAATTTCCATGAATAAACCTCTTTGAGAATTTAATAATCAATACAATTCAAAAGGAATGTAAATACAATTGCAAGTCAACACCAATTAAAAAAAGGAAAAATTATGATTAGATCTACTAGAATATTAAGGAAATTGCAGAAGGTTTTTCTTTTCACAGTTAGAGGTAATAGATAAGAAGTTAATATTTTCAAAGAAATAAGACCCTGGCCCACCTAACCTGCTATTTTAGTAAAACCACTTTTCCAGAATAAAAAAGGTCATAATCCGGTTTGGTTATATTCTATTGTTCCTATTATAATAAAGCAAATCAAATATATCCACCTGTGATATTTTTAGCAGAAGATTGACGGTTATGTTAACATTTGTAAATTAAAGACTTAAATTATATCAATAAACATTCAAAATCTCACCAAATAACCTTTACCCTTCGTCGCAAACCTAAGAGTTCCGGTCCTATAGCATCCATTAAATCCTTTAATGATATTCCACCAATCCCAGTTGAACAGATCCGCTACCTAAGACTCCACTTGGACAAACGTCTTACTTGGAATCCACATACAAGACTAAAAAGACAAGAAACTGCCCGTTGTTACTGATTACTTCAAAATTTATTAGACAAACGTTCAAAGCTCTCAATTAATTACCAAAGACTCATACACATGACTGAGATTAGACCTATCTGAATGTCCGGAGTTGAGCTTTGGGGCTCCACTAAACCATACAATTCATCTCGTATCCAATCCTTACAATCCAAAATCCTTTAAAAAATCCTAAATTCTCCTTACTTCGTCACCAATAAACTCATCCATAAAGATCTTAATGTTCCATATGTTGCTGATATAACCCAAATCAGATATCTATCCTTTCATAGTAAACTCCATAACCACTCAAATCCCCTAATTTCTCAACTTGCTTCCCACACCATTCCCAATAATCCGAGGCGTCTGAAAAGAAGAAGGCCCAGAGGCCTTGTAGTGTAGAATTTGTATTGAAGTGCTACTGATGAGTAGTTCTTTTCAAGTTTGGTCATGTTATTGTAATTGTTAACAACACATTTACATGATGTATATATTTTGTACAGTTGTAAATTTCAATAAATAGATATAATAAAAAAAAAAAACATATTCCGAAAGTCACATACGAAAAAACTACGACTTCTCATCAAAATAAGAGGACTCACAAATATACTTTATATATCAATATCTAACGTCCCAGATATAATAAGGTAAAAGCTATAAAATAAATGGGATTACAGACCTTGTAGTCAATGATTAAACATATCTGAATGTTATGAGAACGCTCCACCGGATCTCCCTAATTATATTTATATTTATTTTATATATTTGTATTACGTTCATATTTATTTTAGTTCAGGCAACGATTGTATTTTTAGATATTTAAGAAAACACCAAATGATGTATTAAAGGCGAAAATATAATTATAAACAAAAGGAAATGTGTAAATCCATGAATATATAGGAAACGGCCCAAAATCACCCTAAGAGATGAAGGGAGAGGCTTCGCCGGTTAACTTCGTTTAGACAAAGTATTATTTTAATGAAACTCCAGAAACTTTGCAAATTTTAATCCGATTTAAGACATCTTTACTTTTGCCAAGTTGTCGGAGTTTTAAGCGTTAAATCTAAGCATAAAACGAAAGGAGAGGGTTCAGGAACAAACGAGATCTCTGTGTCATTTCCTCTCTCTCTCTCTCTCTCTCTCTCTCTCTCTCTCTCTCTCTTTTTTTTTTTTTTTTTTTTTTTTTTTTAAAACTTTAACTATGTGAATTTTAATGGTGCTAAATTACTTCATATACCGTACTTTATTATACTATTGGGAATAGTAAATGAATAGTACCCTGGATGCAATTAAAAAATAATTAGGTTTTTGACTGCATCCATCCTCTGAAATAAATAATTGAAAGACATAAAAAAATTATCAATCACCAACATTTTATATTCACAGCAATTTTAACACTCCAATAAAAGTTATTATGTAGAATAAAACTGAGGATATATCCATGAAAATTGAATGAAAGCCAACCACTTATGTCAAATATAATATATGTATATATATATATATATATATATATATATATATATATATATATATATATATATATATATTATATATATATATATAGATAAATTTCTTGATTGTTACTATTATATGTTTAGTAAGGTTCTTGAGGTTCAGTCAATAAATAAAAACAACTATATTGGCGACGTTTCGAGACTATATTGTTTTCATAATCATTCTCTGCATCTTAGTAGGAATGTCCTAGTATTCTTCACACTTGCTAATTTTCTGTTGGATTGCTGGAGTTCCTTCATCACTGTAATTCCTTCAGGACCGTGGGTTGTCTTGATTTCTTCGTAGTGGAAGAATGGGATTTTATGAAGATATCAAGACAACCCACGGTCCTGAAGTAATCACAGTGATGAAGGGACTCCAGAAATCCAACAGAAAACTAGCAAGTGTGAAGAATACTAGGACATTCCTGATGCACTGGTTTAAGTATATGGAGACCTTAAAGCCTACAAAGGAATGAATTTTTTTGTTGAGTAAATAAAACAAATCAATTGAGTGTAATTTTTTCCTGTTAGTAAATATTTATATGGCTTCACTACAATATCTCAATTTTTATACATAGACTTTTTTTGGATTGGTTTCATGTTTACCGGACTAAACCAAGAGAAGACATATGAAAAACAGGAAAAGATGTTTATTCCAGAAAGATCCCTTAAAAAATGGACTTATGGAATGTAAATACTTCTTCTATTTAAACAAATAGAACTTTAGGTCAGGAGATGGACTAATATTTGGTAGAGAAAAAAAGACACACATACAAAAAGACTGCTGACTTTCCAACAAAAACTTTTAGACTTATCATATAAGTTCCTTGATATGTTATCAGCACAACTTTACATACTGACTTACGTATAGTTTAGAGAATACAGATGCAGACTCACAACAAACGATTCCATCAAAATTTCAAAAGGATGCAGAAACAAACTAATAGAAGCAATGGCCATTACCTATATGCCTGAAAATACAAAAAAGTAAACTAAAAAGAAGGTGGATGAGTCATCTACTTTCTTAATTTTCCTAACGTAGATCAAACACAAGAAAGAATTGCCGTTTTTCCGGTGCCTGATATATCACCTTTTACAAATTTTGTTTATTAAGTTAAACATTTCACTGATTGTCGGTGCGTATTTCGACAGGTGTGAATAATAATTTGAATTTGTATTTTTTTATTCAATTCATTTTCAACAGCATTTATATTTAAGAAATATGAGGTATTATAGATATATGACTGTAAAATAGACTTGGTGGTTAACACCAGAAGAATAAATAGTCTGAAGATGGGACGTGGGTCTTGAAACACGTAACTTAATGATAAATGTGTTAAGAGGAGTGAATGCTGTTGAAAATTAATTGAATAAATTAATATAAATACTCCTTTATTGAAGAAATTGAAGTTTTATATTTAACAAACTATTTCTTGAGACCCCAGTTTAAATATGATTACATTAAAAGAGTACTGTTTCAAAATAATTGAAAACCAATCAAATAGCAGCACTTCCAAGAGCTATTCATTACGAAAAGGAAAGTAAATAAAAACGTAACTATTGCAGAACAATGTAACTCATATATTAGTCCATTGAGGAACTAGTTTGGCGGGGAAATAGTTTAGATACATAAAGAAAAACTATTTTTGGTTTGTTATTATTTTTGTGGTGCTGAGTCCACGTTTCACCTTTATCTCCTTAAAAAAATCGACCATTTACAAAAAATAGTTTTATTCTTTTAAATGTAATAAAAAACAAACGTGTTTTACACAAAAAAAAAATTAAAAATTAAACTACAATTAAATATATAATTTCTTATTATTTTATGATAGTTCTATTGGTCAAATAATATTTTAGGCGCTAGACCGCTTTGAAGTTATCTGGTGGTCGGAAGTATAAATTCTATATTATATAAAGTAAAATTTAAATTATTTTCATTATTATTGAACCATAAGATTGATTTATTTTTTATAAACAAAGGAAGATATAATATATTTTATCAAAAAAACCAACATATTGTATACAAAATTCACTATATAATAAAAAACAAAAGTAGAAGGAGTTGAAACAGAGGAAACGGCACCATTACTGTCAATACTGATCGCTCCACACCCTTTTCTTCTCTTTCCTTCAGATAGCCGCAATTAATCAAAGTCAACCCGTCACTTGAAACTTGTTTAAAGGATATTGCCTTGAAAGCTTAAGAGTTTTTTTAAACTAATGGCTTACATTGTCAATTATAGTAGAAATAAGAAAGGATACAAATCAATTCCAATAGGATACAAATTCTGAATTCCGTTCCTAGTTAATTTTGTATAATGTTGCATTTAATGTTACATGCCAAAAAATATATTGACTTCAAGAAAATATAGAATCATGATTATAAATTATTATAGCGTTGGCCGACTAGCTGGACAAGCCGATCATTGCATCGGTTAGACTTCAGGTGATATCGGTAATGTTTGAGGCACGTTTATAGCTTAATAACTGTCAGTACATGTAGCTAAAGGTTTTTGTTTATCTTGTATTTTTCGCCAATTGTTCAGTAAGTAACGAAGTTTTTTTTTTTTTTTTTTTTTTTTTAGAAAGTTAAAGCCAGCAATTCACTTTACTTAGCTTAGATAGTTAATAAATTTGGAATTCAAACAGGCCCAAGAAGATACCATGTATATGGACTTATATAAGTAAGTAACACATCTTACAAGGTAATTGTAAATAAAATGTAAATTGCTAAAGTATTAGTTTCCTTTTCTGGTTCCTACCTTTATATTAATTTTCAATTAGGAATTAATATTTTTTAATTATGGCACAAAACTGAAACAATAATTTAAAAACAAATAGTAGTTAACGTAAATTCTTTATTCAGTATTGTAGTAGTTATCGATTGTATTTGTTTCCTATTCCAGAATTAAATAAAAAACTCTAAAGATGATTTATTTTTTCTTTCAATATTTTTATTCACAACTTTTGAATTGAACTAAAACAATAAATTGAAGAAACAATAAGGGAATTGACTCATATTGTAATAATACAGGCCTTATAGGCGTGTGGGAGACTACCTACTCAAAAGTACCTCCTCCTGGCATAGATTATAAAAAAGTATTTATTTAAGCCAATCTCTCATCTAGCTTCTTTTAAGCCTTCTGAGAGTATTTCCATGTATTTCAGTCGTGGCTTTGTCATTAATGAGTATGTAATTATGTTCATGAAGTGTGTCGTGAAATTGTCTATAAAGGTTATGCATATGTTAGTTTACTGTTGGTACTTGTATATCTGACAATGTGAGTGAAATGTGTAATTTGAAATGTACCGAGGTGATATCATGATTTTTGATTGAAATATTTGTATTTTTTTAAGGTGCGTGTTTTTTGCAGTATATTTGTGTGGCTGTGTGTGTATGTTTATATGGAATTAAGTAATAAGTGCATGTATTAGGTCGTTATCGGAGTTTTAATTTCGACCGTTTATAAAAGATTGGGTAGAAGAGTTTTAGTCTTTGGTTTGAACTGAGAAGCTTTTGTTTTACATGTGGTCCCCAGGTCATTGTTATATCGAATGTAAGTCCTAAGTATTTTTTTTTTTTGTATGTGTTATGTCCACCTGTCTTCATCAAAAATCAAGATGAATATTTAAAAAAAATTATAATCAATAATTTTTCAATTTCAATCAACCTATTTTTAAGTATAGGGATATAAATGTATAAAATTGCCGAATTGTCAGATCTTTTCGTCGACTACAAAAGCATTCAACTAGTCGGCCCATCTCTATAAATTATGTATCACAGAAAAAATGTACAAATAATACACATTTTTAGAAATAAAAAAAAAATTAATTTTCTTACAACACATGATTACTTTTTAATATGAAAATATTTTTCAACGAGCGTCACTGGGGATAAAATGAAAATTCTTAATCCGCAATATTAAAAGAGAAGAAGGGATATCCTTCCTCAAAAATGCCGTATATTAAATATAGATAAAAAAGAGATGAATATTAATGAAATAATGTTACAGAATGTTGATTCAAAGGGCTAATAATAAAAGCACAAAGATTACACATCAATTTAGCCCTTACATTTTAATTTAAAATTTGTTTATAAATATAACCTATCGAATATTGAGTTGATACCCTCTGTGAGAAAGACTTGTTAAAGATTAAATAAATATAAAAGCAATAAAGTTAGCATTGACCGAACAAAAATTAATAATTTTAGAGGATAGATATTTGGATCAGCTTTATTTATTGAACATATTTATTGAATTCCTAGTACACTTTGTGAATAAACTGGCTTTATCCATGCCAAAATAATTTATAGTAAATTTTACTTTGAATTTCCTTCACTGATACACAGACCCAGAGCAATAACGAAAAATGAAATATTTTTCATTATATCTATTCCTGCCTTCATACCTTTGAGACATTTTATTAGATGTTTTTACCATCACATTCACAAATATATTTTTTTATATATTATCACAAATATATTTTTGGTATTAAATACATATATTTTTAAATCCATAAATAATAAATAACCTATATAAATTTTTAAAAAATTACAACTAAAAAATTGTTTTTATTTTTTTCTTAATAATGTAAAATTTCACATTTTTAAGTCTGAAAAAAAAAAAAAAATGAAACATTTCATAAAAAATATTTATTTTAAGTTTTGTATGTCAAATAATCTACTTAGATAATAAAGAGACATTATTCACTGTGACATCCCAATGAAGTTTGAAAATCGACCGATATGCAGTTACAGCAGAACCTCGATAATCCGAACGCCGTTTTGGGAAAAATAAAAATTATTTTCTGAAAATCCGTGATTTAGCAGCCAATAAACGTTCTTCAACCTTAGTTCAGAAAAAAAAAATGAGTGACTATTTTTCAAATGTTTAGTTTTTTTGTTTTCTTTAATTTTTTTATCTTTTTGTACAGCATATTTTTTTTTTTGTGTGTACAGTACTGTACTTTCTGGGTGTGTATAATATTGTATACATACTATGTAAAATATTACGAAATTCATGTGCAATAAATTACATAAAATATAGTTACCTTACTGAAGCACCGTAGTATTTCATAAAACAAACTATTTAGCTTTAACAATACAACATGCTTCTTATTTTATGGGAACTAGTATGTCAGTGTTCATTTTTTGCATGCTACATACTATGCCTGGAAAGCACTTTGTTCGGTAATCCGAACGATTAGATAGTCCGAACCACCCCCGGTCCCAAGTAGTTCGGATTATCGAGGTTCTACTGTATCAATATTCTATAGATTTACAATGGTAAAACTATTGAGCTCACCTTAACCAAATATTAACCATATCATTTTATTTTACATTACTGGGATGTCACAGCGAATAATGTCTCTCTATTACCTAAGTAGATGATTTGACATACAAAACTTATAAAAAATAATTTTTATAAAATTAAATATTTTTGTTGTTTCATTTTCTATTTTTTCAGATAGAAAAATGCGAAATTTTACATTTTTAAAAAAAAAAAATTTTTAGTTGTAATTTTTTAAAAATTTATATAGTTTATAAATGAATTTAAAAATTTATTTACAGCGAAATTTGTAAATCAACCGATATGTAGTTATCATCATTCTGCAATAGAGTTTACAATGGTAAAACTATTGAACTCTTGAAATCTGTACCAAATATTAAATAAATCATTTTTATAGTTTTAGAAGGATTGGCAATAATAATATTTACAATAAGTGAAATTTAAATGTAAAGTAGCAGAAACGAGCTTTCCAACACTTTCATACACCTTTCATACGGCTTGAAATGAAAATCCACCCAGATGAAATCAATAAAATTATTTCTGTCACATAAAAATTATTACTAATTCGAAATTTCGATGCTTTTTGATATTTTGTGTAAAAATATTATATATGGGCCTTTAGTTGTTAGCACTGATAATACAGTCCATTATCCGTGTTTCTTAATAGTCTATTTTCATCTGGATTACCAACTCATGCATTAAAATTAAAAATTGGATGTCAAATTATGTTTTTACGTGAGTTTAATAAAATAATATATACTTTTATAACCTATTAAAAATTAATACTCTGCGTGGAAATAAAATTGAGGAAACAATGCTTAATTGTATACTTCATTAGAAGGTTTTTATTAGTAAACATATAAAACTTCAATTACTAGTCATGTTTTATACTAATGAGGGCGGGCGAAGCGGCGACGTGGGATGCTAGTACATATGTACACCTAAAAATATACACCACTATGCTGTATAATATAATAATCCTTTAAGCCACAAATTCGTCAATAGGTTTTGACAATAACAGTTCGCAAGCGATAAAAAGGAGAAAAACGAAAAGAAAAGAAAAAAACAAGAAGTGGCGTTAGAAGATGTTGTTAAGAAGAGAGGGAAATGTTTAGTTATCTCCACCTAGAGAGCACTAAAGTAGCAAAGGGCTGCCCTTAGGCGAGAAATTCCACTTCCACAGCCCTTCTAAGGCTTTGTTTGTGCCCCTTTTAACCATCTCTAGGCTTCCAACGCCTTCCTTAACAGCCGAGTAATCAAATATACTATGTAGCCAAATGTTGAACGTAAAATAAACTATATGATATATGGCATACAAGACCGGGTATAATTATTCAGAGAGATTGTTGCCCAGGTAGACCTATCTGTGGAATGCAAATATTACAAACTGAAGCAACGATTCTTTAGTGTTATTTTTAACGAATAAAATTTTTAAATATAATCAGGGTTTAATTTAATTTATTTAGGATTGTATAATAATCCTTAGACACATAATACGGAACAGCTAAAAATGACAAAAATTAATAAACTCCAAATTTTTTAGTCTAAAACATTTAGGATTATTAGGAAAGCACCCTGGTAAGTAAGTAACATAAATCGACATGCTACAATATAAAGAAATAACATAAAAGCTTCGCTTCAAAAGAGTGTTTTTTTTCATCTTTAATACATAGTGATATACTACGATGATCATATTGTAAACAAAAACCAAAAGTTAAAGTAACTTAAAAATAGTTCGGTTTAGAGAATTAGTAATGTTTTGACAGATGTTACAGCAAATACAAGACGCATGGCACCCACAGCTGCTGTCGGGAACCTACAGCTGTCCGTCCTCTCTACATGTCCGAATCGTGTAATTAATGCCGAGATCCAATCTGAGGTTTCGAATCCATACTGTGCCTAGGTAGATTGCTCGTCACTGCCAACCTAGATCAATCCCTCAAAATTATATTATATATCAATAAAGAATTTTTGTTTTCTGAGCTACTCTAAAATTCGAGATTCTTAAAATAAATAAACTTATAACACATTAAAATATTAATTAATAGCGAATTAGTAAATATTTCAAAATAGCATCCTAAAGGACAACAATGGCGGAAGTTATCCTTCGGATAACTTAAAAACCGTTAAAAACATATTATCCTTAAGGACGAAAAACTAATAAAATTCCGTCATCTTAAAACAGCATCCTTAAGGACGAAAACCAATTCTAATTGTAGAAGGAGAGAGTTGCCAAGGATGTCCTTCGGCCTCGAAAAAATCGTCAGATCCTGGCAGATCTGTAAAACAGTGTCCTTAAGGACGAAAAACTAATGAAATTCCGCCATCTTAAACAGCATCCTTAAGGACGAAAACTAATTCTAATTGTGAAAGGAGATAGTAGCCAAGGATGTCCTTCGGTCTCAAAAAATCGTCAGATCCTGGCAGATATGTAAAACAGTGTCCTTAAGGACGAAAAACTAATAAAATTCCGCCATCTTAAAACAGCATCCTTAAGGACGAAAACTAATTCTAATTGTAGAAAGAGAGAGTGGCCGAGGATGTCCTTCGGCCTCGAAAAATCGTAAGATCCTGGCAGATCTGTGAAGCAGTGTCCTTAAGGACGAAAAACTAATAAAATTCCGCCATCTTAATACAGCATCCTTAAGGACGAAAACTAATTCTAATTGTGAAAGGAGATAGTAGCCAATGATGTCCTTCGGCCTCAAAAAATCGTCAGATACTGGCAGATCTGTAAAACAGTGTAGATTTAGATGAAATTTATTTTCTCCTAAAAACATTTCCAGAACAGCTAAAAAGACACATATAAGAAAACTTTTAATTTACAATAGATTACTATGGTTATCTCTTAAACTTCTACAAACTCTCTAGAACCTAATTCATGATTATGATTCTTGGTTTTTAATCATATTGATAATTTTTTTTTATTATTTTTTCTCAATTTTGTTTTGCCCCTACCCTTCAGGGTCATCGGCAGTTCATCTTCATTTTTTATACTCGACCATATAACCTGATGAGTTTTAGAACTCTTACAATGAACGCACTGAGAACTTCTATCAGTGTATGTGGCATTTTGAGTCTTTCCCTTGCGGATGAAAACTGTTGACAGTCTACAAGTGTTTAGCTGCCCTTGGTTCCTGTAAGTTATCACAAGTAGAGGACACCAAGCAATGGAGAAGGTAGCCATGGGAGACTTTACAGTAGCCGATTCTCAGGCGGCACAAAAATGTTACCTCCTTTATGTAAATGCTGCAGCTTGTTCGCCACTTTTCTAAGCAGTTTGGCTTTACTTCTAATAATTTAGACGTATTTGTTTTCCAAGACTCGTCCCACTTCGAATGAATAAAGCATCATTCAAGTCCCAACCAATCTTCTCCAGGTTTTAGACTGATGTCTGTAACAATATCATCGTCACTAATCATAGCTGACTCAGCTGCCGAATCAGGTTTCATTTACCGAAATACCGCAATGAGATGGAACCCGAATGAAAATAATCATATTGTCTTTTTGTCCTATTTTTCCATATATGTTCAAGAATCTTTAATATTGTCACATGTTCAGATCGGTAAAATTTGTTTTTGTTTTTTTTTTCAATTAATGGATTTGTATGTGATTAAAATGAATCCAATTATGTTGTGTATTTAACAACCTATTCCTTGTGCCCCCAGATTAACGACAGTTACATTAAAAGAGTACTGTTTTTAAATGACTTCTAAAAACAATTGCTTTAAATGCTCTAATTGGGTTGCCCATTCCAAAATAATTGAAAACCAATCAAAAAGCACTTCCAAGTGCAATTCATGACGAAGAGAAAAGCAAATGAAACCTAATCTATTGAAAAACAATGTAACAGATTGATAACTTTTTCCAAAGATACTGGCTCAATTCCATTTTTTAAGTTGACTCTAACAATATTTCAAAATTTACCATCATCATGAAATAAGTACAAATTTATTATTTAACATACAAATTACAATGAAAAAGTATTAAGGTGATTTTATGTTTCAGCAAACCTACCTAAAAAGCTAAATGCAAATTGTTCATATTTGCAGCTGACAGACCTTTTATCGCTGATAGAGTTTACCCAGAATCAACTAACAATTTTTTTTTTTTTTTTTTTTTTTGACATATCTCAGAGTAGGAATGGGCAAATTTTTCCTTTAAAAACCCTATCCTTCACAAAATGTTATGATATACAACTTTTTATTTATTAAATTTTTGGATTGGATTAGCCATTTCTGTGTTATAGATTCTTAAACATGATTAAAACTAACTTTTTGTAAAAGTTGGAAAAATTCTTTGAAGTTTGACAATCGATTATGGCTAAACGCTGAAATCAAATTGAGCTTAAGGGATGCCTTTAGACGCACAATTAAATAAACTTTAATTTTGTAAATAAAACACTTTTCGATTGAAAGCATTTTTCTATGTTTTTTTTTTTTGTTTTTTTGTTTGTGTGGTAATGGTGATGAAAGATTCGGTTACATACAGGTGAAGTTAATAAAAGGGTATTGAAAAACAAACTATTTTGTTTTCTTAAACCCCCTTAATTCACCCCTAAAACTGAGATTTAAAAAATTAAAAAAATCATTATTTTATTTAGTCTGAATATTTAAGAAAATAAACAGCTGCTAAAGCATAAATAATTAGTTACAAATCAAAATATAAGTAAAGAAAATATCACTGTAGGTATTACAATCGTGCGGATATTTTTAGTACCAATGAATAACAACCCCCTACCCCCCAAGGATGTTGGGGAAAAGAGATGATGGACAGGAGATGAGTGTGCTAAAGGTTCCATGGACGGGGAAAGAGCAATCTTAGGATATTCTTGGGGGAGCTATCCAGGCCAGGCCTGGGTCAATCTTGGCCAGAAAATTTATTTCCTCCAGGATTCTTATAATGGTTCGCTTCACTGGAGGCAGGTTTATTCCCGGAATAATATATATATAAATATGTGTGTGTTGGTTTGTGGATAAGCAAACTCATTTATATATTTATTGTTATCAAATAAATAACAAAAAAAACTTATATTTTTAACTGCTATCAAATTAAAACAAACAAAAAAAAATATTTATAATTTTTTAGTTAAAAAAACTTGGGTCCCATGCAGAATATCACCACTGATGACTTAAGTAGTTACTTTAACAAGTTATTTCTACAATATAGTTATTTATATTGCAATAATGTTACTTAACCCATGAATGTGAGAAACCAGTGATGGGTCGATACCAAAATTCATCGATTCTCTATACCGGTACCAGTACCTAAAAATCGATTATCGATTCTCGATTTAAAAATAAATTGCTCTAACATCAAATAATTTATATGTAAGCTTAAAAACAATAATTATTCTAGAAATAAATTAGTTGACAACTAATTACATTTTTCATTTACAACATACATCGTATAAGTTTCGATCCAGACAAAAAAAAAAAAAAAAAATTTTTTTTTACATATTCCTATTTAAGAAGATTAATAATTCAGAAGTTTTGAAACATATGAATTCGCAAATATTACTAAAAAGGGTGAATCGTATTTTTTTTTAGTGGTTCAGCTTCGACGGTACGAAATTGTAATCTTATTTCTTCATTTTTCAATAGCAAAGTCATATATTCGACAATCAGTCGTTTGATTTCCAGTAGCAATGCTTTTAAATTTCTATATCGAGGAATATTCATCTAGTATAAAAAAAAAAAAAAAAGCTCTGTTATTAAAGATGAAATGTTATTTTACAATTATCTAGGAGTCTTTGTTATCGCCAACATTAGGGGTATCGATCGGTCCCTGGTATCGACTTTGAATCGACCGATTCATTTCCCGAGAATCGGAGGAAAAGAGCAAAATTACTCGAAATACACAACCTCTGTAAACATGGACAAAAGAAGACTGAGTTAAAACAAAAAAAAATTATCCTTCTTTAGAAAGAATTTAGTGACTTCAAGTCTATCCAAAAACCTAATAGACATTCAAGGGCATTTATAATACAATTATTAGATATAATGCTAGTTCAGATTAAAAAAATAAATTTTGTTGTTTTTTTTCCATAAATTACATAATAAATCTCTTCTCTCGTCATCCTTGTTTTATTATGACGCGAGCAAAATTATTAATTGAAATATGACGTGGTAAAAAACGTAATAATGACGTCAGGTATAAAGGAAAACAGACAAGTCTTACGTGACAAAACATTACGTGAAAAACAATTTAATTTTAATTTAAAAAATAATACAAGCTAAATGGTACTATAATTTGCATTGAATTTAGGTTCTGACATGTTTACATCAAAATTCTCAAAACTGGTGATTTAGTGGATCGGAACCAGCGACATCTTTACAAAGTAAGGTGTTATTATTTGTAATTACAGTTGAAATAGTAATTTAAATATTTACGAATCGCAAAAAATATTGATGTTTAAGAAGAAAACCGCTCTAAAATTTGGTTTGCTCAATCGATAAAACTCTTTTTAGTTGGGGCCATGTCAGTGAAAGAGATGGTTGACATTAATAATGGGTCCATCACAGGATTCCTATGAATAGATAATATTATTGTTATTAGTTGAAGTACGCATAATGGTATGATAGAAGTATCAATACAGTTAGTATTGATCAATTTAAATGACCAAATTGATATTCCCATTAGTCCATTTTAAATCTGTTTAATGTAGCAACAGAAAAACCGACAAGCCATAGAAAAACCTTAAGAAATCGTCTATTTACCTGAATATACTATCACCCTTACGATAACCGAACAGCAATCAAATAATTTACAAACTCAAAAAAAAAAAATTAAGAGTTAGGCGGCTTAGGAAAGAAGAACTTAAAAATAATATATTTTATGAAATGAAATAAAAAAAATAGTCTTTATTCTGGGACGTATTACTCCCTAAGAATAAGAAAATTGTATCGCAAGATCGCAGGTCTGACTTGCGTAATTTCATGCAACGCTATTTTTATATAAAGAACATGAGACATAAAAATACGGTTAATTTTAAATTATTGTGTAAAGATCTTCAGTAAATATAAGAAGGAGGAATAAAATAAGATGAAAAAAAAAAAAAATCATGAGAAAATAACAAAAGCTATATACAGAAAATAAACTATATCTATATGTATATTGAATGGAGAATATATTTACAGATACCAGGATATATATTTACAGATACTGCACATATTTACTTATATACCCATACATATATAAATTGTCAAGTTAATAAATAGTAAGTGAAGAAAATATTTCTTTGTATAAGAAAAAAAACAATTAAAGTAAAAACAAATTTTAATTTTTATAAAAGAAATGATTAAGTACAATTATTGAACAAATAAAGCTTCATTATTATTATATTAAAGAAAATTTATTATATTATTATTTTGACATCTTCAAACGATAATCCTAAGAGAACGAACAGAGTTTTATTTAAGTCATTTTATCAATTCTCTGTATGGAGTAGTTGAAGAAGGTAGTGTAAATAAAATTAAATATAAAGTTCGAACAATATTTTTCTCTTAAGATTTGTAGAAACTAGAGCAGCGAGGTCGAAACTAGACGGTTTAAAAGGAAATAAGACGGTGAGATAGAACTGATTAATATTCAAAGAGTATTCTGGCTCGCTGGGGATTTCACTTGAACACGCTGTAGCCATTCGATCACGCAACAGACCGCAGTTCAATCCAAACGCCCCTAACCTACTAGTTCTCCAGGGATATCTGAAATGAATAACAATCAACTTCTCTGGAATCATAACTAACTGAGGGAGGGGGGAGAGAAAAACTATTTTGAGAATTTGTAATTAACTCAAAGACATCCAGTCATTAGCAAGATGTTTATGTTAATAAACTCGAGAAGAAAATAAGTGGAAAATTAACATCAGAAACTTTCCCCTTCCTGACCTAGTTACAGTGAATAAAGGTGCTAAACTTAGAAAATATCATCTGAAGGAGGATAATAAACATCCAAGAACACGGAATAAGAAAAAAAAAGTTGTTTTTTTTGTACTACGAAAATTTGTTATTCTTTCTTGGGGCATAAATTATTTCGGTAATAAAAGTAGGCAAGGAAGGCCTAAAAAAAAACAAAACAAATATTTAACGATACATTTATTTTTATGATTTTAGAAGTTACTATATAAACCTTTTTTCTCCATTTATTTATTTACACAACATAAAACAAAATGATCAGTAAATTGTATGAATAGGTATATTTCAATACATAAATAACGAAATATAAATTTAATTTTAAAAATGTCAGACAAGAAAGCATACAACCCCTAGTAATATAAAGGTTGTCAACTTGTACATAAAAGCAAACAATCGGAGAGCTCGTGACACATTTAGAGCACATATTTGACCCAACTTGTTTAGTTCATAAGTTTCGTTTTCGATTATTGTATAGGGAATGGCTAGTCTGCCTGGCGTACGCAGGTAAGAGTGGTACTGCACATCGTAAAAGTAAGGTAAAATCTTTGGGATAAAAAACATAACTAACTCAGCATGAAATAACACAAATTTTATTCCATTATCTAAAATAAGCGCAATATATCAATCACTGACCATTTAAGTGTTGATCAGACACCCCGATAATATTTTATAAGAAGTTATAAAAAAATTTTTTTTGACTCACAATGAAAATTTAGTAGCTTGTCAAGTACACTTTTATAATAATAATACCAAAAAGTCAGATCATTTGAATGGTGGAACACGGAACCATACTACCCCAAAGATATTTTGGATTATTATTTTTAAAGTATACCTGACACGCCATTAAATCTTCAGAATGGGTCATATATATATATTATATAATAGTTAATTATAACAACAACAAACTGAAGTCAATTCAGTAGTTCAAAGCAATGTTTATGCTCCCATAGCATTATGTTTTATTTTGTTTATAAGACGTGTACTTGCATGGTTCGATTCATGCCAAAATGTAGCTGGCAAAATGAGGTATTAATTAATTTTTTTGTAGTAAAAATCCAAAATTTTCAATCTCTTGATTTTTTTTTCTGTTTCACCTAGAATCCTTGAAAGTATAAAAAAAAATACAAAAAGTATTTCTTATATTTGTTAATTAACCGAAGTAGGAGTATTGATTAAAAAGAGCGGAACAGGGCTTGGTTCACATCTTTAAATTCGTCAGATGAAATCTTGCAGGTCATATCTACGAACTTTTAAAAATTTATTTTGCATAAATAAACAAAAAAATAAAATAAAAAACTATCCTTGAAATTGTTATGTGTTATTTCAAAATCGACTCTGTTTTCACAACAAAATTGTTTATAATGATAAAAGTATAGTTGACTGGTATGATGAATGGAGAAGATGATGAGGGATGCAGTCAAAGAGTTTGTAATTGGTACACTAATGAAAATATTGCATTTCACACACATGCCCAAAATATTATGTCAATAAGCAGTAGGTTTTAATTAGTGATGTGTCATTTCCAAAATTTGTTGATTCTTGGTAAAAAATTGCTATTATAAAATATGAATCGTCTGAGAGCAAAAAAAAAAAAAAAAAAAAAAAAAAAAAAAACCAAACAATAATTTTTCAAGAAATAAATTATTAAACAACAAATAGAATTTATTATCTATAACATATATTATGTTTAATAATTGTAATTCTGGAAATATATAAAGGAATAACACATTTTATAAATTCTTATTTAAGAAGATAAACATTCCAAAGGTTTTGGATTTCATTTATTACTTAAGGAATTTCAAATGTTACTATAATATTTTATAGAAGACTTTAGACGGATAGGTATACTGATTTTTCTCTGGATGTTGATTCAGTTGTGTTGTAAAGTTAAATAAAGTTCATGATGGAATAACAAAAGTCTCCTAAGAATAAAAATAATGAATAATACAATAATGCTGTTGTATCTTCAACCAATTGACATTTGCATTTCAGAAGCAATCCTTTATGATTGAAGAGAATTATTTCAAATTCTGTACCAAATCTGTGCCAAGCATTGTTAAAACATGAAAAATTTCATTCTTATAAATGATGAAAAAATTTCGTTTTCTGGCATTGGAATGATGTAAAATAATTATATGATTAAGCATCACAAGACCATCGCCAAAGTCATTGGTATCGATCGGTTCCTAGGAATCCTCATTGGACCATCGATTCTCGATAGCGATTCATTTAACAAGAATCGATAGAACCGACAATCGACACATCTCTAGTTTTAATGTTTTTTTTTTCATTTATCGATATTTACAACTGGGCAAAATAATATACAACAAGTAAATATGTTGACAGTGAATATAATGGCATGGAAATAACTTGTGAAGAACTACTCACTAGTAGCACTTCAATAAAATCTACCCTAAAACGTCTCTAGGCCATCTTCTTTTCAGACGCCTCGGAGGTTTACCAGGGATGGAGGAGGAAGCAAGTTGGGAGACTATCGAGTGGTTATGGAGCTTACTATGAAAGGATAGGTATCTGGTTTGGGCTAAATCAGAAACATATGGAGCATTAAGATCTTTATGGATAAGTTTATTGGTCACAGAGTAAGGAGAATTGAGAATTTTTCGAAGGATTTTGAATTGCAAGGATTTGATACGAGATGAATTGGATGGTTTAGTAGAGCCCTAAAGCTCAACTCCGTACGTCCAAATAGGTCTAATCACAGTCATGTAAATGAGTCTTTTGTAATTAATTGGGAGGTTTGAACGTTTGTCTAGTTAATGTTGAAGTAGTCAGTAACGACGGGCAGTTTCTTGTCGTTTTAGTCTTGTATGTGGATTCCAAGTTAGTAGTTTGTCCAAGTGGAGTCTTAGGTAGCGGATCTGTTCAACAGGAATTAGTGGAATATCATTAAGGATACTGTAGGACAGGATGTCGTAGGTTTACGACGAAGGAGTTTCAATGTTAGATATGTTTCTTCATTATTCTCTTCATTATTCTCAAACCATCATACTTATAAAACTACAACTTATAGCTAAAAACGGTACAATATTAAGATGAGGAAATCAGTTAAAACCTTGATTACTACTATATGATACGACCAATTTAGATTTAGCGAAATAAATAAATAAAATAAAACCCAAGAGTAAAATCCTATTCAGAACTTATTATAACAGCCACTTAGGGAAAAATTTTGCCCTAATAAGTAATTTATGGGGTCACGTGAGAGCACTTCCATTCCAACTCAGCCCTCGAGCCCTACTTGGCCCCCATCCCACTCAAGTTTTGTTCCATTATTTATAATACCCACAACCATTTAAAGTTAGATATGAAAGATCTCTATATGAAATAATAAAGAAGATCTCCATTGTTAATATCCTCTTTAAAATATCTTGGAGAAAATAGGTATGTTCTTTTGTTGTTTAAAAATGATATGGGAATATGTTTAAAAACTCCCCGTATATTCCATTTAAAAATAAAGAACTAAGCCTTATTTAATTCGTTTATATTCAAAATATATGAAATTTCTTACATGTCATTTCTATTTAATTATTCATTACATACGATTCTAATTTAAATATCAATATTTACAAAATATAACTTTTTTTGTAAGGTTTTTTTTTCACCCTAAAAAATGTAACATTTTGACTCGCTCAAGCTCTGTTGGTGTTGTTCGGATAGAAAATTTGCCGACAGTTCCCTGATCAAATATTAATCGGAAAATGTTTTTTATTATATAACATCTGTCCCTAGGAACTACTGTTCAGGAGCTATATTGGTTTGAATAAAAAAAGACACATGTGAAACACCTATTTTCTTTCAAAATTTTATAATTTAGAATAATCATTAATCGTTAATTTAATTAAATCACTAATCTAAGTAATTTGATCCTTTTGATTATTAAAGGTAAATTGGGGAAAGCAGCAGATTATAGAGAGCGTTTGACTTGCAGTAGCAATGTTTGATTATAAGTATATAATAATTGCATAGTCATGTATTACAAAATTATCGCAAATATTTGTGGTATCGATCGGTTCTTAGGAATCGACATTAGATAATCGATTCACGATGCTGATCCTTTTCTTAAGAATCAGCGGAATTGAGAATCGACACACTAATTTATAAAAATATTTTATATATTTTTTCTTTTGAGAAGATAGTCAGGGATGCAGTCAAAGTAACACCACGTAAAGAAGAATTCTTAATTGCAGGTAAAATTGAAATTCTTGCATTGCAGGTCAAAACGTTGGCACGTATTAAAGAATTCTTCTTTGACTTGGTGTTACTTTGACTGCATCCCTATCTTCTTCTCCATTCATCATCCATTCAACCATACTTTTATCATATTTTTTCTTTCTTTGAAAAGTATATATATGAAGCTGATATTTATTCATACTATGGTTTTTACTAAGGCTAGTACCGTAATAATTTATAATTAATCGCCTTGGTTAGTTAATTATTTCGTCACATAAAATATGTATTAAAAAAAAGAAAAAAAAAGAAGAGGATTAGTACCAAATAACTATCACAACCGGTTCAAGAAATAACACTTAAGTTGTATACATAGCATGGTTTTTATATTAGACACATAACAGTTATTATTTGTTATAATTACATTAAATTGAAAACAGATTATTAATGCCTGGTTTAAATAAACACAGGCAGTATTTCGCATAATATGATTAAAAATATTAACAATACAACTAACTCAGGGTATCCCGCATGTGCATAATCCGATTTGCGGATTATCCGCGGCCTTCCAGGAATTAGAAAAGCTTCAATATATATATTTTTTTTCAATATTGACTTCAATTTTTTCGTAACTTATAAACAGATAAAAAAAAGCTAAGAAATGAAGTAAATGATTAAGAATAGAGGCAAATTTGAAAATTACTTAAAAGTGCACACTGTTACGAAATACAAAAATGTTATTACTATAAAAAACTAAATGTATTTTTGTTTACGAATAGTTTGTTTACGAAAATGAGAATTTTAGGTGTTTTACTGATTTACTGAAAATAACAATAGTTTTAAATATTTTGTGTCCATCCCTGACCATATGAATATCATTCATTGGTAGAGCTTGATTCTAAGCGTATAAGTCTCTATTCTACGGAAAATACATAGTTTACTTTTTATAAAATTGCAATATTTAAAATTACTTTACAAAAAAAAAATTACAATGACAATTAAATTCCAAGAATAATTAAAAGTATACCTAATAATAAAATAAAATAACATTTTCATTATTTCTTTTTTTTTAATGGACGCACAATGCTATAAAAAGTAAATTATATATGTATTATTATTACAATATAAAATAATAATACTCAGCATTCGTGAATCAATTACCGTTTTCTCTTTCAAATACCTCTTCTTTAAACACCTACTTTCCATCAAGATCCATGAAATAGCCGAAATTACCAATAGCCACTTTTTAGTTGTACAAAATATGAACAGTTTATATTGGTGAAATTTTATTGTTTTGTCAAAAATTGACTTTGATTCTTCAGTTTTCAATATTCTTTTGTTGTTTCATATTTATTATTATCATCTGTTATTTTGTTCTAAAGATATATCATTTTAAGGCTCTGAAAACCGTTGGCTGAACATTATTTTTTTTTTTCTTAAGAGACTTTAGGTCCCAGAATAAATAAAGAACTTTATTATTATTATTGTTTTTTTTTGTTTTTTTATTGTAAAGTAATGAAATAATTATAAAAACAAATTTTTATGTATTATTTTTATGAAACGGTATAACTAAAATAACTAACCAAGGCGATTAAGAGTTTTTTTTTTTTTTTTAAACTAATTTGAAAAACAATTATTAAGTGACCATTAATCAGAAAATAAGTAATTAGTATTAATTAAATAATTATGAATTAGTTTCAAATATAAATCCACACTCATCGAATAACTCAATTAATTAGTTAATGCAGAGTTTTAAAGTTTGATAACTGCCATAGCTTAGAGGTAAAGCCCAAAGTGTGAGTTGGCGGATCAACTATTTACAAGAAATAAAGAAAGATGGAGGACAGCGAAGCATTAAATGTGATCACCCAACCCTTTCAAAGTAACGAACGCAACTAAAACTTTAAAATATTGCAAAAAGTTTCCTGACCTGTCAACTGAATTTTTTATATTATATTCCCCGTGATGGGAGAACTTTTATACATTCAGAATCACTACACACTGTCCCAAAGTGACTCTTTTTTTTCAATTAACATGTTACTACTTCTGATGATGTTCAAGAATGATTCATTCATATAGGTTTGATGCTGAAAAAAATGATAAATTTAAGTTAAAATCAATTTCTCCCTGACTGGGTAAAACACTAGATCATAAATATGTCAACTGCTTCATTTACATTTTAGAATTTAAAGGATCAAATTACTTAAATTAACACTCCAATGCTCGCGTGTTATTTATGAACATTAACACATATGGTGTATCTGAGAGATATAAAATAAATCCTACAATATTAATTATTTTATTTTAACCATTTTCTTGGCAAGATAATTTTTAAAAGAAAAAAATATTTTTTCCAATAAAATCCTTTTAAAAGAGATCAAGTAAGATATTGATATGAAAACATTTAACCAAAATTTATTTTTTTTAAAATTAAAAATTGTTATTTCCTAACATACTAAACCAAGATTGAGGTTCTCAATCACTCAAAGTATCTCAGTGATAGTGGAATATTTTAAAGAACCTACAAATATGTCAGAATATGCCTGAAATTTGTGGAAAACACCTCAGGATGGTATATCAAAAGATACCATGCCAAGAAAAGAGTTAAGATTGTTTAGGTACAAAATGTATAAGCGAACCAAATTAACAGTTCTGTTTATTGAAAAAGGTAGAAAAATAATAGATTATATATGAAAAAATTAAGAAATCTATAAAACTCTTAAAAATTAACCTTTCTTTTGAACTATGCAATTCAACTTAATTTATTAGGAACTCAACTTGAGAATGGATCATTTTCTTTGGAATATTAGAGTCACTCATTCATTTCAGATTAAACTATTTTTTTAATCAAATTGGCATTCAGTTATTCCAGTAACACAATAAATAGTTATTGCGGTTGTAAAGGGACAATGTTTCAATAAAAAATTTAATTTAAGGTTTGTAAAATAAGAAACAAAAACAAGGCTTGTGAAAATAAAAAAGACTAGTAAAACATAACTAAACTAAACAGGGAAAATCTAGTGACACAGATAATAAATCATTTTTTTCGTGAAGGCACTTAGTCATAAATTAAATTTCAGCAAGACACAAGAAAGACTAGGGAAATTAAATGAGACAAATACTAAAAAAAAAAAATGAGTTTGAATATAGAAACAATTGGCACTCAGTATCAAAACATTAAAGAGTACACTTTGACTTTTTCGATCTTCATATCCAATATTGTCAATGTTGCGGACAAATATTAGGCGGAATAGTAGCCCAGTCAAATAAGAAGTTTTATACAGCAATTCTATGAGGTCCCATGTTTAGGTTTTTTCGATTATATCTCCACAATAGTGGACTCTAGGAGCAAACTACCAATTAAAATAAAAGCTAATTAAATTTCCTATAAAATTATCTCTATACATTTTCGTCCAACTCTCAACGCTGTTCGAGATATATGTTATTACACATCGATTATTGTAGAGAAAAAATATTTTTAACTCACTTTTTGTCAAATATTTGCTTCTAGTGCCAGAAACGTATATATGATATCAAAGTAAATTTAATGTTCTACAACTTTGATTCTGTCATTTTTTCTGAGAAACGATCTCAGAAGGCACTAGAAGCAAATGTTTGGCTAACCCGGTGCCTGTTACTCCCTTTTCGCGCTGTATCTCGAAAACAGTTAATCTTTAAAAAAAAATAAATAAATAATAGAACCAAAATCATAGAGAATATTATTATTTACAAGTTTTGTAACTTTCTCGATTGATGCCCGAGGCATAGAAATCGAGACATTTGAAAAAAAAAAAAATTTTGTGACCTTTGACATTGAATATCTAATGAAGCTAACGTGCTGAGATCGGTGACTTTTTACCACTTATTTAGAAGATCAAAACAAAGGTATATGCAAAAATTCAGCTTCATTGGTTCATTTCCGAGGTGAAATCCTTATTTGACTGGGCTATAGGTAGAGAGAGGGGCTTGAAAGAATAGAAGTGGTGGGTAAGAAGTTAGTGCGTGCGCCACTATTCTGTCTTTTAAAACTCAGCCCATATATCTCTCAGATACGGCGCGTATATAGAAGTGTTAAATTAACAAACGATGATTATTCGAAACAAAAAAGTGGGGAGAAAATATGGATTTCAAACGTGACAAATACTATATTTAAAAAAATATATTCTCCATTGAAATTCTGATTTGGAAATTTTCGATCCGAGCAACACTAGCGGAGAGCATTTCAAAATGAATGTAAAAAAAAACGTTAAACCAAAAAAGTATAGACCTCTAGCCGAAAGATATAACCATGTCAAAAAATGTATTACTAATTAAAAAAAAAAAAATTAGAATTGTTATTGTAAAATATTGAAATAAAAACAAAGTATAATGATTTTAAATTTCAATGATTTAAAAATGTCTAGGTTAATGTTTTGTTTTCATAAAAAAAGTTAAGCTCCAAGTAATATTAAGCACTATTCGTAATCATTTTAACCTCTCAAAAATGATTAACGTTTGTTTTATATCAAGTACTAGAAGTAGGTTATCCACACACTAAAGTAGGTTAGTGACTATAGATAAACAAATTATAACCACCAAGGCAAATACAAGGCCTTAAGCACACTACTTTATTAGGTGCCTCTCTGGGAGTCTCCGACGTCAAAGTTTCGTGACTCGGGATAATATCGTACCGTATAAAAATAAAAGCACCAATTGTTTTTAATCTAACACTAAGTTACATTCAATTTGTTTTAGTCTCGCTAATCGAAATACATTTGTGGAGAGACATCCTATTAATCCGGACGAAACAAAATAACTTATCAATAATAGTATTATAAACAGCATTTAACTCCTCTTTATTTAAAGTACAAACTTGTACATGTTTCGGGAAACAAGGTCCCATCATCAATAGTAGAGATTAGGATTGACCCTTGTACCCATAAGGTAGAAGAATTATTCTATTGACTATGTAAAAGAGTAACAGACACGGTGTGTTAACAACAAGAAATCGATTTAAAGGTAATTTATAATAGATACATTGTGATAGATATAAATTAGAATAGTATTGTTTAGATGTTGAAAATATAGTGTGATTATAATAAATTGTTAAATACTGTTTTCAGTCTGACGATGGGATCTTGTTTCCCGAAACATGTAACTAGTTTTTTTTTTTTTTTTTTTTTTTCCTTCTTTTCCTTATATGGTATCCCCATATAAGGACCGTTTATTTGTATATTAACATGTTCCATGCCTTACAGGCATACTACATGTTTTACAATGTTATTAAAAGTTAACATGATTAGTTTAGCATAACGTACATAACGTAGTAATATAACAAAAATATTTAAACAAAATCACAAAAAAAAAAAAAAAAAAAGAAATAACAACAACAAAACAAACAAAAGCCAACAAGAAACTACCTTCGCTGCCCATCATTTGTCAGTTTGTCAAAGTCGATCTTTCGTATAAACGTGAGTAAGTCAGTCTTAAATTTAGAGAACAAATTTTGTTCTGTCTCTGGCCATGTTCCATGTTTGAGAATAATATTTTTTACTAGATTAAACCTGTGTCTTTCAAATGCTTTACATTCATAAAGTACATGTTTGAAATTTTGAGTCTGTCCGTCTTCATTACATATGTCAGATCGTATTATGTTAAATCGTTTAAGATATTGTTTAGAGTTTCCGTGTTCTATCATTAGTTGTGTTAGTTTGTAGTTGTTACTTTGTATGTGTTTGTAATTGTTGTGTGTAATGTGAGGTATAAATCTGTGTAAGCTTGGTGACTTTGATGAGGTCACCCACAATTGGTCCCACTTTTTAACCATATCAGAACTTATGTCCCGCTTTATATATGATAATGGAACTTTGTTATACGAAGGTAACAAATTACTTTTAGCCGCCTCTTTGGCTAGGTAATCGGCCCTTTCGTTACCCTCAATTCCAAAGTGTGCTTTAACCCATTTTATAGAGACCATTTTCCCTTTGTTCTTAATGGTTAATAAATTTCGTCTGATTAGGTCAGTCAAATAGTCATGTATGGCTGTATTATTAATCGACTCTATTAAAATTTTACTGTCCGTATGTATTGTAATATGTGTGTTAGTCTTTTGAGGTTCGTTAATTATGTATTCCGTAACTTTCAAAACAGCAAATTTCTCGGCTTGGTTATTTGAACAGTACGATTCTAGTTTATACTGATGTTCTATGGTTCTGCCATCTTGAGCTTTAAATAACCATGCACATCCAACGTTCTCGCTGTCCTTACTACCGTCCGTATAGATTTCTGTTTTGTCGATATTCACTGAATAACATTTGGGTGTAGTCCACAAATTTGATGCAGGGTGTATCCAAAACTTACAGTTTGTGTTTTTTTTTTTCTATTTTGTCTAATGTTAGGTCTTTATATCCTGTCTTTGTGTTTTTAATGTTAAACAATGTCGTTAATTCGTCAATTTTTAATTGAACTGGCAAAATACCCGCCAATAATGTCGCAGCATCAAATGACAACGTGCGGTATCCTTTGCATATTTTGATTGCAATGATCCTTTGTAGCCTTTGTAGTTTTATAACATTTTTTTTACGAAGTACAGCTGGATGCCAGACATGTACAGCATAAAGCATTTTAGGGAGGATAGCTGCTTCATATATTTCTTTTAAAACCTCTGATTTAAGGCCCCATGTTGCTCTAGCAGCTATTGACAGTCCGTTAATCATCCGTAGAGTGTCGTTATAAAGGTTGTCTAAGTGCCTGTTCCAATTTAGTTTTCTATCGAAGAGTACACCTAAATACTTCATTGTGTCACATTGTGCTAGTCTAACTGTATTGAGTCGTATGTCTAAGTCTGGTACTCTCCTTTTTCTTGTAAAAATAATGAATTTAGTTTTTTTCCAAATTAAAGTTAAGTTTTACCTCTAGTCCAATGTCCTAGTCTTGATAGTGTCAGATTTGCTATTTCCTGGAGTTCATCAAAGTCTTTTCTTTTTATAGTAACAGTAAGTCATCTGCATAAGCTAGTAACGTTGTATTTTCATGTAAGTCTGTTTCGAAAACTGTATTAATTAATACATTCCATAATATTGGTGATAATGCTATAATGATAATGTAACTAGTTTGTACTTTTAATAAAGAGGAGTTAAATGCTGTTTATAATACTATTATTGATCAATAAAAGTAACTCCTTCATTAAACAATTTAAAATAACTTATAATATTGACAATAATAACTAAAAACTTCCAAATCGTGCCAGTCTCCATTTTCAGAACAGATTTTTTATTAGTGATTCAAAAAATTATTGATATATTTTTCATTAGTTTTTCACCATTTTACAGCGTATTGAGGAATATTTTATTGTTAAAGAACAGTTCATAATTAAATGAATATTTATTTTTTTAATTCAGAATTAAAAAGTTTTGATTAGTTAATACTATATGAGTAAACAGGTCGAGAAATTAGAATAATAAACTTATTTTTGTAGGTGTGTATATGTTCGTGTAAATATGACTGTCATCCTATTGAATATGTAGTTAAGTCGAATTTTGGCATTATTTTTGGGTCTTTTTCACATTAACTGCCAGTTCTCAGCTTGTAACTCACAGATTTAAATGCCGATTTTTGTATGGGTAGTAGGGACCTATAATGGTGCACAACTAGAGTTATAGCCGCCAATGAGCATTAGGAGCCGAGATGAAACAAAAATTTAAAAATAACGTTTTATTTAGTTTCTAAGCTCTCGGTCAAGATAGAGAACTAATTTTTTCACGTAAAATTGTAGTTATGTATGCTATCTATTTACCACAACCAAAACCTGATAAATAATCTCTTTTATTATAATATCAGGTTTTGGTTTAAACATGAAATAAAGCATTAATTTCCGGACAACGGGTTTTAGTTGTTTAGTTGAGAGATATTATATAAAACTACAATTTTACGTGAAAAAATTATTTCTCTATCTTAAACTGAGAGCTGAGAACTAGCAAGTAACTGGAAGCCTTAATGTGGGACAAAAAAACTTTTTTATTTTTTTTATTTCAGTAGGATAACAATAAACAAAAAATGATTATGGCTTCTAAAAATAAAAAAAATCTGTATACATTAAATTATATCTGTCATCCCAGTGAATAAGAGGAAAAGTCGAATTTTGACCTACATGAAATAAGAAAGAATCGTGGAGGTTTTCTCTCATAACAGATAAGTGTTTAACTATATTTAAATGTTGATCTTAAAACATAGTTATTTAAAATTAATATCTTACTTAAACACCCATCCACTATGGATAAACTCCAGGATTCATTTTATTCACTTAACTAATTTTGATCGAAATTCATCTTAACCACTTATTCACTATAATGGAAGATATATATTTAGTTTTGAAAAAAGAAGGAAAAATGTAGTAATAAAAAAAAAAGAGCTTTAAAATCTTTATCATACTTATTTAAAATTAAGTAAAAGTTTTGATGATCTAACCGAAACTTGTCCCATACGGTCTAATTATCCAAATCTCAGCTGTATTGAGAAAATTATAAATATCTTCCTAAACAGTTTTATTTCTTATTATATTAACTTCATTGGAATAAAATGAATGTATAAGCGATTTAGATATTAAAAATATTAATTAAAACATTTCTCGGTCTATTTGTAATATAGTTGTATTATTATGAAACCTATTTTATTATTAATCATTATTATTATTATTAATAAATAATATGTTAGTAAAGTTGAGTCTTTATTAAGGAATTTTTTTATCCCTTTATATATAATTTAAGGGTAACATACAGTTATTGACACCCTTAAGGAAATATTTGGAGTACCTATACTATAATTATAGAAAGAATAGCTCAGTAAAATTTTGAAATTTATAGTTATTTTTCCTTAATTACTATACTTTATACTAAGCAATAATTTTTATACCAAGCATTATTCCTAGAATGTATTTGGCAAGATAGCGACAATATCTAATGTAAAATCAGTAATTGACAACTTATGGACATCTTTTAAAATACGAACAGCATTGAAAATATTTTTACACAGTTCAGTTGTAGGATTTAGAAGGATTTAATCAATAACTGTTTGGTTAATCGTCGGTATTACTTTTGTTTTTGTTTTTTATTGTTATCCTACTGAAATAAAAAATGAATGCCCTCTTGTTTTTTTTTTTCCTTTAAAATATATTTTAGAAAAATAGTCTTTGATTTCTTTTCATTTATGTACACTACTAGATGTAATTAAAGGATTTTTTTTTTTTCAAATTAAGCAATAAAAATACAAAAACAATATTTCCTCAATTGCGTGACAAAACAACCTTAAATTTAAAAATTACCAGTAAACTTAATCGTTTTTCTTTTGACAATTACACACATTACACATATATATATATATATATATATATATATATATATATATATATATATATATATATATATATATATATATATATATATATATATATATATATATCATATGTTAGGCTCAGTAATAACTACAAGGAAAGAAATCGACAACCAGCTGACTGACGTCCCTAGAATAAATTTAATATATATTTCTCTGAAAGTACTTCAAGTCATCCTTCATGCATCATAAATATATTTCATAGCTTTGTCGCAATCTCCTCCACTAATATATTATATTAAATAGGGGAAAAGAGAGGAATGCAAGTTAGTATGAACGTTTGTGAATATTTTTTTTTTTTTATTATTAAAAAATACAAATTTAAAATTTTCTGTTGTTGGGCATTCATTCCAGTGTTTTAATAAGAATTTATCAATGATTTTGTCTTTTATGTTTCTTAACTTGTGATTCATATATCTGCAAGGAACATAGCAGACTCTAGTACTGGTAAGAAAAATCATATAAGCTCAACTTTACAGCCGATTATTGAAAAATTCTAAACAGTAATATTCCATTTTTGTACATTTTGATAAAATAAAATTTTGAGGTATTATATTTTGGAATTCCATTAACTTTTCAATTTTTTTTTTTATTTTAACTATTGGCTGTCCGAAAGTAACAAATAAAGAAAAATGTAGGACAGCGAAGTATCAAATGTGATCACCCAACCCTTTCAAAGTAACGAACGCAACTAAGCTTTAAAACTTTAAAATATTGCAATAAGTTTCCTGACCTGTCAAATGAATTTTTTATATTATATTACCTGTGATGGAATAAATTTTATACATTAAGAATCGCTACACACTTTTTGAAAGGTACATAATTATTTTTTTAAAATTATTATGCTGCTATTTCTGATGAAGTTTACGAATGTTTCATTCATATATGTTCGAAAGTGGAAAAAAAAGTATTATTTACTTATTGAATGGATACCGCCATAGGATTTTTTTTTGACAATTTTTTTTTTAACTTTTTTGCACGCCCTAGCTCTGTTGGTGTTAGACGGATAAAAAAATTTCCGACATCAAATTTAATGGAAAATATTTTTTGTTATGCCATTTTTCGCTAGGGCCTACCGTTTAGAAGCTATATTGGTTTCAATGAATAAAGTAACGTTTGGGACAATTACTTTGTCTCAGTTATAATGTTGCTATTCCATTAACTTTATAATTTTTATGATATTAATTATTAATTCCTATTTCATTTTTTTTTTCTATTGATTCATTCATTTTTAGACATTGATGATTTTATTACAACGGAACCCATTCACTAGATTTATATCACACTAAATAGGAAAAAAATGTAGCCCATATTAAAAATAATAGTTCTGAAAATAAATAAATATATAAATATAAAATCAAATCGAATGAAACATAATTAGTTTAATTCGTCATATAATTTTAAATATTGCCAAATCCAGACAAGTTTCCAATCATGTGGAGTGCACATTTGTAAAAAAATTAAAAAAAAATTATACCTACTACAGAAAAAATAAAGAGAAATTTTAGCGAGTGAATGTGTGGAAAGTAACGTTTATTTTTAACTCTTATTAATTCAAATTATATAATTAATAAGTAAAATATTTATTCGTAGGTCAGTGTTCTTGATTATTTTATAAGGATTGAGGAAACATTTAAGTTGAAAACTTTTATTGACTATGAAATATATTTAACGTCATACACAATATATTTGTATATATTATATATAAGTGAGAACAAATTGTTGATGAAATAATACAGTTTTTATTTAATTATTTTATTATCTATGTTCTTAGGGCTTGAAAATATGACAAAGGCATTAAACATCTCCCATATGATTGCAGATATTTTTGATTAATAAAACTATTTTAGGAGATATCATTGCTCATTATCCTTATAAAGTGTATTACATTTCAAAATTTTCATTGTTTCTTTTTTGGACAGGTTAAAAGTCATAGAAATGAATTATTTTACAAATTAAACGTAAAAAAAAAAAACTTCTACAGAAAATAATTAAGCGATATTTTAGTGGATGTGAACGGTGACGTTTCTTTTAAACTTATATTAATTTGAATTATATAATTTATTAGTGAAATATTTATTCTTAGGTCAGTGTTCTTGATTATTTTATAAGGATTGACGAAACATTTAAGTTGATAACTTTTATTGACTATGAAATATATTTAACGTCATACACAATATATTTGCATATATTATATATAAGTGAGAAAAAAATGTTGATACTGTCAAAATAATTTTTTTATTTTATTATATTATTAAAGCCATTAAACGTCGCTTATATGACTGTGGATGTTTTTGATTAATATACTAGTTTGGGATATATCATTGCTCATTATCCTTATAAAGTGCATTATATTTCGGAATTTTCATTCTTTCTTTTTTGGACAGGTTAAAAGTCATTGAAATGAATTATTTTACAGATTAAACGATAAAAAAAATACAAAAAAAAATAAGTGATATTTCAGTGGATATGAAAGGTAACGTTTCTTTTAAACTTATATTAATTTAAATAAAATATTTATTCGTCGATCAGTGTACTTGATTATTTATCCTCTTTTTTGTCAACAAAGCCAACCCATGCGTCAAGCAATACCTTGAGATTTACTTGAAATTCCCCACCTTTTTGAGAAAAAGTGCTGTGCATGAACCAGCAGGGACCTTCCAGTGTTTGTGCTTGTAGCTCGGAGATCCGAGTGCCTCGTCGTCTCGGAACCTCGTATCACCTCTGAGGAGCAACTTGACGGCATCCTTCCTGCTCCTCTTACTCGGCTTCTTGTCCTCCCAGGAAGAGAGAACGTTGCCGATGAAAGTGAACAGCTGCTGGACGTTGGCCTCGAAAGACCCCGGCAGGGAGTGGACAGATCCGGAGTCGGGGGCACTGGATGACGGCCCGGAAGTAGCCTCGTCCCCAGAGGTCGGGAGGAGAGTGGGCTCGCCGAAGTGGACCGTCTTGTGCCTCCGCCTCCGGGTCCCGAGCACGGACATCTTCCGCCTGTTAGCCTCGACCATCACCGCGGCCCGACCTCACTCGAGACCCGGCACCGACTGGCGGCTCCGTGCCCCCCTCCACCGCCACCCCCACCACTCCGCTCCCCCCTCCCCTGCCCTTCACGACTCGGGCGAGTACTGCTCATTGTTAATACAAAAGGACATCGTCTTATCTGGCATAGCTGATTTAAAGCTGTCCTGGCTCCCTTTAACCTACTTCAGGGAAATTATTAATTCATTTTATTTGAATAAAAAGTAAAACTTAGATAACACTGTTCTGTATCATAATACTCCCCTTAACAAATGTTGTTTTATTATATTTTTTGAAGTGTGTTGAAAACGAATCTGAAGTCAGAAAATCCTAATCAGGCACCATGTTTTGTTAAAGTTGTGTTATAGGTCGAAAAATAAGTTGTTTTTCGTCATTTCGATCATTTTATCATTGAAAACTTTGAAAAAAAAAACTAAAACAAAATCCTATTTGATTTCAAACCTTTTATAACGGACTTTAAAATGCAAAAAATTGGAGAGCATAGATAAAAATTGATTTTATCATATTAGTTAGTCCATGGTTTGCAGCATGTCCTTAAAAATTCAATTTTTTGCCTTTTCATTTGAATTTATTTCCTTCCAACTTGAGATCAGTTTTAGATGAAACAATTTCATCAATGCAATAAGAAGATGCTGGCTGAATAATGTTGGAAAATACAACGGGAGACTACAACGGAGCGCTCTTCCTAAAAACGCCGTATGGTTACAAATGTGAGTATAAAATAAATAATGCTTTTTCCTTTTTTTTTTTTAACTGTTTTTATATTTATATTTAATCAACAGTATACAATATACAATAAGTAAATTTTTGGAAATAGATACTGTAAGAATTACTTAGTAGTAGCACTTCGATAAAAGTTTTAGATTAGGTCTCTTGGCCATCTCCTTTTTAGACGCTTCGGAGTGTAATCAGGAATCGAGTGTGAAGCAAGTTGGGAGACTAGTGAATTAGGGTGGTTATGGAACTTACTATGGAAGGATAGGTATCTGGTCTGGGCTAAATCATAAACATAAGGAACATTAAGATCTGTATGGATAAGTTTGTTTGCTACATAGTAAGGAGCATGGAGGATATTACAAAGAATTTTGGATTGTAAGGATTGAATACGAGATGAATTGGAAGGTTTAGAGGAGCCACAAAGTTCAGCTCCGTACCTCTAATAAGTCTCATCACTGTCATGTAAACGACGGGCAGTTTCTTGTCGTTTTATTTTTTTTCTGTATTCCAAGATAAACGTTTGTCCAGGAGTCCTAGGTAGCGGATCTGTTCAATGGGGATCAGTGGGATATTATTGAAGGTAACTGTAGGTTTGCGACGAAGGGTAAAAGTTATTTGATGAGATTTGTGAGGATTTATTTTGATTAAACATAATGGTAGTTCTACAATTCAATATTTTAAGTCTAATAGCTGTTTTCTAGATAATTCCATACCATTAAGCATTTAATACTAAAAGAATTACCATTAAAAATGTAATCATCAATATATATTTCTATTATTAAAGAATTGTTATTTTTTATTGAAGAACTGAATGTCTGATGCTATGACTAAATAAAAAAAAAAATACGATTGAGTGCGGTAAACCTTTTTACATATATTTCCGTAATTTAGACACATTATTCCTCTTTCTAGGAACAAATAAAAAACGCCGAGTAGAACATATATCTTCAAAGGGATAAGTAGAGCGAGCATTCGAGCCAACGCCTAATTTATGTACCTAATTTAAAAACTACTTACCTTCCCTCCCCCTTAAGCTCAACTAGACTAACCTACATTTACATAAGAATTAATGCAACGGAACCGTTACTTGTGCAATAAAAACAGTGCAGTTTATGTTAATTAATTGCTTTTTTATTGTTATTGTTCTAAATGTTTATAAAAGATTCTTCAAATTAACCTTTACATTCTCAAAAAACGCCATCTCCCAAGAATTGGCCCGGGAATATCTACCTTTATCTATCTGAATTAAACTAAATTGATATTGTTATTTTAAACTAGGATCCCTTATGGCGGCCTCATCCACTCTCATAATTAAAGAACTGAAATAATTTTAACTAATAATTGTAGATTAATTTAATCATAGATAAAAACCTTGAATTCTAGGAAGCATGCAAAAAAAAAAATCTTTAATTCATAAGACATCCGAATAAATTACATTTCGAGTTTTGTCTCCCTATATTATAGTGTAAATATTTTCAACACATTAGTTCTATTTTACATAGATTATATATACCTCAGGAGATCTAAGAGACAACTGAAATATACCCATCGTGAGAAGGGGAAGGGGATATTTTTTTAATTTAACCACTTCTCACGATGGGTTTATTTCAGTTATCTCTTAGACATCCTGAGGTTAGTACTGATGTTTGATTTCTTGTCTTACATTTTTCGAGTTTTGTCTCCCTATATTATAATGATATATTTGATTGTTAGTGTTTTCAGTTTAGAAAACCCCACATATTATTGACAACGAGAGAAACAGTCGAAGATCGACCACAACTTTTTTGTAAGCCTGGCCTTGCGATTTATTTATACTAATAGCAAAAGAAACTTTAATTGGAAATGTTGATCGTAAAAATTTAAATGGTAGACCAATAGGAATGGCTTGAGGTACGCATGATGGTATGCGAAGGATCAATACAATTAGGACTGATGAATTAATTGCCACTTCTATTGAGATTATTTTATTAGAATACTAGTTTCAAATGCTAAACATTCATCTTCAGTTGTAAAACAGACTAAATTTTCAACACATCAGTAATATGTTATATAGATTTGTGATAACGGATTAAATATACATCAGGAGGCCTAAGAGATAACTGAAATATATCCATCGTGAGAAGGGGAAGGGGGCAGTTTTTAAATTTAACCTACCTGCCCCCTATCCCTTCTCACGATGGGTATATTTCAGTTATCTCTTAGACCTCCTGAGGTAAGTACTAATGTTTTATTTTTTGTCTTACATGTTTGAAAACTTTAGTGCATATAATACATGTAACATAGTACTGATGTATTGAAAATTTTGTATGTTTTACAACTGAAGATAAATGTTTAACAATCGAAACTAGTTTTCAAATAAAATAATTAAAATAGAAGTGGCAATTAATTTATCAATCCTAATCAGTAGGAATGATTGAGGTTCTAGAAATAAAATGCGATTTCTCCAGTCGCTGTTCCAGTGAGAATTATAGCTGCAATGATATTTCCAAATATTGCTGTAATTTTTAGCCTGGCACCATTGCATAGATATGGTAGTTTAAGATCGTGTAAACATATAATTAGACATCCAATTTACAATATAAATATATAAAGATGGTAATTCAGATAGAAAGAGAGTATTTACTGTATTACTAACCATTTATAAGTCGATTTGCAAACTTCATTGGTATCCACATGTCGCAACACATATTAATTGAAAATAAGTAAATTTTATTATTAATTTAAAGCTCTATATAACATCGTACCATTGTAACCTCTCTAAAAGATTTGGGCTCGCCACCTATCGGTCGATTTCCAAGCTTCATTGATTTCCACATATTTACCGCTTTTTAAATAAAAAATTTATTGAATATCAGAACATTATATTATTTCTAAACCTTCCTAGAACTATAAAGATGTAGTTAAAATTTCAGTTCAGTAGTTTTCGCGGCTAGTGATCACAAACAAAAAATGGCTTTTCCTTTTATATAATTTTAATTTAATATAGATTCAATGATGCAGAGAAAGTTTAATTTGATATTGTAACAACACAACAGAGGTTTTCAACTCACGGTTTATTAAAAAATAATTAACAAAATATTTTATACACAGACACACTTACAGAACAGTATTAAATAACAATATGAACTGATGATGCATACACATACTAATCACTGCACCATGCACTGCACTAACAAACACAACACCAAAACATAACCTTGTTAATTACCTTCCATCTTGTAATTATTCTGTCATCTAGCAACCAGTAAACACTCCCTAGTGAGTCTAGGTTACTTAGCAACGGGGGTAGTTCTTTTTATTTCGTCACAATATTAATATATTCGATTTAGTAATTAATGATCGATAGTATGATCTTATATATTATCGAATCAGTGGCCCAGAGCCTAGAAACTATCGATCTGTTGATTAAACCACTATGAAATTTATCGATGTAGGAAACAGACCAACTATTGGAAACTGCTTGACCCCATTACGTGTAAGCACTATATAAATTGGTGGCGTCAATCTTAATCATAGTTCAATTATAACTAGGAGAGTCTACTATCTATTTTACACGTAAGCTATCAATATTATTTATAGAGATCTCAATTCTTGGGGAAATTATTTTAGTATTTTGGGTTCTTAAAAATCGATTATATATGAAGAGATAACTTTCAAAACGTGTTTTGTCAAAGTAATCCCACTTTTCAGAAATAATAAAAATCGTATATTATGAGATGTAATTGCCCTTAAGAAACAAAAAATTCCTAATAAAACTTATAGCATCTAAAAAAACACATTACAACAAGGATCAGAAATATTCTTCTCTCCAAAAATTAGCATTTTTATCTTTAAATATGGACAAAACACGTTTTGAAGGAAGTGGACAAAAGTCGGTTTGATGGAATAACAAAGGCACAAAATACCTTTGAAGTGGCTATGTTTTATTTTATAGAAGTCACTGTTAGCTCAACAGTACACAAAATAAAAATTATGATCATAGATGATGTATGTTAATGACACTCATAATTTTCGGGGAATGTTTTCATTTTTTTAACAGTCACTAGTTTCATTCTCTTCCACTACATTTTCAACAGTTGGAGAGTCAAGAAGTACAACTATGTACCAGTTTGAATGGCTTAAACTAAAAACAGGAAAAAACACTCTTTGCTTAAAACCCTGATTTTATTTACTAATATTGGTTGGGTAAAAGCTTGTATTGATGGCTGATACTCATTACATATTGTAAGGTTCTGAAAAACAAATCAAGTGAAACCAAAAACTCAAAAAAACATTTTTTGTGACAAAACACGTTTTGAAAGTTACCTCCTCATATACATATACACATATACATATGCGCAGGTAGGAACGATCCAATGAGAAACAAAATGTGGTTTCCACGAGATTTAGGTAATATTAAATCTGGAGTGATTCTATATGTCTGCCATAACCCACAGATCTCAATCGATTTGCCACCGTCCTTGAACCCGAGTATTTGTATGTACTTCAGCGTACTCAGGTTAAGCTTCAGCAACATGATTCATGTTCATGAAGTTCATAACTAATGACCGTATCAAGATGCAAAAAGGCCGAATCATGGGACTATGTCTTTATCTAAATATTAGATTTAATTTAATATTTAAATATTATTTAATAGAATATAAAGGACAAGCCATTTTTCGTTTGTGATCACCAATCACAAAAACTACAAAACCAATCTGTACCAAATTTTAACAACATTATCTTCATAGTTCTAGGAAGATTTAGCAATAATAAAATTTACTGACCTTTCAATGAAATTATTATTTAAAAAGCAGTAAATATGCGGATATCGATGAAGTTAAAACATCTACTGATAAGTGGCAAGTGCCATTCTGCAATAGATGTTCCAATGGCACGGTGTTATTTAGAGCTTTAAATTGAAAATAAAATTCACCTATATTCAATTAATATGTGGTGAGACATGTAGATCTCAATTAAAATTGAAAATCAATGTGTATATATATATATATGGCTATTAATGTAGTTAATATGGATGGCCCACCAACTGGTACATTCAAATTTTAATTTGGACGTCTTAAGTCACGATCTTAGACCAAGAAAATTATGTAATGGTACCAAGTTAAAAATTACAGCTATGCGTGAAAATATCATTAAGGCAATAATTTTCACTGGAACAGCGACTGGAGATTTCGCATTTTATTTCTAGAATAGCGATCATTCCTACTGGTATAACATTTCAATTAAAACTTTTGAAGTTTCTACCAGGTATGCAAGTTTAAAATGTCGTTTATTTCTTAAAATATATATACAGTAATTTAAAAAAAAGTATAATATATTTTATTCAAAGTACTGACCCTCGCTTTCTACACATTTTGTCCATCTCTCGGGCAATATATGGATACCATTCCAAAAGAATGCTTCATCTTTATTTGAAATCCATTCATCGAGCCATTTTCGTACGTTTTCGAAATTGTTGAAGTGTTGCTCCGCCAATGAGTGTCCCATCGATGAGAAGAGGTGATAATCAGAAGGCGCCAGGTCAGGTGAATACGGCGGGTGGGGTAGGAGTTCCCGACCAAGAGAAGAAATCGTTTCCTTAGTCAATCTGGCTGAATGTGCAGGAGCGTTATCATGCTGAAGAATGACTTTGGCGTGCCTGTGAGCCCATTCTGGGCGTTTTTCGATCAATGCGTGACTCAAATTGATCATTTGTTGTCGGTAGCGCTCGGTATTGACTGTTTCGCCGGGTTTGAGAAGCTCGAAGTAGACTACTCCCTTCTGATCCCACCACACACACAGCATTGTCTTCTTCCCAAAACGATCCGGTCTTGCACTCGATGTGGATGGTTGTCCTGGCGTTACCCATGATTTTTTTCGTTTGGGATTCTGAAAATAAATCCATTTTTCATCGCCAGTTGCAACTCGATGCAAAAAACCCTTTCTTTCGTGGCGTAAAAGCAGCATTTCGCACACAGTTTTTCGTTTTTCCATCTGTCGTTCGTCCAATTCATGTGGAACCCATTTTCCAACCTTTTGAATCTTTCCCATAGCTCTCAGGCGATCGGAAATGGCTTGCCTAGTGACATTCAACTGTTCTGCCATCATTTGTTGGGTTTGGGTATTGTCTTCGTCTAATAAAGATTGCAATTCGAAGTCCTCAAACTTTTTTGGTCGATTTTCTCGTTTTTGATCAGTAACATCAAAATCACCACGTTTGAAACTTTGAAACCAACGTTCACATGTCCTGACGGTTGGAGCAACATCGCCATAAGTCTCAACAAGAATTCGATGACATTCAGATGCCTTTTTCTTTTGATTAAATAAGAAAATCATGACATTTTTAACACCAAAGAAAGGTATGATACGTCCACGTAAACGACTTAAAAACAACTGACTTTTGTAAACAAATGACTAACAAACAAAATAGCGTTTAGAGATAAGCAAATCCTTCAATAGGCTAAGAGCGCATTCTATTGGAATTAAAACGACATTTTAAACTTGCATACCTGGTATTTAATGTTTCTCTTGCTATGCGGGTTCCAGTGAAGTTAAAAAAACGACCAATAGGAGGCAAGCACGATACAGTGTTCTATAGAGCTTGAAACTAATATAAAAATTTACTTATTTTCAATTAAACTATTATTAAAATATAAATAAATATGTGGAACGACTTACGGATTTCTGTGATGTTTGAAAATCGACGGATACATGTCTAATAATTTTAGTAAATATTATTTGTCAATGTGATTACCAACTCATACATAACAACATAAAATTGGATATCCAACTGTGTTATCTTCAATAACCTAATCTGTGCAATGGTAATGACGTTTTTTAAACTTGGATGTGAAATTTATCAACTTGAATACATCCCTGATTGTCCTCTTTAACCATTGTATCATACAGTTGACCATACTATTTAAAATTATCAAAGTTCTTTTCTTATGAATGTGAGCGAAGCGTGACTTAAAAATATATACACACCCACACAGAATGTGTAAATAATTGTATATTTTTTTATTTTTTCTACAACATAAGTAAATAAAATAGTATACTTATATATATATTATGTAGTTCAACAAACACATTTGCCTTGAATATAAGGAGTATTTGTTGAATTTGTATAGTTGTATTTTAGTTTTATTTACCTGCGCTTTGTTTTATAACACACTTATACAGGGCATGAACGTGACTGGCACACACTGAAATAATCTCAGAAAAATAAAAATGAACTGGATGAAAAATCTGTTCATATTTTTTTATAACCAGCCTGAGAGGGGCGATATAATCTGTTGTAGGAAAATTAGTTTGTTCTCCTTATTTAAAAGACAGGCATAAAAAAAACCAATAACAATATAAAATAAAAAATAATATAGCGTATAGTATAATAATATCAATAGGGTTTTTTAGTTATAATTATATTTACATATTGATTTTTTAGTTTATGAAGGTGTACAAATTATTTATTTGTACTTCTGTTAAACCTCTTGAGGCAAGAGGTTATTTTAAATTTTTTAAATTAACCTTTCAGTTTGGATAAAAATGTCTTCAAATACTTTTATAATTCTAATACTAATAATATTTACTGAATTTCAGCAATTTCAAATGGACAATACGTTCAGTTTAGGTATTAATCGACGTCATTTTTTTATGAAAATCGCATAGAATTCAGAAACTTGCTATATTATATTTTCTCCTGTTCATTATATTTTTGAATTGAATAAAAAAAATAAATAAAATAAAAAAAAAAAGGAAGTTTTTAGGACTCTTTTTAAACGTGTATTACTTCTTTGTCCAAGTTTAGAGCGGAAAGTTCCGTCAAAAAATATTTTCGAAACATTAATGTTATCAAAATGAATACTGTTTAAATATGTTCACATAATTTTCTTGTTTCGTAATCGAAACTATCACAAAATTAAACTGTTCACATAACAAAGTTTCGCCTATTGGATAGTTTTTAAAAGAACAATATGAATTATTGTTGGAATTTACAGCTAAATGCATAAATACGTTCGAAATCATTGTCGGTTTTTTTTATGCTAAATACTAAAGAATAATTACTGTGGGCAATAAAAAAAATAATACAGAAATTAAATTTTAAAAACATCGTTTTTATTTGTAAAATATTTAGAAGTCTGTTGATTTTGTAAAAATAACTTCATGTATTAATTATTAAAGCCCAACATAGAGATGTTAATTTGAATGATCAACGTCCACATAAATGTAATAACGATGAAACTACGTATAACCTGTGTCACATTCCTTTTAGACAATATGACTATTAAAGGACAAGCCAGGCTAACAGAAATCCCTACGCTGTTCTCTCAGCCGCACCACTAGCGTCAAAATATTTCAATGTTAATTTTTATTTATTTTTTTTTTTATTTAATAAAAATTTACAACTGTATATAAAATATATTATACATTAAGTAAATACGATGATAATGATAAAAATGACTTTTCACTTGTTTTTAAAGCAACTACCCATTGGTAGCACTTATAAAGGTTTTATATAATGAAGCATTATATTAGAAGGTCTCGAGGCCATCTTCTTTTCAGACGCCTCGGAGGGTTATCTGGAATGGAGTGAGAAGCAAGCTGTGATACTAATGGGTTTGAATGATTGTGGAGTTTGCTATGAAAGGATAGATATCTGGTTTGAGCTAAGTCAGAAACGTAAGGTATATTAAGATCTTTGTGGATAAGTTTGTCTGTGACGTGACGAAGTAAGGAGCATTTAGGATTTTTCTAAGGATTTTGGATTGTAAGGATGGGATACGAGATGAATTGGATGGTTTAGTGGAGCCCCAAAGCTCAACTCCGTACGTCCAGATAGGTCTAATCACAGTTATGTATATTAGTCTTTTTAATTAATTGGAAGCTTTGAACGTTTGTCGAGTAAATGCTGAAGTAGTCGAAAACGACGGGCAGTTTCTTGTCGTTTTAATCTTGTGTGTGGATTCCAAGTAAGACGTTTGTCCAGATGGAGTCCTAAGTAGCGGATCTGTTCAACGGAGATTAATGGGACATCATTAAAGGATACTGTAGGACAGGAAGTCATAGGTTTACGACGAAGGGTAAAGGTTATTTGATGGGATTTATTTTGATTCTCCATTTTCGACACCATTCTTGAAGGTTTATGATATGGGATTGGAGTGTCTGGGAGGCAATAAATGGATCATTGTTTACTGATAACACACAAGTGTCATCAGCATACGTGGTGAGGATGGTGCTAGGATGCGTAGGGATGTCAGCTGTATACACCGTGTAGAGGATTGGACCTAGGATACTTCCTTGAGGAAAACCTGCTGCTTGGTTAAAGAGAGAGGAATAAGAAAAGTTACGATTAACTTTAAAAGTTCTATCACTGAGATAGGAGCGGATAATAAGGAAATATGTAGAAGGTAGGAATTTACGGAGATTGTAAAGCAGTCCTGGGTGCCAGACTCGGGTCAAATGCTTTCAATGTTAATTAATCTCTCATTAAGTTCTTAGTATTAAAGTACATTATTATAAACTACGATTCTTCTAAATTCTACGAATTTATGTTCATTCGCATTTACAACTGCGCAAATGATCATTAAGATTTAGAAGAGCGATAAAAGTCTAAATACAAGGAACAATCCAATCCATTTTCAGGACCATTTCATTCCTTTCCTGTGCCTTAGGCCATTTGCATTGTACTCTTTTAGTTCCTTCGTTTCTTTTATTTTCCTCTCCAAAGGTACTTTTTGTACGAGGAGCGGTTACCATTGCACCTATTGACGGGCATCGTCTTAGGACTACGATTTCATATGAAAGTGTTTCCGAAAGTCTTGGAAGAGAGTGGGGGTATTTGAAACAATGCCTTTTCCTCTAAAATGTAACCGACTTTTTATAAAGAAAAGTATACAAAAGATTCAATCGCGTTCAACAATTGTTATTCAATTTTAGAGAATCAAATCATGATGCACTTAGATATGTACGTTCACTTTATCAATGTAAAGTCTATTAGTATAGTCAATTAGTTTACTAATCTATACTATTATATAAAAGGACAAGCCATTTTTCGTTTGTAACCACTAACCACGAAAACTATAGAACCAATCTGTACACAATGTTAACCACAACAACTTTATAGTTTCAGAAAGGTTTAGCAATGATAAAATCTAGTGATTTTCGATTAATTTGTTTTCACAAAGCAATAATATGCGGCTAACAGTAAAGTTTGGAAACCGTTAGTATTATATAGAACTTGAAATCGATAATTTTTTTTTATTTTATTCAATTAAATTATTAAGAGAATAAAATAAGTCGTATGTCTGTGATTAGACCTATTTGGAGGTACGGAGTTGAGCTTTTGGGCTTCACTAAACCGTCCAATTCATATTGTACCCAATCCTTACAATTTAAAATCTAAATCCTTACTTTGTCACCAATAAACTAATTTATAAATATCTTAATGTTCCATATGTTGCTAATTTAGTCTAAACCAGATACTTATCCTTTCATAGTAAGCTCCATAACCACTCAAATCCACTAGTTTCTAAAATAGCTTCCCACTCCATTCTATAATCCTCCGAGGCATCTGAAAAGAAGATGGCTTAGAGATCTTGTGTAGAATTTTTATTGAAGTGCTACTAGTAAGTAGTTCTTTTCAAGTGTTGACATGTTATTGTAATCATTATCAACACATTTATTTGATGTATATATTTGTACAGTCGTAAATTTCAATATATTGATATAAAAAAAAAAGTTATATATTCCGACATATTGATCCTAGTAAAGTTTGAAATTTTACCAATGTGTGGCTGGCACCATTCCACAATAAAGTTTCCAATTTTAATACATTTAAACTTATAAGTACCATATTTTAACTACAACATTTTTATATAGTTCCACGAAAGTTTAGCAACAATCAAATTCACAAAGATAAAAATTTAAATGTACAATGTTGAATGGTAGAAACGAGGTTTGCTACCCTGTCATATACTTTTGTAGTTAGAAACATAAAATCTAACCTATTGAAATCAATTAAATTGTTTCTGGCGAATAAAAGTTGTTATTCAAAATGTCGACCTTATGCTTTTTGATATTGTTTGTAAAAATATGATTCATGGGCTTTTAGCTGTAAACACTGATAATGAAGTCCATTATCCGCAAGGGTTTCTTAATAGTCTCTGTCCATCTGGATTACCAACTCATGAAACACTGACTGATCAGTATATTTTAACCAAGCAGCTGCTATAAATATCATTGAAGAAATAATGCTCAATAGCACATTTCAATACAATATTTTTATCGATGAACATATAAAATTCGATTTCACAGGCCAACAATGAAAAAACGTTTTTACTTAAAACACCTTACTATTCTTTTTTTAGGGTGCTAAATCCTAATATGACACTTATTATTTTATATATACAAATAAAATTGAAAATAATTTGTGCTGGAGCAGCAGTTGGCAGTTTTCGAAATTTTTTGAACAAAAGGTTCCATTTGCTAGTGTACTGCTCAGACTTCCGAGGTCTGATCTAAGAAAAAGCTTTGGTGCTTGGTTACTAAAAAAAGAAAAGAACTTGTTGGTGTTTATTGATTCTATAGGAAGAGAGAGCAGCAAAATTTTTTGAACAAAAAGGTGATTTAAAGCTGTTTCTATTAATACAAAAAGTAACACTTATGCAAAACTCACAATAGTACACTATACCTGTTGGCCATTCTGTACATATGAAGGAGAGCTATGAAAACCTAGAAATAGTGTTGAATAAAATTGGCTATTCGGCTCACGGTTGGTGACTTAATAAGTGGTGACTTTAAAGTAACATGCATGCTTCTTGGTCAGCAAGGCGATTTTACCAAATACCCATGTTTTTTTGTGTGAATGGGACAGTAGAGCAAGGAATCAACATTAGTGCAGAAAGTACTGGCCTGTGAGGGAGTCTTTAAAACCCGGCGAGAAGAACATTATCCGCAAAAACCTTGTAGAACTTAGAAACATTCTCTTACCACCTCTACATATAAAGTTAGACCTCATGAAACAGTTATATAATGCTTTATATTTATATGAAACAGTTATATATGTTTTTTTTAATTATATAAAAAAAGCAAATTTCTCAAAAACTATGGGTGATACAAAAAAACTAGGACCAGATTTGGATTCAGCACACAAAAATCTATAAAAATCAGCTAATTAAGTAAAAAAAGTTTTCAAAAAAATTTTTTTGTTGGCCTGTGTTATTAGTTCAAATTATGTTCTGTACTCATGACAGCGGGAGAAGGCGCGACGGTGAATGCTAGTATTAGATATTTTCAAACAAATTACAAAAACCAATATTACAAATCAAGAATATTAAATGGCATTAACATTGTAATGTTTGTATTTACATATAAATTATTAAAAATAAAAAGATTTAAAAAAAGTTTAGTTTTACATTCAACAAACAATACCACTGTTCTAGAATTCCTAGAGGAGAAAATAAAGTGAACTACACAATTTTCAAAGGCTTATCTAAAATTAAGTTGCTATCTCTATTCTTAGATCTATAAAATCTATTGTTCTCGGAAACCATGCGTATCTTTATAAAGTAAAGATAAATCCCATTGTTGCCAACTGAGATCGAAGATAATTCGTATGAGAAGTAAAATGTTTTAAAATCCATAATGTATATGTATAGCTTTATTTCTTTTATATTATTTCAAAATATTGCAGTATTTTTAAACCTCATTCCTTATTATTTTTTTTATTTACAATTGTACAAATATGCATTAAGTGCATTAAAAAGAACTGCTCATCAGTAGCACTTCAATAAAAATATACACAGGAAGATCTCTAGGCCATCTTCTTTTCAGACGCCTCGGAGGATTTTCGGGAATTGAGAGGGAAGCAAGTTGAGTAACTTGTGGATTTGAGTGGTTATGGAGCTTACTATGAAAGGATAGGTAACTGGTGAGGGCTAAATCAGCAACATATGGAACGTTGAGATCTTTATGGATAAGTTTATTGGTGACAAAGTGAGGAGCATTGAGGATTTTTGGAAGGGTTTTAGATTGTAAGGATACGGGATGAATTGGATGGTTTAGTGAAGCCTCAAAGCTCAACTCCGTACGTCCTAGGTCTAAGGTCTAGGTCTAAGGTCTAGGTCCAGGTCTAATCGCTGTCATGTAAATGAGTCTTTTATTATTAATTGGGGGCTTTGAACGTTTGTCCTTAGTATTTATTGATTAACATAGTTCACGTGAATACAAAATTTGACATCTAATTTTTTATTTTCATTTATGAGTTCGTAATCTAGGTGGACAGACACTATTAAGAAACCCTTGCGGGTAATGGACTGCATTATCAGTGCTTACAGCTAAAAGCCCATGAATCATATTTTTAAACACAATATTAAAGAGTTAAGGACCGACAATTTGATTAGGTTAATTTATTCGGTTAATTTTTATTCGGTAGAAATGTATTTTATATATATTATAACTATGAAAATGATGTAGTGATAATAGTATAGATGACTGATTGTAAATTTGTATTAAAAATGTGCGCAGAACTAATTAATTGTATATGCCTGTATAATGAAAATTTTACTTTCTCCCTCATTCATTTCTCTGTCACCAAATAATTTAAACAAGCGTTTCTAAATCTTGACTTGAATATTAGAGAAATATTTAAATCCAACTTCAGAAGGGAAGGACGGAGAAAAAGCTCGCAGTTAAAATCTAGGCTACCAAGGAAAGCTTTGCCGAATCAATAACTGTCACCTAAATATTCAGGAGCAATTTTATTACGTCGGGGCTTAATTCGATTTAATCCACGTAATGAACACGGAGCGCTTCCGAAATACCCTAACCTACAAATCAGATGAGGCTACATCCCTTCCTAAATCCTATTCAGGATAATCTCACCAATAGGAAACAGAAAACTGATTAGCATTATCCATAATCGATAAAATAATTATTGTTAAATAGTTTTCTTTAAAATAATGGAATATATATATATATGGATAAATTTCTTGACTGTTACTATTAAATGTTTAGTAAGGTTCTTGAGGTTCAGTCAATAAATAAAAAAAACTATTTTGGCGACGTTTCGAGACTATATTGTTCTCATAATCATGCCAAAGTTACTGGTGGATATGAAGCAATTATAGAATAACAGTTAGTCGATACCATATCCACCAGTAAGATTGGCATGGTTATGAGAACAATATAGTCTCGAAACGTCGCCAAAATAGTTGTTTTTCTTTATTGACTGATCCTCAATAACCTTGCTAAATAAATGAAATGAAATGAAATGAAAAAATAAACTTTATTCTGGGACTTACTGTCCCCTAAGAATAACAATAATGCACAGTTAGAAGTACAATTGTCTGGCATGTAATTTAAAAATTAAAAGCATCAGTAATTGCAGCATAGCTTTTTTATAGGGAAAAAAAAAATTAAACAAAAAAAAATATAAACATAATAACATAAAAACTATGAATATATACATGAGAAAAGAAAAAAAAAAATCATAATACTAATATGCTAATATAATAATTACAATGCATTCAGAAAAATGAAAAAAAAAAAAAAAATAAATAAATAAATTCATGAAATAAAACAAATATGGTGAATAGAAAGGAAAACCTATAGAGAGAGAGAAAAAAAAAAAGAAAGAAAGTTAACTATTTGAATATTAATAAGACAAAATATTTACAAATACCTGAAAATATATATTTACACATCTACTTACTGTCCTCTTATATTATATAGCTATATGAGACAAAATAAAAGCAATTTTTAGACAGACAAATGATCTAAAATTGATAAAATTTACCAATAATTGATCATTTGCCAATTATCCAATAATTCATTGATATTGGATTTACTTGAGATTGACTGATTGGATTTTTAATTATTACACATATTGGCGGCGTCTATTTGGGATTTAAGGAGATATTGGAATAGGAGAGTTTTGAATGAGTTTAAGGAAGGAGCATGTCTTATTTCAGAAGGTATAGAGTTCCAGAGCGTAGTGGATCGAGCTTGGAAGGAGTGTTGGTATAATGCCGTTCGGTGGAGGGGAGTATCTTGTTGTGAGTTGGAAGTGGATGGAAGACTTGAATTTCAACAGGTTATGGATGTAGGGTGGGCAGTGGTTATTAATGACTTGGTACAGGAAAGTGCCCAGGAAATATTGTCTACGGGAGGATGGATAGAGCCAGTCCAAGGCAGTATAGAGGTGCGATACATGTGAACGTCTCGGGGTACCGGTAACAAATAAAACTATTCACTTCACGGTAATAAAACTATTCATGATTCGTTGTAATCTGTCCCGGAGACCCACCGAGAGGCCCCCATACACTACACAACCATAATCAAACTGAGGAAAAATGAATGAGGAAACTAGGAGTTTTCGCGTGGATTGAGGAAGGAAATGACGGGAACGATGGAATAATTTGAGAATTCCTATTGATTTTCGGGCTATTTGGGCGATTTGGGGCTTCCAGGAGAGGTTTTGGTCAATAATGATTCCTAAATTTTTGGCAGAGGAACAGAAAGTGATAGGTTGATTATTCAGGTTTAGAGTAGGAAAGTTGGTAATGGATCTGATGAGGGGACTTGAACCGATTACAATAGCTTGAGTTTTCCCTGCATTTAGCTTTAAATTATGCAAGTTGGCCCAAGTACAGATTCTGTCGAGGTCTTCCTATACATATATGTATATATACATATATGTATACAAAAAAGTTACGTTAAAAAAAATAGTAAATTGTAAAATGTATAGTTATTATAATTCGGAAAATTCTGATGAAATATTTGTAGCGCCGATAAAAACAATAACGGAAGAAAAGAAGGATTAAAGAATTTAAAACTTTTTAAATTTAAATATCAATCAGTAGAATTTTTCTTCAAAGTGGGAAATAAAACAATAGCGATTCGAAAAACACATCAAAGAAATTAAGTATACCATGCAAAGAGAATATGACATAATCTATCCCCCAACGCTGAAATCACTCAAAACGGACAGGAATAGCAAATGTTTTATCGATGCCCTCTGGCGGGTGTGTTGATCATTGCTAGGGGATGTGAACAAACAAATAACTAACTTGTAAACTTGTAAGTTTCTGGAGAACATCAACTCGTTCAAAATAACACGTAGGCAAATGTAAAAAATATACTAAGATACCTTAAACATTTTCTAATAGTGTTTACTTAGAGAAAAAATTACAGTAAATTGAGGAATATAAAATATTATTTTTGAATTATTTTTAATTATTATATTATTAAACATTCCATCTCTTTTTTCACCTGTACCCCTTAGGATCATTAGCGATCCCTTATATTCCGCTGCATTAATTAATTCTTATAAGGAACAAAATTTCTAAAATTCACTACTAAACTACCACTTTATCTTCAAGAACGTTTTGCTAATCCTATTTTTTCTCAGATTTTTACAAATGAAGAAATGAACCATGTAACTGTCACAGGAGATATTTGTTAGTTAACACACAATGAACAATGGGTAATATGCATATGTTTTTTCTATTCTTAAACTACGGAATTTTGTAATCGCCCATTTTGTAATTGTTTCTTTGATTATCGATAATTTTGATCTTATTTTCCCCACTATATATTATCTATTTTGCTCTATAAATGTTTATATTTTTGTTGCACTAAACGTAATATACTATTGTATAACAATCGATATACGGTCCAGGGGTTACTTAAATACAGAAAAAAAATACTAAATAAAAAGTTACTCTATATGAAGTCTTAGTAAATGTATTTATAGTTTTTATAGTATGTGTGCTATATTTCGAGAGGTTATATCTATTACCACAAAGAATTATTAGGTTAAGTCAAATTCGCTTACTTTTCAGGGCACGACTTTGAAAATAGTGATAGGCAGAATGATGTAAAAATATTTGATATTTTTATTTTTTTTTTAAAACAATTATTTAAATATTATGAGGCGTGGAGATGCAAAAGGGGGTAAATCCACTTTTTATCATCTTTAATTTCTTTAGTTAGCGTCCTCAACAAGGTGGTAAACCGTCCACCCTTTAAAGTTTGAACCCATGATGACTTCAAAACACACATACACATATACATATACTCAACCCACACTTTGAAGGGTGGACGATTTTACCACCTTATTGAGGACGCTAACTAAAAAAAATTAAAAATGATAAAAAGTGGATTTATCCCCTTTTGCATCTCCACGCCTCTTATACCATAGAATGTTTTTCACCTTTCAGCCATGAATTTTTTTTAAATTCAAAAGTAAAGAAATTTGAATTAAATAATTATTTCCTGGAGCTATAAGATATACCCTTTATGTGTCAAACCACTTCAATCATTGAACATCAAAAACATGCGTTATCCAAACAAATAGAGAGAGAGTCATATGCAACATATATATCGTGTGTTTTAGCAGTCCATGAGGAACTTGTGGACCGGTGTGTTAGACCGAGAGTAGCGAGGGGGTACTTTAACATGTTCCCCTTCATTATCCTGGATAATTTATTAAATGTTAATATTAAATTTGATTCAGGTTTGGAAAATGGTTTGATGATGGAATTTAATATGTAAGTTTTGGCATATGATGTTTACCATAATATGTTCTTTTCAAGAGATTCCGGTTCCCAAAACTAAAAACTAACAAAACATTTCTGAAAAATTTATTCAAAAATATAAAATACGTTAAAATTGTCGCATTGAATATACAAATGAGAAGGAAAGCAAACTGGTTTAATTTGAAACATTTGTTTTTAAACACTGCTGGCTTACATTTAATTTATTTTTTTGCTTTGATTAGTTGTTTCATATAGCTCATTCTTTATTACATATACAGACAGGCAAACTTTATTACAAAGTTTTATTGGAAATTAGTTAATATATTTAATATTTAAAAATAAATATATTTCTTTTTTTTCCTTTCAGTTCATATGTAGATGTTAAAAAAAATATTCTTCCTAAAAAATATCTATATTACCTGCTCATAATATATAAAATCGAATTATGCATATGAATGTACATATACATCCTAATATACACAACACTATTTAATAACAATAGCTAACGCGCTTTTCTTTGAAGAAAACTTGATATTATGAAACAAACGTCTTCCCTTAATTTGATTAATCTACAAGACAACATAAACTTGTTAGCTTGAAGCTAAATCAGGGCTAAAACTAGTTCACGAAATAAAAATAGAAATATAAGCATTTAGGTAAAAAATGTTAAAAACAATTTTTTTCCCTAAGCCCCATAGATAAAAAAAAAAAGTTTATGAATTTTTAATTGACGGATTTGCTATCTTTTATTGCACTAAAGGTACATTTGAAGAGGACTCTGAGAAGAGCAATTGTGTGTTGAATTAAAACTTTTAGATTACTTTTTTTTTTCGAATCTTCTAACTTAATTAATACATTTATAAAACAAAAACAAAATAATAATTGTAAAAAGGAAACTAGTTCAGTTTTCTCGGGATTTTAAGATTGGTATTTTATTTTTATTAATTTTTTTTTTTATAATAACAATTAGCACCATTAAACTAACGATGGCTTATATTTTGTCATTGTGTAATTTTTAAATAAGCCACTGAAGGTACTTTACTTTATTACCACTTACTGGCTAGGTTCGACTGTCATGGTTTTTCCCAATGACCCTTCAATTAATTGGTCACAAACTAATTAGCAATGGACTACAGAGGTTTCCTTCAAACAATAAGCTGTTTGGTGATGTCCCATTATTTCTATGGCATTAAGAATTATTTTTTGGTTTTGAAGTTCTGTTTAAAGGGAAAAGATTATCTGGGTAAAAAAAATGTTTTTTGAGGAAATAAATTTCACTTTTTGAAAATGGATCACGACGTGTTAAACTGTAAGTTTCTCAAAATAAAAAATGTCGGATTACCGTATTATACATATGTTGAATTATACATAAAAAACATTCATCTTCAATGTTATATAATTAACTTCTTTTTTTTTTTTATTTAAACATTTTTTTTTAGTTACCACGCAATTGTTATAATTTCAAAGTATAGGTATTTAACGCTGGAAAAGAAATTTTTTACATGATTGAAACATAAACTATACATATAAGTATATATTGGCACAATAAATAATCGAAAAATAATGTCTAAATATGCCAAAATATCGGCAGAACATCAAGAGGACGTCAACATCAAACATCAGGAACAAGAGGAAGTCGTGAGTACTAGAGTTAAGGTGCATTCACACTACGCTGACGTGATGTGTTGACACGTCAATTGACGTGTACCGAAAAAATATAAACCATTATTTAGAAAGGAAGTGCTCACACTACGCTGACGTGTTGTGCTGTGTCGCTACACACTCTCTAACACGTCAGCACCAAATATAAATTCCCATATCTCGTCAGTAGTCATCAGCCCGTCAACAATAAACATTGAAGAGCAACTCATCGAGCATGTAAAGAAATATCCATTTCTTTTTGACCCGTTTGAGAAGGAGTATAGGAATTAAAAAATACGAAACGAGGCATAGGAGTCAATAGGAGGAATGCTGGAAATATCAGGTAATAATTACATTTATTTACTAATTTATTGTAAAGTCTACAGTTTTATTTATTTAACAATGTTTCAAACACTTTAAAAGAACGTTTAATAATTTAGTGATTCTTTAGAATTGCAATAGCATAAAATTTGGTTTCTTTAATCAATGGTAGCAACAGTTGGTTATTTATCTTGTAATAAGTTCTAGCCATACTAGAGTAGTATGACTCCATCTGGCATGTGAGAATTGACAATGTGAGGGTAATCACTGATAAGGAGAAGGCTTATATAGAGCATTGTCTCCGAAACATGTAGTTACAAATGAAAATAAATAGGAGTTATGCCAAAGAAATATTTATTATTATTACATCTCCTTCAGCATAAAAGTTTATATAATCTTGTTTCATATATATATTTTTTTTTTACAAGGTTTATTATATATACATTTATATATATATCCAAATAAAATTAATGTTAATTTGTAAATTGTAGTTTTATTTCTCATCTTAAAGACAATGCTAATCTTTCTTCGGCTGTAACGCTCTCTCTCAGTTGAGTATTGTTTTTTTTCTATTTTTCCTCTAACCATATTTAGAAGTGCATAGAATTGATCTTTGCTCATTCTAAAGTAAATTAAAAAACTTTTTTTTATTTTGAAGAGAAAAGATTTGCCAGGTTGGGATTCAAAATAAAAAATATATTAAAATATATTTACCACAACTAATAATTATTTCATAATTTAAATTAAAAAACGTTCTTCATCTTCTAATAGCTGAGGCATCAGATGCTGAAACCCCCCGTAAATCGGTCTGCAACTATTTATAGGGTGCACCCATATTCTCCTTGAGTGGTGAGCGGCCATAAAAGCTGCTATCACAGCAATATACTCTTCCTCTTCATCTAAAGCATCAAAAATTCTCATATCTATTCCGCAACGATGTGCACCTTGTGAAAACCAAATAAAAACTGGCATGAATTCGTCCCGACACGTCAGAACAGTGTGCAAACAATGGCTGACGCTGACGTGTTTGCACGAGTCGTAGAGCGCGTGTCAACACGTCACGTCAGCGTAGTGTGAATGCACCTTTAAACAAAGACTACAAATAAAAATAAGTCAAGTAAGATAGAACAAAAGCGAAGTGAGAGAATTAATAGTAATAAATGATAATTATATATTACTATGTGCATTTTATAATTATTTAAATGTGGGAATATAAATTATACGTAAATTCGAGAATACACCATCTGTTAAATCATTCCTAGGAAATAAAACCCTTCTATTCTAGGATACCCCTTACAATTTAATACAATATCCATTCATCCCCTTATCAGGTAATCTAGAACACTAGCAATACGGACAAAGACTCTGGGATACCCTCATACATCAGTAATGGTATTTCATACAAACGGAATTTATTCCGTCATGGAGATAAAAATTACATGGAAAGGCTAAATAGTTCAATGTACAGCGGAGCTTACATAGAAATATTAAAAAATAATACAACTACAGCTTAAATATATAGTAATTCCAAAAAATGTATAATTAAAAACAAAAAAAGTAATCGTTAATTCCGGGAGGGAATTACATCCCATACAAAATCGGCAATTCAGTCTGGAATTTCAAAACAGCTTTAAGAAAATTTATATAATTTAACGTAGAAACAAAAAATCTTCATTATTGATTTTTGCATCATTTACATGATACAATATAAAAAAAACTGTAAATAATAAAAATTAATTTAAAAAATTACAATTTATAGTAAATTATAAATGTAATATCTAAACTGCTTTTCCATAAAAATTTCCTCCTATCATTTCCAGAAACATTTTTACAAGTCTAGGCATACTTTCTTAAAGGATTATAACTGATGGACAAGGTATCAATACATACTATAGGTCAATTTCGCCTAGGACACGATTTAGAATTTTTTTTTTTATATTCATTTATTGAATTTTACAACTGTACAAAATATATACATCAAGTAAATGTATTAATAACGATTACAATAACCGGTAAAAATTTGAAAAGAACTATTCATCAGTAGCACTTTCTAAAGTGCTAAAATTCTACACTAGAAGGACTCAAGGCCATCTTCTTTTCAGACGCCTTATTGAACCAGGAATCGAGTGTGAAGCTAATGGATTTGAGCCGGAATGGAGTTTACCATGAAAGGACTGGTATCTGGTTTGGGTTAAATCAGCAACATATGGAAAATTAAGATCTTTATGGTAAGTTTATTGG